>OY986042.1:96123969-96847537 GCA_963920215.1 Nineta flava
AGATACTTTCAATAATTTTGATATTCAGTTTTGTGAGCAACAATATTAAATTGCAACTGAATACAAATTCGACAATTTAGGTTAGTTAGTACCTAAATATGAATAATTTAGTAAATATTACTTTCAATGTGCCCGGCATGACGGGCCCAAAATTGAATTTTAATTTTAACTTACAACAAAAAATAATAAACATTATTATTTACTTTTATGAATGTAGGTACTGTATACGATTTTGAAGAATTTTATAAATAGATTATACATCAGCGCTCGTACATTCTTAAATCAAATTTAACATTTATTTAACTCGGTACAGCCGTTTAGAAGATTACTATTATTTCCACATAATACGTTTATTATAGAAGATCGTTCCACGGTAAGACTTCATAGATGGATAAAAGCCTTCTATCCAACTGTCTTTTTACTAAAAGACCTTCCTACAAATACATTTCCTTCGTTTTTATAGTTTAATCAATCACACACAAAAATAATGAAGAAATAAAATTTAAAGATAATAATAACGAAATTAGAGAAAATGCCAACTTCAAATTTTTAAGAACTCTTTGTATTATTTTATATAGAGTGGCGATACTTGTAAAAAGAAATGAATAAGCATATTTTTCGTAAGTAAGAAATTTCCGTTGTATCGATTGACTTTCAATTATCAATCGATTCGAATTTTCAAGGAGACTCTGGTTTTACAGTTGTGTTCATTAAATAGTATTCACTAAAACGATACAGCCATGTTCATAGAAAAGGAATCTATTGTGAAATAGAAGTTGTATTTTGAAATACAATTTTTTTTTAAATACCTAAAACTGTTCGTTCGCCTGGGATATTTATGAATCCGTCAACAGATCAACACGATGACACGTTTTTGTGTCATCGTGTTGGCAGACAGGTAGACGGCCAGACGAACATCCAGAAATGGAATAATTAGAACATTTTATGAACACCTATCAAACTTTCATGAAAATAACTCGAATGTAGTGAATTTTCTATTGTACTTGTAGCAGTGAAATTATAAACTTTTTTCTTATAAGCATAAAAAAGTATATTTATTTAGTTTTACATAAATTTATGGATTTCGGTTCGAGAAAAACTTTGAGACCTTAAAAAACGATGTTTATTTTTATTATGATTATATATATATATATATATATATATATATATATATATATATATATATATATATATATATATATATATATATATATATATGTATATATATATGTATATATATATGTATATATATATATATATATAAACTGTATTTGTGATTATATGTTCCTATCGTTTAAGAAAATGTAATAAGAAAATATATTGAAAATTTTACAACGTAATAATGTAACATAATATTTTATAGGCAACCATATCTACAAACTAGTATTAATATCACCTATACAATGAATGCATACATTTACGAAACTAATCCTATATGATCTATGAATGCAACATTTTTAAATGCAGTTAATTTACAAACCATTAAATTTTATCGATCTGTTTATTTGTAGCTTCGGCTATCACTATTTTTCTCTAGATATAAACTCTTCTAGGATAAATGGCCGTATCGCTTTTATTCAGCCAAATCTACCTCGGGTTAGAAACTTTTAACAACTGTAGGTTCTACGCAGAGCTCGTAGGGAGCTCCGAAATACTTGTAAACAGACTATAGCTCCCCGATATACAAGAAAATCGGCTGCTCACCATGTATCAATAGGAAACGTACAACTCCTAGATCCATCTCAAATCATACACTTCATAAAGGAGACAAACCTGGGAAGGGTCATTTTTGAGTTAACGTATTTATGGACGGTTCGACGGACGGACGGGCAGCTTTGCAGAAATGAACTAATTAAGTAAGTCATTTTATGAACACCTATACCAAAATTTTTTTTCTGCGATCAATATTTACAACCGATACAAAAATGGAACTAAACTTAGATAGATAGATTATAGCGGCTGCCCTGGACGGGTTACACTTCGACCATAAGGTCCATTGTGATGCCTAAGGATGTGAGAATGTGAGGAATTTTTGTGTGTAGACTAGGAATTGGTAGGATGTGCGGCTGCAGCCGACTCTGAAAGGAACTATGCCGATATTCATCTGGAGTTCGTGAAGGACACTGCAGAAAACCTTCACAAGCATAGCCGGTTACTTCATTCTTGTCCATACGCCGACAGTTTAGTCAATTAACCGCTCCCCTTTTTTTCTTTCTTAACAATTGACAAATTGCCGATGTCAGGATTAGAACCAATAACCTCTCAGTCCTCAAGTAGACATAACGCCTTAGGCCGCTGAGCTACCCCGGTGAACTAAACTTAATATACCCTTGTATATATTATATACCGGGTATTAAAAGATATTACTAGACTGGTACTAGTAGACTTCGATTTCCGGTTCATATACAATAACTTCCCTATCCTGGAAAGTTAAAAGGAAGAAAATTTGCCACGCAATGTTATCTGCCGAACGTGGCCCGCACACATCCAAACATTTGGATACAATATAAAAATATTTTCTATATTAGTTGCTAAATCAAGCAGCATGACTCTATAATATATAGACTTTTGAATATTATTAGGGTTGCCACCTATCCAGATTTCGTCGGGAGACTCTCGAAATCGTACAGTTTCTCCCGACTCCCGATTTCAAAGGTAAATCTCCCGACTTCCCGAGTTCAGTGGAAAAAACTTTTGCTAACCAAAATTAATATATTTTGCAAAAACAGTTCTAAATATGAATCTAAATCCAAAAAAATAATAATAATATTGTTATTAATTAATATTAATATGAAAAAGTAACTCTTTAACCGCCAGGAAACGAGCTCCCGACATAAGTAAATCGCGCCAAGTGGGCTAACCGTTAAGACAATTCGCCACCCTAGGCAGCTGCCAAATTGACGCCCTCTTTAAGAGACGTTTTCATGTTGACGCTCGACGCTGGCGTTAGACATCGGTATGGGCCACGTGATCGAAGACGTTTGAAGTTAAATGATACAAACTCTTCGCTTGATGCCACCCGTTATTAATTAGAACTAATAACTAGAAGATGGAATTACACCAACTTCTTCGCTTGACGACAATGTGCGATTTTCGTCTCATATTGGTAATACTTAGTTATCTTTATATAGTTATATTATATCATCTATTTTCGATATATTGACTCACAAAAGAGAATATTATTTTAAAAAATTCGTAACGCAGGAGCTGCGTCAACTTAGCGAATTTCCTTAGAATACATAAATCACTCTCTAGTCACAATTTAAGTCTGATCAAAATGAAATATCGTATCTAATATCATTTTAGTATTTTCTAGGTCAATTTTATTAATAAATGGCATACGTCAAGGGGGAAGGGGGGCATAAAGATAGAAGTAAACACAAAATATAAAATATCTCTCTTAATATTGGAACAATCGAAAAATGTTTAACGTGTAAAGTTGTAGAAAATCAAGTTTGCTATAATTCATTACCTTATCATTTTTTCCAAACTCTAATGTGTACAGAGATATTTAGAATTTTTACTTTCAATCTTTAATTGTAAATATTTCTGTAAATATTAGTGTAACAGAAAAATGATAAGAAACAAAATAACAGTAAAACTAAGTACCTACAACTTAAATCCTGATAAATTTTTCGATTTTTCAAATATTAAGGGAGATATGTCAAATTTTGTGTGTCTCCCTTCCTTTAAACCCCCGTTTCCCCTCGTCCGATTTTACCCATTAACGAACTTGACCCTTTGATTACCAAAAGCGCCTCAAATACCAAATTTCATTCCAATCGGAATAAAACTGTGACCGCTAGAGAGTCCACAGACACATAAAAGTACAATTTTAGCGATAGTGATTTTTAACATCTAATATATATTAATTAAATTAAATACTGATATGAAAAAATTAACTCGTCAACCAGGAATCGAACCTCGGGCCTCTGGATAACTAGTCCAGTGTGCTGCCTCTACACCAAAGACGATTGTGATGTGACAGCCAACTTTTTCATATTATTCTAATTTTTATATATATATATTTTTTTTTATATATTTATTAGACAGTATAAACTTCTTGTTGAAGTGATATTTTTATTTAATATTTGTTTATTTGTGTATACTTTCGTGTCAACATACAAGTGTTTGTCCAAATTCCTTTCGGTTACGTATGACAAACTGTAGAAGACTATAGCGTATACCCGACACATTTCATTGTCATTGAATTTATCAATTAAATTAAATACTGATATGAAAAAATTAACTCGTCAACCAGGAATCGAACCTCGGGCCTCTGGATATTTAGTCCAGTGTGCTGCCTCTACACCAAAGACGATTGTGATGTGACAGCCAACATTTTCATATTATTCTAATTTTTATATATATATATTTTTTTTATATATTTATTAGACAGTATAAACTTCTTGTTGAAGTGATATTTTTATTTAATATTTGTTTATTTGTGTATACTTTCGTGTCAACATACAAGTGTTTGTCCAAATTCCTTTCGGTTACGTATGACAAACTGTAGAAGACTATAGCGTATACCCGACACATTTCATTGTCATTGAATTTATTAATTAAATTAAATACTGATATGAAAAAATTAACTCGTCAACCAAGAATCGAACCTCGGGCCTCTGGATAACTAGTCTAGTGTGCTGCCTCTACACCAAAGACGATTGTGATGTGACAGCCAACTTTTTCATATTATTCTAATTTTTATATATATATATATATTTTTTATATATTTATTAGACAGTATAAACTTCTTGTTGAAGTGATATTTTTATTTAATATTTGTTTATTTGTGTATACTTTCGTGTCAACATACAAGTGTTTGTCCAAATTCCTTTCGGTTACGTATGACAAACTGTAGAAGACTATAGCGTATACCCGACACATTTCATTGTCATTGAATTTATTAATTAAATTAAATACTGATATGAAAAAATTAACTCGTCAACCAGGAATCGAACCTCGGGCCTCTGGATAACTAGTCCAGTGTGCTGCCTCTACACCAAAGACGATTGTGATGTGACAGCCAACTTTTTCATATTATTCTAATTTTTATATATATATATATTTTTTTTTTTATATATTTATTAGACAGTATAAACTTCTTGTTGAAGTGATATTTTTATTTAATATTTGTTTATTTGTGTATACTTTCGTGTCAACATACAAGTGTTTGTCCAAATTCCTTTCGGTTACGTATGACAGTCTTCTACAGTTTGTCATACGTAACCGAAAGGAATTTGGACAAACACTTGTATGTTGACACGAAAGTATACACAAATAAACAAATATTAAATAAAAATATCACTTCAACAAGAAGTTTATACTGTCTAATAAATATATTTAAAAAAAATATATATATATATAAAAATTAGAATAATATGAAAAAGTTGGCTGTCACATCACAATCGTCTTTGGTGTAGAGGCAGCACACTGGACTAGTTATCCAGAGGCCCGAGGTTCGATTCCTGGTTGACGAGTTAATTTTTTCATATCAGTATTTAATTTAATTAATAAATTCAATGACAATGAAATGTGTCGGGTATACGCTATAGTCTTCTACAGTTTGTCATACGTAACCGAAAGGAATTTGGACAAACACTTGTATGTTGACACGAAAGTATACACAAATAAACAAATATTAAATAAAAATATCACTTCAACAAGAAGTTTATACTGTCTAATAAATATATAAAAAAAATATATATATATAAAAATTAGAATAATATGAAAAAGTTGGCTGTCACATCACAATCGTCTTTGGTGTAGAGGCAGCACACTGGACTAGTTATCCAGAGGCCCGAGGTTCGATTCCTGGTTGACGAGTTAATTTTTTCATATCAGTATTTAATTTAATTAATAAATTCAATGACAATGAAATGTGTCGGGTATACGCTATAGTCTTCTACAGTTTGTCATACGTAACCGAAAGGAATTTGGACAAACACTTGTATGTTGACACGAAAGTATACACAAATAAACAAATATTAAATAAAAATATCACTTCAACAAGAAGTTTATACTGTCTAATAAATATATAAAAAAATATATATATATATAAAAATTAGAATAATATGAAAAAGTTGGCTGTCACATCACAATCGTCTTTGGTGTAGAGGCAGCACACTGGACTAGTTATCCAGAGGCCCGAGGTTCGATTCCTGGTTGACGAGTTAATTTTTTCATATCAGTATTTAATTTAATTAATAAATTCAATGACAATGAAATGTGTCGGGTATACGCTATAGTCTTCTACAGTTTGTCATACGTAACCGAAAGGAATTTGGAGAAACACTTGTATGTTGACACGAAAGTATACACAAATAAACAAATATTAAATAAAAATATCACTTCAACAAGAAGTTTATACTGTCTAATAAATATATAAAAAAAATATATATATATATAAAAATTAGAATAATATGAAAAAGTTGGCTGTCACATCACAATCGTCTTTGGTGTAGAGGCAGCACACTGGACTAGTTATCCAGAGGCCCGAGGTTCGATTCCTGGTTGACGAGTTAATTTTTTCATATTAGTATTTAATTTAATTAATAAATTCAATGACAATGAAATGTGTCGGGTATACGCTATAGTCTTCTACAGTTTGTCATACGTAACCGAAAGGAATTTGGACAAACACTTGTATGTTGACACGAAAGTATACACAAATAAACAAATATTAAATAAAAATATCACTTCAACAAGAAGTTTATACTGTCTAATAAATATATAAAAAAATATATATATATGTATATAAATTAGAATAATATGAAAAAGTTGGCTGTCACATCACAATCGTCTTTGGTGTAGAGGCAGCACACTGGACTAGTTATCCAGAGGCCCGAGGTTCGATTCCTGGTTGACGAGTTAATTTTTTCATATCAGTATTTAATTTAATTAATAAATTCAATGACAATGAAATGTGTCGGGTATACGCTATAGTCTTCTACAGTTTGTCATACGTAACCGAAAGGAATTTGGACAAACACTTGTATGTTGACACGAAAGTATACACAAATAAACAAATATTAAATAAAAATATCACTTCAACAAGAAGTTTATACTGTCTAATAAATATATAAAGAAAATATATATATATATATAAAAATTAGAATAATATGAAAAAGTTGGCTGTCACATCACAATCGTCTTTGGTGTAGAGGCAGCACACTGGACTAGTTATCCAGAGGCCCGAGGTTCGATTCCTGGTTGACGAGTTAATTTTTTCATATCAGTATTTAATTTAATTAATAAATTCAATGACAATGAAATGTGTCGGGTATACGCTATAGTCTTCTACAGTTTGTCATACGTAACCGAAAGGAATTTGGACAAACACTTGTATGTTGACACGAAAGTATACACAAATAAACAAATATTAAATCTAATATATTGGTTCGATGGACAATTGATGAAATTTTTACGAAATTCCAACATTGGTGCAAAAACAATAGTTGCATTTCCTTTGGAGGAAATTCGCTAAAAATAAATGTCATATTCAATGATTCTGAATGGATGTATCAGGCTTATACGCTTTCAAATGAAAAATTATATTTTTGATCACCCAATTAACGGTATATTTAGTGTAAACGATCAAAATTTGTCCCCCTAGGCAGCTACCTACCTTGTCTATCCAGTAAATCCTCCACTGCCCAGTTTACTAAATAATATATGGACATAATATATGTTGATCTCCCGACTTTTCATAATTTTGAGGTGGCAACCCTATGAATATAACATAAGTAATAAATTTATTTATATATATAACCAACATCGAGGATCGCTATTTACTTTTGCCAGTTAACCATGTTTACCGCACTTTACCATTTCAACGTTCTTAACGTTCGTTGTGTCAGTGATAAATAGTTATATTATGTAATATTATAAAAATATATACTTTTCATATTTTATAGTTAAATACTTTAAGTGGACATTAAGCGTGGATTTATTTATTAAGCTTTTTAGTTATTATGTTTATTTTGTATGTTAGAGATATCAGTAATAATATATATTTAATGTTTTTAACGTCTATATATAAAATACAATGTTGCAACCGCAACCGCAACGCGGAACTTCCCCATTACTTTAATAATCAATGCTTTTTACGGAGCTTGTGCGGATGTTGCTTGTTTTGTTAAGCATTTTTAATTATAAATAAATTACAACATGTTTAGACGTGTTATTATATGGATGTTTTTTTAGTTATTTCAACAATTTACATTATTATTTGATTGTTTCGCGTTGAATAATCTATTTGACAAGTGTATCAACAATTCCACCATCGATACAAAGTGTGATTTGGTCTCATTTTTAAATTAGATGATCATGTCCGAGATAAATCTCAGTGTAAAATATGCAATAAAACATACTCTCGTAAAGGGGGCCGCGGTACAACCACGTCTTTGAGCAATCATCTGAAAGCGATCCATCCCAAGCAGTTTAGCCTGTTAAGCGCGGGATTCATCTATGAACCTCTGCGAAATAGGCTTGGAACTCGAAAAAGCACCTCTTTATTAAATATAAATCACCAATTTTTAAATTTTCATACTAAAAATTTGATTATAATATAAAGATTATTAAAATAATTTAAATTTAAAATTTTACCCCAATTCCTAGAACAATTATTTGTATTTTTATAAATACGTATTTCGACTACAAGGTAGTCATTATCAGTATGAATTAGCTGATCGTAACTATCTCTGGGATATGGAGTCAGAGATATGTTGCTCGTTGCTAATTTGGTGCGTGTCTCACAGAAAAGTCTCCTGTATAATCTGTATAACCTCTATATCTGTATATAGAGGTAGTGTGATGTTCACACCAGTTTTTTTATTCACCAGACAGTATAAAGAGTCAACCTGGCGTCACGATTATATCAACATTTATTTATTCAAGCGGTTTTCAAATGATTTAATAATTGAAATTATTTGCCTCCCATAATAAGAATAAAAAAGCTTTTATTTATCTACCTAAAAAAATTTGTTGAAAATAATGTATCAGCTATCCTCCCCCCTAATCTATGTAAATGGTATCATTTATGTGGTCAGGTTGTACGAAGTGCCTTGTTTTTTTCAGTTTATTGCGTAGATTACAAATATGCTAACGCAGAAGTCAACATCGGTAGCTCTATTAAGGTTTTCATCAAAATTAACTTTAAAAAAGTCAATTTTTTCATCTGGAAAATTTATTTATTAAATAAATCCTTTAAAGGGGAGATTATCTTTAAAAAGTTATTGTTACTATTTTTTACCTAATATTAACCATAATAGCTCTACAAAGTCCTAAGCACTGTGTAAATTAATAAATATCATTTTAAGTGAAGTTCGTTTTTCAAAACTTTACAGTTGATTTGTGCCGAATCCATTTAGTTTTCGAAAAAATATTACACCATATCTAATAATATTACATTCTACTTGTTTTTACATTTTATGCAATTTAAATTACATTTATGTAAAAATATTGTAGAACGTTAGTGAAAACCATAAAATATATGGTTTACAACTTTTTTACGTAAATGTAATTTAAATTGCATAAAATGACAAGAATAGGATATGACAACTTCATAAGTTTATTGCACCAAAAATACCATAAACAAAACTTTGTCTATGAAAAATACCAACTACAATTATTTTTTACGAAATATATCAAAAATCGTCACAATTTTCAGAATAATTATGTAAAGTTGTCTAAAAAACACCAATCTGACTATTTGACTTTGAATCGACCGAAAATTGATTAAGATGTGTTAAGATATGACTTAATTTCATTATGAATCATTTCTGAGAAATTCGTTTTGTCTGCTTACATCTACCGTCGGAGCAGAGATTAGTAGATAGGAGTCCTACGTGACGAAATTTAAATTTAGGATTATCAACTCTTCAGTTTTAGACCGGAGACTCCGGAAAAATTGAGTTTTCACCGGACTCCAGATTTAAAATATAATATCCGGATTTTTTCATTCTTTTGAAAAGAAAATACTAATTCTTTATGAATAATTATTTAATGTATTATCGCGGGAAATTTATTTTTATTTTAATGTTCTCACTATTGAAAGTTGCTCATAATATAGTTACAATACTGACTTCTTACACAGATTGAGCTACCGAGCGTTTTTTATCTCAATTTTTGAGTATTTACGCTAGTTTGTCTGATTTTTGTAAATATCCTCATCGAATGAGTTTTTTTTATAGTAATTACGACTACGTACGTCAGTAAATATCTCCGGACTGATGAGATCAATCTCCGGATTTTCTCAAATTTTGAATTGGTAACCCTAAATATCTTAAATTCTTTAAATGAAATTAGATCGATTTCATTAAAAACAAAGTTCGAATTTTTGTATGAATAAAGTGCTTTCCTAATACTATTTTCCTCGTTAGAACATAACAAAATTAACCCTATAAGCCTTAACTTTCTGAAGATGTTTTCGTTTTTTTCTGTCACATTTTATTTGAACTGCGCATAACAAAAGTTGAAGATATTTAAGTTGACCAATAGGAGCAAATCATTAATAGACAGTTGTATGAAGTTCATACAAGTTAACGGTTATGTAAAAAGTCTATGTTTTTAAAAGAATATTAAATATAAAATAATTCCTAATATTATTAAAATAAATTATGTAGTGTCGTGTAATAGAGGCAATAGTTAAGCTTGTGTAATTGTTTTTTTATAAATATTTATTGTGTTAAAAATAACTAAATAAAAATATTTTTTTTAAATAACGGTTTTAAATAGTGGCATTTTTCACAGGTAATAATTTTTAACGTACATTTTGTAAATTTTGAAAGTATGGCGGGGGGATAATTATTTTAGCACATGTCGATCTAGTAATCTAAAGTTTTTGTTTTGCAAAAATTAATAAAATTCATACACATATTTTGTAAGCATATTTACCAACATATTTTTTATTCAAGTAATGTAATATAAATATAATATCATTAAACAAAAACACCTTTGTAGATGGCCGACAGTGGAATAACATCAGTTCAAGTTGCATTAAGAATAAGACCTCTTGTAGAAAACGAAATAAACAATGGTGAGAAACGTATATTGGAGACAGTTGCAGGTGAACCTCAAGTATATGTCAAAGACTCGGATAAATCATTCACATTTAATCATGTGTTCGATGCAAATATCACACAATCTCAATTTTACGATTTTGCCGTGAAGAATATGGTTAGTTCATTATTTAAAGGGTATAATGTGACGATTTTGGCATATGGACAAACGGGATCTGGTAAAACACATACTATGGGTACAAGTTATATGGGCACTGATATTGAACACATGGGTATCATTCAAAGAGCTGTGAAGGATATCTTTGAAGCTATTGATTCCGACGCGAAAAATGATTTTCAAATCACTGTATCATTTATGGAACTTTACCAAGAATTATTGTACGATTTACTAGCAGATAAAAGTCGTGAACAATGTGTGGTTGATATACGTGAAGATGCTCGAGGTGGTATAATTGTACCTGGTTTAACAGAATGTACGGTAACCTCTACTGCCGAAACGTATGAGTGTTTAACAAAAGGTTCACTTGGACGAGCGACAGGAGCCACAGCTATGAATGCCACATCATCTAGATCGCATGCTATATTTACAATTTGTATACAAAAACAGAGCAAAGAAGATTCGAACGTTGCAACAACATCAAAATTTCACCTTGTCGATCTGGCTGGTTCAGAACGACCGAAAAAAACAAAGGCAACCGGAGAACGATTTAAAGAAGGTATTAAAATTAATCAAGGACTGTTAGCACTTGGGAATGTAATATCAGCACTAGGTGAAGGCAATCATTCATTCGTATCATATAGAGACAGTAAATTAACACGATTGCTCCAAGATTCACTAGGTGGTAATTCAATTACACTGATGATAGCATGTGTTAGTCCAGCTGCATACAATTTAGATGAAACAATAAGCACTTTACGGTATGCGGATCGTGCGAAAAAAATTAAAAACAAACCAATTATTAATCAAGATCCACGTTTGGCTGAAATTGCACGATTACATCAACAACTAAGAGAATTACAGTTACTCACATTAGAACAGGGTAATGGTAATGTTGTAAATGATGAATTGCATCGATTACGACAAGAAAATGAACAATTACTGGGCGCTAATGAAATGTTACGTCTTAAAATTCGTAAACTCACTGAGCAATTACATTCTGCTATATCAGAGAATGCGTGTATGTTGGAACGATCGTTAATTACAGAAAATGCGCATGATAAATTACAGAAAAAATTATCCGAATTAAATGATGAATACAGCTCTATAATCACAAATACAGAACTCACCGAAGAACAGTCGATCGTGTATAAGAAATTTAAAAATAATATTGAAGACTTGCGTAAAGATCATCATCTCTTTCAGACAGAGGTCGTGGATCACGATGTACATAGTGCAAATATTAATGCTCCGCCTGACGTTATATCCGATCTAGCGCCACTATTTAACAAAGCACATTTATCAGTGATCAATGAAGCTAATGAACAGATCACCACTGAGTATCAAGAGAAACATGTTCAGCAACAATTGGAGTACAGCAAACAATTACAAATTTTAACATGCGAATTAGCTATAAAAGAACGTTTAGCATCGGAAATTGAGACAAATACACGGAAAGCACAATTAGTTGATATCAATGCGTTACAAGAGAACGAACAAAAAATTACAACGTTGGAAAAAGAGAAAGATGAACTATTACAACAGTTAAAACAAACACAAACAAAGGAAATTTCATCAAAATTAGCGGAACAACGGCGACAACGTGTAATTGAGCTTGAATCACATCTTACGGAGCTAAATAAAAAAGTCAAAGAATTAACACGTGTGATTAAACTACGTGAGAAAGATGAACTCAAGATTAAACAACTTAATAATGAAATAATGTCCATGAAACAAGCAAAAGTGAAATTAGTGAAAACGATGCGATCGGAAACTGATAAATTTAAACAATGGAAAATTCAAAGAGAACGTGAAATGAGTAAATTAAGAGAACAGGATCGTAGACGACAGAATGAAATGATTAAAATGGAGAATATGCATGCCAAACAACAGACAGTTTTAAAACGAAAAGTAAGTTTATTAAATTTTTGGTAACCAAAATCTCTTATCTTTAGAAACTTTGGTCAAATTGCAGTTTAGCGGCTTTTGACAAAAATAAAAGTGATACAAAATTTTTGATCCAAAAAAGGGGTATATTTGGGACTCTGGATCAATAAAAACCCGGAGGAGAGCAAAATTTTCTATTGTTTATTTATAAAAAAAGATAAAAAACGGTGAATATTATGGTCGATATTATTTGGTCAATAACTATTCAACCCGAGGTTGGGTTTGAGTGTTTTTGCCCCCCCCCCCCCCACTAAAAGGCGCTCTATATATTTCATATATAGGACGAAATATGGAACGTGATATTGGTATTTAGAGGAAAAATTTCGTTAAGGAGCAAAATCGGCGAGGATAAATTGAATTCAGAGGGAGGGTGCTCGTAAAAACTGAAATATCTCTTCTACCTTTAGTTAAATCGAAAAATGTATGATATAAAGTTGTAGAAAATACATATTACTATAATTTACCTTCTTGTCATATTAGCGCAACACCTCGCGCTTAAAGTAACGCTTCGCGTTAATGTTTGAACAGAAATTACGACAAATCTATAAATTTAATTTAAAAAAATTTCAAACAGAAGTTTTTGAACTTTTTTTCTATCTCTTAACGTTTTTGAGAGATTTTTTTGCAGGAACATTCTTGGGCGCCCCCACACAACTCCCCAAAGTTTCATGGTAATCGGATGAATGGTTTAAGATCGCATACGTTACAAACAGACAAACATTCATTTTTATATATACAGACACAAAGAGCTGATTAATATAAGAAATATCGGCATGGTTACTTAATTTCATTGTGATTCTTTTCCACTGACCTCCACCTCTATATAAATGGTGGAGGTTAGTGTTCTTTTCTCTGAGATCGCTTATTACTTGTCGAATTTTTTATTAGAAAGATAAAGTAATAGTAATTAGATTTGACAATACAATTAATTTTAATAATTGTTATTGTTTATTTAGGTTGAAGAAGCTGCTGCAATAAATAAACGTCTAAAAGATGCATTGGCACTACAAAAAACTGTACAAAATCGTCGTGCTGCAAATGGTATGTGGAACAACAAAATGACCGATTTTTTACTACAATTTGTTCTCTATACTGCTTCTAAAGTTAATATTTTAGATTTAATGTAAAATTATTGACGGTTTTTACGCAAAAAAAAATTTTTTTTGGTTTTTGTTAAATAATAAAATTCTAGTACATATTTTGTATTCTGTGTTCAGCAATGAATTAAAATATTTTCAGAGTAGACTATTTTCCATTCTTTCTTTAACTTTAAGGGGTCATTCTGGTGTAAACAGCAAAACAAAAAAATTTAAAATTTAAAAAATTGAATTTGCCTCATCATATCGTAGTAAAAGTATTGCGAATCAAAAATAATTGTTTTTTTTTTATTGTCCACTAATTGCAAAAAAGTGTTTCAAGTAAATCGCCTTTATATTAAAAATATTCGAATCTAAAATTGCTGTAGAACAATAATTATAGTGGATTTCGTTTGGAAATTTTGTCATAGTATTGGAAACATGTAGATCATTAAAAACAATGCACCAACTGTTCCAGAATAACCTCTTAAATGAGAAAGATAACGGGCTTATTCTAAAAAATAAAGATAAAAAAACAGGGGAACAAAATTAGTGATCACAAAATTATAAAATCGAACCCACAAATGAGATTATAAATCTTTTAAAAGTTTTACATATACAGGGTTTTCAATTCGTGTCAAATATTGACAAAACACGAAAACAAGTTACATTTTGTATTTTAGTGAATTAAGGTAGTTGTCCATGAAATTGGCTGAATTTTTTTATAAATAGAAGTATCTAACTTCGTTTAAAATTTCAAATTTTTTTACCATTTAATTTCGATAAAAATCGATCTCAAAAATTGTACGATTAACATTACAAGTATTTACAAAAGTAGTAATTTCACCACACTTTATTTAAAAAACGTGTCGAGTGATTTGAAAACTAGGACAAGTATACGAGATTCATTCAAGTCAAAAAAGTATAGTATACAATCTCACAGTCTATTCATATAATTGATGTGTGTTCTGAGCTGAAACTTTTGAACACGATTACTGCAAGATAATTGCCTTAAACCTAACAATATGCTCATCATCCTGAAAAAACCCTTTGGTCTCCCGGACTATCAACCATTTTTCTGAATTTCGATATGAAAATTTCTGTTTTGATATCAAAAAAAAACTAAGTATCCACTATTTTGAAAATAATTTTTTATTGTAGGCAAAATTGAACGTCTACAAAGTTGGGTGTTACAAGAATTGGAAATATTAGTTAGTACAGCCGAAGCTGAACGAACGTTAGAATCGTTAATTGAAGAAAAAAAAATGATATTACAAGAGAAAGATGACCTTGAGAAACAATTAAATGAAAATGATGGTACGACTGAGGAAATAATTCAAGAGAAACGTAAACGAATGGAAGCAATTGTTGAAGATATAGAATTACGCGAAGCACAAATTACTGATATGAAACAAAAAATTCAAGATTCTGATCAAGAGAATAAATCAAAAACTCGATGGGATATGGTACAATCAATGGTAGATGCAAAATGTGCTCTTAAATGTTTATTTGAATTAGCGGCTGAATATAGAAAGGAACTACTTTATAAAGATTATGAAAATCGAGATAAAACTAATGAACTACTTGATAAAATTCATACGTTGACATCGGAATTGAATGTGAAATGTATCGAGTTGGAGCAGCTGAAAATACGAACACCAATTCCGCTGGTAATTTTACAAATTTTTAACTTAAAATGTTCCGTTCCTGTGTCCTGTTCGCTAGCTGTCATCATCAGATCGCAAGTTTTGTCTCTGCTGAGAAACTGCTATTAAGCGTCAAATAGTTTTATCGGCACATTGACGGAACATCTATGTTTTTCGAATTTTCTTTAACTAATTCTTTTTTTCTTTAATCAGCCAAAAGTTCAAGGTCTTAAAAAACGACGTGTAAGTAAAATTCATGAATCATGTCTTGAAGACGAAGAGCCAGTCGATGATCCATTTTTGGATTACGATTCTGATGAAGATGTTAAATTAGACGATAGCAAAGATCCAGATTGGCAAAAAACACCAGTTGTCCAACGGATATCCACCAAAGTAAGAAATTTAAAATATCCTTCACAAACCTTATGAGAAAATGATTTTCAACGGGATTCACTGAATTTTGAGAAATATTATTAGAATTAAATTAATCAAATTTGTTAATTTGGAAAATGGGATT
Source organism: Nineta flava (assembly GCA_963920215.1). Classification (NCBI taxonomy): domain Eukaryota; kingdom Metazoa; phylum Arthropoda; class Insecta; order Neuroptera; family Chrysopidae; genus Nineta; species Nineta flava. Next base: position 96,140,337 of record OY986042.1, read on the forward strand.
TGATATCTTTGATAAAAAATTGGCATGGATTTCGAAGCTATAAATAATTTTAGAATAGTAAAAAAGTTTCATTTTTAGCGAATTTCCTCCAAAGGAAATGCAGCTGTTGTTTTTGTACAACAGCTGGGCAGGACACTATGCCCTCTTTCCCCTTGACCTATGCCATTTATTAATAATCAGATACGACATTTCATTTTGATTAGACTATAATTGTGGCCGCTAGAGAGTAATTGATGTATTCTAAGGAAATTTGCTTAGTAACGCGGGTCCTACATAACGAATTTTTTCCTGATAAGTTTTGGTCAAGATGTCACAAACAAAAACCACTGTAAATCACAACACCAAATACTAGAATTTTAGCTAAAACTACAATATGTCTCAACTTCAAATACCGCAATCCATTAATTATATAGTTTCTATATAGTCACCTTAATCGAACACAATTTTCTAATATAAAATTATTTTTTCAGAGACAAACTATACGAATAAAACCGCTTAACATAACGGCTGACACAAGTAATGCAATCGATACAACAGTAACGTTGAAACGTTCATCAGATGGTTCAATCAAATGTACTTGCACAACCAGATGTGAAACCAAACGATGTTCATGTCGAAAATTTTCGAATTTCTGTTCACTCAGTTGCAAGTGTTCATATATATGTCTAAACAGAAAAAATGATGTAAGTTAGGTTTGAAAAGAATAAGTTCTTCAATTCTTAGAGTTTCGTAGGTAAACCAGGAACCCTTATAGTTTACCATGCATATCTTCTAAAATATATGTTATAGCCGTTTTACTCGAAGAAAAAAATTTGATATAGGTGTTCATAAAATTACCTAATTAGTCCATTTGTCTGTCCGTCCGTCCCTCGAGACAATAACTAAAAAACGAAAAGAGATAACGAACTGAATTTTGTATGTGTTCTAAAGCTAAAAAGTAAGGTCAAGTTTGAATGGACAAAATCGGACCATGTTTGGGCAAAACTGTCTATCTTTGAAACCGTAAGAGATAGAAAACATTTAAAGACAAAAAATGTTTGTTTTTTTTTTAATAAACAACTTTTTTTTCATAAATTCAATATATACCGGGTATTTAAGCAATTAACTCAGTTGCTATTTTCACTTTTTTATATTAACCTTATTTACATATTTCAGAATTCGTCCAGTTCTATAAATACCTCATCACAAAATGAAATTTCATCTGTTGAAGACAATAAAGAAAACGAAAACTCATTAAATGGGACTGATAGGTAAGTTATATTTCCAATTATATATTTTAAACTTTCAACTATAACTCAACTTGAATCAGTACTTTGGATAATAGCTATTATCACATGGCTTTAGCTCTTTGTAGCTCCCAAAACCCCGTATAATATTGATGTGATTTTTAATACGTAAATAAAAATATACTACGGTCTCACTATTAAAGAAAGTGTTTTTATAGAAATTAGTTCCAACTTTTATTGTTCTACGAAAGAACCAGAGGGGGCAGGATTAACCATACGGCTAAAGAGACATATGGTTAATCCTGGTTATAGCCTTAGTTAATATTCTTTAAATGCCATCTTAAAGACGTTCATACAAGGCTTAACAGTAGATAAAAAAATTTTTGTTAGTGAATTGAATAGCTCAATTATGTAGTTATCCTTCCTCAAAAATTTAACACCTGTTGACGATCATTTCGAAGAGTAATTATCGATTAAAAATCAAACTTTGAACACAACGTCTTATGAAGAACAGAATTTTTGTGTACTTAAAATTATAATAACTATATTATTCAAGTAAACAGGATAATAATGAATGTTAAATATTCTTTAAAATATGCAGTTTATATAATTGCATTAAAAAATGGTGTTGACAAACGTTTTAATTAATTATTTAATAAAATTAAAACTTTTTGTTTGGTTTATTTTTGCCACCATATTTCGAAAACTGGCGACCTCGTTACTAGAATAATATACACATACACACAAATATACAACATAGTTTACTGTCAAATCTGTAATATCAAGTCAAATCAATTTCTAATTTACATTTTCTGATATTTTACAATAAATACTTTTAAAATATTTAGGACAAATAAAAAAAAGGTTATAAATCGTTGTAAGATTATTGATATACTTTACAACTTTTTTCAAATCCTAAATAAATTTTATTAAAGATAGTACTCATTTGACATTAGCGTAGCAAATGAACGTCCTTAAAGATCCAATCGTTAACTTATTTTTTTTCTTTTTTGTTTCAGCCTAAACGACAGTGATCCAAATAAAACTTTTGTTAAAAAGCCCAAAAAATATTTTGTTTAATGCTAAAATGTTCTCATTCCGATAACGATGGTGATTCAATCAAGACTTGTATAAATATTTAATAGTAACAATGTAGCCCGGGGACACACGAGCGTTTCACATTTAACGGGTTTCATTTGGGTTTCGGAATACCCAAATCGTTTTTTTATTGAATATACCACTTCGCTTCAGCTGAGCATTTCAATTATATTAGTATTATTTCAAAATATTTATTTAGCGTACGTTTGTAGATGCTCATCTGTATAGCAAAATTTTATTGAATAAGTAACTGAACGTGTGTTTACCTATTTTCGCGCGTTTTAAAAGTACAGGAAAATGACATCAGTTTTAAAGTACGTTATTTCCAATAAACGTTAATTTAAAATGCTCGTGTGTTTCCGGATTTACGTACTTATTTATATAGACTGGGTCAAGAGCCCTAAAGGGGTTCAAAGTTGTAATAATTTTATTGCTATTAATTTTTTTTTTTACTTTCTTTTTAAGATTATATAAAAGGCACCTTGGAAATTCTTCATGGAAACTTATTCACAACATAAAGTAGTACCCTCGGTTATAGAATTACTGTTCAGAATTTAATGAAACTTGGCATACTAGTTCATTATAATAAGATAATGAACCAGTTAAATTTTTAAAGAGCTGCAGAGAACCAGAAAAAAGATATTAATATAAAAAAATTTTTGCCTTTTCCATTGATCCTTATGAGAAATCACAGATTTTATTTTATTTCACGAAAAGTACCGTTCAGATTACAATGAAAGTGGTATCAACAAAAAGAAAATATTTTTTCGAACATTTTGGTTACTCACAAATCGAGGTTCAGAGAGTGTGATAAGAGTAATTAGCAAATAATTACGAAAAATGTACTATGTTAATTACATGTGGCAACGCCATCAAAGAGGTTATGACGCGCGCAAAATGCAAACATACCTCGAATGCAGCATGTAGGGATATCAATGTTATACAGATTTTTTTATTACAAAACATAAAGTAATTTTTATTAATATAGTTACATTTATCACATAAAGTCTTTCCAATGAAATATTAATAATTTTGACTCAGACATTTTAGTAAACACACATGTAACTCATTGATGCTTGCGCAGAAGTTTTATTTCTATCTCTCTTACTTTTACGGCGGCGTTGCCAAATATAAATATTAGTGAAGTCAAATCACACAGAGCCACACATTTTTGACCCTTGTAGTATCTGTGGTACTACCTTAATTATAAAAATCAAGGGTCAATTGTTCTAACACAATGAGCATATCAACGTCATTATGGAACCAGAGGTTTCTCCAAGGGAATTCATAAGACGGCTAAATTTGACCCTTGATTTTGATAATGAAATTGCATTATTTGTGTTCGTTGTTTAGTTATGAATTTTTCCATGATGAATTTCCGAAGTGTACCTTACAGAATCTTAAAAAAATAATAGCAAAATATTTCTCCAACTTTGAACCCCTTTGTGACTTTTGATACACTCTGTATTACAATTTTTTAGTTTATTTTAGATTATTTTTAAAAATTTTATTTAATTGTACAAGAACAAAGTTTTTTTAATTAAGTATATTTTATATTAATTATAAAACACATTTTTTTTGAATATAAAATATTTTGATAATGACTAAAGATTTTTCTTCATTTAAAATATTCACATTTCATCATAACACATCAATAGGTGGCCAAAAAATTGAAAAATCAGGTATTTTCACCGAATTCGACCTAACTGAGCGATTTTTCAGCAGTCGGGTTTTAGTTTTAGAACTGTTTTTTTTTCGTGATAAAAGTATTGAACATACATACATACATGTTCAATTTATATCCCAATTATCGGGCGCATGAAAGCAAAGCCGCGAGCAACAGCTAACAATATATATATATATATATATATATATATATATATATATTTATGAAATGTGCTAATTAAGCCCTTTCATTCGATACCCAACACATCATTAAAAAAAATTTTAATGATCATCACGACTTTATGTCCTCTAGAAGGCGCCATATTCAATTTATTGTGACGTCGCATAGCCTATAACCAGCGGACTATCAAGACGCTTCCAACGATACCTCATTTGTCAAATTATGATAAGTAGTTTAGAAGTTATGAGGGAACAGATGAACACACATAAATCGTGCTAAACACATAACCCTCCTCTTTGCTTCGCCGTAGTCGGGTAAAAATGAAAAAGAATGAAATTTCCTACAAAAAAGGTTCAGTAACTCTTTTTTGTAGTTTCAACCGTTTACGAGATAATTGAAATTCACTTTGACAAAATATTTCCGAAAAATGACCTATAAGCAAAAATGGTGGTAGATTGCCGATGCCCTAACATCATATCTTCTTTTTAAGTTCAATTGGAAGCCCTAAAGGACATTTTAAGGCAATTTCCAGAACTATAATAAATTATTCTTTTTCCAAAACTGTAAGTGGCTTACATGATATTCGAATACAAGGCCCCGGCCTAGGGGCCCCAGCGACGAACCTTCATATAAGCTCAAAAGCCTGACTTGCCTTATCAAAAAGCTTTATCGAAAATATTAACTTAAAAATCTTGAAACGATATTATTCGAGTTTATTATACGAAACTATAAAGTTTGGAACCTAAAGACATCCGTGAAGGAGCTAGAAACCTTATAGCTTTTTATCCGGGGAATTTGGATAGTACTTTGGAAAACGAGTGTCTGCACCTGCGAGCTCATTTGCCGTCGAATGATGAAGTGATAAGAGTTTTCGTCACTAAAGCTATACAAATACTTATCGGAAAAAGGCTTTTTGAACATTTATTTAAACGTAGGAATTGCGCTCCGAATGCTGTTGTGTACAGCAGCATCAAACCGCTCAGCAGAACGGTCGTTTTCAGTGCTAAAGAGAGTAAAGAATTACTTACGATCACCATAAAAGAGAACAGGCTAAATCCACACTCTGTAATGTACATAGAGTTAGAAATAATGCAGTCAATTGACTATGATGACGTCATTCGTTCTTTCGCACAGAAGAAAGTTCGACGTATGATTCTATAAACTTTATAGAATAACGTAACTATAGTGACATAGACTGCATTATTCTGATGTTTATTAAAGTAATTAAAGTGGATTTAATTCGCTAAATTTCCAAAATGTTTTCGAGATGGGGGGCCCAAATTCCAAGTGGCCCTGTAAATAATGTCTCTAAGTCCTGGCCTGCACAAGTTATTAAAACAATCGAAAGTGAAAAACCTGTGAAAATAGTACAAATCCTACACTTTTAATATTTACTATTATTGATCTAACACGTCGCTAAGTGACTATTTTAATATATTTACATTTAATATATAAGTGGCATATTTGACCGATATAAATCTGCAATTGAATCGATGAAATATTAGAAATATATATGTTTGATGTTATTACGCGAAAATGGTTAGTGGAAAAGCATTTCGGATGGGACTTAGAAAACCCATGCCTCGTGTATCAAACGGACAACGGCATATATCACCTGAGCAACAGAATATACCTTTACGTATGGTACCCGCATTTACAATACAAAGTTTACAAAAAAATACAACAGTTCAACCACCACAACGATTGAATAACATGGATGAACGTCCCGTAAAACCATCACTATTTCGTAAACATTATTTACGGGGTGATTTTCCAATTAATTTAGAATTTGATACATTTGGCAATAAAATTGGTTGGAGGGTAAATTTTAGTTTTAATTTTTGTATCAACAAAAAATAAATAATAATTTTCGAAATATTGAAAATAGGAATTTAAGTGTAAATCTGTTACCCCCAGTTAAAGTGTTCTATCTGTAAAATTTTTTATCTTTATAGCATATCCACGGACCACAGGTTGTCCTTGAGAGATCCGCAGAAGAGTACTGCAACACATATAAAATAGTTGCCAATAAATGATGATTTTAAAATCAATATGCGTTGAACTAGATGGGGTGAATACATCCGTGTCGTTGACTATCATCTGTTGAATTAAAACATCTTTAAAATAATTTTCACAACTTTTGTTTATATGGGGCCACAGGTCTTAACATTTTCGAACAGAATGGACACGTTTCCGTATAGTTTTTATTTTTTTTAAATATTTCCAAAGTTTACTCTTGGAAGGTATTACGATAAAATTAGTTTCACTTACTAGGTGCCGGCGAGTCGGATATCGGGCAACTGCGGGAGTCGGGGGAAGTAACTATTTTGATACTAATGTTGGAGACGTTGCAGAAGAAATCCGGAAGAGCTCATTGAATTTCAAAATGATAGAAACTGCAAGAACGCGTTTGTATCTGAATCTCTTGAGGAGTTTCAATGTAAAAAATCAATTTCTTATACTAAAATTTGAGGAATCGCCTTGCACTATCTTATGCTCTTCTTCACAATTACGTATACGAACAAGTGTTTTCTGCTTTGCTGGTAATTAAAAACAAGTCCAGGAATCGATTGAAAGTAAGTGATGATATGGGGGTAGCTTTGAGCAATACTATTAACCCCAGGATTACCCAACATGTTAACAAGTCTGCTAACAACAAAACAATCAAAGTGGTCCTTGGTCGAAAAAAGGTTAGGAACGACTGTTCTAACAGGATATATCAAAAACGAAACTAGAATGTAGAACATACAAATTTTACTGCGAAGACACTTTAATTTAGGGCGGCATTATGATACATTCCCTAGTTTTAACAAATTGAAGAAAAAAAATGCATTTTATATAAAAATCCAATTTTGCTTCAGGTTGAAATTGATAAATTGGATTTCCATTATTATTTACCAATGTTTTTTGATGGTTTAGTTGAGACTGAAATTCCGTATAATTTTTTTGCACATCAAGGAATTCGGGATATGTTAGCAAATGGTGCACATAAAGTATTTCCAGTTTTGCCACAATTAATTATTCCAATAAAAAGTATGTTAATCTTTCTTTTTTTTTTTGTAAGATGAATCAACAGAAATTTAATTCGATTATAAAATTGTTTTTTAGGAGCTTTAAATACACGAAATATTGAAGTTATATGTAAAACTTTACGAGTTTTACAAGAATTAGTTAAATGTGATGAAATGATTGGTGAAGCTCTTGTACCTTATTATAGACAAATATTACCTGTATTTAATTTATTTAAAGAAAAAAATAGTAAGTAAAATGCTTCCACATTTAGATTTTTATTTCCCAAACAAAACTTTGCTTAAAAGTTATATTTGACCCAGAGTTTAATGTTTTAATGAGTCCTTAAATTTGGAAAATTGCTTGAAGGGAGGAAGATAAAGAAGTATAAATTTAAAAACGTTTTTTGGGTAGCTAAAACAAATTACTAAGTTGCTAAACAAACAGACTTTAATAGAAATCCTACTAATATTATAAATGTGAAAGTTTGATTGTTACTCAACCACGTATAGACAGCTAAACCGATTTTGATGTAATTTTCACCGGATGGTAGCAATATTTACCAAATAACATATAGGCCATACAAATTTTTATTCCTTGCATCCATGCCGCGTGATATGTTTTTAACGGTGTAAGATAGAGAAAATACTTATATACAAAAAAGGTTTTCTAATAAAAACAAACTACTTTTGTTTGAAACATTTCTATAAACGTTTTTTGTTCCATGCATCCGAGATCAGTGATTCGTGTCCGCGTGATATCTGTGTCCATAACCTATCTTTTAAACGGTGCGAAATAGGAAAAATCTTCGAATATAAAAAATGTTTATCTCGTAAAAAAACAAACTTTTGTTTGAAACATTTTTCATACATCCAATAGTTTTGGCATAAATATGGGCGCGGTGTAGAAGAAAAAAAAATACATACAATATATTTATAAAACGAGAGCATTCAAATTGTATATTGTATAGACAATTTCACATAAAAGCTATGAATAAATTATCAGTAAGTTTTAAGTTACGTTCATCGAAACGGGCAGATATCGGCTAGTACATTAATATCAGTAGAACCTCGATAACGTAAAAACCTCTATAAATTAAAAATTTTTTTTATTCCCTTCCCCTCAGAACCCAAAACCTCTTTTACTTATAATACGAATTAGCCTCTATAACTTAAACGAATAATTGGGTATTGGACCTCTGTAGCCAATAACAAAGCATGGATGACTGCAGAACTTTTTAAAAAATGGCTTAAAAAACTGACAAACAAATGGCTTCTGCAAAAAACCTCAATAAGTAAAATTATGAACCATTAAAATCTCTCTAACTCAAACCCTTAGCAAGTTAAAAACTCGATAACTCAGATTATATAACATTTCCCTTGGTCTTTAGTTATCGAGGTTCTACTGTATTAGTAATATAATTATTCTAGCAGAATTTTCAAAAGGATCAAATCTAATGCAATTTTTTTCCATGATTTCAGTCAACTGTGGTGATAAAATAGATTATACTCAACGTAGAAAACAAAACGTTGGTGACCTGATAAATGAAACTCTGGAACTATTAGAAAGAACTGGTGGTGAAGATGCTTTTATAAACATAAAATATATGATTCCAACGTACGAGTCATGTATACTAAATTAAGAAATAAATCCATAAATTTGAATTAGCAAAAATTCTATACACACAAATAAACAATTTTATCATCAAAACAATGTGTTTTTATTTTTTAAACCGTATTTATTGATAACTTATTAACCATGAGAACAAAAAAACTATGTTTAACCAAAATAATAAAATTAAAATAATATTTTATAAACGGGTTGCAGATAATTACCACAAGTAAAATCAATGACTATATTTACAATGAATTTTTAAATGAAATGTAAGGAAAGTTTTTCATTTTTATACCGTTTTCCATTCCATAAATTAGTAAAAATATACTGCATACACTACGGCCAAACAAAATAACGTATCCTAAAAAATAAATCATCATTTAGTTATAATCCAATAATTAGAGCATAGTTTAATAATGGGATCTCCTTGCAGAAGGTCAAGGAAAGTTTATATTGGGTATATTTGTTAAGTATTACACGTTAATTAATATCCTAAGTTTTCGAAATTTAAGCGCTGCCGTTCCCGACAACATGTTGAAAAAAATGATGGCAAAATACAATGTCTCGAGACATTTTTTGACATCAAATGCTTGATATGAAAAATCATACACATCTAGGGATGGGGAATGTCTCGAGATTTATTTCTTGATCTTTTGCACGATTTAACTTTCAGAAAAATAATAATAGTCTAAAAGTTTCTTTTACTCTTCATTTTTGATGTGATAACATTATAGTGAGGCTATACAAGTATGATTTTATATGGGGAGTGAAATGAAAATTCAGATTAGACCGTCACGTTTTTATAATAACGATCGGCTATGTGACAGTCGGCAATCATCGCCATTCGTGTTTTAAATGGGAATACATTGTGTATTCCCTTGCTGGCTACATACAGTATATTTCACAACGAATCATTCTTTTGAGTTGGAGTGTAAAGTACGTGTTTTAATCTAAATATATTAAATAATTTATAATACAGGAATATACTTACATTCATAAAAACGTCTGACGTATAATTATCACATTCTGAATCCCAAAGGCAACGAATTCCACTTTTAACACCAGCCCCTTTTTGTTCTCCTAAATGTACTTGAACAATAATTTTGTATCTGCGAAAATTTAATTCTAAACAAAATTTTAAAAGTATTTGTAATATCAAATAAGTAATTAAAAATAAATACAAATACCTCGAACTTTATCCCGTATAACATTTGATATATTTTTTATTAAATCTTTAGCCGCTTCCTGTGTATACTCAACTCCCGTTAACATATCCCTTAAAACTGTTTTTATAATTAATTGAACTGGTTGTGCTCGAAACCTATTTAAAATAATAATTAGAAGTTTTATTAACGATATGGCTATTCGGACACACGCGGGTCTTGCGTGTCTTCAGCGTGAAGCGTTTACAGCCATTATATTTTTCATCGGTCATACATATTGTGGCAAAAACTAAAGTACTCGGTTGGAATAGTTACATTATTTAATTTCAATAGTTAAGCATTATGTTAACATCTTTCACTTCATCGGTCATACCATGTCATACCCCGAGTTGGTCGGGTTTGCGTTTTTTTGGACCTCCGCACTAAAAGACGTTCTACATATTTCACATATTGCGTCAAAAACTAAAGTACTCGGTCGGGATAGTTCCCTTATTTAATTTCAATAGTTTTTGCTACAATATCTGAATGTTAGTTTAATCTAAATTTTAACTCACGCTGGAGATCCACCTGTGTCCGAATAACACGTCTCTTTTATTAAATAATAAATTCAGATGATTTGGTATACACTTACTTATGAGATAAAGGTGGTTTAATTAAGTATGTACTTGGTCCAGCTTCTTCAGAACTAGGTAATTGTTTTACTTCATAATTACTATCGGCCTCTTCGTCTAAAGTTGAAATCTGTTCACCAGTTATACTTGATTGTACAGACATTTTTGTTTATTTTTAATACAAAAATACTTGTCACTTTTGAGGTTAAACCATGGTTAAATATATTAGTTTACAACAGTCGCTATAGAAACGATTGTATTGACATGCGCTTATGGATTTAACACACTGACCTCTATAGTGGAGGTCAGTGATTTAACACGATATTTGTAAAAACAAGTGAGAAAATAACTTTTTAATTTAAAACAAGTTAAAGTAACAAATAACCATATATCTAATACTCCTAAATAAAGGTATAGGAAATATTAACATAACTTTTGTTCGAAAAACAATGGAATCGGTGATTTTACTAAAAAAAATCATATTTTTGGCATAAAAGTAACGATATATGACCCAAAGGAAAAGTAGATTTACATTATTGTGGAGCGGTTAGAGTCTGAAATAAACATTTGAGCTCGAAAGTCTGAAAATTTTCTGAAACATCTCTGGATTAGAACTTGATAAACGAGGATTAGGAATAAATAAGTTTAAAAAAAAATTAACATCAAAATCAGATTAAAAGTTCTATTGCTTTATTTCAAATGCAATTTGTTACGATGGTAAAAATAAATAAATCTGAAAATTATTTGTCTGTTTTTTTTAGTAAAAAATTTGTAAACATACAAAATATTGAATAGATGACGTTATAACGAAAATTGCTCTTAATTAATCAGATAATGTTTTTGTACACAGTACAAATTGGATCTTCTTTTTATCTTATTCTTTCGTATCTTGAATCATTTATTTAGCTTTTTGTTGTGGTCGTTGACGTAAATTTTTGTTTGTGTTTTGATCAACTTCTGGTAGATCAGATTCTTTTGGTTTTGTACTTTTTGCTATAAAATAGAAACAAATATAGTATTTCAGAAATTGGATCTATAAAACAATTTTAATAAACCGTAGAAGAATGTCGTCCGTACACGACCCGACTAGTTTGAAACACGTAACTAATCTGTAATTATAGTTACTTTTAGGTTGTTCACTAACACCACCACCAACCCTTCCCCAACAAATGAATTTGAATTATAATCATTTAAGTCGTGTGCGGAGACGATTTAACATTATTTATACCTTTCTTTTTCTCTTTACGTTGTTTGTTAGCTTTTGCAGCTAAATTAGTTTTTGCTGCATTTGAACTATTTTCTCGGGCCTGTTCTAATTGCTGAGTGATGAAATTATACATTAAGTATCTGCAACAAAATATTATAGTTTAGAATATTTATAGTTTTTTTATTTTTTATAGTATGTTAAAAAATCACGCTTTTATATCTTTTATTGTAATTAAACTTAACAAAATCTATAGTGCCTTGGCAATATTCACTCAGAGATCTAGTGTTGCAGTTTTCAGAAAAGAATCCGGAGTTCACATCGAAAATGAATTGAAATTTCACCTATCTTCCCGCACAATCTGGAGATGATAAATATTATGGGAGTCGATCAGACTATGTAGATTGATGCGAAACAAATTTATAAGGTTAAAGCTGAGCCTCAAATCAGGTCTCGAAATTTGAAATAATCTTCTGTCTTAAGCCCTACTTGTTGTTACCTCGATAGGTAAACTTTTATTGGTTAGCGCATAACTTTTTTAATACTTATTTTCAGAACCCAATTCCCAAATAAGATTAAGCCGTACATTTCATATCTGGATACAGTAATATGAGTACTTACATTTGTAAAGAAACAATTGCAATTAAAGCACCTAATCTGACTGGTGGAATATTATAATTTCCAGGTGTATCTGTTGGTAATGAACTTTCTTGAGCTAATCCAAACCATAAGGTGAGAACAGCCAAAACAATACTTCCCAATCGTGCCAATACCAAAAATACATTAGATACCAAGGATGTAGCTGAAAAGATAAAACAATTAAAATTAAAATTCCCACAAAAATTTTCACAAATTATTACCTTTTGATAGTTTTTCTTCTTTATCGATAATTTGAACAATTTGAGTTAAATTTGAAATTAATTCAGAGAGATAATGTAAAACAAGTAACCATAACAACAATCGATTCAAGCTGAAAATTAAAACAGTTAATTAGTTAATTTAAACGTATCACGTTGAATTCAAAGATGTTTTGAAACAGTACATATGATAGCTGACCTGAGGGCGGGGCTTAAAAAACATGGCTGTTTATTGTATGCAACCAAAAGAGTAATCCATTGTTTTTATTTATGTCAAATGATTATTTTTTTCTAAATTTTGACAGTTTGAAATGTCAATTTTTTATATATTAAATTTATTGACAAGTAATTAATTCCAAAATTTTGTAGGTAGTTTCTATAGAAACTATAAACGATATTAAAGATCTAGGCCGAATATAACTTTGGACGGTAAAACAGCTTTAACTTTGGATCGGTTTGGAATTTTGAACTTCTGATAATTATTCTGGAGTCGAAAAGAAAATTTATCAAGTTATCTATAATAACTAGGGGTCTTCTCTCATCATTATTTCGCTACCTCCTATAGTTTTCTCCAAACAATTCGACATTTTCTCTTTTATATGTAAAGTAAAAGTAGATAATACTGCACACAAAATTTTATTTCTTTTTTGGCCACCAGACGTGTCGTGACCAAAATGGTCAGTTATCAATACCTACAACTTGATATTAGACTGGTATTCAGAAAGCCTTGAAGGTTCTACTCCAACATTAATTAGAACTGACCGAGACTTACTATACTTTCAAAAAGTTCAGTAAAAACTTCAAATTAAGCTACAGATAAATTAAGACTAAAGGTATTTCTATGAATAAGGTCGAATGTATCTGGAACTTACTTCAAAAAGTATAATGTTGTTACAAATACGGCACTGACGACAGATGTAATTGCACTATTAATTAGTTGCGCTTGTGGTACTCGTTGTAAATATAATTCAGGTAATTCATGAATTGAGTAGGCAATTTGGATCAATAAAATCAATTTATGTTGTGCAGATAATGGTGCAGGATAATCAGCCCATAATAATGTTGGACTTAAAATATATCCTTCTCTGATTACTGAAAAAAATATTTTCTAATCAATTTTTTTTCTTACAAATAATTTGAAAATTTAAATGAAGTTTGTAACAGCCCTATCTTTAACATGTTCAAGGCAAGGCTTAATATAGATACGTATTCCCACCAACGATACTGCATAGTCTTACAAACACTGACCTCTATATGACTGGACAGAGTATTCTAAACGTGAAATAACGGACAGAAGCGGTGTCTATCCGCCTCAACTAGCCAAGATACTAAATTGTGCTTCAATGCGCTTGCGTGACTAAAAACTTTATGTGTGTAGTGAAAATATATGTGACTAAATCATTGATCTCTAAATAACTAAACAGATTATCCTATGTTACGCCATTCACTCCAATTGAAGCGCTCCTCAACTAGCCACGAACTAAATATTGCTTTAGGGGTCCTGCGCGGCAAGTATGTTAGAGTATGTGAGACTGTCACATGTATTTCCACTACACACATAAAGTTTTAGTACCTTGGTTAGTTATACCCATAAGCATACTCTGTCCAAACATATAGAGGTAATTGGCCTAAATACTTATCACCCATACATGTCGTGTAGGCACACTGAAGCAAAATTTAGTACCTTGGCTAGTAATCTGTTCAGTTATATAGAGATCAGTGTTCACAAAGAAATATATAGAACGTGACGCCACGATAGCGTAAAACGCTGGAACAACACAGAAATGACGACGACATAATAGAATCATTGCATTGAACGTATTAAGTGGAGAAGAGAATGGAGCACGAACACATGTTTTTCTAAAATGTAACAAAGGTATGTGGAGACGTCAAAGTTGTCTGATTTCGTTGTGGCAATATCCCTGAGAATATAACCATAACCAATATACACAGGATGTATGACAGACTCTTCCAACAGGACCTAATCAATTCAATAATTAAGAGTTACATCAAAATCGTATAAAGAGGACATATCTGAGAAACTATCCGTCAAATCATCAAACCAACTAATTAATAATTACTAATTATTGTCAAACCAATCTTACTAATCAATTCAATTATTTTAAAGAAATAGCCTAATATCCTAAATTTTTGGCTACAATTAAATGTTCGTTCAAAACTATCTAACAGGTGATTAACATTGAACTTTTATAAAAACTCAAGTTATCAAATTAACCTTTTAGACCTTTTAATTGAACAAATTTTTAATCTGAATAGAAGATATCGGCAAGACTACGATTCGTACGGCGCCATGATCTGATGATGAATTCTTGTAGAACTCGACGAGATATGACTAAAAGTAACAATACAATTTTTCGATATCTCGTCTAGTTTTCGAGATATCGAAAAAGCCAGAACCGCTGTCAGATTGTGGCACCGTACGAATTGTAGTATCAAGATATTAATTTAGAAGAAATACTTACATATATCAAGACCCCAAACACTTGCAAATAAGAAATAAATAGCTAATTGACCACTTTGCGAAAATACCGACAATTTTGATTTTGATAAATGTAAACGTTTTGAAATTTTCTAAAATATAACAAAAAATTGTTTGTAATTTTAATGAAGGAACATATTGAATTATTCTTGTTATAACTTACATCTAAGCAATATTCTTGTACTATTGCATGAATTACAACAGAAATTAAGCTGTAAAAAATGACTGTACACAAATCGGTAACACCTGGCATATATAAAATATGGGTTCCAGGTTCTGGTTCTGTAACATTATTTTGTAAGACAATGAATAATGATGCCAACGGTGCTGTCGCCTAGAAAATAATGGGTTAAAATTATATGAAGTGTTTGGGAAATGTGTCCAAATTGAAAACTTACGGGTATCATTAATCCAATCACGAATACCATTGCAATACACGACACAATATCCGCATGATTTTGTATAACAAATTCATGACTTAATATAGGCGGATTTTTATTTGGAGTTTTACGAATTGGTTTGACCATTTTTACAGACTTTCCGTTACAGACTTATAATTTATGATGAACATATGAAACTATCCCCGGACTGGAATATGTACATATGATACAAAATAATGCCACGCAAGTTACACGGCTACACGTCAAATTTGTTATTATATCGACGCACGCATATATAAATTTCATTTTAAACGGGTAAACAGTGCCGCGAGCGGTATTCTAATTAGCATAATTAAAGTGCCTCATATATATACCTCGTTCATTTAGAGATCGTCTACGTGACCTTGTAATTTTCATACGGTTACTCCATACACGGTTCCTTTCAACAAAACGCCTGTTTTATCATCACTATGACAAGTATATGTGCATTTTTCACGTCTTCGATTTCTTTTTAAAAAGAAAACATCAGCTGAGACCCTTAAACTCTTAAAAGATCAGGTGAAAACTTCGATATATATTTTATACAAGCTCTAAATTACAGAGCGATGGTCTAGAATCCCAGTGGTCGCGGTTTTGATTCCCATCCTCGATGTGTGTGATTTTTCATATCAAGCATTTGATGCACTGGCTTCTAATAGAAGCCTTCTATTATGGAGGTTAGAGATAGACCTTCTATATAACTGGACAGATTATCTCATGTTACGCCATGTGTAGTAAGTATCATGAAGAATAGATATATTAGGAGAGCGAACGTAATGTTAAAAAAACGGTCAAGAATTGGTGTAACTATCTTTTATCAGTAGGGGTCACTGGTCTCAGTGCCGTACGGAATTTAAATGTTTAAATGTAGGCGCCAAGAAATCACTTTCATTCAGTTAATAAGAAGTCTTAGTTTTATAGATAATAAAAAATTGTTTTCGATTACAAGTAATAATTAAATAAATATTAATAATAGAGAATTCTTAATAATCTGCAATAAATTAAAAGATGAAGAATCATAGTGATAATTGCAATTAATAATTACAAATATATGTTTACAATACTAACATATATTAGATAAAGAAAGAAGATGACAACCGGTAATTACAGACCATATTCCTTTCGTAAATGCAGACACGCATTCCTAACCTTAAACAACCTTCCACTCATAGATATATAACAGTATATCTATGCTTTCCCTGTACAACATCGTCCCATTTTTTCACATTTATAAACTAAACAATTTTTATACTTACAATTTTTATTTGTAAGATGTGATAACCGTTGATTTTAATATGTAATAATAATAATAATTCCGTACGGGCAAATTCGCACTGCCGTTAGTGGCGAAAATAATAACTATGATCTCTACATGTTTTTGAGGACACAAAAACAGACGAATTGCCTATGTCGTTCAATCTCTTAATATATCTATTCTTCATGTAAGTATGTATGGCTGTCACATGTAATTCCACTACACACATCACGAAGACTAGATATCAGGAGAACGATCGTAATGTTAAACTTGTGGCATGAAAACTGGATACAGCTTGTAGAAAGCGTCATTGTCGCGGAGGTCTCCTCGAATTCAAAAATGTAAATAAAACATAAAGTAGATATTTTATAATTGTAAACACACATCACATAAAAATTGATCTTTATTTAATTTATTATTAATAATTATTAATTCTTTTCGTTCTGATTTTCTACACTCTTCAACCTATAACTGCACAAACTTCACTATTTTTTTGTTAAATAACTCATAAGTACGAATTCATAAACCACTTACTATTGTTTAAAAATGTATTTTATTAAAAATATTATAAATTTAATTATAAATTAATAAATATAATATTTTATTCATAAATTTTATTATAACCTCCATATAAATATATATATAACATCCATATAAATATTTATTTATAAGGAAATCGGACACGCGAAAATGGCCGGATTAGGCCATTACATTTATTTAGCATACATTTAAGTCTGCGATCGATATTTTCAAGCGTTACAAAGTCGGGACTAAATTTATTATACCCTTGTATATTTACATATACCGGGTATAGTAATATCAGAGACTAATAGAGTAATATACAGCGTCCAAGTTCTTTTTAATCATACATACTTTTATTAGCTTTACTTGTATGTATCTATCTATGTATTATGGAGGTTAGCTATACTCTAACCTCCATACTATATATGTATGAACAGAGACCAATAGACTACTAGTCTCTGGTATGAATGTAATGGAATATTGTAATTCAGTGATCATCCACTTCCGGGCGTCTGAATAATCTGAAATTTTGCAGACGTATTAAGGACCGGTGATAATACAATAAACAAAGAAACAAAAAATTTTTTTGTTCATATTGCAATAAAAGTATGTTTTAGTTTTTTAAACTCAAATATTAGTAGAT
Organism: Nineta flava; assembly: GCA_963920215.1. Classification (NCBI taxonomy): domain Eukaryota; kingdom Metazoa; phylum Arthropoda; class Insecta; order Neuroptera; family Chrysopidae; genus Nineta; species Nineta flava. The sequence goes on from OY986042.1 coordinate 96,158,304, forward strand.
TAGTAGACTAGCGACCCACCCCGGCTTCGCACGGGTAGCACTAATTATCTATAGCCAGATGACACAAAATTGCCAAAAAAAAACATTTTTTTCCGATCGCTACCAAACTTCACAGGATCATCCGCTGGGCTAATCTGAAGATTCCCTGAAAATTCCATCAAAATCGGTAGGGAATATACATACACACATCGATTTATATATATATATATATATATGAAGATAGAAGATTACAAAAAAGTATGCGGCAGTTTAACTGTAATAACTCAAATACCACTTTTGGTACTCTACACACTTTCTTTTTTTTCTAAATTAGAAATCGGTACTTAATGTGATAAATAAAAAATTTGTGATTAACGATCTTGTAATTAACTTTTTTTATTTACAAATTTTGTTTATTTATGATTCACTTTTAATAAACATTTTCTAGATTAATTACTTATTCCTTCATTAAAAATTAAAATTTTTTCGCTTATATTTAATACATTCCTTGGAAATTTATTTATATATAGCCCTGATATTTAGACAAAATTATTTATTTGAAAGTCAAGTACATTCTTAGCCAATTACATAAGAATTTTTCTTGTATTGAAAATTGTCATATAAAATTTATGTGTGAGCACGGTAAAAATAATAAATTTTTATCTGATTTCGTAATATAGATCTAAGTATCTAATATTAAAATATATAAATTATATATATATATATATATATATATATATATATATATATATATATATATATATATATATATATATAATGTTTTATGAAAAATTTATATAGGATATGTTTGAAATAGTGCAAAAAGTTATTTCTAAAATATATGTCAATGCTAAAGCAAATAGAACAATAATGTCTCAAAAAATGTGTCAAATAATTTTGATAAATATTATGATGGAAAAGTAGTTCTAAATATTTATAAAAAGTTTTTATTGTTGAGCATTTTCATTTTCTAATAATTATAAAATGGATTTTCGTCGTAAATATGACATATTTCATAGTATTTATTATAAAAGTTACGATCTAAATAATTGTATTAATTTATATATGGCAGCGAAAGGTTAGTTTTTATATGATATTTAATTACGTTTTAAATTTTCTTTTGTGAATTATCAATTATGTACTACATTGGATGCTGCCATAGATAAAAGATTTAGGTTCCATTAGATGCTGCTAAGACAATGCTCAATGTTATGCATACGATAGTAGTCCTTCCCCCAAATTTCAGGTTTTGAAAAGATTTCAATTGTTGTGATTGGAAGATATAAAAACATGGATTTTTTTTATATTGTTTGTTTTTTTCTGTTAACAATCCCTTTTAACTTTATCAATATTTCCCAAAACATCCATTTTTATTAAGATACTTTGGAAAAAATGAAAGGAGTCCATATTTTAAATAAATGCATCGGTTTTAACTGATATTTTTACGATTTATACAAAATTTTACTATTGTTTTTCATGGAGATCGGCAAGATTACGATTTTTGAGATGTGAAAAATGAGTATCCCTTACCCAACAATCGTAAAAACTAGAAACTATGCGTTGTAAATTTAAAAAAAAGATCCGTCCTGTGGTTTTGAATCAAAAAACTTCTGCGTCTGTGGAAAACTAAATAAAAGTACCTAAAAAGAATCTTAATTAAAGGATACCTTGAGGTTATTTTGAAAACAAAAAATTTCTTTACAGGAACGCCACAGATGATATTTATTTTCTTAAATGTCTTTATCTCAGTATCTTGAAATATGTTAATGAATTGTTTTTCGCAAAGAACGTTAAAGGAGAGCGCCGCATTTTATTTTTAGATAGTTTTTATGAGAAATATCTTTGTCTTGGTCTACTAGATTGCAATCTGAAAAATTCAGCGAATGTTTTATGTATACTAATAGGTTCATCGCAAAGCTTTTAAAATTTCGATTTTGCTACCAATAAACAAAAAAATAACTGTTATTGGCTATGGTTCCTTAAGGGTCACAACGTGCGCTGGATCTTTGCGTTTCGGATCTATCGTGCAAAAAACTTAACGCTTCAGTGTATATTATGTACCAAATACAGTTCTTTTACAAACTCCATCGAAAACCATTTCCCACATAACTTGAGAAGAGTCCTTTCAAAAGTATACCTAAATTTTATTTAAATTGTAGATAGCGTGGATTTGGTTCAACGTTTTCGTTTACAAAAAAGTTTAAGCGTACATCGTGGATGTGTGAATTCGTTATGCTGGAATGAACGTGGTAATTTACTGTTATCCGGCTCAGATGATCAACATTTAGTCATATCAGACCCATTCTATGGTAAATTAAACACATCGTATCGTACAAGTCATCGAGCAAATATATTTAGTGCAAAATTTATGCCAAATTGTTGTGATTCCCAAATAATCTCATGTTCCGGGGATGGTGTTATACTATACACAGATTTAAATAAACCAGACGAAACGTTGTATAATAAATTTTTATGTCATAATGGTACTACATACGATATAGTCACGATTCCAAACGATCCAAATAGTTTTATAAGTTGTGGCGAAGATGGAACGGTTCGTTTTTTTGATTTACGCGTTAAACGGCAATGCAATAAACTACGTTGCACCGATGATGTATTAATGACATATAGACGTGCGGTTACAGCATTATGTATCAATGAAAATATATCGTATGAATTGGCGATTGGATGTTCGGATGGGAAAGTTCGAACATTCGATCGTCGCACTTTGAGTACTTCGAAAAGTAATATGGAAAATCAAGGGTTATTAAAACCAATTGCCTGTTTTATGGCACCATGTTTGGATCAACAATATTATCGCATCACGAGTATATGTTACAGTCCTGATGGTGAAGATCTATTGGTTAGCTATTCGTCAGATTATATTTACTTATTTGGTGTAAAAGATCCAACAGCTAAAAAATTATGTACACTAGATAATAAATTTTCAAATTCGAACAAAGAAAATGGAAATGGTGGAGAACGAAGAGTAAGGAAGCTTCGTTTACGTGGTGATTGGTCTGATACGGGACCAGATGCTCGTCCTGAACGTGAAGCAATTAATGTAAATAATGGTATTGGTCAAGCTCGACCTCAACTTCAAGCAACTTTAATGCAACGAATGACTGATGTTTTAACACGTATGTTAAACGATCCCCATACAAGAGCGGCACTTAATGGACGCTCTACAAATGCTCGAAGGCAAAATGCGTCAGGTCAAGCAACTAATAATAATCCTACAGAATCAATCGATTCTCCAACAGTTGATAACTCTCCAACCCAAGACAATTCAACTGCCCAATCTGTTCCTAATGACGAGATTGTACCGTCCACTAGTGGCACCGCCAATCGATTGTCAACCTTGTCGATTGGTGGTGAACCTGAAGTGCCCGTTGCAGCTAATCGTCATGATGTAGGTGTAGATACATTTGAAGAGGCCGAAGAAACTGCAGATTATAATGATGTGTCTGAAAGTGAGCCTGCTGTGTATAATTTTGAAGATATTAGCAGTTTTGCGAATCAATCAAATCGCCATACAATCGAGAATGAAACATTTTTAGATGAACAAGACACTATTATACCGAAAGTTAAACGAAAATTCACTGGCCATAGAAATGCTAGGTAATATATTTTTATAATTTTGAATTTAACATAACTTAATAATTTCAATAACTAGAGAAGATAGATAGATAGATTGTAGAGGCTGCCCTGGACGAGCTACACTTCGACCATTGTGATGCCTAAGGATGTGAGTGGAGTGGAAGAAATTTTTGTGTATAGACTAGGAATTGGTAGGATATGCGGCTGCAGCCGACTATGATAGGAACTATACCGATATTCATCTGGAGTTCGTGAAGGAAACTGCAGAAAACCTTCTCAAGCATAGCCGGTTACTTCGTTCTTGTCCATACGCCGACAGTTTAGTCAATTAACCGCCGCTTTTTTTCCTAATAATTGACAAAATGCCGATGTCGGGATTCGAACCCATAACCTCCCAGTTTCCAAGTAGGCATACTGCGTAGACATAACGCCTTAGACCGCTCGGCCACTTGGACTCGTAATAACTAGAGAAAATGATTTAATTAATCGATTTTCGCATATTTGAATTGAGGCACTTATCACACGATGCGATTCGGCATAAATATTTCCGATTCAAATTTTATGTTAAATACAGTTTGTTGTTCCATCACATTTCATATCGCCATTTGTAGCGACGATCTCTACAAACAGTCTGTAAGATATTCATGTTACCAATTGTCAGCATTTTAAGAAAGATATGCTGTTATAAGAACTATGGTACTTGAATTGACGAGTATCGAATATCTGAGTAGGATCGTAAGTTATGGAAAAATTTCTTCAACCCTTCCTCCACATCATTATAAATAATTAAATCTTTATTCAAATCGGAATGGAAACATAAATATTTGAAACCACGTTTGCCAGTATTTAAAGTTTCTGAAAAAATTGAAACTTTTGAATTCAAGAAATTTCACAGGCGTAATATAAAAAAAAAAAAAATAGACGAATTGAGAACCATCCTCCTTTTTTGAAGTCGGGTTAAAAACTGAACCGGATTATTAAAGCCAATTGTTATACTCAACTTTTTACATTTGAAGTTGTGTCAAAGTATAATTTGTTACAGGACTATGATAAAAGAAGTGAGCTTTTATGGAAACCAATTTATAATGTCTGGTTCAGATTGTGGACATATATTTGTGTGGGATCGATTTACTGGAGAAATTGTTATGCTGTTACAGGGTGATCAACATGTTGTTAATTGTATCCAGCCACATCCAATATATCCAATACTTGCAACATCTGGTATTGATTACGATGTGAAAATTTGGTCTCCCAATGCAGAAGAGTCAGATTTTAATTTGGATTTGGTGAAAGAGGTACAAAATTTATATTTAGAACATATTTTTCACTGTTTAGACCAGTTAGTTCCTCGAACTAACGGGGAGTTTCAGAGATATAGTACTTTTTATACGATTTTAAGCCCCCTTTCAACATACAAAACATTAAACATGTACCTACCCTTAGAAAATAGCGAAAAAATTGACTTGACTTATTGAATAAAAATTAGTTTATAAGATAAATTGGACTCAATAGAAAAAACACAAAAATCCAGTTGGTTTGACGATTTGGCGGATAGTTTCCGAAATATAGTTGAATTGATTAGGCGATTTTTTAGTCAGGGAATTTTTCCCGTAGTTAAGAAATTCCAAAGCACCATTTCAATCGCCACTTTGATTGTTATTCATCATATTATTCGGCGAAATTCGCTTGATACGAAAATTTAAAAAATGCACGAAATAATTGCACTCGATATTTCTTAAAGCTCCACCTGTGCGTATTTTGCACATATTTTATTAATAAAAAAATGGTACATGCATTTGAAAAAAAAAAAGTTGCAATGGAAACGATTATATCGATACGATATATAAAACGATTATATTAGGGCCTATAAAGGTTATAGACTAAGAGCTGGCTATATAAAAGTGAACTGATCGAATATAGTCGTGATTTTTTCTCATAAGTTTCCCATGATATCGTCAAAGCAAGAGTCGCATTTTGCAGAAGTCTCATTGGAAGCGGAGAGTGTGGGTGGGGGGCCAATCGTGTAGTTTTGAACAAAAACAAAACCGATCGAATATAGTTTTGAAAATTGGTGTAGTATCACATATTGAAAATAGAAATTGAAAGAAAATGTTCCCAGAAGTGTAGGTTGAGGCCCAACCACTCCTAGAAGCGATAAACGAGTTAACTTTGAGTGAAATTGAACTCATAAGATGTAGTTCTGCAAATTTGTTTACTGCAAGTTTACGATACAATTAGACTTTTCATAAATTTGCAGAAGTTAAAAGTGAGGCTAAATGACCAAAAATTTATTCTAAACCTCAGATCCTGTGACATGTGGAATTCCCCATTTGGGAGCTACATTCCAAGCTATCGAATATCTCGTATTCCAGAGGATTTAATAATTTATCGAATAAAATAATACCATTGTACGTTGGATCTGGCATTTATTTACTTCTGTAGTAAAATTACTTTAATTTAATGACGGTCTGTCGTGAGTTTAGAGCATTTGGGTTTAAGCTTGTTTGGGTTTTAAATACAAGTCAGCCTATCAGATTTTTGCCATCTTACGGCATCCGGCCACATAAACAAATATCGTAGTCGATTTATTTGTTGTTAAAATTTTGTCTATATTACAGTTAACTGATCGCAATGAAGTTATGTTGGAGGAAACACGTGATACAATAACAGTACCGGCTGCCTTTATGATACGTATGTTAGCTTGTTTAAATGAAATACGTAGAAGTGGCCCACGAAATCAACGAACAGCACGTAATAATCAAGAAGCTGCTGCTGATAATTCAAATTAATAAATAATTCTAGTCAAATTTTGTATTTAGTGAAGTTTTGTTATCTGAAATATAAATATTTCAGATAACAAAAAAATTTATTTATAATGTAAATATTTTTTCTTTTGTATATTATTTATAAAATGCAAGCATAGAATAATTTGTCAAAAATTGATTTTTTATTACTATATTTTTGCTAATTTATTGTTAATTTGTAGGTAAATAAATGATTTTCAAATAGTAATCAAATAGTATTATTAAATTTGTTGCAGTTATTAGAAAATCCAGTTGTTTGATGATTTGACGGATAGTTTCCGAGATACACCCCTTACAAAAAATCACAAAAATTTGTAATCATCGATTTGAATGAAAATTAGTTTGATAAATGGAATCCAAAACACACTAAGATCTAGTTGGTTTGACGATTTGACGGATAGTTTCCGAGATACGCACTCTTGATGACTGAAGATTTATAGAATGTTTTCTGAAGAGTGTCATGTCAAAACCTTGTAGTCAAGTTTATAACAGTAGTCAAAGCGGACATCTTCTCTTGACAATTTTTTTCATGATAAAATAACGTAACTAGCTAGCTGGCCTAGTTGAGATTTCTGCTAGATCGATAGACAATAATGAAGGTGAAATTTTGGAACACGCGACCGAGACAGATCAGCTATGATTTTTTTATACAACTATTTAGAACTGACCTGTGGCGAGGCTTACAAAACATGACTGTTTATTTTGTGCAATCGAAATAGTAATCCATTATGTGTTTTTATGTCAAATAATTATTTTTTCTAAATTTTGACAGTTTGAAATGTCAATTTTTTTAATTTTAAATTTATTTTCAAATTTTTGTTAATGTAGGTAACTTTCTAATCTATACAAACTATGTTAGAGATCTGGGCCGGCTATAACTTTGAAACAGTCAGAAAACAGATATAACTTTGGAACTTAAATTGTAATTTTAAACTTCTGATAGTTTTTCTGGAGTCGCTAAGAAAATTTACTTGGGGTCTTCTCTCATCATTATTTCGCTATCTCCTATAGTTTTCTCCAAATAATTCGAAATTTTCTCTTTTATGAGACAGAAAATCTCTTTATATGACAAATTTTTCTGTCCTTTTATTAGGCAGAAAGAAGCATCCACATTCAAGGGCGTCACATCCTATTTAGTAGTTCCAATTTATCACGTAGCCCACGCCAGGGTTAAAAAAGCTTGATCCAATGTTAATTCAGGAATAAACTCTTACATTCCTTTAAAAATTATATTCATAAATAAAAAGAAAAACGTTATTTAAATCTAAAATAACAATCTAACAAAGAATTTTCTCATACGACATTTTGTTTTTATAATATTTACATATTATTTTTAAATTTTTCCTTACATTAAAAAAAAAACTAACAAATATTTACGTGAGCTATTTTTTAAATTTAAAAAAAGAAGAACAAAATGAAAATTAAATTAATTAAAATACACTCCGCTGCAATAAAATTGAGTCAAACTGAATCAAAAAAAGTTCCCAACGGTTTTGTTGGTGTCAGTAGTAATAATAGTTTTGGTGTAAATACGGCGTAAATTTTGCCAGCAATATTGAATGCATGGAACAAAAATATAATTATTGCGTTATGTTTCCCTCTTTTAAATTAAGCAAATTTTGTTTGAATCATTTTTTTCTAAAATATATATTTAAGGATGTGAAGCTTCAAAAAGATTGAGGCTTGATTTGTTGTTTACATGTAGTTGAAGTGCATATAAACCAATTATAAAAGTTTCAGGGGGGTCTTGAATTAATTATTTAATGTTAAAGTTCGCGTTTTAATGCATTGCTCTTATGGAGAAACCCATATTTTTACACATATTTCGATAACTTTCACTTGGAATAAAAAAGACGAATAAAAAAAACTACGGAATAGAAATATTAATAAAGAGATTGATCCAATAAAATTCCGGTACGACGGGCCTAAAAAAAAGATATTTAAGAAAACAACTGAGATTTCGGGTAAATTTTATTTCTGTCGTCGGTAGCTTAGTTACCCGAAGTCTCAGGTTTTTTTTTCTTAAATATCTTTTTTGTTAGATCCGGTATGACGGGCTTAAATTAAATTGTAACTGACGACAAAAAATAATAAAAATTATTGTGGACTTTTATGAATGTACTATATAAGATTTTGAATAATTTTATAAATGGACTATACATCAGTGCTCGTACATCCTTAAAAAAATATTTAGAGCAAAATAATAAAACAATAGTATTAGTTATTAATGGTGTTTGTACCAATGACCTCTATATAACTGGACCGAGTATGCTTATGGATATACACGCGAAGTAACAGACCCTAACACAAGCTATCTGCAACGCTGTCTAACCGCCACAACCAGCCAAGGTACTAACACTTTAAGTTTGTAATGGAAATACATGTGACAGCCTCACATACACTAACACACATTCTTATCACACATACATGCCGCGCAAGCACACTCAAGCAAAACTTATTGCCTTGGCTAGTTGAGGAGCGCTTTAATTGGGGATGGATGGCGTAACATAGGATAATTTGTCCAGTTATTTAGAGGTCAGTGATGTGTACCCATATATTTCTTCTAAGAAATTTGACAATGATAAAATTAAAAGAAGGTATGATAATAGAATGAATAAGCCATCAATAATTATTTTTGAGATCAAATATATTTAGTGTATCAAATATATATTAAACTTTCTACATACACTATATGAAAATCTTCGACTTCACTGAGAGTCAAATTCAGATAGATTCATTTTTTTTTTGCAGTGAAGTGTACATTATTTTAAATACTTAAGTTGTTCATAGGAGAATTTGTTTTAATGTCATAATTTACAGGATATATTTTTGTTTTTATATATAAAGTATTATAATAGCAGTTACAAGTACAAGTTTAAAATTTACCAACAGTTTGTACACGCAATGCCATTCATATCACACTAAGCCACACAACAAGAGTTATCTCCTCATTACACAAAACAAAAAAGAATCAATGAACGGATGATTCTGGCGCAAAGTTCTTATTGTTGTTGAGTTGTTTGTTCACCTTGAAACCGTTGTAGACGACGCATACGTATCTCATTATGTTCGGTTGATTGTGCTAGATTTTCTTGTGTGGTACTACTAGAAGTTGATACAACATCCGGTTGTTGTTGAGTAGAATTACTATCTGAAGATGATGTTGCTGTTGTTGTCGATGGACCTTGTTGTTCTTCACTAGAACTATCCTTAGTGTCTTTGTTTGTTGTTTGTGACGTACCCGCCACAAACGTGTATTGTTGCATCATTGCAACTGATGAATCTAACATTAACTGTATGTTTCGTAATAATTGTATTCTTGCTTCAACTGCTTCGCGTTCATTACCCTCAAGTCGTTGTAACTCTTCAGTGGATAATGTGGATAACTTTGGTAATGGCGGCGGGACAGTAAATGGAATAAATGCAAAAGGTGGTAATGGTGGTAAAAATTGTGGTGGAATTGGTGGCGTTGTTGACGACGATGATGACGCACCGTTTCGTGTATTGTTTGCGTCACGTGTAGGTGGTGCTGGTGGTGCTCCCCACATTGGTGGTATATGGAATGGATTCACGCCGGCAAACATTTGAAAGGGATTTGCAGCTGCTTCAGCTCCCTCACCTATAATTTAAATAATTAAATAAATATTTTAGTTTCTCTAATAGATTTCGGACACATAAGGATTTAAAAAGAGGCTAGGACTTTAACAATTTTTATTCTCCGGAGGAGAGTTAGGGTGGAGTCATATCCGAACCAGCCCAATCGATCAGATCCGATCCAACCCAAGACCATATTCGATCAGATTACTTGGAATATATTATTTGAACGGGCACTTCACCCGGAACTCAAAAAAGATTTAATTTATTGTTATATATTCTACTGAGGAATAAAATTCAATACAATTAGTATCAAATATGATCTATATTTCAACGTCTAGCTAACAATTGATTCATAATGAACCCGAGTACTCTATAATGAACCATTCTGACAGCACAAAGCACAAATCAAGTTGTCGCTTACCTCCAGAAAATTAAGAATCTCTTTTAAGGAAGTTTGAATTATCTTAAAAACTACAGGGTGGATATTTATGACTTGAATCACTCAAAATTAATTTAGAAAATAAAATTTAGTAATTTGAAATATTAACAAGTAAAAATAACAACTAACTGAGTTAATTGCTGAAATAGCCGGTGTGTGATCAAAGGCTGAGTTTATGAACAAAGGATTCAAACAAAAGTTGTTTATTTAAAAAAAAAAAAAGAGAATTTTTTGTCTATCTCTTATGCCGACAGTAGACTCTCGGCGAGACATTCGTAAGGCGTGGAACTCACCGAGATGTTCTGCCGGAAATACAGTTCTCGTTCAGTCAATGGATGGGATAGTTGTAGACGTTCCTAATTGATTAAAATCCACGTTAGGTTGCGAGCGTAGACGAGAGTATACTCAACGCGCTCACACTTATCGCTCGCTTCCTTTGATTCATGACCAAAACACCGAATCGAAATGGAGCACTTCCGAGGCGAGGCGAGTCGACACGAAACCTACCGAGTGCTGCGAGTACATTCGCGCACTCCTTACGTCTCGACGTGTCTCACCAAGAATGTACTGCTGGCATTACTGTTTCAACTTTATCTTAATTTTTAGCTCTAAAGCATACAAACAAAATTTCATCTCGTTATCCCTTTTCGTTTTTGAGTTATCGTGTCTACAGACAGAAATTTTTTTTCTACAATCAATATTTTCGAACGTTTCAAAGTCGGGACTAAAGTTATAATACCCTCATATATATTGTATTTTATACCGGATATAAAAATTATAAAAATTGCTTACCAGCAGGTTGTGGAGGTTGAGCATTTCTTTGTTGTTGTTGAGCTCCAGCTGCATTTCTCGTTTGTGAAATAGGACGTAAAATATTTAATCGACATGTAGGACAAGTTTGTTGTCTCTGAAACCATGATCGTAAACAAGCCGTATGAAAGATATGATTACATGGTAATTTCTTTGATGCAGTAACCATTTCTTCACGGCATATAATACACACATTATCCGCTGCTTGTAACTCTTCTGGTGTTGCATCCGGATACAATGTATTCATATTTCGTATTGCCCGCCGTGATAATATCACATCGTTGAAAGCTTTCTTAAAGTTTCGCATCGTATAATACATCGGTCGGAATGCAAATAATGGTAACGTATATATACGAACCATAATTGCTACGAATGAGATATATAATATGACTTTTATGAATCCCATTATTAATTCAGTGTACAATAGTAAGACAGCCTTATTTTCCCATGGATTATCACTATGTAAATCAACAGAATGTAAGGCATACTTAATGGTTACATTTATGACCATTGTCATTAATATAGCATACTCAAATCCAAATACAAGTTGAACAGATGCCCCTTTGCTGATAGTCGATTGATATGCATGTGCTACAAAGTACATATCACATAATCCAAGTACATGTAATAAACTTAATACTCTTAGATGAAATATCCAACCAATTACTGGACTTCGTTCCATCTGAAATTTAAAAACAAAATTATTATGTAGCTATAAAAATTGGGACGCTTTTCGACTTAATGATCTTGTAATGTACTCGATTGTAAATTCTAATTTTCTTTTATATTTTCTTTGCATGCATTGTATATTTCCTTGAGTTACCACGGTAACTACTAACAAACTGATATTTATTAGCCAAAATAAACGTTTGGTTTCAATTCCAAAATACTGTCTTTTAATAATTATTTGTAGAGTAGGTTTTAAGATTTCTTGGACCCTTCACTCTTTATATCAATTTACAACAATTTTAATCGCATTGTTTGTCTTCTCTGAGAATTAAGCATATTTCATCAACTACTTATCGCCCTAACAGCAACGGTATTGTCGAACGGTTTAACCGGTCAATCAAAATTTCTTTAACTTGCTGCGTCAAAAAAATAATAACTGGTACAAAATTTGACCTTGGATACTTCTAAATTTACGCTCCTCGGTTAAGGAGGATATTAATGTATCTTCTGCAGAAATATTATATGGCATTCCTCTTCGACTATCATATGATTTCTTTTCGGAAAAGATTGATATACATTATTGTGTCCAACAACCTACTCAAGAGTTAAAGGACAGAATGGTCAACGCTAATTTTTTTTTTACTAAACCATACTCTGTAATACAGAGGTTTCCAAAATTTTGTTTGTTTGTTGGTTTCATCTACTTCTAGCGTTTTCAACAATGATGTACACTGGCCACGTCACCGTCCACGTGCCACATTTCGACGCAATCGCCGAGCGTCAGAATGAAAATTTACCTTAAAAAAAGGGTGCGACAATTTTGCAGTTGCCTAGAGCGGCGAATTATCTTAATTCACCTCTGGGTTGAAGACATTTGGTTTTGTGAATGACCCACTTTCAATAGTTTTTACAAAATTTTCAAGTAAGTTTCATCAGCAATAAAAGTATATAATTTAGTATAATCTTAATAGTATACGAACAATATAACATCGAGTTCGAAACCTCTCCGGAGACTCTTTAACTTATCTCCGGTTTTTGGATAGCTAAAAAATTCTCCCGATTTTAAAAGAAAACACAATTTTTTTTTCATTAAAAATTAAAAATTTTCAAAAGCGGAAATATACCAAATCTCTGGTTTAAAAAAACTTCTGAGGTTCCAACCCGAATTATATTTTATACACTAACCGTTTTTAAATTTATATATTATAAAAATCTTTGTATTCAAAAATAAAACATATTATTTGAAAAATTTACTTAAAATGTAATATTATCACAGTTTACCCGAATAGCTTAAAAATGTAGGAAAATTTATTAAGCAGACTTGAAAAAAAAAACTTTGAACCCAGATATAAAATATTTTAGGCAAATTTGATACGTACATAATCTACTCTATCCTCCGCTAACCAATGGAATGATTTTAAAAATAATAAAACAGTAAATAATGCCACAAATTTTGGATTGAAATCATCTCGAAATACTGTAAAGGCTAAACATGTTTCCGTCACAGCATACCAAGATCTTTCCATCAAATGCTAAAACACACGAATCAAGCAATTAAAAACGTTAAAAAATCATAATTTTCCGGCTAACATACTTCAAATTCTGCGGCACGTAACTGTCCAAAGAATACTCTTCTCATTAATTTTCCAATCAGTAGAACCACGATAAAGGCTTGTATATATAATACCTAATCCACATAATTTAAAATTAACGATTTAAAAAAAATACGTATTTTGAAAATTTCGTTTCGAAAAAAACTTACAGCCATAGATGGATTCGATTTAGTGATATATACCACTGATGGATAAAATTGTTTCTTTTGATAATATGCATTTCCCACAACAATAAATGTTAATATAAAACTAACAAAAGTAATTCCAACAGACCTCATTTTCATAATTCGTTTGACACATCTGTCAAAACCATAAAAACATACAAATCTGATAAATTATCATATTACGAATAGGCACCAATATTGTGCTTTGAATCAGTTGAGTTGGTATTGACGAGTCCACTTTGTTTTATAGATATCACTGACCTCTATATAACTGGACAGAGTATGCTTATAGTATAAACGTGAATTAACAGACCCAATGTGTCTACTGCCTCAACTAGCCAAGATACTAAAACCAGCTAAAACTGTATGTGTGTAGTGGACAGCCACACATACTTACAACACATTCTTATCACACATATATAGGGCGCAGAAGCACTGAAGCTAAAATTAGTACCTTGGCTAGTTGAGGAGCGCTTCAATTGAGATGAATGGCGTAACATGGGATAATCTTATTCAGTTATATAGAGGTCAGTGATAGATATGCATGGTCACCCGTCCTGTAGCAGAGATATGTTATCTAAAATGTAATAATACCTTGTTTGTAAACTCTTTTTACATTATTTTTAAATAAATACAAAAGTTATCAGTCAATGTTTATTTGATCCAATTTATTTATTATTCAATCGAAAATTTTGGTTAATATTTTATTCAAAATTTGTTTTGACAAGTTTCGTTTTATTTTTTTTTTTAAATTAAAAATTACTTGGAATTTTTCTACTTGAACCAATAACAATTGAACACACTTGATAAGAGAAAAATTTTCAATAATGTATTCAATCAGAATAGGGACACACTTTGGCGTTTCATTGGTTGCAAACAATATGTTTTGGGAAATCGTTTTTCATTGATAAAGGAAACTAATATTTGAAAATTTTTATTTTAAATGATATGCGAGTTATCTTTATGACATTATAGAGACAAATCACTTGAGACTTTATTTTTAAGCTAGGAAAAGATAATTTTTAACTGATTTGTTGTTATTCAATTATTTTTGTGTCTAATTAAGTAGAATAGACTCAGATAAGAGTTTTTTTAAATTCTAAATTAAATATAATTAAATTACTTGAAAAATAACTATTATAAACTAAATGGGGATTGTAAAAAACGAAGCCTAATTGGTAAGGGGATTGAACTTGTGCCTTCAGTCAATTCCTGTCTTGCGAGAACCTGATCCGCAGGGGGTTGCTTCACCCCCAAATCTTTTATCCGCGGTTAACTGATTTGGGAATGGGAGCAAGTGATTAAAATCACTATAAGTAGTATCTTTTCTGAAAATTTCATCCCCAAATCCTTGAGATAATTCCATAGATAAAATATATAGATAACTCATCACTACGCAAAATCTCAACTTCCTATATACTAACGTCTTATAATCATAGAGATAATATATATAGAGTAGGAAAGTTATAGGCACGTGTGTAAGTGGGAACGTCTCCTCAATAGAAAGAGAGGTCGGACATCGCTGAGGTAGAGCTATCTCTTTCTAAATGACTAATATACAATGATTATATATTAGTCATTAAAAAGATATAACTCTACCTCAGCGATTCTCTATCTGCAGCTATCCGAGGGACAACTTTTGACTCGGCTTGCCTACTCTACGTATATATTATCTCTATGCTTATAATTCTTGAGATATTTACAATAATTTCACATTACTATAAATTTTTAGGTGGCTTTCAAAGAAAAACGGTTTTTTTAATTCAAATTAAGGTTTTTTTAAATGTATAATCCTCTGCAATTTCTGTATATAGATTTTATGATTTCTTTTTGTTTCGGATAGATGTAAAAAAAAATCAATGTGAAGAAATGAATAAGCAATACATCTTTTTTCACCTTATTATAGACAGTACGAAAATCGCATGCGTATAAAACCCTATGAAAAGGTCTAGAAAATTTGCCCCATAGTTTTTTTATACAGAACTTATAATGGAATTCGGATTATAATCATCGAAAAGTTTTTATTTATAACAGAAATTCAACAACAAAAGTGTCCATAGATATATTCAAAATATTAAAATGACATAAGCAAAGTAGCTGACATCTGGATGTTTGAGTCCAAAGTATTCGTAAGAAAGGTCTAATCCATTAGAAACTAGTGAAAATGTAACAAATAACTGAACTACTTGTTTATATACTCCGTATACACTGAATTCATTATCAGTGCCTGAACTGTCATATTTCTCTTTACACTTGAACAGACATACAAATATGACAGATGCATGTGCCAAAGGTATTATACACATATGCAGTAAGCACATGCTTCGATAATCTACAGTAATTATATATGTTTGAGTTGAAATTGGGACAAAACTGTTTAGTACAAAAAAAGAAATATTTTTTGTTATTAAATAAAACAAATATTTGAAACTTACGTAAATTCACTTTATTTTACGTAATCCGAAGCTAGTAATTCGGAACACCGTTCCTTCTTCAGAAATAAAAATGGAATGAGGAAGTTTCGTAAAGTAACGACCCATTCAATACAAAACATTTTTTGTATACCAAATTTGTCTATGTTTTAATGATCGATTCTACGATTCCAAGTTCGTGAATAGACTAAATCGATCGATAAACTTCACTGCTTCAAGGCCAAAGCCCGCACTGCTTTGATATCTTAGTATACAACGGCTAAACGATTCCCCATTTAATGGTATTTATCCTCTATTTCTTTTAAACCAATGTATTAAGATGTTATAAATGTATAAAATAGTAAAGATAAACACATTAATTATTTAAGAGTGTTTAAATCATGTTTTATTAAGAAAAAAATTGATACAAATAAAATAGTTCAAAAAAAATTCTAAGGAATATTTGCTAGATAATCTTTAACATGAGATGGTTCCAATCTTCTAAAACCGTTTTCATCACATATTCCAACTTCAATGTTGTCAGCGGTCATTTGCCCTTCAAATCCTTCTTTTAAAGTCAAAATAGCTGTATGCACAGCGTCATCTAATTCTAAATCTTCACTGAATCTAAAAAAAAAAAGAAAGAGAAAACCAATAGTTTAATAAATCAATTTACTTTAATTTTAATATACTGAAAGCTCTATTCATAAATTCTAAGAATGATCGATTTTTCCTCATGCGATTCTTCTCATATTAGAAAATATTTGTTAACAATTGATTATTCAGAGAGTATCCTGTATTACATACCTTTTCTCTAAGAAAGTTTTGCCATTAATATGGTTTTTGCCCATTGCTGTTGCTTTCCATGCAAAATATGCTCCTGATGGATCACATTGGAATAAATATGGTTTGCCATCATCCCAACCGCAAATTAGCAATGAAACACCAAATGGTCGTACACCTCCAGATTGTGTATACTCTTGCATAACCATTGCCACACGTTGTACCAATTGGGCTGTAGGAATAGGTTCATGGTACGTTAACAAGTATGTTTGAGCCATTTTTCTTGCTTGTTTGACCAATAAACGATAATCAGGGCCCATTCCAGAGTATACCATTCCAATATGATTAGTGACCATTTCTACTTTATGAACGCTATGTTCATCGTACAAAATTGATTTGTGTTTATTTTCTGTGGCCAAAACAACGCCATTCGAAGCTAAAATAAATCCAACGTAGAGATTATTATTATTTGGTCTTATAATTAATTGATGACAAAAAGAATCAAAATAAAACCAATAAAAACAAGTATTTTGGTCTAAGTTGCTAAAACCTTGGATATCAGTATATTGATGCTGTGTTAAGTTATAAATATGATCAATAACAGGTGAATTTTGTACTTTGAAACGTCAAATTATATTAATAGATAGATTGTAGCGGCTGTCCTGGGCGGAACACACTTCGATCATAAGGTCCATTGTGATACCTAAGGATGTGAGTGGGGTGGAAGGAATTTTGTCTCTAGACTAGGAATTGGTAGGTTGTGCGGCTGCAGCCGACTTTGATAGGAACTATGCCGATATTCATCTGGAGTTCGTGAAGAAAACTGAAGAAAACCTTCACAAGCATAGCCGGTTACTTCGTTCTTGTCCATACGCCGACAGTTTAGTCAATTAACCGTCCTCTTTTTGCTCTTTTTTTTTAATAATTGACAAACACATGACCTCCCAGTCCCAAGTAGACAGAGCGTGTTAGACCGCTCGGCTACTTGCTGGTAATTATCTCAATAAATACGCTTCATCTGAAAATATGTTCGTTGTGAAAACGAAAGATTGCCTCAAAACATTAAACACTCATCAATCTCTCAGTTATTTAAAAAAATAGATATGTAACATAAAACTTATAATACAAGTGAAAATAACTAAGTTAATTACTTAAATACCCGGTATATACTGAGTTTACGAACAAAAGTAGTTTATTTTAAAAAAAGGAACATTTGTTTACTTTGAACACACAAAATTTCAGCTTGTCATCTCTTTTCGTTTTTTAGTTGTTGTGTCTACGGACAAACAGGCAGACATGCGGAAATAAACTAATTAGGTCGTTATAAGAACAACTACATCAAAAATGTTTTTCTGCAATTAATATTTTCAACCATTATAAAGTCGGGACTAAATTTAATGCAATACTCTCATATATATTGTATATACCGGGTATAATAAAAATGCACTTTAAAAGTGGATTCAATTTCAGTAAATTTCACAGAAAAGCGTTTTCTATTGGATTTGTGCAAGATTTTTATTTATTTTAGCTTTACCTTTAATTCCAACTGAGGGTGCCCCGGCAGCAACAGCGGCTAGAGCATATTCAATTTGTACTAGCTTCCCTGAAGGGCTGTAAAAAGTTTATTGATGAAAACATTATTAAAATATTTAAATTTCATTTAAAAATTACCTGAAAGTTGTAAGAGAAAAACTATATCTTTCGGATGCCATGATCACAAATGATTACAGTGCAAATTTACTCGCTACTTCTTTCAAACACGAAACTAACCTCAACTGCCAAACAGTCATCAAATGACGTGAAGAATAACTTCGATGTTATGCGGTGTAAATAAATGTGGGGTGCGTTCATAACTTTAGACTTGGTTTGTGTTGACACATGGTTGGTCCGTTCAATTCGCTCCTTTACAAACGGTTGACGTTAAAAACTTGAACCAAAGTACTACTGTCGAATTGACAAAATTGTGTCTCACTCTAAATCAACGAAAATTGTTATTTCAAAATGCAATACAAATTAATATACAAAGTGAAATCAGTCTTCTGCCTATTTTTATAAATATAATGATCGATATAAAAACCAATATTACTAACAAATTTTACTAAATACAAACAAAAAATATAAAACAATAGGGTCTACAATTCGATTTATTCCGCAAGGCTATTAATCTCTCAGTGAAGAATCTTGACTGATAAACAGTTCTTCAATAGGTTTGTTGGATAAATCCATTACTGTTAGCATTTGTTCGCGTTGGTAAGAATACATGACGTATTTTTGAAAACGTGGTTAAAGTTTGCCCGTTCTTGTAGTTTGCAAATTGCGCATAATTCAGCCGTGGCAATTTTATATAAACTACCTGGTATATAGATTCTAATAGTCCTGTCTCTAGATGATCTTAATTGGGCCAGTAAACAGCTATTTGCAAAGTTGTTTCTTTTAACATGTTATGTCAATGTCAGGCATTTATAAATAGTTAAATAGCTCGAATTGGCAAAGTGGTTTTCATTTCGCGTAGGATTTTAGGTATAATTGTCTTTATGAGTTACAAAATATCAATGAACTGTTTCAACTGCGTTAGCCATTTAAGCGTCCAGTTCCAGGTATTCTTCTAAGAATTTGCCAGTATTTTATATATATATATATATATATATATATATATATATATATATATATATATATATATATATATATATATAAAATTATAAAATTATATACTTTTTTTGTATTCTTCTCGTATAAATACTCTTTAATACTCTTCAACGGAAACACAATAATTAAATAATAAATTCTTGACGGCAGTGATTCTCAAAGACAGTTAAAAATTAATTTTAATTTCGTTAAACGAAATTAAAACAATATGTTGTTACATCGTTATTTACACTATGCACAGTTTGAAATTTTGAATGTAATAAATGAATAAACACATCCGAATTAAAAAATGTAATATTTTATCCAAAAATATAATAAAATAAATAGTAGAAATAAGATACGGAGCAACTTTGTTACAGTGCTAACAATTGAACGCACCCCTTTTGCGGCTTTTTAAAGTGAAGTTCTCCCATTTCTCCGAAATAAAATGATGTAAAATGACATAAGTTGTCAAAATATTTTTGAAATAGTTCTTATTTTTAATAAAATTTTACTAAATTTTAATTTATGCATTTAAAATAGATAAATAAATATGAAACGAAATAATAAAGCGCACATTACAAATTTTCCTCAAGAAAAATTAAGAAAACGGGAACATGTTAAATTTTTTGAAAGATGTTTAAACTTAGTTCCATCACAATATTCGTTATTCGACTCACAAAGGTGTTTATTTGTTGTGTATTCAATATTAAAGTCAATTTTCACCAATGCTTTTCCTTTTTTTCAGAATGACCATAGCTTTTTTTTCCATATCAGGTCTTGATGTACTGAATAGTTTAGATGTTTTTAATGAAAATCAAGTGAAAAGTATTATTAATTGGATTTATAGTTTACAAGTTTATGATGATGAAGGTAAGAAGTTATCTCGAAAAAAACACTCGTACCTCTATAAATACACAGTCGGATATTCCAAAGGTACTACTTTTGTGTCGAGAGTTGTCTGGGATTAACTAGTTACGCAAAAATGTCAGATTTGTGTCGATAATGAATCATGTCGGAAAGGGGAGTTATTATTTCTTTAGTGAAACTTTATAGATAAAGTCTCCGGTTTCTTAGTGAAGTTAAGCAACTTATGAAGTTTCATATTAAGAACGTTACTGGAAAAGTAGATGAACTTTACAATCTTATCCTAGCAGAAATAAGTTATTTATATTGTATTTCATTTTCAGGAGAATTAGCTGGTTTCCAAGGTTCAACAGCATTTAATTTCATTAAGGAACGTAGCACGTACAAATGCGGAGCTATAGCGCACACTTACACTGCTTTATCAACGCTTTTAATATTAGGGGACGATTTATCACGTGTCCATAGACAGTCAATAATTAGAAGTAAGATTTAATATTTGAATCACAATAAAATACAGGAATAACTTTGAATGTAAAAATTTATAGGTTTACGTGAATTACAACGACCTGATGGAAATTTTACAGCATCATTAGTTGGTAGCGAAAGTGATATGAGATTTGTATATTGTGCGGCATGCATATCGTACATTCTAGACGATTGGTCTGGAATGGACATTGATAAAACTGTACAATTTATTTTAAATTCAATTGTAAGTAAAAAATTTTTCACTGATAGGTACCTTAAATACATAAACCTATAAATACATAAGGTACTTAAGCACATAAAAATTTTGTTGATTTGACAAATTTGAAGATAATTTCTTTATACGAATTTAATGTGACTTGATTTCTTAAAAATAAAAAAATCATTAAAATTTAGTTTATTTGACAAATTATAGGATAGGTTCTTAGATATGGTTTTTTTTATACGAATTTGATATGACTTTATTTCTTAAAAATAACTATTAAGAATAGTTTTAGGTTTATATTTGATCCCCTCTTTTTATACGATTTCATATGATCTCGTAAACTGCTCATCAAACGTTTGAATAAACGCAATTTTGATCCAATTTACCTTGTAAGAGTGACTGAGATGCAAATTAAGTTGGTTTGATCGTTTAGTTTAGTAATTTATATAGTTATAATTTATAGAGCTTTATATTTAATATAAAGCTCTCTGCCTAAATGAAATAATTACATTAAACTAAGTTTCACTAATCGTTTATTTTCAGTCCTATGATTTTGCAATTGGACAGTGTCCAGAAACCGAATCACATGGTGGATCAACATTTTGTGCGATAGCAACACTAGCACTCGCCAATCGCTTAGATAGTTTATCGCAAAAACAACGTGATGGAATTATTCGATGGTTATTAATGAAACAAGGTCATGGTTTTCATGGTCGACCGAATAAACCAGACGATACATGTTATTCATTTTGGGTAGTTTCTGCACTCAAAATATTAAATGCATTTGATTTTATTAATTTCGAAAAGAATCGTGAATATATAATGACGACACAACATTTAATAGCTGGTGGTTTTGCCAAACAAGTGGACAATTCATCGGATACTTTACACACATATTTTGGATTGTGTGGTTTAAGTTTAATGAATGAGAAAAGTTTAAAAACAATTATGCCTAGTTTAGCCATATCATTGCAAGCTGCTGAACGTTTAAAAAGTATCCATGAGCATTGGCGATCATCAAAATAGTCCGTCAATCTCTTGATTAGCCTTATTTTTTTATTATGGAAAAATTCAAATAATATTCGTAACAGTTATTCCCTATGATTTTATCTGTTTTTAATTATAATTTATAGCTAAATTATAATTTTTTATTTAAAATTATATTGTTTCTATTTTATATTTAAAAAAATGAATATATACATTATATTATGAAAAACTATTTACGATTTTAATTTTACCTGAAATTTTTATGTTATTCAGACCCGGTTTCAAAAATCTTTGTTAAACTTTAAACAATAGTTAATTTTTTTACTGTATTGCCAACTTAACTGACCACTTTGGTCCGTGGTCTGGTAGCGAAAAAAGAAACCAGTTTTAGTGTGCACTTATTTGAAGACTATAAGAAAAAAAAAACAAATATTTGGATTGAATTTTCAAAAAAATAGTAGTTTCACAAAATTGACCGACAAAGTAATGAACTGTTTTTTATGAAACCTTTGGTATACGCAAAAATTTTTAAGATGATAATGCCGCGTGGCCAATAAACAAACTAAATCTAGATCCAAGGGTTATAAATATAATGTGCCTTTGTTTTAATAACAATATTATATTATTTTGTAGCGATTTTACTAAGTTTTTGTACTTGCTACTTTCCATAATTTTGATATTTAGTTTAATGGCCACAATTATTAAATTGCAACTGTACACAAATTCGATATTTTAGGTTAATTAGTAAATATTACCTTCATATATAAGCAAATGGGTTTATCAGATTTGAATTGAAATTACAAAGTTTTGTGTATATCTCTTAGAGATTTACACCCCAACTTATTTTCAATTAATATGTTTTCTTTATTTAACTTTGGAAAATAATGAAACGAAATTTCAGGGTTTCTTCTTTTATTCAATGGCACCGAACAAGATCGAAATATAAAATTTGCTAAAAAAATGCTTACAGAATTACATTTACATATATCATAGAAATAATATATATAGAGTCCCGTCAAATAGAAAGAGAGAGATCATCGACGAGGTATACTTGTCTCTTTCATTAGCTTATGAGATAGCGATACCTCATCGATTCTCTTTCTATCTGCAGGACAACTTTTAACTCGGCTTGCCTACTCTATATATATTATCTCTGATTAGTAGATATATACCATGTAAATTTTGTCTTTTTTGATTATTTTATTAGTTACATCAATGCCCACTAGAGGCGTAACGCTTAGAAAGTTTCGCGTATCGTTGTAACTTTTTTTTCCATTTTTTTGTTATGAAAATTTTATTATACCTTGCAACAGTAACCTCTATATATAGAGGTCAGTGCCCCACATACATATATGTATGTAAAATACATATATCATACCAAAGAATACAATATACATATTCTTTGATCATACTCGTATCATAAGTTTAGTTCCGACTTTGTTATGGTTGTTTGTTTCAGTCAAACATTTGTAATTATTCGTGATTATAAAAGCATAATGAATATTCCGAATTTTGAGTGATACCGCTTAAAAACTTCTGTAAACGGAAAGCGATTTATATTGGTCACTGACCTCTATATAAACGTCAGTGATATTGGTAGGTAACTATATCCAGAGATTAGTAGCTATCTCTAATCGCGGCGTGTAGGGCACCTAGTTGTATTACTCAGTAGTCAGTTATGGCATCAATTCCAATCCATACTATATTTTATCTATGATTCCAATCATGAAGAATAGATATATATTAATAGATATATAATATATCTATTCTTCATGATTCCAATACACAAATGTGATCTGTCACAGCAATCTATTTTTCCCGCCAAAAGAGGCGATAGTTAAAATTATAGATTGTTGTTATACTCACGAACTCTGGTCCGTTGCGAAGAGAGTTCTGGACGCAGAAATCATAATATAAATCTCTGCCCACTGCGATATGTTGTTCCCTGTGTGCCCCGGCATTTATAATCCGATTAAAATCTTTAGGTACGGAATCTCAGCAATATTCTATTAATAGAATATTAATTGAATCGTTTATGTTCAAAATAAATTTACTTTAATTAGATAAATTATGGTAATTAATCAATATACTGAATAAATTAAAATAACTTAAATGTCAATGCCATATAAATTGAAATCTAATAAGGTTAATTTACGGTTTTTGTATGAATCAAAAAAACCGAAGTAGTTTGCAATTTATTAAATTAGACATGCAAAGTATTACCTATGCATAGATTTGAAAAATTGCAATGTTTATAATGAATGACCTCGCATTTGATTTTGGGGCAAGGTATGGGGTTATCAAGAACCTTGTAGTCTTTGTATATTCAAATTGAATATATAGTTTTCAATTACGCGAACAAATTAATTGAATAAACTATATTTATCTCCATCTAAATTTAAAATTAACTTATCACAATATACTGATAATACTGTTTATTATTTTTGTGAATTAAAATTACAATTAATGAAAATATTTACGAAGCCACAAAAATAAAATAATCTTTGTGTGACGAAATTTAAATACGTATACAGGAGAAGACTTTTTTTTTGAGAAATTTTTATATCACGAAACTACGCAGTGTTGATCAAGTAAAAAAACATGGCCACCGAGTGACAGATGTCTTTATTAGTTATTTAGAGCACGAAAATTTACACAAGATATTATTTGAAAAATACAAATTTTTAATGAAAAATATAAACTGAAAATAATTTTGAATTGTATATTTATTTAGACATCATGTTATAAGTACGAAAAAAATTTCGAAGAAAATCCGCAAAAAATAACATCCACATAAATGAAACTGTTTAGTTCCAAGTTTTTTTTATTTTTACAACTTTAGATCAATTTGTAAGTAAATTAATTTTAACAAAAAAAAAATTATCACTTAGAATATGAATGGTGTAAGATGTCGTTTAGTCACAGCAAGCAAATTGAAAACAATATCGAGATTATTTACAAATCAAAATGGTAAATATATATTTTTTTAAATAACCATCTTTTAATTTTCCTATTGCTTTATAAAATATGCAAGATTACCGAGTCTCCAAAAAATTACAATTGTAGAAATAGATGACAATTCACACAGACTATCTCGATTTTAATAATTAAGACACAATATTCCAAATGTGAAAGGTTTGCAAGAATTAACAGTAGTAATCGAACGAAATCTTCATCTAGTATTAATTTTTCAAAATAAAAAGTTAACTCTAGAGATTGTTTGGAAACTACTAGATTTGAGCTCATTCAATTATTTAAAAAGTTAACTTTTCACGTAATTAGTTTTTGTAGCCTCGGATATCTTAACATCTTTAAAAATATCTGCATGCTTTAAACACATGGCCATGGTTCTTTTTTCAAAATTTTATAAGTTCATATTAAATACTAGCTTATACCAGCGGCTTCGCTCAAGTTTTATTGTTATATCTCCGGTTCCCGGCATCGTAGCGAGATACAAATTTTCATCAAAATAGGTCCAGTAGTTTTTGCATGATGCTCGAATAAACAAACAACTTTTATTCGATAAATTTCCCCAAAAACCGAATGAATAAGTTACAAATCAACTATAAAATTTTGTCTACTATTTTCCCAAATCTATTGTTAAGGTCCTGACTTTTTTACAGTAAAAAAATTTTTGAAAACGAAATCTAAAATTGATATTTTATAGTTTATATCAATCAGTACTTACCTGTAAATTAGTATTCAGACTTGGAGTTTTCAAACACATTAAAAATGATTGCCTTAACTGAAGCTTCCCCAAATAAGACATATTTATATAAGCGAAAAAAATATTCCAGCCCCTTGAACTCTCGCTCATACAGGTTTGACTTAACTCAAGTGTAATGAACTCCCAATAATTTTAAACATGAATACCTACCCGGATGGTTAAAAAATGATAATTATTCAGGGTAGGGCAAGGTGAAAATATAATGACATTTGACAAAGGGATGTTGAAGTTCAAATATTTTTCTCAAAATTGCATAGCGAGAATCGATTAATATGAGTTAATTCAAAATCAATCTTTTTTAACATTCATGGTGTAACAAAAAAACGTTATTAGCAATTCTTTTTCGGATTCGGATAAAAAAGAACCATAAATTTTTTGAAAAAATAATTGTGAGTGACATTCTCGTATCCCACTTTCTTAAGCGTTTATTTCTGAATTTACATTTTAAATTTGAGTACACTTGTCTGATAAAACCAAGCAACTTTTTGCATTAAATTTTGTAAATAAAATAATTTATATAGTTGTATTTATTTATTAGGTTTAGTGTACATAATACGGACCCCAGATATCAAGAATGATCGATCGATAAGTACAACATCACCATTTTGGAAAGAAACTACCGAACCACCAAACAAAGATCCACCGCCGACAACTACACCACCATCACCACCCATAAATACAACGTCTGGTGGTTCGGGTAAAAATAAAAACACATTAGTTTGTCCAAAATGTGGTGATCCGTGTACACAAGTTGAAACTTTTGTGAGCTCAACGCGATTTGTGAAATGCGATAAGTGTCATCACTTTTTTGTTGTTCTGAGTGAAGCTGATAGTAAAAAGAAAGCTGCTGATAAAACTGGACAGTATAAAAAACCTCCACCACCTCCAAAAAAAATTTATGAATATTTAGAAAAACATGTTGTTGGGCAAGAACATGCCAAGAAGGTAATCAATTTTATTTTTAGATTAAATTGGTCTATACGCGAAATTTGCTAAGCGTTACGCTTCTGGTGGTCATATTATGTAACTAACAAAAAAACTAAAATAAGAAATAAATTTACATGGCATATAATTTAATTCTGTAAGCGTTTTTAGCAAATTTAATAATGTCTCGATCTTGTTCAATGCCTTTGTGTTCATTCAATAAACGAAGAGACCCAGAAATTTCATTTCATTATTTCCAAAAGCTGGGTAAAGAAAAAATATTAATTGAAAATAAGTCGGGAAGTAAATCTCTAAAGTTCCCGTTTAAGATTCCAAAGTTGACCCATCACAGGATGTGGGCATGCAGAGCCGACTTTGGTAACATTCTTTCATTTGGATAGCTTCTTTAAAAATATTAAACACGTTTTTTTTCGTTTTTCTCGAGTTATTCGACCGTTTTCTGACTTTGGAAATTTAAAATGTCATATTTGATAAGGCCTTAAGTTTTGCATAGAGGTTAAACATATCTTAAAAGGTGTATGAGATTTTTAATCATGATTAAAAATCTTTAGATAAATAATTTTAATCACCCTTTAGAAATATAGTTACTCTCTGCGGTATTTTTTGGACAACAAATCTTGAAGGCTACATACTCGATCTCGGGAATGTAGTAGGTATACAATTCCATGTATAGCTTAGTCCGTTTATGTGTCGTTCATTTTTCAACGGGTAATTTTTTTTATTATTTTTATACTTCCCGAATTTGGGGTGTCAACATAGTTCTCATTTTTGAGTCTGTGCTCTGGATATATGAAAAACGTCACAAATCGTCGCCATTTTCCTGAGAATAACTACTGATATCCAGGACGTGGTATAGCTCAGTATGATGTAAAAAGTACATGTAGTATGTAGTAAAAAGTTTATCGACAATTCTAAACATCTTTAGTACCTTTCGATAGTAAAAGCTTAATTTAGTTTAATTTTGAAGATACTAAACAAAATTATATTATTTAGGTTCTTTCGGTAGCTGTTTACAATCATTATAAACGAATTTATAATAACATCCCAACTGCCCAAAATAATACTCAAAAAACCGAATCAGCAATTATTGAGCATGGACCGCATCATGCATTTACTCATCGAGGTAAGGTTAAAATTTTATATTTGATGTTTTATTTAAACGATTGTAATGTAACTTTTTATTTCTTGAAAATAATTGAATTGATGAGAATAGTCAGGGAATTTATCTGGCAGTCAGAAAATAATCAGGGAAAAGTCAGATAATTTCTGTAATTTATCTCATCAACCGAAAATCTTGCAACATTTTGGACTTTAAAAGTTCAGTTTTCAATTCACCGTTTTTGCCACATGAGAAATAAGAAGGTTACCCTCCCAAATTCACAGCTGTCTTTTTTTCACATTGAATTTACTGTACTATAAATATTTTTGAATAGATTTATTACATCTATCGGGAGTAACAGGAAGTACATTTCATCATGGAAATGAACCGCCATCATCATCGTCCAATTCAAATCGTCCCGGCCATCAACAACATGGTTCAAAAGTATTAGATAGTACAACGCATGATTTAAAATTAGAAAAGAGTAATATTCTATTGCTTGGTCCAACTGGATCTGGTAAAACTTTATTAGCTCAAACAATAGCACAGTGTTTAGATGTTCCATTTGCAATATGCGATTGTACAACGCTAACACAAGCTGGTTACGTTGGTGAGGATATCGAAAGTGTTATTGGTAAATTATTACAAGATGCTGGACATAGTGTTGAACGTGCTCAAACTGGTATTGTGTTCCTTGATGAAGTTGATAAAATTGGAGCCGTTCCTGGTATACATCAATTAAGAGATGTTGGAGGTAAGGCTATTTCAATTTTTCTTGATTCCATGTATGTAATCCTTAGTCTATTATTTAGAAAAATATTAATCTTACGGGACTCTTCCTTATCTTAAGGGTTCTTCTCGGAACAGGGAGGTTGCTGGTTCAATTCCCAACGGTGACAGTTTGTCAATTAAATTAATTTTTTTTAAATTAATGGGTCGGTTAATTTACTAAGTTGTCGGCGCATGGACAACATAGAATATAACCGACTATGCTTGTGAAAGTTTTCTGCAGTTTTCTTTCACAAATTCCAGATAAATATCAGCATAGTTCCTATCAAAGTCGGCTACAGTCGCACAACCTACCAATTCTTAGTCTGAATCCATAATGTATAGGTATCACAATGGAGCTTATGGTCTAAGTGTGTTTCGTCCGGGGTAGCCGCCACAACCTAACCTAACATAAGGGTTCTTTATTCCGAGATATGAACCTACCAAAACTTTCATCTATATTTATTTGTCTCTTTTACTTATAGGGGAAGGTGTCCAACAAGGTATGTTAAAAATGTTAGAAGGAACAGTTGTAAATGTGCCTGAGCGAAATTCACCAAGAAAACTTCGCGGTGAAACGGTGCAAGTTGACACAACAAATATATTATTTGTGGCAAGTGGTGCTTACAACGGTTTAGATCGATTAATTCTTCGTAGGAATAATGAAAAGGTATTTTATAATGTTGTTTTTTTAATTACCAAATAAATTCATCAACTTGTAACTGTATATAAAATAGTATTTAGGATTTGGATCGCCATCAGAAGGTCTTGGACGACGTGCGGTGATGCAAACAGCTCAAGAATCTGGATCTCCATTAAATCTTGAACATGAGATTAAGGAACGTGATGCAGCTTTAAAACAAGTTCAGGCTCGTGATTTAATTGATTTTGGAATGATTCCTGTAAGTTAATAAACAAACTTATACTCTATTTATCGAGAGACTAACCTTCGCTGAAATGTAATAATCTTGACTGCGCTTTTTATGTCTCACCCGATGTTTAACTGTTGTAGCTATCTAATCAGGGAAAAGATAATTGCATAGCACTATTGCGATCGGCACACTGGCTTACTTTCCTATGAAGAAGAGGTTTATACAAATAAGTATTGATAGTTTAAGGAAAACTTTTTTTTTTCTTCTAAAAATGAAAAATAATGAAATGCGAGTCCTGCTTTTTCGAAGTTTTATCTCGATAGATAGAAATTTATTTTAAAATCATTTTCGTTTTAATAATAAGTTTCGTTTTTAGGAATTTGTTGGAAGATTTCCAGTGTTAGTTCCATTCCATAGTTTAGATGTGAATTTATTAGTGAGAATATTAACAGAACCACAAAACGCGGTTGTTCCTCAATATCAACGACTCTTATCTATGGATCAATGTGAATTAACATTTACACTAGAAGCGTACAAGGCAATTGCTTGTTTGGCTATGGAAAGAAAAACTGGAGCTCGTGGTTTACGTGCAATTATGGTATGTAAAATTGATTCATTTTAGTGGCTCTTTTCAAAGAGGTGGAAAAAGATTTATCAAATTCAAACTATAACAGTCATTGTTAGTTTTGTTCCATCTATCGCCGTTTCTCTCACTCAAGCTATTGTCCGAATTTTACAATTTTTTTTTATTATATAGGAATCATTACTATTGGAACCAATGTTTGAAATACCTGGTACAAATGTGGCTTCCGTACATATTACAGAAGAGTATGTAAAAGGTGTTACGAAACAGCCAATGTATGTATATAAAAAATCGACTGATTCGACAACACCAAGCTCATCGACTAACAGTAGTAACAACGATGAAGAAGGCGATAAGAATCAGATCAGGATTCAACAATCAGTGTAAATTCAATATTATTATTTTTTTAACATCGACGAGTATAAAATTTATATTTTAAATTAAATTTCCTGCACACAATTATTTCGAATACAATTTCAATTTTGTTTTTGTTTATTTTTTGGTAAAAATTTTATACAAATTTAATATATTGTGCTTTGTTTTTTTTTTTGGATTAATTATCAATTTTTCTTATATGTGATTTATTTTTATTTTTATTATACATCTATTTATTATCCATCCATCGAAAATTAATATGCAAAATTCGATATTTTAGTCTTGTCCATCAATCTCATGTCCTTGATAGAGTTTAGTTCACATATCATTTTCAGACCATCGGGTATGATTTAATTTAGAGTTCCTCCATCTAGCCGCAGTGCAGCTAACACGTCAAAGAGACTGCATTGTTTATTCTTTTTGTTAACACAATATGAACTACGGATGTGTATTGGAAAACAAACAAAACATAAAATATAATTTCATTTGGTTGCGAGTTAGTTCAACTATATTTATTCTTGAATTTGACTGATGTGGTTCTTGAAGGACAATTGCATATCATGACATAGTACACTTCCTATTGAATCTGTTAGACAGTATGAGACACAACCTTGCCTCAAATCTTTAAAATACATCTTATTCCTTATATAAATTTTCGACCAATTAGCGATCATTAACAGATGTGGTTATAGATGACAAAATGAGAATAGAGTATGGGGATTATTTTATTTTATGACCACCTTCATACGTACGTTAGGTTATTATTTCCTTTAACCTTTGCTTAAAAATTTTCTAACTTACTATGTCAACATAACACTCTTCTAACACGAATATATTTAAGTGTCCGATAATCGATGGCTTATAATATAATATTTAATTAGGTCCTTGAACTTCTAAGTGGAACATAGGGCATCAACAAACATTCGCCATCGAACTGGGTACTTGGCCAGGGTCTTAATCTGTATCCAGCTCTTTCCACCTTTCTCCCTTCCCTCTTGCTCGACGCTTCGCCTTCAAGTGATCTTTGGCAATATTCTACGTATCGAGCCCTTCGCGTTCCCAACCTATCCCCACTGTCTACGGCGAATTTTTCTGTCAACGAGTGTTTCGCCTGTTTTCCATCACAACTCCTCTTTAGAAACAACCGGTGGTCCATTATATCCCAAGAATGCACCTCAGATACCTGTTAATAAACGTATGAACATATGAGTTGTTTGGTTTGGAAGAGAACAGTTTTGACATTTGTTCGAAAAATACGCAGTTTTGTGATCGTACTTATTTGGTGGAATCTCCATGTTGACTGAAGTATCGCGAACGCGCTTTATTTATGCAACACCTTATATCTTACGCCGTTCTTCCATCTGTGGTAATGATGCTTTCTAGGTAACGGAACTGGTCAACCCGTTTTGTTCGATGGCTTTTTAAAGATTATCACTGTATATTTTGCATGTTCGTACAATCTGTTTGACAATATCGTTATTTGTTAATATCTTAATCGTGGTGGTATCAAATATGACGGAACACGAGTAGCTTATTCGTTATAAAAGGTGGATACGCATGTCTATACAATAATTATCTTATATACTTTTAAATCATCTTTTGGCAACTAGAGTATCTAAAAGACTGGTATCGTCAAGTATCAGATACTTGAGTAGCTTCGTGTTGCGAAGGGACTAAACCTTCGTATAACTGCTATGAAATTGAAACATAAATAGATGTATATATAAAATAAAAAGCTCCAATTGTACATACATTTTTTAGAAACAATTAATAGATTTTTTTCTTTTATTATTTAGTAACATGAAGTCTAAAAAAGTTAGTTGAAATTTTCGAACAAATTCAAGCTATATTTTTCTTT
Source organism: Nineta flava (assembly GCA_963920215.1). Taxonomy (NCBI): domain Eukaryota; kingdom Metazoa; phylum Arthropoda; class Insecta; order Neuroptera; family Chrysopidae; genus Nineta; species Nineta flava. Next base: position 96,190,567 of record OY986042.1, read on the forward strand.
TTTTTTTTGGGTAATATTGATTTTGAGATTTATGACAAAGTAGGTATTTATGACAGAGTATAAATAATAAACCTACATTCGAGAGAATATTTTTAGTACAATTGATTTAAAAAAAATGGATACAAATAAAATGAAGTGTTTTATTTATAATACTTTTAATTTTGAGAACACAATGTTTAAATAATGTCAGTGCTGAATATTTTTTTATGAACTTCCATTTTTAAATAATAAAATTTCTTTTACTCAAAATCAAGTGAATTTTGATGAAATTTGTTTTCTTTTTTTCTTCAAAATATTTGTATTATGTACAGTTCTAGGAAAAGTAATTTTTATGTGTACTTTTGTATTTAAAATGCAAATGGACCTCATGTTTTCAATTTAATATTGAATTCATAATTGAATAAAATTAATATGAAAATGATTTTTATTTTTCTGTTTTTTAATTTTGTATAAGTCTAGGACAAAGGCCATCAAAGTGGTGTCGAGGAAAATCTCGGATCTCGATAAGAAAACGTTTTTATGGCCCATATACAGTCCATCGTCCACCAAAAATCAAATGAATGGACAAAATCTTGACATATTAAAAAAAATTACAACTTGTGACAGACTTGAAGTTCAAATTAAAAAAATGTAGAATACTTCAAAAGTATGAAGAAAAACTCTTTTGACTTTTGGTGGACCATCTTTTAAATGATCCTATAGGGTCTATATCTTAAAAATTGCAGATCTGTCGGCTTCACACTAGATATAACGCTACTTGTGTGATCAAAAATAGAATTTTTCTTTGAAAGCGTGCAAGCCTAATACATTCTTGAAGGTAAGGCGGCAAATGACCTTTCTTTTCTTATAATATCTTTGTTTTGTTTGAACGCTTGAATTGAACGGCGAACATACAACATCGAGCTAATTTGACAGTAATTAATTGTCCATTTCGACGCACGACGTCATTGTCAGTTTTGAATGAAAATGTACCTTAAAAGGAGGGGGCGGCCATTTTGAAGTTTCCTAGGACGGCGAATTGTCTTAATCCCCTAATCGTACCTATTCGTGAAATTGAAATCCACTTTTAAGTCTAGAATACGCTCAAAAATTTCAGCTCATCTCTTTTTGTTTTTGAGCTATCGTGTTAACGGGAAGAGAGTCGGAAATGGAATAATTAACATATTTTATGATTATCTGTACTAAAAAAAAAATGAATGTTCATAATTCAGTCATTTGGAAGTTTTACCTGGAAAGTTTTCCGGGAGTTTTGAAAATTGGTGATTTTAAAGATTTCGACGTGCTCTTTCCGAATTTCTACTTTGCTACCTTGTATCTTGGCCGCTCACTTTTGACAATATCTCCTTTCCTACTCATTTTATGATGAAAATAGTTAAGTAATAAATTAAACTAGAGGAAATTTCCTATGATTTATGTGATAACTTTTTTTTTTGTTAAATGAATAGTTTTAGAGAAAATTGCCTATAAAAAAATAAAAATAAATAATTAAGTATTTAACTGGTTTTCATCGATAATTTACGTTCACTATACACAATATTACGGTTGCATAAGCGCGTCTGCTTTTATATCGCTATAAACTCTGCTGTTATCTCAGCAGCGCACAAAAAACAGTGATCTTTGAATGAGAATGTTGGGTGCGTGGAACGCAGTTGTGGATGAGAAATGGCGCCATCGCTTTCTCTACGTAAATTGTAGCGATTAATTTCACGTTATATCATTTTCTACATACATCGTGAACCACTATCGGTCTCAGTCCCTCCAAGAGTTTGCGCTTGTTATCCTTTCTTTAAACACTTGACTAACGAAAAGTCTCTAATCCTTTTTCCTTCACTTCAATCACTTCACTTCTATGCAATGGACTTTCACAAGTAAAAAAGTTTACTTTCTTAGAAGTCATGGCTATAAAAATAAATAAAAAAGTTATTACATAAATTATAGGAAATTTTCTCTAAAACTATTCATTTTACAAAAAAAAAGGTTATTACATAAATTATAGGAAATTTAACAAATCTTTGCTCTTTTTATGGTTATTGTTTGGATAATTATTCAGATGGATGGGAATAACATCCCGGAAGCTGTCTTTATCGAAGACCATACTAATATTTTGGTTTCATACACAAATGCCAACTTTACTTCTAAATTTGTTATTCATTTCATGAAATTGGTTTTTTATCATTTTGAAACAAAAACAAATCATTATTTGAAGTTAGCTCTATAAAAAAATTGTAACTGGGATCTCTCACAGCGGGTGGAGTTTGATATTTCGACCTACTAGCAGTAGTTATTCACCAGAGTGCGAACACATAACTTGTCGACCGAAGAGTAGGTCACGGGGGTTGAAGCTGGAAACATAGACTTACTAGCTCTAGTTTCTCATTTATCCACCAAAGAGCATATCCAAGCGCTAGAGTTTTGTTTTCTTCTGACTCAATTTTTTTAAACACAATTTAGAGTTGAAAAAAGATTAAAAACAAATCGTGATAAAAAATAATAATATATTTGGATTTTTAAAATTTGCATAATTTAAAATTAAATAATATTTAAATATATATTATATACGACAACAAAAATTGTACAAATTCCTTTTAAAAAATACATTATATTTGTAATAATTAATGAATAACAATAAAATTATATAAAAAAAAAGAAATAATAAAAACTGATTTTCTCTAAAGAACTAAATTAAAATTCAATATCAGCCATTTCCTATGTCTATCCACAAACTTATTTTGTTCATAATCACAACATTCGAGTTCACTTTTCTCATTATTTACAATCATTTTGTACAATACTATACAATCTAAAAATGTATCACACTGTTCGAAATTTGTAAGGGATTGTTGAGTAATGTTCATCGATGTATTCGAAATACGTTGCTCTTCATGAAACATATATTTCTTGCAAATCATATTTTTATCGTAGAAGTTATACAGAATTAACATTAACTCCCATAATACGAATCGTCGATGGTACCAAATTGATTCGTGACATGGAAACATACGATTTAATTCCGATATAAACACTAATTCCGATGTTAAGACCTTTACAACGTTCGATAAACATGTTATTCGAGAATTATTCAATTTTGTACTGGGTGGTTTACCTAACAATGTACTTAGCATATCATTCACACTTGCTTTATCGATATCCTTACAGGAGACATTTTGTTTTAATAAAACCTGCAGTTTGTTCAAGTATTTATCGTCCAAATGTATCGGAACATCTTTTAAAATATTGATCATTTGTTGACGATAATAAAATATACTGCTATCTGACACTGCAGTCGACATATTAATCTCTGATCGACTTAACTCATTCTGTAATATTAACTCAAAGTAAAGAGGTATTAACGGTGCTAAATTTCGCATAATATATAATTTATAATTAGTTGCATGATAATTGTTAGCGCATTTTTCAATTGCTTTCGAAGCAATGTTCAATTCTTGTTGAATTAAATTATGTAATTGCTCGTCGACTTGAATCAATTGCATTTTAATCATTCGTTGTAGAATCCATTCTCGATAGATGAATGTTTCATTTGATTTTGGTTTATGGGATAAAACTATTTTACTAATATGTAACTCATTTTTAATATCAATGTTATTATCGAGGACTAGTTCACGTCGTATGTTCCAGAATGTGTTGATATCAGGATTGAGGATGACAGCGCCCAGTAATAAACGTTCTAAACGGTGGGTGTCGTATATTTTCGATTTGGATTTTCGTAAAGATATGATTGTGTTCTGGATGTAAGTGAACGTCTGTTTGATACACCATGATTCTAGACCCAAATGCGATTCCACATAGATTACGGGTGACTTATTTTTTTGTGCTTCAGTTGATGGAATTATTTCAAATTCACAACTGTAAACAATTTTTTTGGTATTAATATTTGTGATGTTTTTGTATTCTTACATATTGTGTCTTACATTTCAGGGTGTCTTTTTATTGCTTTATGTAAATCAGATAAAATTTTTTCAACCAATGGATCTTCTCTGTATTGCTGCATTGTTAGTAAATTTTTATTTTATTATTTTTAATATGTCAATTATTTTTTATTTATCTCCTTATTTGTTAGGTTCGAATTTATTAAATTGACAACTGAGTTTAATATTGCCTAATGCCTTAGTGGTTTTTAGTTTCTAGTCTTTTTAAGTTGGTGTTTAAGGGTGGACAATGGGGGAATAATGGGTGGACAAATTTCATAAAGTTAGTATAGGGTTTGCATCTTAATATTATGGCATCTGGTGGCAAAAATTAGAAACAGAATAGTCGGATTCAACTGTGATACATATGCGTTACTAGTCTTACTAAAGCCGCCATTTTGGAATATGACGTCATGAGTAACTTTACGAATAATAGGAGTTAAAACGTTTTCAACGAAGATTACCACGAAAACGAATAAAAGTAATACATTCCAATATATAATATAAATTATCGATTTTACTCATAAAAATAGAAGGTTATTATATTGAAATCATTTTTATTATCTGTCAACAAATCGTTGAAAATGATGTTCGGCCATACCTTTTTAAGTGATGACGTCACTGTTATAATAGACGTGAAATATCCTCGTTGTCATAACCATAGACCATATACATAAATGCAAAAAAACAATGACATTTGATGTTTATTATGACAATGACGTCACGACCTATTTAAAAAAGGATCTACTAGTCTATTTTGCTGATTTATCTAGATAAGGACAGTGTATGGAAGAGTAAACTCTTAACTGTTATCCTTGTCTTCAGAAATGTTCTACCGGATTAAAAAAAATTTTTTCTTATTTCGAAGAATACTTTTTTTAAAGGATTTTTTGACTCGATTTTCTGCACTATTTTTTCATGCCCTGTATATTCGTGAGAAAAGCGACTTAAATTTATTGAATTTTATTTTTTATAAACCTAAAAAATTCAGAAATCCCTATTAGTTATAAATACAAATTTTTTAAATTCAAAAGTGTTATGAATGTTTAAAAAAATGTTATCCAAACCATGGAAGATTTGTAGCCGCAATTTTAAACACATCTTTTTAAAACGATTTTTTGTAACTAATAATATTTCCAACCTACGTGATCGTGGAATTTTTCAAGATATATTTCCCGATACTGCTAGGTTAGTAAAGAGTTATATATTCGAAAACCATTTTATTTAGTAATTTGTTTGATTTTTAGTAAAGAAATTACTGATTTAATTAATGGGGGTCCTCAGACAGTTTACGCTGGATTTGATCCAACCGCTGATAGTTTACATATTGGAAATTTGTTAGTATTAGTATCGTTATTGCACTTGCAGCGTGCTGGACATCAAGTTATTGCCCTGGTATGAAAGAATATATTATAAGGTCTAAACAATTTGTTTGAAAATTTCCTATTTTATACCTAGGTTGGTGGTGCAACAGCCCAAGTTGGAGATCCAAGTGGAAGACTAACAGAAAGAACCGAAATATCTCAAGATGTAGTCAAAAACAATACCGAACGTATTCATACGAATATTGAACAAATTTTTAAAAACCATGAAAAATATTTGTGGATTGATAGGGACCATAAAACTCCTCTGAAACCACCAATGTAATACAATTTTTGGATAATATTTTGAGTTGTGACAAGAATACAATTTCCGAGGTGATTGAAAGTGAGACCTTTCCGCAATGATATTTATTATTAACTTCCAATAACTTTTTGGAAAACTGAATTTCGACACAAGTCAATTTCATTATTTCGTTTTGGTTCAAGAAGTTAAAATCTAAATAGTCTCAAATTTTTTCGCCCCGGAAATCGTAATATCCCCGGAATTATATTTAAAGCTGTTAAACTTTTAGAATCATTAACAATGCTGATTGGTATAAAAATATCGACGCAATACAATTTATGAGAATAGCTCGCCATTTTCGAATGGGTTCGTTAATGAATCGAACATCAATTCGAGAACGTTTATCATCTCCGCAGGGAATGAGTTGTGCTGAATTTATGTATCAAATATTTCAAGCGTATGATTGGCTATATTTATTGGATAAATATAACTGTAAATTTCAAGTAAGCTTTATCGTAAGTAGAAAAAATCACTCTCATATAATATAATTTGTCATTTATAGATTGGAGGAAGTGATCAGTTAGGAAATATTAAATCTGGACATGATTTGATTGGGAAATTCCATAAAACTAAATGTTATGGTCAGTTAGTTATAGAATTTATAATTTTTTTATACTAATTTGTAGTTATTTCAGGTTTAACCTTACCCTTAATAACTACAGAATCCGGCGAAAAATTAGGTAAATCAGCTGGTAATTCTGTATGGTTGTTTTCTGATCGAAGTTCAGAATTTTCATTTTATCAATATTGGATTCGACAAAAGGATGTTGATTCACTTAAATTACTTAAATTATACACATTTTTAAAACAGCCAGAATTGGATCATTTAGAAGCGTTACAGAAGAAAAATCCATCGGATAGGCCAGCTTTGAAAAAACTTGCACAAGAAGTTACGTTGCTAGTTCATGGAGGTATACACAAACCAAAATAATTTTTGAAAATGTAATTTATTGATTTTTGTTTTGGAATTTTAATAGAACAAGGAGTGCAAACTGCAGAAAAGGTTTCCGATGCTTTTTATTCGAATAAACTCAAATCATTAGAAATCTTAAAAGCAAATGAACTGGCTCAAGCGTTTGAAGGGGCACGTATTATAGAATTATTACCAGAACCTGGATTAACCGTTTTAGATTTAGCATTAAAAGCCAAGTGTTTTTCTTCTCAACGTAAGGAGATAAATTAAATTTTTTACAGGTTGTTACTAAAAAAGTAAGCCAAATACGGGGTCCCTCAAACTAAAATACGTGGTATATATGATTTCAGATAATATCTAGTAAACCGCCCAAATGAACACGATTTTTTTGGTCACATAATTACAAGATCTTAAAAATGGTCAAGGAACTTTTCCCATTGTCAGGAAATTTCGTAACATCATTTTTATCGCCGCACAGCTTACAGTTTTTTAGTAACTCCTTGTATAAAAACCAATGTTTAATGGTGAAATTTCTTCTTCTTTTATTTTATAGATGATGCATTGAGAATTATATCAGCTGGAGGGTTTTATATTAACCATCAACGTGCAAAAAATATAAATGAAGCGATTATACCTGGAATTCATATATTACCAACAAACACAACTTTAATACGAGTAGGAAAGAAGAACTATCATATAGTACGATGGATTATGTAGAAAACGAAATTCGCCAGCCAATTGTAGTTATATAGATTGTTATTTTTGAAAAATTTTAGTAAATTATTTTATAAATATAAAGAAATTTCGATTAATTTAGCGTTTGTTCTCAAAAATACCTATCCTTTCTACAGATCGGTCGTATAAAATAAGTTAATTATGGGAGCTTGCGTACTCTGAATGCATACATTTGCCGCTGTCGAAGTTTAAATGGGCGCTTTCAAACGCTTTATAAAATATCTCCATAGAAAATTGTGTATTATCAGTTTTGTGCGAGGTTCCATTTAAACGGCATTCGACAGGACTAGCGATTAATATTAACTCTTCAAAACAGCGACTTCCAAGTCAGGTGTTGCCGCTACGCCGACAATAAAACAGATTTAATTCCCCTTCAATGATTGGGTAGAAATAGAAAGTAGTTCGACTTCCAATTGCAAACTGTCCGGACCACGAGAAGAAGATCATCCACTACCTCATCATATAAATCACATTCAGTGATAACTACCGAAATTTAAGATATTGAAATGATAACAAAGATAGATGAGGGATAAGGAAATTGTGAGGCTATGATAGATTTTGGTCTTTGAATACGGAGACCGTCCTCTACTCAATAGTCTATCTACGCGTACCTCGAAGAGGCTTAGATGGACTTACCTTGACTTCCTCACCACTATTACTACTAAGTTAGCTATCTAGGTTCAGCTTAGACATCTGTGTTTTCATAGTTGGTAACACTGCAAATAGCAAGTTGTACATATTCAAATGTCAAGTTGAAATTTTTATCTTATTTATTTTGATGGAATTAATCCATGGAAATCAAACAAGAAGTTACTGACGTAAGTTCTGACCCCTATTCCGATAGTTATTTAATTAAAACCGAAGTGAATCATGTGTATCAACCAAACGTGATAACAAAATTAAAAGATGAAGCAATTCCAACATCAACTTCATCAATAACAACTAATACTAAATGGTCACCAGGTAGATGGCAAGATGCGACTAGAAAAAGTGCATTTCAACCATATAAATCATTGAAATGTACTGTTCTGACAAATTTACAACGAGGTAATACACAAACTGAGACCCCAATTCCACAAGATTCTGATATCAATTTTCATACACGAGCCGGACAAGGTGAAATTACTGTACATGATATTAAAAATGAACCATCGGTGGATATTGTTGATAGTAATGGTTTAACGGCTTTACAATGGGCCGCTGCGTATGGACAAATGACAGCAATTATTCGTTTGATTGCAAATGGTGCGAAAGTGAATTATGTAGGACAGGATGGTGAGACGTCATTGTTACTAGCCGCGGCTGGTGGACATCACGATGTTGTAAGAATACTATTGAACGAGGGAGCCTTAGTAAATCATACAGACCATGTAATTTTAAATAAAGGTTTGTTTTTAATCTCAAGGAGCTTTTAGCATAATCAAAACTTGATTACAGTTGGGGAATACTGCATTGATGTATGCTGCGTATGGAGATCATCCGCATAGCTGCAATGAATTGTTACTTCGTGGTGCTGATATAACGATGAGTAATGATACTGGAGATTCAGCTTACAGTTTAGCAGTGGAAAATAATAGCAAACTAGGTAACGCGATATTTCTTAGTTATAAATTTTTACATATTTTTAAGTGAATTCAACAGTATTAAAATTTGTTTTTAGCTCAAGCCGTCATTGAAAATTATATGTTGACTTTATTAGCAAATTGAAATTATAAATTAAAATTTATTTTTTTTAACTACTGTAAAATATTTGTAAATATAAAACAAAAAATGCATTAATATTTTTTAGTATTCCAGTCTCTAAAAACGTAACATTCATCCATACTCATTTATTTAAAAAAATCTTATCTAGTTTGCCCACAATGTGTTGTAAAGAGACTTACTAAACCCCAAATTATCTGAAAACTTTGAATGTTGTTAATTTTATTGATACTTTTAATCACAATTTTCCCTTAAGTTCGCTTCTGCTCCCTTAAGTTAGTTCTGATCTGTTCAGTTTTGGATACTAATTTATTTTTAGTTTTCTATTAAAAAAAATAAATATGCTTTCTTAAATTTGGTTCCCAAAGACTACTCGCCGTTCATGTTTTAACTGTTTTAGACTCTTTCGAATGTGTCGGATTTGAATATTAATTTTCTCATTTTGAATTCTCAAGTGAGAATATTAATATTCTCACTTGCGGTACCCCTCTTTCTAATTATTATTATTAATACAAAAATTAACGTAGTTTCTCACTTGACAACTATCGATCTATTTTGTTCAGCCAATCGGGTAATGATTGTAAAATAAAAATTTATAAAGCTACAAAAAATCAACGTAAATTTTGTTTAAAAAAATATTTTACATTATTAAATAAATCAAAACAACAATAAGATAAACAAAAGCTAAGATTTCAGATAATAATTAGAAGACCAACAGCTTCATCAAATTCACCTATAATAACTCTTGAATATTTTATAGATCAAAATATAATCAATGGTTTTTGTTATGTATATTTTTCCATTTTTAAACGGATGATGTTTCGGAAACGATGTTGTATTATGGGTAAAATTTAGGCTACGTACTGTAGTTTAATAAAATGACATCTATTACATTGTAAATTTGATGGTTTAATAAATAATTTTAAAATTCAATTTATAGATCGCATAGCACGGTAGTGCGTCAAGCCTTACACCTATACCTTAGACCTATAGGCTACATAAGTTCATAAAATTTATTTTTTATTATGAACTAATGAAATTTTTTTATTGAATAGGAGATGGTTTAAAGTTTTATTAATAGAAATTTCAAATCGCTATTTTAGAAAAGCTCGCAAATGGGAAAAAAACTTCTGATGACGTTAATCAATTAATAAACAATAGAAGATAATGTTGATCCCTGATGAAAGATTTTTTATTGCATCAGAAGTATTTTTTGTTTGGAGGTTCCAAGATACTTTGAAACCTACTCTATAATTATTAAATAAAAAGTCACTAATTTGCGATTTAAACCAAACGTAACTCTTGCCTAATAAAAAATAATTCAATTATGAGTTTGTTAGTAGTTATCAAGATAACTCAGGGAAATATGTACTGTGCGCAAAGATCGTTTTTCTAGACATGTTTTACTGTAAACACCACAAGGAAAAGATTTTTCTCCAATGTGAATTAGTGTATATGTTTAATTAAATCGATGTGCAGGATTTACTTTATATTCCCATTACTTTTTGTCACTATGAAGTTGTTTATGATTAAGTAAGCTACTACGATGGGCAAATGTTTTACTACAAACGTCACATGAATAAATTTCTCCATAGTGAGTTCGTTTATGTGAAATTAAATAGCGTTGTTGATTAAATAATTTATACAACATTTATATAATATTATACAAACATCACATGGAAAAGGTTTTTCTCCAGTGTGAATTCGTTTATGTGCAACCAAATGGTGTTGGTGTCTGAACGTTTTAATACAAATATCACATGAAAAAGGTTTTTCCAGAGTGTGAAGTCGTTTATGTCGAACTAAACTGTTGCGATATGCAAATTTAGTTCCACAAACATTACATGAGATTGTTTTTTCTTCGGTGTGAATTTGTTTATGTTTAATTAAAAAACGTTGATGCTTATTAAGTGTTTTGCACAATCATATGAAAATGATTGTTTTTCTCCAACGTGTATCCGTCTATTTTCTGAACCATTTTCTTCTTGAATTATAAAATATTCCTTACCTCTACCCTCGAAGCCACAGACTTAAATATGCGGTTATTTTAAACATGTAAAATAGTATTACTCAAAATAAACAAAGGAAAATAACAACTGAGTTAATTTTTTAAACACCCGGCATATACTGAGTTTTTGAAAAAATTTCAAATAATAGTGGTTTATTTTTATCCCGGTCCGATATTGCCCATTCACGAACTTGACTTTACTGTTTAGCTCTAGAATACGCACACAAAATTTCAGCTCGTTATCTCTTTTCATGTCTACAGATAGAAATAGACTAATTACACCATTTTATGAACATCTATACCAAACATTTATTTCTGCGATCAATATTTAAGTTACGCTTAAAAATAATCTTTTCAACCGTTACAAAATCGGGACTAAACTTTATATATCCTTGTATATATTATATATACCGCGTATAAAAAGTTTGTCCGTTACTCAGGAAACGAAAAATGAAATAATTTTTGTTTTTCTACCGGTGCGCGTCAGCTAATTTAAAATGTATTATAAGTTTAGTAAATTGGTTTTATTTTAAAAAAACAATTGAAAATAGCTAATTGAGTTAATTTCTTAAATACCTTGTATATACTTAGTTCATTTTCAATGCGTGAACTGTTTATTTTACTTTTCACACTCGTAAAGATGCATAAAAATGTTCTGTTACTAAGAGTAATTATAAGCTGAAATTGTGGAAAAACTATTCAGTTTTGAAAAAAGTTGTTTATTTATAAAAAAGAAATATTTTTGTAAATATAAATTTTTTTCCCATAATTTCTTACGTTTTCAAAGATAGATATTTTTCCGCTATCTCTAACAGGGGAGTGCACGGTACTTTTTAATTATTGAGTCTCTGAACAAACGGACGAACTCATACGCGGAAATGAATAACTATAAGGCCATTTAATAAACACCTATATGAAATTTTTTTCTGCGATCAATATTTTCAACAGTTACAAAGTCGGGACTAAAAGCAGCAATTGTTGATGTTTAGAAAAAGTTTGAATAATAAATCAGAGATAAGATTTTGCTAATTTTGAGTATTAATATATAATCCAGCAAAATTTGATTTATAAAAATATTAAACAAATTTTTTTTATTTGATCATATAAAAAAATAATCTTTTAAAGGTCACTTATTAAAACCAGTTCTAAATTAATGTATTATCATTTTTATGTACTTTTTAACCCGACTTCAAAAAAGGAGGATGGTTCTCAATTCGTCTGTATTTTTATTTTTTTATTTTTTTTTTTTTTTTTATGTGTGTCACCTCAGAACTCCGACATTTATTAACCGATTTTGAATTTTTTTTTTTGTTTTAAAGGGTTTGGTTTCCCATTGGTCCCATTGGCACCAAATCGCATTCTGATGAGGGGATCCCCGGAAAATCGAGGAAAATCCTCATTTTATATGTGATTACCGATTTCTGCGAAATTTTTTTTTTTTTGAAAGGGTATACTCATTCATAATGGGAAAATAAGAAAATTTTTTTAAAAACCGACTTCAAAAAATTTTTTTACAAAAAAAAACCGACCCCAAAAAAAAAAATTTTTACAAAAAAAAAAAAAAATGCATGTAAATAAAATTGAAAATCTGTTATAAAAAAATGCTCTTAAAATTAAAAAAAAAAACAGGTAAAAAATAAATGTGTTGTAAAAAAATTCACTAAAAATTAGTAAGTCGTTTAGTAGGTCTACCCATATTTAGACAAATAAAACTAGTTATAGAACTTCAAAGTCACTAAAAAGCGAGAAATAAACCATATTTTGACAAAATGGAAACCCGACTTCAAAAATAAAATATTCTATAACAAAAAATGCACTAAAAAGTAAAAAAATAATTGCATATCCTTGTGCCAATTTTAGTTCACCTAAGCAAAAATTTTTAAATATATATGTACAATTATTGTTATTTTTGGAGGCGGTGTCCAAAAATTATGTGAATTTCTCTATGCTGACACCGCCTCCAAAAATAACAATAATTGTACATATATATTTAAAAATTTTTGCTTAGGTGAACTAAAATTGGCACAAGGATATGCAATTATTTTTTTACTTTTTAGTGCATTTTTTGTTATAGAATATTTTATTTTTGAAGTCGGGTTTCCATTTTGTCAAAATATGGTTTATTATGTATGTAAATAACTTCCATATTTTAAAGGATACCAATTCAAGAAGTTGGGGCGTAATTCTTCCTCGTTATAAGACGATTGTGAAAAATATAAGTTTGAACACAGAATTTAAAAAAAATTAAAAAGTTTTTTTCATTTATTAAAATGTTTATTTTTACACACAAAAAAAAAAGATCAGTTATATAGATCATCAAATTCTGAATAAAAACAACACAATTTTAATGTAAATTAATTCTCTGAGATAGGAAGGTTTCGAAAGGGGAATATTTTTTAATTTATGAATTAATGAATGATAAAATGAATTTTTTTAAATAATTCACCTGTATATTCAAAACACGATTATTTTACTTTAGAATATATGAGTATATTGTCGCAGTAATTGTAAATGGCCATTTTTTTGAATCGTTTAATTGACATTCGACTATTTGCAGTTGAGCCACGACAAAATATATAATCAAAAGAATGATTTTTTATTACTTCTCCGCCTATGGTTTTTGCTTTGCAATTGTGAAAATCTATAATTCGATTTGAATCAGTTTTAGATAAACGATAATCTGTTACAGTCTTTGTAGTCTGGTCATTTGGTACTGTAGCAAATTTCGGCCCAACAAATTGTGTAATACTTTTCACATGTGTCTCTTTTATGTTTTTTGGGTACGGATTACAAAAAACAAGGGAAAAAATTGTAACTTTTCCAGTTTTTTGAAAGTTATGAGATTTATAGTAAACTTTGCCGTTAGCAAAATAAATCCTGAATAAAATTAAAATCCAGAATTAAAAATTATATTTCATTGCTGTAAACTCAACTCGAAATTGATTATTAAAATAACAAAATGTATACCATTATACTTGGTCCGGGAGACCAAAGGGTTTTTTCACGATGATGAGCATCAAGCTGGTACTTTGTAAGTAGCTTCGGTTTGACAAGACGCCCAACTTTTTTAATTATAAAATTTTGGAAAACGGTATCGAAATTTTCTGGAAGCCGTTGAACATTGAGGATGGGAGACTCGGAGTCCATTCCATTGAATTTGTAGGACGAAAATATTTCCTCGTTCTTCACTTGATTATCTTACAATTAAACTTAAAAATAACTTGGTGCTCGTAAACTTTGGATCAACGGTCAATCCAAATGAAGCTACTTACAAAGTAGCAGCATGATGCTCATCATCCTGAAAAAACCCTTTGGTCTCCCGGACTAACTAGAAACAAAATCTTGTTTCCAACGACCATGTTAGCGATAAACCTCATAGTGTTCGAAATATTCAGTAAAAAACCAATTTTAGCTCGATCCCTATAACTTGTCAAAATTACGTATAGGATACCTTTAACTGTAGATGTCTTTTATAGTGTAGTGGGCTCGCCACTTTATCTCAAACAGCAACGTACATAAAAAATCTGTAGCGAATTTTTTGCCTCTACTAAATTTTTCAAGGTTTATGTGTCTTTTACTTATCTGTACACTTGGCCACAATAGTTGATGTCTTTTTAAAAATTTTATAGTTGATTTGTGCCTTATTCATTCGGTTTTCGAAAAAAAAATTTCGGATAAAAGTTGTTACTATATTTCTAATGAACAACTTTTATCCAAAGCATTTTTTCGCAAACCGAATCAATAAGGCACAAATCAATGAAAAAATTTTAAAAACTGACATCAACTTTTGTGGTCCATAATACTGCATTAACATTGCTAATGGAAGTTATTTAAATTTATAAATTGGTAGTAAACTAGTCAAAAAGAAACATTTTTGGTTGTACTAGTTGGAGCCGAAGTCATTGCACACAGTGTATATTGTAATAATTAGTTTATTGGACATATACATAATAAAATTTTTTGAATTGGCGGCGTATAGATAATTAAAATCGATACACAGTTTAAAAGGTAAAACCTTAACATAATATATAAACATATCGTAAACTTTTATGTTGCGAAACTATAAAGGTTTTTGAAAAAAATTTACATAAACCTATTAATAATAATGAACAGTTATCAATTAAAAAAAGTTGTCATTTTGTTCAGCATTATTTGAAATTTTAATAAAAAACTTCTAAATTGAAAAAATATTTATAAGCCATTTCCAATATAATAACCATGTGCGATACATAGTATTGGCCTTAGCCTATTTAAGATTATCACTATTCAATTTAAAACGTCATATTCTTGAAATGGCTTATTCGTTCTAATTCCAACTTCTTTCCAAATTTAAAACACTTCTTTCACCTCCCTTGCTTGATTAAATCCTATATCCGCTTCAGATTTTAAGGTCTTTCCAGACCTTAACATTAAAACTCGGTAAATATATTCACTATATCCATTTTCGACAATGAAAATAATACCATCTATATTACATAGTAAGTTGTAAGTCCGGATATAGTGGTACTATGGACCACAAAAGTCGTGCCTTTTTTCAAAATTGTATAGTCTTTTTGGGCCTTATTAAATCGCTTTTTGGGAAAATGACTATTCAATTTTGAAAAAAAGAGCACGACTTATTTGTGGTCTATAGTACAAAAGTTGAAGGCGAATTGCTGTTTTACTATTTAATATATATTAAAAAATCAGCTTAGAATTTCATTAAAATTATGTACATAATGATAATTTAGAATTAAAATTTGTATACATGATAAAATTTTAATTTTTTTTCCTAATAAAAAGTAAAATAGCTTGAAACGTACAAGATAAACAAATAAAAATTGATTGTATTATTTTTCTCTGTTAGTTTGTTTTTGATCACCATGGCTTTGGCGTCCATATGTTGGCCTTCGTTTTTGCCAATATTTTTTGCATTTCTGGTTTATTTGAATGTGAATTCAGCATTTGAATTTAAACATCACAATAATGAGGAATTACCAGATATTTTAGATGATGTTCATGTAAAATGTCCAGATATTACAAGGGTTTATTCCCTGGACGAAGAATCTGTACGTGAAGTACCGTTGTACGTGATTGAATTCTCGTTACGACCCGGTCATCATGAATTAAGTAAGTTCACCATAATTTTAATGTCCAAATTTTGATAGCAATATTTAAGGTTCTACTAAAAGATAATGGTTTAAACCATTATCTTTTAGTAGAACCTTAAACTACCGACCAATAAAAAGTCTGAAGTGTGTAATTGGAATAGGTATTCATAAAATGATCGAATTAGTCCATTTCTGCATGTCAATCCCCGTTTTCCGTCTGTTCGTCAACACAGTAACAAAAAAAAGAAAAGAGATAAGATCTGAAATTGAGCTTATTCTAGAACTAAAAATGACTTCGAATTCGTGAGAGGGGCAAATCTGGTTGTTGCTTCCCTCCCGTTAGAAAGTAAAATATCTACCTTTAAAACTGTAGGAGCTAGGACAAAAGTTTAAATACAAAAAATCGTTCCATTTTTAAAAACAAACATTTCTTGAAACTTTTTTTTATAAGCTAAATAGTATTGCCAAAATTACAGCTAAAACATCTGTAATTACTGTAATTATTACAACAACAAAAATTACATATAGTATATATGTACAATCCCGTTCATAAAAATTGAACCAGCTGAAACATTCTTAGTGTGCTTAGAATGTGACTCACTGGTTCAACTTTTATGAACGGGAGTGTACATACATAAGTACCTTGGTGTATACACCACAAATATATTTTAATACAACTGTACGCGTGGAGAAAAGCACTGATAAAAAAATTAGTATACATAGGATATTTAACCAATTAACTCAGTTACTTGGTAAAATTGCTCAGTTACTAGAGCAATTTTTTGTGAACATGATTGTAACACTATGGTCTTAATAATTTTGTTGTTCGATGTGTTTCAGTGAAACCTGAATTTAAGTACATAGCAAATATACACGGTAATGAAGTTCTTGGTAGGGAGCTGTTGTTAAAATTAGCTGATTATTTATGTGAACAATGGAATTTAAGAGATCTAGAAATTGTTGCATTAATAAAAAATACACGCATACATTTATTGCCGTCAATGAATCCAGATGGCTGGCAATTAGCTACTGATACGGTAAAAAATCGTTAATTTCTTCTGATTTTGCTTCACAGTATAGGCAAAGAGCATCGTAATGACGTGTATTTTGCATATATTGGGATTCACATATATGTACACTCGGTTACACTAATTTGTTGTCAATATGGTGCCCAGTGGCTACAGTATACATCAGTGTACATAATATGGACTATAAATGTTGATGTCATTTAAAAAATTTTATAATTGATTTGTGCCTTATTGATTCGGTTTTCGAATAAGTGGATAAAAGTTGTTCATTAGAAATATTGTAAAAACTTTTATTTTGAAATTATTTTCGAAAACCGAATGAATAAGGCACAAACACCATTAATTTGATAATATTTTACTTTCATATTTTCATATTTTACGTTTTAAACAACGTAGAATTGGATTGCAGTTCCGCCATACACAACTAATAATATCCAAGTGTAGATTTTCCTATACACAAATGGAAGAACAGTAAAATTTCGAGGAGTTAAGATACTGTCTTTTGTTAAAGCCAAGCCTGACATCCTGTACTTTGGTTTCCTCCTCCGTTGCTAAATATATGCTAGGGAAGAAATTACAGTTGCCATTTCAAACCCTACCATCTAATAATTTACAGTGTTCTTTGTATTTTTAGGGAGGAAAGGATTTCTTAATAGGTCGTACAAATAATAATTCAATGGATTTGAACAGAAATTTTCCAGATTTGAATAAAATAGCGTTTAGTAATGAAAAAAATAAAATATATCGTACTAATTTATTGCTAGAAGAAGTTGAACACCTAAGAAGAGCAGCGGTAAGAATCCTAGAACTTCTATTAAATTAATCTAAAAATTTATATTTAAAAAAGGCGTTTGTTCCTTGGAGTGAAGGCTATGACATCTGGTGGCAATAATTAGAAACAGAGTAGCAGGCTCAACTGTGATAGTCACATATTCATTACTAGGGTTACGATAATAAAATAAACAAAACATTATTACTTTGTTAATTAATACAACTAAACTTTTTTTATGAAAAATATAACTAATTGTTAAAATGTAGCCTGACTGAAGCCACCATGTTGGAATATGACGTCATGAGTAACTATACAATGCTACCTACTTGGGATGCTGCAGGTTTCAATCTAATAAAAACAGATTAAAATTAAAATAAAATTTTAATTTCGTTGTTAATTAATGTGGAAATTTCAAAATACTGAATATTAAAAAAAAAACGAAATAATATTTCTTTTGACGGATAAGACCTTTTGGCAGAAAATTAACTTTGGAGATACGTCTAAAATAATTGTTCTAGCATACGTTATGTTATTTGAATAACAAAATTCATTAAAATTCCAATAATTTCTTGTAGATTCAACCTGAAACTAAAGCAGTGATGCGACTTTTAAAGCAAGTGCCATTTGTACTATCAGCCACTTTTCATGGTGGCGAGTTAGTTGCAAACTATCCGTATGATGAAAGTCGATCCGGAGTACCATTTGGGGAATACACTTCGACACCAGATGATAATACATTTAGGCACTTAGCGCAAACGTATTCTACATATCACGCTGACATGGCAGATCCAAATCGTTTAGAATGTGATAGAGATAGCGATTTTGGTGAACATGGTGGAATTACGAATGGAGCAAAATGGTACAGTTTAGAAGGAGGTATAGAAATTCATTAAGTTAATTGAGAAAAGTTGACAAACATAAATTAAAGTGGAATTTTCATTTACAGGAATGCAAGATTTTAGTTATTTATCAAGTAATGATTTCGATATTACTTTGGAAATTGGATGTGAAAAATATCCGCCTGCAGAAGTTTTACCAACAGAGTGGACACGAAATAAAGATGCATTAATTTATTATATTTGGCAGGTAAGCTATATAAGACCAAACAGTTTCATTTAATCCACATTATATATCCTAAGTATACTGATTGTATTTTAAAATACACCCAATCTGCAAACAATGTATAGTATATCTATCGCTGTTTATATGCAGTGTACTATGATATGGTGTCTTTGTTACACTTAAACTGCATTAAAATCAGTAATGTATAACATATAACTATAGTATGATAACTATATATACTTATCACTCTCTAACTACAAATCGTTTATATATAGTTGCATTTTACTCGTGTATGTAAACATCGTCCGTCGTGTTGTAATGATGATCGCGTATGAGTGTGTCTACATGTATATGTAACAAAGACCCCATAACATAGTACACTGCATATAGACAGCGATAGATACACTATACATTGTTTGCAGATTGTGTGTATTTTAAAAAGCAAGCTGTATGCAAGTGATTGAGGACTGTCGAAATAACTGTAATTGAGAGTTATACGACAAGATGAAAGTTATTTTCGAAAAATTTTTGGCAAATATTTGATTTTAATTAATGATAACTTGCACCCCCGTGTCATAGAAAGAAGTAAAAAATAACCGAACATTGCTCGTGCCAAAAGGATATAATGTTAGGTAAATCAGCATTGGTCTAGAATGCTGGTCGTGGGTTCGATTCCCATCCTATATGTGTATGATTTTCATATCAAGCATTTGATGTTAAAGAATGTGATAATTAAAAAGAGTAAAAATGGTTTAATAGAGTTGATTGATAAAATGTATAGTTCCTTCGAAATATTTCTAAAAAATATTATTTCAAGTTTTTGCCTGAAATCTTACATTTAATCGCAAAATTTGAAGTCTGCGTATTTATAATGTTTTAAAAGTGTATCTGTTCTAAGTATGAGACAGGTAGAAATATTGATGACAGAACAAAAATGATTGTTGCAAATATTCCTAAAAAGATTTAATCAGTCAGACTTAACATGTCTTTCTACATTCATTTGTCTGCAACACAATAAGCGTAAAACTAATTTTGCGTCAGCATGCTTGGATTTCGCTATTTGACAAATACTTCAAATAGACTTGATTGGTATTGCAGTTTCCTCCTCCTCATGATAGAACCTGTACTGGTCGTTGGATGTAATCCTAAGTATGCGCTTAGTGTTTGTTGATGTGGTAGTGCCCCTTGATGAGTCTAAATAGCCTATAAGTCCAACGTATTTTTTTTAAACATGTGTCGTTTTATACCAATAATTAGGTTGGATGAGTTTATAAATGAAAATTATTCAGAGTGAATAAACAGTTGACTGAATATAAGCTTATTTTATTTTGTGATAGTCTCATATTGGAATTAAAGGAATGGTATATAGCACCTTGACAAATAAAGGATTATCAAACGCTATTATTCACGTACAAAATGTTACTGATCCTCAGAACGCTTACGATATTGACCATGATATTACTTCAGGTATTTTGTGATATCCTTCAATGATTTGAGACCTATATATTCTTTTTAAACGATGATTTTTGTGTTTTAGCTTCTGGTGGAGATTATTTTAGATTATTGACACCAGGGAAATATAAGGTTACAGCATATGGGGAAGGATATTTATCAAGGACTAAAACGGTTGTTGTGCGTAATGTACATGGAAGCCCAGCAAAACGTGTTGATTTTCGATTAAAACCAATTACGGTAAAGTACATTTGAAAAATTTATAAATAGGTGAAAACAGCACCATTCGGAGTACTAAATTGTTTAATTTAACACTAAATGCTATGGTGATCTTACGGCACTACCAGTTAAACGGGAGCTCTAGCAATTAGGATATCATGGAGTTCCAAGATTCTTTGGTTGATAAATTAGAGACTAGAGCTAATGGGTCTATGTTTCCGAACCAACCAGTAATATACTCTTTGGATTACAAGTGTCATGTTCGCACTCTGGTTAACAGAGATCTAAATAGAGCTAATTAAGCACACACGTCGAAGAGACGGATAAACAAACAAGGGTCATGAGTTTAATATCAAATTAACCTTCGCTTCAAAACTATTTTTAAACAAAATTTGTCATTATTAACAAATAATAATGCCGAAAGCTGTGATCTGCTTTTGCTACGTTTTTATTTTAATGTTAAAATTTGTTTTTTCTAGGATAATAAACAGAGAAAATGGCGTAGAAACATGGGTGACTAAACGATCAGGACATTTTATTTAGATAATTGTTTATAAATAAAAATAATGAATTGATTATAAACGAATAAATAATTTAAAAGGGAATTTTTTACAATCTAAAAAATTTAAGCTAGTATTTGTATCGCATTCTTTTATTGACAGCTTGCAAAGTATATAATAAATCAACTATACAAGCAATATTAGGTGCTTATAATTTGTACAAGAGCCCTAGCCAAAATATTTCAATTTGCCTTTAAGTGGCAATATTCCTTGTTATTTGTACAAATTTTGATGTTATTATCGCCAACAGGATTAATAAAAATGTTCGGGAAAATATAGTGTTTTTTTATGCCTCTACTCTTTTTATGCCTTTATATCTCCGGTACAAAGCGATATTTGAAAAAAATATTAAGGGATGTTAATCTTCATTAAGTGGCCGACGGAATTGAATATTTTGATACTGGTATATTTATGCATGTCGGTCTGTCCGTCTGCCTGTTTTTCTATCAACACGTTAACAATGAAAAGAGATAGTAAGCTGGAATTAAGTGTGTGTTCTGAAGCTAATAAAAAAGTAACTTAAAGTTCGTGAACGGGTAAAATCATACACCCCTCCTCACTAGGAGAGACTATCTACTTTTAAAACCGCAAAAGATAGATAAAATTCTTTTTTTAAACAAACAAATTTTGTATCAAACATTTTTTTTAATAAACTGAATAGTTTTCCTCCAATTTTAACTCAAACATATATAATTACTGTAGATTACAGAAGCATGTGTTTACTACATACGTATATATAGTATTCTGGTGTAGGTACACATATCATCCAGATATATTTGTATACATTTGTGCGTGTGTAAAAAGCAAAATAAACAATTCCCACTCTGACAATGAACTTAGTATATACAAGGAATTTAAACAATTAACTCGGTTAGTTGTTATATATTTCAATTTATAAATTGAAAATAAACCAGTCAAAAGAAAACTATTTTAGTTATGCGAAGGAGTCGAAGTCTTAATGTATAGTACACCGTTAATTGTAATTAGTTTACTGGTCATAATAAGTGAATTGGTAGCGTGTAAATAATTAAAATCGATACACACTTTAAAAGGTAACAAAAACGTAATATTCTATATTCAGTGACGTAAACTCTCATTCAAAGCTCTTTATTGATAAAAACCTTGTGTGAATGCCAGGCGTCCTCCATATTCACACTATAGAATGCTAGACTTTGAAATTATTGAACAAAAATAAAATATAACCTACGATATAGTGTGGGAATTAATCTCTTTCGAAATCGTAGGTATAAAATCAGCTAAGGGCCCAGTATCAATTTTTCTATTGACTCGCTAAATTAGCGGTTTTTTTTCTTCAAATTATTGCAGGCAATGAATCTATAATTTGTTTTTTTTTTAAATCTTTTAAATAGAAGTTGTTCGTTTATACAAATACTTTTTTCTCGAAAACCTAATGAATTTGGCCCAAATTATTTGTAAAATTTTGTAAAAAAGAACCTCACTTATGTAGTCGATACGACTTTCACAAATATCTGAAATGTATCTACTAAACATGCTTATGAATTATTTTAATTCAAAAGTAATAAATCTTGTCTCAAAAACTGCAAGGTCAAATAGAAAATTGATATATTCATTTTGATAGGTCTTCAATGGAGTACTTAAACTTTTGCACTTGGATGTGCTCTATGGTGTGTAAATTATAAACTGGAGTCGATGTTTCCTGCCCCAACTTCCGTGCTTTCCGTTTCGGTCTACGAGCTTCGTGGTCGCACTTTAACGACATCCCAATATCTCACAACATGGGCGTACGCAGAAGGTGCAAAAACTTTTTCCAGATTGGGACTAGAGCTAATTAAGTGTATTTCTGCAAATTTGTGTAGGACTGTTGGTTTAAAAAGATCAAGTTTGAAATGATTGGCAACAGGAAAGTGGTGAAAGAATATTAATTGGGGGAATTATAAATGTTCAAGGATGTACACTTACACTGTACACTTCCTTGCGAGCTAGGCTGGTTGTCCATTACCCTGATAATATCTCTCAAATAAGCTAGGAGAATTAACACAAACTTGTAGAATTTTGTTCATTTAAGGATAATTTAAATGTTTTGACAATTTTTGTACACAGAAAATAAGTACCAACAAACATGTGTTGCGAATAGTAAATAAAACAAAACACTAGTTATCTATGTTATAAGATGTAATATCATAATAAAACCTTGTTTTATTTTGTATACCTAATAGGATTCAATATTAGATTTTTCACTGAATTTTTTAGTATAGTGTTATTAATATAGAGAGGTATCATGTATATGGAAGTATACAAAAGCACCTACCTCGAGGGCGGTATGTAAGCGTATATGTACTATATAAACAACGCATGTCCAATAATACCTAATTCAATTTTCCTATAGAATATTACGTAGAAGAGAAAAACGTAAGATAAATAAAAAATTGATTGTATTATTTTTCTCCGTTAGTGTGTTTGCGATCACCATGGCTTTTGCTTCCATATGCTGGCCTTCGACATTGCCTATTTTTTTTGCATTTCTGGTTTATTTGAATGTGAATTCAGCATTTGAATTTAGACATCACAATAATGAGGAATTAGTACAAGTTTTAATGGATGTTCATGAAAAATGTCCAAATATTACAAGAGTTTATACGCTGGACGAGAAATCTGTACGTGGAGTGCCGCTTTACGTGATTGAATTCTCGTTACGACCCGGTCATCATGAATTAAGTAAGTTCACCTTAATTTTTTTATTTTTATGTCCAAGAGAAACATCATATGTTATGGACTTTAACATGGATTTTGGATAGTAATAGTAAATTTTCCAAAAATATAAACAAACAAACATGGTGTCATCAAAGTTTTTGATTAAAATTAACTTTACTTTTTCGCAATAACTTTATACACAAGTTTATACAACTTTCGGTAAAAAATCTTTTATCTGAAACATTTTCCCAAAAACAGAATTTTAGTAGCTGCCAAGCTCGTACTATCTTAATCTATCGGCCAATTAAGTCTGGCTGTATGCAGCGGCTGTAAGGGAAATTTATTATGGTCACTGATTTTAGTATTTACTCGTAAAAATAAATTAGTATGTGCACTTTCTTATGAACAGGACTGTAATACTATGATTGTTATTTGATGTGTTTTAGTGAAACCTGAATTTAAGTACATAGCAAATATGCATGGTAATGAAGTTCTTGGAAGAGAAATGATATTAAAATTAGCTGATTATTTATGTGAACAATGGAATTTAAGAAACCCAGACATTAGTATATTAATTGAAGCTACACGTATACATTTAATGCCTACGATGAATCCAGATGGCTGGCAACTAGCTACTGATATGGTAAAAAATCGTTAATTAAATGGTTAAATCCATTCTAGTTTTGCTTCGCAGTATAGGCAAAGAGCATCGCAATAACGTCAATTTTGCATATACTGGGAATGTGATTCAAGACAAAAATCTTTCTTCCGTCATTAAATTTTATATTTTACGTTTTTACCAACATAAAATTAGACCTTCACAGAAAATTTGATTTTTAACAATGTAGAATACGAAAATGAAATTTAAAGTTCAACCAAATTTATAATTTCACATAGTTTAAAGAATGTATACTCCGAAAATTGAATAAAAAAGTTATGTCAATTTGTTGTATACACCGTCACACTTTTTCTTCTAAAATAGTAAAAGCTTAACCGGGTTCGATTCAAGGCGCATTTGTATATTATTTCAGGTGGAGTTACTGGCCTTTATTGAAGTTTTAGACTCGACACCTTTACTCTGGTTTCCAATTTCCTTGTCTGTTAATACCCATATTCATCTAATAAATTATAATACGTTATTTGCTATTTTAGGGAGGGAACGATTTCTTAATAGGTCGTTTAAATAATAATTCAGTGGATTTGAACAGAAATTTCCCCGATTTGGATAAAATTGCATTTAGCAACGAAGAAAATCATATTTATCATAATAATCATTTACTAGCACAAGTTGAACGCCTAACAGAACCGGTAAGAATCGTAGTCTTTCCATTAAAATAAAAAATTATTACAAAAATTAACTATAATTTTAATCTCGAAGTTTCAAAATGCAAATTAAAGAAGACACCAAAATTCATCCGATTCTATACTTTATAGATTCAACCTGAAACCAGAGCAGTGATACGATTTATGATGCAAGTGCCATTTGTTCTATCAGCAAATTTACACGGTGGTGATTTAGTTGCAAATTATCCGTATGATGAAAGTCGATCAGGACGACCAAATGGAGAATATAGTTCGTCACCAGATGACAATACATTTAGACACTTAGCGCAATCATATTCTACATATCACGCTGACATGGCAGATCCAAATCGTAAAGGATGTGCTGAAGATAGTAACGATTTTGGTAAACGTGGTGGAATTACGAATGGAGCACAATGGTATAGTTTACAAGGAGGTAATTTATCAAGTTAGTTGAAAAAAGTTGACAAACATAAGCTAAAGTGTAATTTTTATTTAAAGGAATGCAAGATTTTAGTTATTTATCTTGTAATGATTTCGATATTACTTTGGAAATTGGATGTGAAAAATATCCACTTGAAGAGGATTTACCAAACGAGTGGGCACGAAATAAAGATGCTTTAATCAATTATATTTGGCAGGTAAGCTAAGACAAAATACTTTTTGCATGTGCCTGTTGAAACGATAGTACCCATGTATGATGAGTCAACATCTACCCTTTTACCGATAACTGGATAAGTTTATTCATGAAAATTATCCAGAGTGCATACGCTGACAAGTCAATTATTGCCCTAAACTTATTTTCTTTTTTGATAGTCTCATATTGGAATTAAAGGAATGGTGTATAATGCCTTGACAAAGGAAGGAATATCTAACGCTGTTATTCACGTACGAAATATTACTGATCATAACGCTTACGATATTGAACATGATATTACTTCAGGTATTTTATGAAATCGTTAAATGATTTAAGACCAATGTTTTTAAACGATTATTTTTGTTTTAGTTCATAATGGAGATTATTTCAGATTATTAACACCAGGCAGATATAAGGTTACAGCATATCGAGAAGGATTTTTACCAAATACGAAAATAATTACTGTGTATACTACATATGGGCGGCCAGCACAACGTGTTGATTTTCGATTAAAACCAATCACGGTAAAGTATACAAATTTATAAATAGGAGAAAAGTGACAGAAAAAGAAAGTGCAGTCGGGGATCCGTGCAATTCCGTAGATTTTCGAGAAAACGGCCTGCACATGATCCGTAGAGATTTGGACTGTCGCTGTATGCTCGATGGGCTACTTTTTGGCACGTTGGATTCCTTTTGATGCAAGCTCTCCTCGGATATGCGTTTTCTATAATTCTATAATTTTCAATATTATACCGATTTTAACTTAAATTTCGGAGAATATTTTATTGTTTCACATTGCTTCTTAGTAGTGCTCCACAAGCTCTTCACCATGAAGAATAGATATATTAGGAGAGCGAACGTAATGTTAAAAAAACGGTCAAGAATTGGTGTAACTATCTTTTATCAGTAGAGGTCACTGGTCTCAGTGCCGTACGGAATTTAAATGTTTAAATGTAAGCGCCAAGAAATCACTTTCATTCAGTTAATAAGAAGTCTTAGTTTTATAGATAATAAAAAATTGTTTTCGATTATCAAGTAATAATTAAATAAATATTAATAATAGAGAATTCCTAATAATCTGCAATAAATTAAAAGATGAAGAATCATAGTGATAATTGCAATTAATAATTACAAATATATGTTTACAATACTAACATATATTAGATAAAGAAAGAAGATGACAACCGGTAATTACAGACCATATTCCTTTCGTAAATGCAGACACGCATTCCTAACCTTAAACAACCTTCCACTCATAGATATATAACAGTATATTTATGCTTTCCCTATACAACATCGTCCCATTTTTCACATTTATAAAATTAAACAATTTTTATACTTACAATTTTTATTTGTAAGATGTGATAACCGTTGATTTTAATATGTAATAATAATAATAATTCCGTACGGGCAGATTCGCACTGCCGCTAGTGGCGAAAATAATAACTATGATCTCTACACGTTTTTGAGGACACAAAAACAGACGAATTGCCTATGTCGTTCAATCTCCTAATATATCTATTCTTCATGCTCTTCACAATGATACTAGAATGAATGTACTAGCTAAACGCGTTTCCAAGCTGCAACAATTTATAACTTTACACAAAGCTAATTCATAACCATTCACGCGCATTTGCACGATGACGTCACAGGCAAAACAAATACAGCGCGACAAGTATGTAAAGACATGATATGTCTCGAAGTTTTTAGCGATTGAAATCTGTCGGTATGTCGTCACACCAGAATGTTCGACCGACCACCAGTGTAACAAGAGAATAGACGTTTTCACGTCAAAAACTTACTCGTATGCGAGGCAATTAGATTCTTTGCAAACTGATTTAATGAATTATTAGACAGAATTTGTTTATTTAATGTTATATGCTTATGATTTGACTTTGAATTGCAGGTTGATTACAATATGAATGAAAATTTTATGAGCGATGTGGATAATAAAGAATTTAATTACTATAAAAGTGGTTGGTATGGAAAACATCCTCTTTCAAAACCATAATTCACTTATTGTTTATAAATTGTAGAAAAACATTTATTAGATGTTAAGTTGTTTTGAGAATTTTAATGTAAAGTTTCCAATTACCTACAAAAATACAGTTAATAACAAACCATCTTCCATATAATTTGAAGATGGTGGTAGATCCAGATACATCAAAATTTCTTTAGTTTATACGTCAGAGAATGACCCTTCCTGTCCATTTAATTCAATTTAAGTGAATTATTGATGCCAGTATGAAATTCTATTTGTATATATTAAGAATGTAAGAAATGAATTTCCTGTTGAAAATATTGGAAAACACGCACATATTTAGTTAGCAGATTTTCTTTGATTGATTGAATCGTGAGAGCAATTATTGCTGTATCTGGATTTACTTAAAACTTATTGTACAAAACTTAATTTAGAGATTTAGTTTAATTACAGACATGTTTCCTTTTTTAATATAAGTTGTAAATGTAATAAAAATTATTATTTTAATTAAAAGGAATTTATTTTAAATAATTTTTTCTTTCATGGAAAAACTTATTCATAAATCTCTTTCGATACCAAAACATAATTTTCCAAGCGGGAACCAATATTTTTTTATTATTATATATTTTTACTTACAAAAGTCGTCCGCCACTGGTATTTAATTTTCTGTAAAATGCATTAATACATTTAGTTTCCACAAATTCGCGTGGATGACTGGAAGTTTGCTGGAAGTCACTAAAAGCTTCCTTATATATTCACAAGCACGCTGCCAGTTAGCGCTTTTCAAACACGTTTTAGTGGCTGCAGCATAGACTAAACATTTTAGTCTCCATGGGCTGCAGCATTGCCAGGTTGTCAAAAAAGTACAATTATTAAAAAAAACTAAATTGTATAATTGTATTTCAATGTTTATTGTTTCCTTATTGAATATTAAATTATTGTTGGTTTTTTATTTAATATAAATTTTTGGTAGGTATATTAAATGTAATTAACTTTAAAATTTACCACCTTAAGGACGTTCAAGCATGAAACTTGAAAATAGATAATTTTTTTTTAAGTGAATTGAATAGCTCAATTATGTAGTTATCCTCCCTCAAAAATTTAACACCTGTTGACGATTATTTCGAACGGAAATTATCGATTCAAAATCAATCTTTTAACACAGCGTCTTACGGAGAATATAATTTTTTTTTACTTAAAATTATAATAACTATTATTAAAGTAGACAGGATAATAAATAATGTTTATAAATATTCTTTGAAATATGCAGTTTATATAATTGCGTTAAAAAAATGGTGTTGACCGACATTTGAATTAATTATTTAGTAAAATCAAAACTTTTTTGTTAGGGTTGTTTTTGCCACTATATTTTGAAAACTGGCGGCCACGCACCTAAAACAAATATACAACATAGTTTACTGTCACATCAATTTCTAATTTACATTTCCTGATATTTTACATTAAATACTTTTAAAATATTTAGCACAAATAAAAAAGGTTATAAATCATTGTAAGATTATTGATATACTTTACAACTTTTTTCAAATCCTAAATAAATTGTATTTAAGACAGTACTCATTTGACTTTAGCGTAGCTTAATGAACGTCCTTAAGCTACTAGAGCGCTGCGGCTAGCTTTTCTGACCTCTATTAATAGAGGCCAAATTTGAATAACAGTCCTCTGACTTTTCAAAATAGATAGGATTGGTTTTGAGAAAATTTTTTATGAATTATAGCCGAAATAATTTTAGCTTAATTAAAAGCTATCAATATTTGCTCAAATTTGATGAATGTTTGGTATTAAATTTGGATGCAGGACCACATTTCTCAACCGTTTTAAAAATAAAAAACGTGATAAATGCAATCAAAATTTCATTTTAAAAACATTTCTAATGATATATCAGGTAATAAAGGCATTGACAGGCTCAATTACCTGGTTTGGACTTCAAGGTGAAGGTCTGGAAAAAGTTTATAATATCTGCACTTTAAGAAATTGATACATTAAAAAGTTTTTGTGATCCCTATCTGAAGCATCTACAATCTGTATAGCAATGGGTCCAAAACTATATAACTTGTGACATACAGGAAGGATAGGCAAATAACGAAATTTAACATGATCCCGATTTTATACGGAACCCTAAAAACGAACAAAATTATAACTAAACGTTTTATTAACCATTATAAAACCTAATACACATTACTTATTAACTTATTGTAAATCTGACAATCCAGGTCTTTTCGATTGTTGTGGCCTGAAATTTCGATCATAACGATTATCTTGATCCGTGAATCTTCTGTTAAAAGATCGATTGTCATTGAACCTTTGATTTCTATTGAAATTTGTATTAAAATTAGGTAATATATCTCGACATAAGTCAGTATCCAATGTCTAAAAGAAAAAAAGCCAATTAAAATAGAAATTCAAATTGTTTCAGGATAGAAATTTTACATTATCTGTAATATGGCCTCCTTCTTTTAACTGTGTACAGATGCGTTCAAAAATCGTGATAATTTCTTTGTTCGATGAATTCTGCACTGCAGAATTTACTTTTTCAATTGCATCAATATTAAATGTAAATTTTTGTTGGTCAGGTCTATCAATTTCTAGGACACTTTTTAAAATTTGAATAACATCTTCCAATCGATTGATTTCCGTTAATGCCATTATCTGTATCGAAATTAAATTAAAAATAACTTCTTAAAAAGTTATAATGTTGTTTATGCATATAAAAGGTGAAAAACTGTGCAAAAAAGGTCGATATTATGATTATATGGTCGACGACTATTCTAGCCGAGTACTACAATCTTTCACTTCATCGGTCAGACCCCGAATTGGTCGGGTTTGCCTGTTTTTGGGTCCCCGGACTAAAAGATGTCTATATATTTCAGTTATTGTGACAAAAACTATAACACTCGGTCGGAATAGTTACCTTATTGAATTTCAATAGTTTTTGCCAAAATATCTGAAATATATAGAACGCCTTTTAATACGGGGGCCCAAAAACACACAAACGATCAACTCGGAGTCTGGCCGATGAAGTGAAAAATTGTTGTACTTGGTTGGAATAATTATCGATCATAATATCGACTTTTTTATAAACAATTGAAAATGTCGCTCCTCCCCCACCGGTTTTTATTGATCTAGAGGCCGAAATAAACCCTTTTTTTTCGCTCTGAAATTGACAAAAGCCGCTAAACTACAATTTCACCGAGTTATTTTGTAGAATATACGACGTGGCTTCTTTTAATACAAATTTTTTAACTCACTTTTAGATTGCGAATTGTCATATATGTTTGGTTATTGATATTCGATAAAACTTCTAATGCAATTTGTGGTTTTCCTTGATTCAAAGCTAACCCTGCCATAAATGTACATGCTTTTCTAATTGGTACATGGCCAACAGTATGCAATTCTTTCCATAGTTTTAATGCTGCGTCTAAAGTTTCTGGAGTATTCTAAGAAAAAATGAAAACTTATTATTCCATATTAAAATTTGCCTGTATTTAATCTTACTTTTTTGTACAAAGCTGCTAAAGTAAGAACTACTGCTTGTTTAGGAAATTTAGCAGATTGTATTTGTTTTGCTCGAATTAATTCAAACACTTCTAAAATTTCATCATATTTGCCATTAATAAATAGTAGATCCATCAAAATTTGATACGTCATTAATTGATCGAAGAATCCGTCCAAGTCTGGATTCTTAAAGCTTTGTAAAGCTTCATCTGGTTTATTCAAAAAATAAAACATTCGCATAACAACTGGTCCAAATACAAAGTTACCAAAACGTAAAGATGTATTTTGCTTGTTAAACCTAAAATATTCCTTATTTAATTTTGGACTAATTCAAATATGATAAACAGTTTTACCTAAGAATCATATTATTTATTAATTGAAGATCACGCTCTTCAGACTTAGCAAGATGTACCATGTTTTTTAAATCTTCAGTAAATATCATGGTTGCAGCTTTTGGATCAACGCATTCTTCCATTTTTGTTTTGAATTTTTCTTCCATATTTGTGAATTGTGTTGATACACGTTGTCGAGTTTGTTCATATCCATCAATTCCTAGTGCTTCTTTTGAGTATAAGTATCGAACTGTCAGAATTAATAGAAAAATGTGATAATATAAAGGGACTTTTTTCATACTTAAATTTTCATTTTACCGTTTAATTGGCCAATGGGCTGGACACGGAATAAATTATTAGTTAATATACGGCATATTGTTAAACTTTTAGCCATAATTTATGCTTTTTACTTTATTTTTAACACTCAAAAAGTTTTAAAATAAATTTTATCGTTTTAACCTAAAATTATATTCCTTATTTATTATAATCTCAATGGTCTGAATCTATCATCATATCGTGCCGGTGATATGCGTAACAGATTTTTGAATTTGATATTTCTGAACAGTTCATATCTATGGAATGTAGAGGCAAGGAATACTTACTCATATGGTACGTCAGTTGCAAAAGTGTCCAAGTAAATATTTATAAGGTAAATTGAATATAAAAAAAAATTTTACGCGGAAAAGAATGTCTAAATCTCCCGGATAAAATATACCACTAGAATGGAAAAACAAAATCGCGATATGGTTCATATAGCGTAGCGATGCGACATTACAAAATCTAACACCGCGCGGGATACTGTCTTCAATATTACATTTAATCTTAGATTCAACATAAAATGACAAAAGCGTAGTTGTGATTGGTTCATTAATATTCCTGTTGTGTTCTAAAGGAATCCAATAATCAGAGGTGGATTAAGACAATTCGCCACCCTGGGCAGCTGCAAAAATGCCCCCTCCTCTTAAGGCACATTTTCGTGCTGACACAAGATGTTGGTGTGCTATTAAAAATTTGCCGCCCTAGGAAGCTGCCTATCTTGCCTGCCCAGTAAATCCGCCACTACCAATAATAAACATTAATTACTATTTTAAAGGTTTTTGTGAATTATAAAAGAATCCGTTTTTTAAATACTGATCACATTTTTTTTAATTAACAAAGATAAATTTAGTACAATTTTTTTCCTTACAATTATAAAAACAAATATTATATAGTAATACATATAAATATTATATTTACAAAGTGGAAGCGAAAGTACGTGCCAAACTTCTTACAGTGATTATTGAAGGTATTTATTTATAAAACAGAACAGAGTTTATGACAAGAACTTACAGGCAAATGTGGATGTATTTTAAAGACTTTGAAACTGTTTGAAATTTTTCAAGTGACATTTACGCTTAATAGACATTTTCATAGGGGTTTATGCGCATGCGATTTTCGTACTACCTACAGTCAATAAGATGAAAAAATACGTGAAGTATTGCTTATTCATTTCTTCACATTGATTTTTTTGACATCTGTCCACAGACCTCTATATAACTGGACAGATTATCCCATGTATATGTGCCCACGTTATTGGCCCGGATTGAAGCGCTTAATTAGCCAAGGTACTAATATTTGCTTCAGCGCCCCTATGCGGTATGTGCGGCTGTCACATGTATTCCCACTGCCACATAAATTTTTTAAGTTTAGTACTTCTTGGCTAGTTGAGACTGCACTGTCTGTTATTTCACGTTTAGATCCATAAGCATGATACCTGTCCAGTTATATAGAGGCTAGTGCCTCTGCCTGAAACATAAACTAATCGTGATTTGAAAAGAAAAAGATCTATTTTCCCATGACCCATTAGAGATATAGCGAAGTATTGTGCACCCCTTCTATTCCACCCTGTGTATATATATATATAATGAATTTTTTAAAAGTGACATAACATTTAGAAAATACATAAAAGCTATACTATGTAAAAGCGACTAATTACTTTAGATTAATAAATATTATGTAAATAGTAAAAATAGTAATGACACAATTACGTCACACTTATTCACACCAGATAACCTTGATGAACACAATATTTTAGGAAAATGTGTAAGTTAATGTAACAAAAAACAATAGTAACATATTTTATAATTAACCATTTAGATCAGCCATTCATTAGAGCGACAAAACGACAATTTCTATGGATCAATTAGTCATTTTGGTGTATTTTGATGTAAAATTAAGTGTAGTTTTCAAAACCAAATTCAATGGATAAGTTGTATATAATTAAGAAAAAAGGTTTGAGTCTGGGACTCACGACATAATGTAATACATATCCTATATAACCATGAATGCCGACTGTTACATAGCCGATCGTTACTATGAAAACGTGACGATTTAATCAGAAATTTCATTTCACTACCCATATAAAATCATATTTATATATTCTCGTTATAGATGTTTTCACAAAAAAAGTATTGCATTATTTTATTTGTGTCATTTTAAGCGGCCTTGTTTTGTGTAAATTCGTTTTTTTTCAACAGTCCAATTTAGGGAAAATCAATAGAATGCTTTTTATAACGATGCAACGATTTCTTATAAATTTCCTCAAAGTTCAATCGACGTTCGTCCTACCTTGGAGATAGAGAGGGCACAATTTTAGTCCGATCGGAATGTGCTTTGTGTATTTGAACGACCAAGATTGTTAATTGACAAAATCGGTCAAGAGGAAAGGGATGTTTAAAGGAAGGGAGAAACATAAAATCTTGAATCTTTCTGTCAATATTAATAAAATGATAAAATTCATCACAATAATGTTATTAAAAGAGTTATTTTTTTGTAATGTAGAAAAAGTATTTTAAATCATTTTCTTTAAAATTGACAGTTTTAGGGTTACGGCGTAAGTCGAAGAAATGACCATTTTTCTTGATTATATATAACTTCCTCTCTGAATTCCTTAGAACATTTAATTTTATATTAAAATACAATAATATCTCGGTATCTAGTGCCATATGCACTAATAACTGATCTAATTGTTTAGAAATTAAAGATAGAATTGGAATGATGTATTTTTAGAAATAGCTCATTTTTGGAGGTACTTATACATACTTTTAAATATGAATTCAGAAGGTTTCCTTTACACAACCTATTACATACAATAAATCAATATTACTATAGTAAAC
Source organism: Nineta flava (assembly GCA_963920215.1). NCBI lineage: Eukaryota > Metazoa > Arthropoda > Insecta > Neuroptera > Chrysopidae > Nineta > Nineta flava. The sequence continues at coordinate 96,225,291 of OY986042.1, forward strand.
GAAGTAGAAACAATAAAAATTTTCTCGAAAACTACGCATCTTTAGAAAACCAAGAAGAAAATGTTCATTTTAAAAGATCAAAATATTTTAATAGGTCGACGTTCTTTATGTTTTTAAAGTAGAACGATAAAATAATAAATTTTCTTTTGTTATTGGAACTTTTAGGTCAAGAATGTCCAGACCATTTTAACCGATAAATTTATTATACCTTTAGGAATTATTCCTTGTTCTTAAAACGCCATTTGGTCTTATCATATTGAACAAAAATTGATCAATTAAATCGCCTTAGAAGTGATTGTTTTGAATAAATTCATATTTGATTTCGTTAACATGCGTTTTTAACGAAAACAATTTTGTAAATTCTTTTGCTGCGTCTACTGAAGTAATAAATCTCACACAGCCCAATATATCAGTTTTAGACCAAAATTTAAATATACCACGCTCAACATAGTCGTGGAAAATAAATTGATTATTATACAAACAAACCAAATTAAAGAATTAAAATTGTGAACAAAATTAATTAAATAATTTGAACGTGACTAGCCCATTTCTATTACATTCGTAAAATGGTATAAAAACTCTAGACCTAACGAATTTACAAAGTTGATTAAATATCTGTATATTTTTAACTAAAATAGATTAATATTTAGAAACAGCCTCATATAACTTTGGTAATTCAGCCTCAAGCCGAACAACTTTAACAATTGATTGTAATTCCCATGAAATGTCGGAAGTTTCATCATTATTATAGTCATCCGTATTTACATAGGTACTTAAATAACTTATTAACTCTTGTGATCCATCTTGATCTAAATCAGCAATGAGTACCGAATTTTCTTGAAAATTTAAATCTGGTTGACATTCAACAATGCGATGATTTTTACATAATTGTGTTATTTCATTTTGACTAGCATTCACAATATGCAAATCAGTTGAATTGAATGTAATTAACACAACTCGTTCCGTTAACAATTGAACAGACATATTGCTACTATTCTTTTTTAAATTTGGTATACTTCGTTTAGCACGAACATTTGGATTTATCCACGAATTACGTTTTGATATAAAATCATCTAAAACATTTTTATTCAATCTACGACTATGATTTGTAACAGACAATTTTTCATTTTTATATTTTCCTGGTTCATTCCATTGCCAAAACTTTAAAATAAATCCACTTATATGACCTTTCAATGCTTCGCGGTTTGACTCGGTATCATTGAATACTAATGTCGCTGGTACCATTCCATACATATTGGTACCGGTATGGGACCACGTTAGATTTGCTCTACCCGATTGTAAATCAATTAATTGAACAGTTACGTTACAATTTCCAGGACATTGACCATCATTTTTAACAATTAATTTTCTATTGTGTATTGTATACACATTTCTTTGGCTTGTATGTTGTTTGGAGGGATCCACTTTTGGAGGTAATAAATTCTTTTTAGTTATTTTACGATACAGTTGTTCTAAACTAATAGCAGATAATTTGAAAGTGATATTTTCACATGTATATGACAGTAAGTGGTCTTTATCGATAGCAATTTCATGAATTGTATTACATTCAGCAACATTTAATAGTCCGCCAATTAAATTTCCCGTTTTACCGGATATTAGAATTAAATTATTATGATTACCGTTACTTAAAGAACATGACGTGACTAAATCAAATACGCCATCGTTATCCATATCGGGCAAAACCAACGGAAAATCAACAGTCGTAAAATACAATGATCCATTCGTTGATGAATGTAAATGCCACGTAACCGTACCAGTAATTGGATTCACAGCTTCCATTAACCCATTTTCCCCAATAATTATACAATCATTATCCCCGTTATTATCAATATCGATAATATTACAATCGATATCCGTAGGAACTCGATTTAAATTGGTAAACCAAGCTACTTTACCAGAACTACCTACAATAGAAATAAGACCTCCACGGCGGAAGTCTCTTTGGTCCGTATTCATAATATCATCACGGAATAAAAATACTAAATTTCGACTACGTCCACTAACTCCGGAAACAACTGATATCACGTTTTTTAACTCAATTCCGTGATATGTTTTTTCCCAATTAGATGTGTATTCAGTACGAATTACAGCTGGGCAAGTTAAATCTTCATCACAAGGTAACACCCAAACAAATATAAATATGGTAAGAAAACATAGCAATATTGAGGAGACAAATAGAAATTGGCGTAAAGGGGACATACGATTGGTTGTTTTGCCACCATCCTTAATAATAGGAACATCGTCTTGTAAATGAATGTTAGGAAAACCGTTCTCTCCTTCATCTAAAGGATAGTAATTACGCATTGTTTCTTTACCGCCGTTTAATTGATTGTGGGGATTTGCAGGTAACTTGGTTATTTGAATTGTTGTATGGATATCCTCTTCTGATTCTGTATCACTAATTGTTTGTGGCAAAGGAGTGTATACTCCTTGAGCTGTATTTCCACCACCAGTCATTTTGGTTAGTTAATACTATGAAAAATATAAAAATCAATAATTTAATACACTTCATATTTCCATCAATTATTTCAAAGCTTAAATAAAACTATATTACCTTTTTGATGAATATTATTTTTTAAGGACATTGGAAACGATATAATTATTTATCATTTCTATTCTAATTCAATTAATCTTAATTGTTTAATCTTATTATTGTTTAGGTTTTCGTTAGTTCTCAACTACTTACAAAGCAATTCCATCTACTTATAAAAGAAGTAACTTAACTACGCGGCAAATCAAATATATTTGTATAAAAAAGAAAAACTAATTTTATAGTCGTTATTTTAGTGGTTTGTTTATAAAAAAATGGAAAATAAAATTTTTTTTTAAATTTTCAACGGGGATCCTTTTTAAATCCTTCAAAGACGAGCTTCCAGAATTTAAAAAAATTCCAGACTTTTATTTAAAAATTATCGGGGTTATCCAGATTGGAAAATTTTTTTAGTTAACAAAAGCATAGTTAATGGAAAAATTGGGGAAAAAAATTTTTGCTGACGGATTATTGTTTGCTGAAGTATCCATTAAGTACCTGCATTTTTTCTTTCCTTAATATTCATATTTAATGGGTTAAAACAATTTTTTTGTTCAAGCGTCTGAATCACTTGTTTTCAATACCTATTTTCATGTCTCAATTAAAATTATAAATATTAATGGTACAGTTTCGGAAGTGACAAAAAAAGACTTTTTTTAAGGAAATTTCCTGCTCTTTAAGAATCTTTTTTTAGATTTCCGATATCTACAATAGTTTTTGAGATATTTGCAAAAAACCAAACCCCCCCCCCCCCCCTTTTTTTAGTAAATTATTTATAACTTTTGCAAATTTTTTACGCGGGACTTCAACTTTTTCAAAAACTTTCTAGATGCAATTACGAATCGAATGACACCTTGCTCATTGTTTTCTGAGAAGGCGAAAAGGAATTTGCAAAAAAGGCGTTTGTTTACTAGTCTATTGTATATACATTGTTTAAATTTTTTTTAAAAATTTGTCTTAAGTTTTACTAAACTTTCGAAAAACAAATAAAGTTACAAAACATGCAAGTTTCTCTTATCGATATAAAATAGTAATGTTGTTGGTGAGGATTGAGTGCACTGCGAATTATATGAAGATATGTAGTACGGTTGTACTTTCTCAACTAATGATTGCATCTGGAGTTCGTGAAGGAAACTGCAGAAAACCTTCTCAAGCATAGCCGGTTACTTCGTTCTTGTCCATACGCCGACCAATCAGTCGGTCAATCAACCGCCCCCCCTTTTTTTTTAATTGACAAACTGCCGGTATCGGGATTCGAACCCATAACCTCCCAGTTTCCAAGTACTGCATACTGCCTTAGACCGCTCGGCTACTTGGCTGGTCATTTACCCCTTAGTTAATTTTGCACAAAAGTTCTCAATATATACGACTGTGATCACGTATGAACTTTTTGTCATATTTTCATAGTGCCAAAACGTAGATAATTCCATTGGAAAATCTCCACGAGTATTGGATGTACGAGCGCTGATTAGTCCATTTATAAAATTCTTCAAAATATTATACAGTACATTCATAAAAGTCCACAATAATGTTTCATTATTTTTTGTCGTAACCTAACAAAAAAGATATTTAAGAAAAAAACCTGAGATTTCGGGTTATGAAGCTACCGCCGACAGAAATGAAATTTACCCGAAATCTTAGTTGTTTTCTTAAATATCTTTTTTTAGGTTCATAATACCGGAATTTTATTAGATCAATCTCTTTATTAATATTTCTATTTTCTATTGCGTAGTTGTTTTTTTATTCGTCTTATTTTATTTCAAGTGAATATCAAAATATGTGTTTCTCCATAAGAGCAATGCATTAAAACTCCAACTTTAACAAAATAATTAATTCAAGACCCCGTACTACCCCCCCCCCCCCGAAACTTTTATAATTGATTTATATGCATTTGAACTACATGTAAACAAAGAATCAAGCCTTAATCTTTTTGATGCTTCAGTGCTCGTACATCCTTATAAATATTTTAATCTTAAAAAAAAGCAGGATCAATATATGAAAACTTAATTCAACAAAAAGTCAATATATAATTTATAAATAGTTTTATTTACTTATTTATTTAATAAGTTCTATTTACTGAAAAATATAACAAACATATAACGATATGTACAACATCAAAAAATTAACTTTTCCATGGATTTGAAAAATTGAGAGAAAAATAAAAACTAAAAATTAAAAATATATTTACACATTTACACAACAGGCAATTTTTCTTTTATAAATATATGTTATAAAATTTTAAATATGTTGGTGTTACGTTGATATCACGATATATCAAAAATTAAAACCTATTTTTTGAATTTAAAAATTATAACATTTTTAAAATAATGAACGAATTTTCCACTTTTAATAAAAGTCTTATTATGGATTTAATCATTCACACAATCGAATTTTTCTTTCTTCTTTCACCGGTTTACTTCTTCCATGATTATGGGTTTCAAAAGAATTAAGGAAAGGCATTTTGAAGAAGATTTTCTTAGTTAACTCTTTAATACAAAAATATTAGCAACCTTTGAATGCAAATCAGGAAAAAAGTTTGAATGACATGCTCGTCAAAAAAAAAAACTATTTTAAAGACAACAAAATAACAGCCGCCCTAAAATTAGATTTTGTCTCGGAAATCATTATTGCTGATTATTTATTGCTGATGCTATTCTATTTAACAGTCTTTATTTGTACACCAAATGTTCTTCTATAGTCTTTTTAAAATCACTAACACTTTTTATTAAAAATTTTCCATTCGAGTATTGGAAGAGAAAAAGAATTAAAATTTTTTGAAGACATTTTTTTGATCCCTTTGGATAGATTTTATGAGAAGACATTCTTAAGATCCTTTCACAGATCGAAAAAAAAAACTAATTTCAAAAGTTGGAAATAACAGCCATGCTTGTTTTACAATCAATTTGACTCCTGTTGGTATCCGTGAACGTCAAATCGAACTGCGATACGAATTCTAAACACTTCTCAGGTGTTGCAAACGCCATTTCTTTTGTAACCAATGAGATCGGTAATGATTGTCGATAACTAGATGTAACAGTTACAAAAGTTATACATGAAATTAAATAATCAAAATTAAATTTTATAAAAGTTGTTAAATAAAAAAAAATTATTAATCATTTTGTAATACTTAGTAAAATTATTTTTTTGCTGTAAAAACCTGTAAGAAATATGTTATAATATTTGATTACAAACTGTAACGTCCAAAAATTGCTGAAAAAATAATATATTTATTCTAAAACTAAATTTTTAAACAATACAGTTGTTTTTAGATAAAACTGTATTTTAGCTGTTGGGAACTGACATTGTAGACGGAGAGCCAGAGCCTAAAAAAGTCTCTGAATTTACTATGCCTAGTTTTTTTTTATAGTTTATTACGGTGGTTGTGTACACATACTGTGGTGTCAGTCAAGCGAAACTGAGAACAGGAGTCTTCAGGTAAACTATCAAAGCTGTCGTACCTATCGAGGTAATAAAATCAATTTAATAAGGCTGAAAATTGTTATACAAATTGTATATTGCATATAAATAATAGTTATGCTGAATATGGGGACGAAGTTGGTCAATCGGCCGCAATGTATATACAAAAAAGTAAATACTGTGCAATTCGTTTACTACACTTCAAAACTTTTGTGAGGGTATTAAGTTTTATATCAGACATAAACAAAATGGTCAGTCATCGATTTTGTGGGACAACGTTCGCCAGTCAGAAAAGAAATAAAAATTTTGCACGCGCGCGTTCGGCGGCTTGCTTTTTTCTTTATTATTATTTAATTTACTAGATTAAATAGGCCATGCAACCTTATCATAATTAGAATTTTAACCACCAGATGACATGACCAAGATGGTTAGTTCTCAATAGGTAAAACAGGGTAGAAAACGCATTCTGGCGCTAAATATTAGAACTAAAATTATAGTGTTAATTAAAACATACAGAGAAATTAATTTGCGAAACCGAAACCGTTTTAAATGAAAACAGAATTTAAAAAAAAAATGGTTTTTAACCGTTATATTTTTTAGTGTATGACATTAAATGTAAATTTGATTTTTTCCGCGAATACTTCTAATTACACAACGTCGTTCGACGTCCACTTTGAGCGTGTCAGCTTGAGGAAGAATCGCCTCTCGTTAAATTTCTTGACTAGTGATTAGAGTTTTTGTGAATATATAAGGGTACAACCTCGAAGTTAAAAGCCAATGATGATTTATATAAAATGAGATAATAAATTAGGGATCCTTTTTAAGAAAAAACTGGTGACATTCTAGCTACCATGTAATGGAAGTTATGAATTAATGATAATTTAAAAGTTAAAATACAAAGGAATTGATCTGTTTAAAAATGCATTTCCTCGGTTGCTAAATCCAAAATGAACACATTGGAACATGGTTGTGGATAAATTCATGATATTTGATGATTTTGCTAAATACTTACGCTTTAATTATATATTTCAAAAAGTCTTTTCGTTCACGATCAATGAACCAATCAATTAAGTATGATGTCATTAAAGGTGACGAACTGTAAAGTTTAAAGAACTTATGAAAATTTTTTAAGCTCCATGCAGATCTTACTGCTAAAGCATGCTTCACACACTCGTCTTGTTTATCTTCTGTTGTTAATGATTGTAAAATAGTCATTATATCTGGAAAAAAAATAGTATGGGTAAATAACTTTAATTACAAGACAAACTTGAATTTCTTATTAATTATTTGTTACTTTGTTCACATGTGTATGGTTAAGAAATTATTTAATTAAATAATTTCACCTAATATTTATTTATCCGAAAATGATCATTAAGTTTATGAAAAAAATTTACCTAATGTATTTTTTGTAAAAATATAATATAAAATACGATATGCGACGAATTCCATTTTATTTTTACCACCAATTTCAGAATATAACATTTTAAGTTGAGTTTGGCATTGATTAAACTCCTCATGATCACCTTTTTCTAAAGCTATCCGTGCATGTGTTTCATATACTTCTACTGTAAATGAATCTCTAATACCTTGAACCTGTAATCACAAATATAAAAATTAGATTACAAAAACTATTATTCGATTAATATGATTAACTTACGGTTAAATCTTGTCGAATAGATTTCAATTGATCGCACGCATAAAAATAATCTTGTTTATCAACCCATTTTTCCTTTACAATTTTCAATGATAACCTAAGAACATCGACAGGTCGAACATCAGCGGCTGCGGGTGCTTTCGTTAAACGTAGGAATGATTTTTCTAAATCTTGACAAATACCCACAATATGCATATCAGTCCATTCAAAATCACTACCACATTCGTCATTACTACCGCCCCCATTTTTCGATGAAGTCACATTAATGCGTTTTTTCCTAATATTACTATTTGGCACTATTGATGAAGCTATACTAGTTACTTGTTTATTGCTACTATTATTAAATCGCGCAGCTCTTTGTTGCAATTTTTCTGTATTTCCCTCAACGTCACCGCCAATTTGACTAAACTCTGAATAAAACGACGACTTTTTTAATGCTTTCATTTGTTTACGACTCATCTTTGTTGTTTGTTTATTTATGCCACCTTTGTTTACACCCCCTAATGATAACCTATCCGTAACCTTACCGCGATTCTTTTGTTTTGTATTACTTTTGTTTGATGAATTTAAAGGAATAAAATCGTTTGTACTACTTGTACTGGTACTGCTACTTCGGGATGAACTGAAAATAGGAAATAATATTTTTTATTAATGCAATTGGAACAAGACAAAACCACTTTTACCAAAGTGGTTTAAAATATATGAGAAAAAAAGAAATATCCCGAAAAAATTAAAAGAAAATTAATGGTTTTGAACTCAAAATGTAGGTAGAAAACTATATCCTCGACAACTACGCAGCTTTTTTGGTTTTCATTGAAAGTGAGTCAATTAGTTTTGTGAAAATATTTAGAATTACTGAGTCATGTTGCGACCATTCAAAAAAGTGTAAAAAACAAATCACTGTAAAATTATCCAAGATATATTTTGCTTCTATTTAGAGGTAATCAGTAAGAAATTTTGTATTTTTTAAAATAATAATTAAAAGATTAAATATTTGAAAAACACAAAAGCATGTCTATTTCGGAAAGAAGTAATAGCGCACATCTGGTGCAACAATATTATTGCTGTTCGCTAACTCAATTAAAAAATGAAGATGTGAAAATGAAAAATGGCTCAAATGTGCCGAAAATCTATTTCGAGACCGAAATCGAAAGTGTAAACTATAGCCAAATTTTGAATGCGAAAAGTTAAGTAAAAAGATGCATTTATAATTAAAAATTTTTTTAAATAAATTACCTGTTAGAAGAGCGTCGTTTATGCGGGCTGCGTGATGTTGACCTAGACAGTCTTCTGTAGCTCCGTGGAGGGGACCTGGACTCAGAACGTGAACGACTACGAGACCTGCCTCGTAGTGTTGATGCTCGAGCACCAAGTCGCGCCCCCAAGGCTGCTGACAAACCTGTCTTCTTACCCCTACCTACACCCATTTCTTGTTTAGTATTTGGAGTACTATTTTGGAACATAGCTAATTGACCAGGAACTGTTTTCACAACTAGATTCATACGTTCACTATGAATACTAGGCAAAGGTTCCTTACTCCAATCTTTGATATACAATTCTCCAGATGCTGTCGCAGCTGTTATTTTACCCGTTAATACAATTTCCACTTGGTCTTTATCAAGATCTGTCTTGCACTTAGCATAGCATCGATTTACGTAATCTTTTAATTCTTGAGGCCAATCACCAGTTGGATTAAAAATTAGAGCGTTTAATTTACGATTGGGGGGGTTAATATTCGATTTTGGAGTTAATGGCGATTTGTTTGGAATATTTTTATTTTGTTCATTAGGTAGTGGCGGAATATCTTGAGGTGGTGGAGGATTTGGAGGTAATGGAGGCATTTCCGGTGGAGGTGCAGGCTTGGGTAATTCCGCTTGTGGAGGAGGTAGAGGTGGCATTCCCATGAAACCGTTTTGTTGATTATAAAATGCATTTTGTTGATTCATTTTATTACGCTTACGTTTTTTCTTAGCAGCCCCATTTTTATTATTCGGCGTTTGCTGTTGTTGCTGTTGATTATTTTGAGGAAACCCTAAACCTGTACGCTTATTGATATTAAACTTAATTGGACCAAAATTACTAGGTGCCTGTTTTGAGCCCTGATTAAATGATGTAGGAGGTGGAGGTCCCGGGGGAAGAGGGGGTAATTCATTATTTAACTTATTTTTATTATCGATATTATCTTTTGCAATGGTAGCATTGCTAAATCCGGGTGGTGCATTATTTGATGATACATTAGTCGAGGTGGTGTTTGGCATATTTTGGGTATTGAAGCCAATTTGATTATAGTATTGTTGGTAATACTGAGCATATGCAGCTTGTTGAGATCCATATGCAGCTACATGATATGGATTGTAAACTCCATAGGCATTGGGATACATCCATGCATTATGTGCTCCCTGTGGATGAGAACCAGTTTGCTGTTGTACAGTATTTTCACCTTTCTCCGTCATATTTTTTGGTGAATCAAACATAAGTTTGATGAACCTGTGGAAATTTATGTATAACGTAATGCATCTATTTACAAAACATTTCATAGGCTAAATTTTGTAATACATTGAAATTACAAGACATTATTTCTGACTTATTTAATAAAATATCAGAACCTCCATTTTGTAAAAGTGGAATTTTAATTTTGACTTAATTTATTTAAATGAAAGTTTACCTAATAATGAATATATTCTCACAACTTTAACTTTTTTCTGTCACGATAACTAAAAAAGTAAAATCACGAAAAACTTTATTAAAAATTAACTGTAACTTTTCACTAAATATGGCAGACATACCATAACATCACATTATTCACAATGGTTACGACAATAGGTCAGTGCCACTTGTAAATGGTAAAATATTTTGATTCGTTCGTGTTACATATACCAACGAAATTATACGAATTTACACGAGTAATATTTTACACCAATAAGAAGTGAATGCGAAATTTAGCGCGATTGCTACCATAAAAATCGATCAAAAATCTTATTCAAATTATAATTAGCGAACATATATTTAATACTACACTAAAACTTATACAATTTTTTAATGAATTGTGATAAAAAAACAGGATTTTCAAACAATTAATTATTGTTTCTTAATTTAGAGTACTTCAATAAATACATATTCTAGTTAAATATTAGGGAGTTATTGCAGTTTTCCTGTTAATAATCGATACTAATTTCATTCATTACGTTAGCTTAAATTTAACGGTTTATACGATCTCCATGGGTTTATACATCAAATCAGTACACTAGAGGTACATTATACTGAATCAATTTTTTTGAAATTTCCTTTTTTAGTTCTTCATATAACTGTATATATGTATTCTTTGATATAGAATTACGGAGATATAAACTTTGAAGATCTCCCCTTGTATATGGAATAACCGTAAATGGATCTCATCATAGAAATAAACCATCAGTGACTGTATTATTAACATTCTCCATGTGATGATCGGATCTGGGGAAAGGTAGGAGCTAAACTACTTGTGAAGTAGTTTCCAATTTGTTCACTAGATTGAGATCAGGGGACTTGCTGGCTGAAAACATAGATTTACTAGCTCCACCACTATTATTTTACCACTTACTATTTTTCCATCGGAGAGCACACCCAAGTCTTAGTGACCCCAATATTATCTATGTACTCAGTACCAGAGATAATAGATTGGGCTCAGTAGTTCTATGCGTGTATGATCTGCTAGACATTTTGGCCAATGTATACTGTATACAAATACTATTATTTTGTAGAAATAATGGACTCAAGGCTAGTTTTTCTTTATTAAAAAAATGAGACTAATAAAAAAATTTTAAATAATTTTTATTAATTAAATTAAAATATGTAACAATTAAATAAACTTTATATAAAAATACTATTTGGAATTCAAATCGTACCATCGACCTGGAACTGGTAAAAAATATCTGTGCATTGCCGATATGAAACGATTACGATATTCCTCCGGTGAAATTATTGTAGGTAATTTTCCTTGTCCACCAAGCAAACCGGATTTTTTAACAATTGTTTCAATTTTCTTATCCCATGTAAATGTTCTTATATAATCTGTAAAGTAAAATTTTATAAATACATTTTTTATACTGAGGCAAATGAGTCTACGGTAGGTCTTCACTACCGAATGTCTGTAGCATTTCAGATTGAATTCAATAGTTTATGTATTCAGAAATATTAATTGGTTTGTTAAGAGAGAGCCTGACTACTATAGGCTCCTCTTGTATCACTAGATACGGTTCTTGTTTATTTACCTATAATTCCAACAACCAATTCTTTACTATGTGGGTCAAGCCCAACCAATAAAGAATAATCCATAACAGATTGTGCTGCCAGAAATTGAGTATCATTAATAATTGCATTAGTCAATACACTTTTTGAATGTGGATAAATATATAAAGGAGATTTGCACGTCACTAAAACAAAACAAAATTTATGAAAAATGTTTATAAATTATTTAAAGCTAATCCGCATACTTTTTAACAAATTTTCATCTAAAAGAACAATTTCACTATCCTCATCATCAATATTTACATGACGATTACGTACAGATCCTTTTAAATCAAATTTATGAGTGACATGACGTTCATAGAATAGATTTTCCATAACAAGAAAATTTTTTTTCTCACTATCAGTTGCATTTTTGTAACAAACTCGATAAACACCAATAATTTTCCCTAATAATGTTGGTTGCGATGTTACAATACATTTATTCATATATTCAAAATAATTTGGAGCGAATATTAAAAATTTTTCCATTTCCGCTGTGGACATCTCTTTTAAAATAAAACGATCATCTACAAAAGTCAACGTATTAACATAGAGATTCTCAAAAAGGTTTGTTTTTTGTTAAATACCTTTTGTTTTACAAAAAAATGATCCAGATTTTCCACCACGTGCTGTCCATTGAACAGATCTTGATAAAGATCGAATGTATTTCTCCTCATAGTCTTTTAAATCAGAATTAATTTCTGAATCTTCATTGCCTAATACTAGGTTCCGTAAATTAGCAAATTGTTCAGCATAGTGAACACGAACCATAAAATTTGCCTTATTATCTTGGAATTGGACATCAATATGAGAAAATTGACTGATTTGTTGTTTTGTTTTACCATCAGGTACTGTTACTTCTTGTCTATTTATATTTATTTGATCTGGATTTGGGGATATCGCGTCATCGTTATCACTAAAAACAAAGCGTAACATAATTTTATCGGTAAAATAAATTCAGAGAAAGATATGTGACGAAATAATATATTTAGATATATGTATCTAGATACTTTTAAAATGTATCTGTTTGGTAGCCAAATACTTTTGGCGATGAGTAGCGGAACCAATATTATTAGATATATTTATCGAAGTACATCTAAATATAGAAAAATATACATGGTATTCGAATCCAAAATAGTCTTAAGTAAGATGCTGTAATCTGTAATAATTATCAAAAGATCAACTATTAAAGGAGTAAATATTTGATAAAGTTCAAATTATTAACATTTATTAATTAAACCTCCTTACTCAGATGTACAAAGTGTTGACATCTACATTAGCTTTTAGAAGAGACTCTATTTTAGTAGGACGAGAAAATAATGTAAACATATAATTTAACTTACATGTCACTAGATGTCAAATTCCTACGTCGATTTACAGGACTTGGACATTGATCACCTTTCTGAGACACAGAAAGGGATGTCCGACTTGACTTACTTCGACATAATTCCTCTAATGCTTTTATATAATCTTGAGTTGATAATGCATACGCAATTATTGAACTGGGTTCCTTTTCAAAAACAATTATAGGTACTTCTTTTCCGGGTGGTAATAAATGATGTTCTGATGAATTGAAAGGGCACTGCGAAAAAAAATTAACCAATTTTAATATCTGTAAATTATACGTCACAAACTAAAAATTTACATTAATAGGAGTACCAGCTGCTGGAGATGCTAAAAATTGTGATAGTAGTGTTTTCACAGTTTTCTTATCTTTTTCAGGTAGTATTGGAATGTCTTTCAGGATTTCAGATTGAGAACTTTCATCGTTACTTGGTTGTGTGACGCCTGCTGTACTATCCGAATGGGATCTTATGTGACCCGATGCGACTTCGGTAGCTGTATGCTCTTCGATAACTGCGTTGAAAGTATAAGATTAATTTATAGAAACCAACGATTAGAATTTAATATATAAAAACAAAAATGAAAATTGCAAGCCGAATTTGTGAAAATTTTGTACAGAACAACTGTGTTTACAATTTTGATACAGAATACTATAAATATAAGCTGATGTTATACACAAACCTTCATCTTGATCTAAACTACGATTTTTCTTCATGAGAAGTTTGTTTGATTCATCAACGGTATTCACTGAACTTGAGTTTAACGAATTTTCGATTGATTCAGTTTTAATTACAGTTTCCTCATCAAATGGTTCATTGCCTGTTGCATTTACAACATCAATTACATTATAATCGGGACTTGATGGAGTTTCAACATCTGTTGAATACAATTCACTTTCTGAATCACCTAATGGAGCGGCTAAGTTTGATCGATTCAATGGTAAATCTTGAATGGACATTGGTTTGTTATACTGTTTCGATGCTAGATTGGTTTTTGTAGCTTTAGTTTGTGTTTGAATAATATTAGTCAAACGAATATTCCATACTTCGCATGCTTCCACAATTAATCGTTTCAAACCAACAATCGTATCCTCTAAATGCCATACCGTTTTTATAATGTCTGTTGCATTTAGATCCGTGCCATTGAATAATTTGTTTTCAAATCTTGGAGATGTTAATTTTAATTGAGCTTCATCAATCTTTGCTTTAAATGTTGCTTGATGTTTTTGTAATAATTGATTTAATTCATTTAAAGCTAATTCATTTAAATCATTTGGTAATTTCATTAATTTATCCGAAATTGCTGAAAATACTTCATGACCTTTCAGAGCTAATGTCTTTACCTCATCGATAACTGAGTCTTTTTGATTTAATGAGTTGTATTTAATTTCTATTTTTGGAGATGGTAAGTAAAGTTCTAGAAGTTCTACTGATGAATAACTAAAACAAAACAAAAAATGGTCAAGTGTAACTGTCGAGTACTTGCACAAAAAAGCTCTCCTCCAGACTATATTCTAAAAAATAGAAATCCTAGAATGGATCCAGGAATTGTAAGCATATTACAGGTATTTATTCTCTAATTTATCAAGATGTTGCTCTCCGTCAGTAAGAGTTTTGCAGTTTCTTCCATTTTCGAGAGAAAACCAGCTAGAAAGCATAGCCTGTTATTGCTCAAATTATCAAAAGCTTTGGATCTTTGTTAAAATTGTTGAAAATATTTTTAACTTATTTAAACCATTTTTAGTCGGGAAAAAAGCTTGACAGTAGTTCCAGCCATAGACACAAAATTTGTATCTGAATTTTCTTAGCATAGGACAAAAAAATTTATCCCAGGTATGTTTAGTTTTCGTTGATTTCTACACGTTACAATTTCTAATCACGTTTCTGTGTGTTTCTTATGAATTTTTCAGAAAATGTATAAAAAGCAAATATTGCATTTGCTTAAGTATATGAAGAATCTTTCTCCAAAATCAACCCATTTATTAGAAGGCAATACACCGGAATTTGGTACACTGCGACCTATAAGATCGATTGTGCTATCCCATCTGGTGAATAACGAGGAATGGTTTCGTCTGGAGCATCCCATCCAGTCCTGTTTATTTTAGGAGGTACATGATATGGATTGGGTCTCGAGATGGTAGCTCGCTTGGGTAGTGATTCTGTAACTGAAACCTGGTGAAAATACTAAATGTGAGCACTTCTCTCGATTCCGTAACTTTCACCATAGTGAAAATGTGAGCCATCTCACGTGAGTTTAATAAAGATTATTAAAATAATCAAAGAGAACTCTAGGTTTTTTGAAATTATATTTCAAATTTTGCCCCTATTCCTAGAACATTTGTTTGTATTTTATAAATACGTATTTAGACTACAACAGTATGAATTAGCTAATCGTAACTATCTCTGGGATATGGATTCAGAGATATGTTGCTTGTTGCTAATTTGGTGCGTGTCTCACCTCCTCTCATCTTTCAATAGCCAGTATTTCGGCCTGAAAGATATTGGTGAATTTGCTCATAGATTCAGAGTGTTTGACCCTTGGTCCATACACACCTACCCCAGTTCATTCGAGAGTCTTTGACCCATCAGTATACCATTTTATGGTATGTTCTTTGAGTACACCGGATAGAGACCGAACTGACAATAGTTTTTATAAGTGTTAAGATTTGCAATTTTGGTACGGAATAGAAGAAAACTATTAAAAACAAAGAAACTTACAGAAAAGATGCAACAATATTCCTAAATCCAAAATAATGTACATGATCATGGTGTATTGAATGTGTACAAGTTTCATGCTTGCCACGACGCCCATACATGTAACCATGCACTTTAAATTCTAAAAACTTTGCAAATGAAAATGACCATGTATCCGTTGTCATCGGCACTACGGGTGTTACAGAATTACATCGCGTACACCAACTCCACATAACAATTGTATCCGATGATATATGTGTTTCTAGTTGATTTAGATTTAATGTGATACATCCATTATGATGGACATAACGACGTGTATGTTTTATCATTGAGGTGACACAATTTTCAGAAATACATTTGTATGAATCACGAAAACAATATTGTTCTAGGAAATTTCCTAGTGGTGTATCCATTACTCCATAAAAATGCATTAACTTTGTACTGAAATAGATTGTGAAATTTGTATTAAATAATTAATTTTGAAAATAAGGTAGTTGACCAGATGTTTACCTCTATATACAGACTACAATGTAGTGTGTAATTTAGAGGACTTGTTTTCGATTTCAAAAATCGAAGTTTATTTAAAGTCTACAATATTTTTTTGTATTGATTAATTCAGTTTTCTAAAAGAATTGAAAGGGCTAAAAGAATCTAAAAGAATATTAATTCATTCTAGAATTAGGTTCCACGCAATTGGAATCACTATACTTATACTCCCTTACAAACTAAAGCATCTCAGACAATATGAGATCCGACGACTCATTTTGGATTGAATAGAAAAATGTTTTTTTTTTTTTTTAAATCTTTGACGAGTTACACTCTCCTGTAAAATTACATTTTTTGGCGTTCATGTACGTTTTTTCGGAAACTACTGAAGCGATTTTAATATTTCTTTTTATAATCAACTCAGAAATAAATAGGCAATGTTTTCATCATTCATTTGACAGAAAAAAATCATTCCCACAGTAGTTAATTCAATGTCAGCAGAGAATTATTACCCTCACAAATTACATTTATCTTAATGCAAAAAGGATCGATCAAAATATAGTCTAAAAATAAGGAAAATAATTATTCGAATAACATCAGCGCCATTGTAGAGAAAAATGTACCGAAAAATGCGTAGTTTTACCATATAAAAATCGAACTATCCCATCCCCTTTCAGATAAGACCAGTCAACTACTCTATTCTTTTGAAATACCTACCATGGATCCACACAAAATGCAGGCGCGTTATTGGATTCTGTACTAAATGAACAAAATAAAACAGCAAGACGTTGATGGTTGTCTAATTCAAGGACATCTATCAACGTTGGCTGTAGTTTTGTTTCTTGTTTATCAACCTCAATTTCATTTTCTGTCGTATTTAATTTATTATTGATTTCATCATTTAATGGTCGTTGTTGATAAACTAATCGGCCACCACATGCTCGAAATTGTGATAGCATTGTTTCTATATCATCACTTTGAATATTTCCTGTTAATTTTGCAGTTATGAATGGATGCGGTGGTTTTAACTAAAAAATTTTTAAGATAAAAAATTCTTATTAACTTCTTGAATTTCGATAAAAGTTGCATCCTTTATTACAGATGATCCATCAAAAATAATCGAATCAAATTATAGAAAATAAGATTGAAATTTTAGATACACTGTTGAAAAGACAATGAGAATTTGAACCAATTTACAAATTTTCAAAAAAATACCGTTTTCTATGAAAAAAGTGTGAATTATTTTCCGTGGATCATACTGTATATCAGTGCTGCCGATGAGTGCTCGAGAATATCCGTTTCATCAGATGGAATTACCCGATTTTACCCGTTAAAGAAATATAGCCGAGTTTGTTACTAAAAAAAAACCTTAACCAATTAGAAATAGCCATTTTAAGCGCCCAATTTAAAGTTATATAAATTAAAACGTTTCAATTTCTCTTATACAATGTTGATGATGTACACGTAGAGTTAAGTTGAGTTAGTTACAGTGTTAAATTTTTACACTGGGTCCAATAGGTTAACAATTTAATTTATTTTTTAATTTAAAATGCACGAGTTTTTTTTAAATATAAAGAAATATTACTGAATATTATTAAAATTAACGAATTACCCGCTTTTACCCGATGATTCAATTTACTTGCTGGCAACCAATTTACCCGCACATTGGCAACACTGCAAAATTTTCTGCACTTTTGTGTATAATAATAAAAGAAATTTACCTTTAGATTAGCATGCGTGTTATTAGGTTTTTTTTCGTAAACATTTAACACTTTATGATCAAAAATTTTATTATCGTTTTCACAAAATTGTGCCGAATGATAAATATCTTTTGGGAAAAATTTACGTAATTTACATCGTCGACCAACTTCAGTCTCTAAAAATGGTATGGTGAATGTTAGGAATGGTGAATAAGACAAAATCGTATAATCTAAAGCTTTTCGAAAACGATTTAAAAGTGGCACTTCTGATACCGATAACTTTTGTGTATTATTAGTTTCGTTAAACACATCATCCTCATAGTATTGTAATGGATCGTTAAATGCATCCGTTTTTGATAATTTTCGTTTTGAATCATTTTTTGTATTTGTACTACTCAATGATATTTCAACTTCGTTGCAATCATTATTACAATTGTGCTCATTTTTTCGATTACATGTAGTTGTGGTTATTGAAATATTGTCTTCGAAAATGTTATTATTTTCGTTTTCGGTCATATTATCTAAAGTTTCGATAGTTTTCTCCTGCTTGTTATCTGTTGAAAAGGTATTTTGATTTAAGAAACCGTTATCCGTATCATTTTTATTATCAGGTGAATTTTCTTTACTTCCACCAAAAAATGAATCATTTTTTGGACATGGTGGTTTTGCAAATTCGTCCATCAAAAATGATTGTTCTAATCGCCAATTATAACGAGCAAACACCATTTTCAATGTAACTTTTTTCAATTTTCTTAGCTCTAATTTTGACGCTCCACGTAAAATAACTGTGCAGGCTAAATGCTCAGCAGGGAGTCCTTCAAAAAACATTAAAGTTTTTGATGAATCTGAAAAATTAAATTAATAGTTCAGCAAACGAATATCACATATTATAGGATGAATTTCTGGTCTCGCCCAATAGGAATATGGCATTTGTTGGGAGCGGTATAGAGAGTTATATTATCCTTTTCCCAAAGATTGCCTCTTTTAAATTAGACGAGACGGGAAAAATACTGTTGAAAGAACTGAATAATTGACTTCTTACATTCATCTTCCTTAAATTTTTGAGTATAGAATTCTTGACATGTTGCTAATCTCCACGAGCGCCTTCCTACATTAGCAGCGTCAATGCTTGGTACAACTTCAGCATTAGAAGCTCTAGCTATTCGATCAATTACAGACGTTTTGACATTTGTAACCAGTGCAACACCTGCTTGTCCAAGTAAGTCTTGGGCCAAACGTGATGCATTTCTTGCGACTAATACTATGTTAGGTTTCATTGCTAAAATTCTTGCTGTAGCATGACGTAGATATTCATGCTCCTGAAATAAATTACGTATTAATAAAATAATTAACACTAAATAAGTTTGAGCAAAAAATTAACCTGCAATAAAACTGGTCCTAAACCCATATATTTTCCTTCATTACGCTGATACACTAATGGGCAAGTTAACAGTAATATTTTTGGTTGTATTCGACGACCCTGCATACATTTATGTGCAACATTTTTTGAACAAACAATGCCACGTATTACACGACATTCATTACGTTCAGAATTTCCACCAGGTACAGTTTTTACACGAACATATTCACGTATGTCGATAATATCAGCATCATGATACATATCTATAAAAAAGAATAGCTTGCGTGAATTTTAAATAATAAATTTATCCGTTTTTAGTGTTCTGTACCGAAGATTTTTAACTATTATGGAATTATTTCTTTGTTCGTTATAGCCGATTATTTACCGAAAAAATGGACGACGAAAGAGAATTGACACAGGTCAAAAATAGTTTAATTACACACGTCAAGTTTAAAAAATTGAATTTAGATTTTGAAATATTTTCAATTTTATCGAATAGGTTGTATAATGATAGCTTATAAAAGCTCGGAAAAAAAGTGTGTGTATGTACTTTTCCACGCACGTAAGAAGTTATACTTGTTTCTAAATAATTTATTAAAATAATATTAAATAAGGTCAACACTTCTAATAAGACACAAAAGTTTAGTAAAATAATATAGTAGTGAAAAACTATAATCGAACAATTATATATTGTACCTAAAACGAATGATTCTACTGAATGATTTTTTACTGAATGTCTCCCAAACACCGTGTAACAGAGTAGGACAGAAATCAGTGTTATATCGATCGAGCGAGTGCTACATCAGTCAAGTGTTATATCAGCGATTCGTTACATGCTGAAAATACATTCTGATCGGATTATCAAAACGCGAAGTATAACATCAATAAAATTTCGAAAAAAATCGTAGTACAGAACACAATTGAACAAATATTTTATCTCATCTTACCCGGTCGAACAAAATCAATAACTTCATCAATAATTGATAAAATGGTATTTGTCCAATGTAATGATAAACCTTCATTATTTAAAAATTGGGCTAAGAGAGCATTTTCATGACGTTTCCATGCTTCGTTTAATGTATTATATGCTTCCGCTTCTCCATATTCTTCACGTAATTGTTTAGCATTATGCCAACCTAGAAAAAGAGTTTTTTTTCTATATCGTATAGCATGATAATAATTTTATGTTTTCTCACACGAATGACGTACTTGTAATTCGAGTGTAAGAAACATGCAAAATTATTATCATAAAGTTATCGTTAATTTACCCCATTTCGGTGCAGTTTCGTGCTCGAAAGAACTTTGTAATAGTGGAACCTCCTTATTATTATTATCTTGAGATGACGTAACTGATGGTTCAATAGAGCTTGTTGGTGATATACCGCCGTCAGTCGAGTTTAATGGACGCACAAGATGTACTGTACTTGCTTCTAAATCAAGATCCAAATAAAATGAAGATGATGAAGATGGCATTCTGGTACCAGTCGAAATTATTGGTGGAGAAGCATGAGATTCAGCTTCAGAATCTATAAAATAACAAATTGAGTTTGAAGTTCCGAGTTCAATCAATTTTTACAGAAACAACAATATTCTGAAAAATGTTTTTTTAAGTTAGAAAACTCCTTGTGTATATGTTTTATTGCCTAGTAATGAGCACAGTCACTTTGTAGCTGTGGAATAGACCTTTTCTTTTTAAATTACGATTCGTTTTTGTTTCGGACTGAATGTCAAAACCTCTCTGGTTGGTAAATTATAAACTAGAGCTAGTAGGTCCATGCTTGCAAGTTTCGTGGTCTCACTCTGGAGAACAATTTAGTAACTACTATTAGTAGGTTGTAATACTAAGCTCCAACCCCTGCCAGAGATCCCAATACTTTTAAATGAGTATTGATCCTAATGTTTTTTCACATTAAGTTTTTGACATTCAGTCCGAAACATAAACGAATCGTAATCTAAAATGAAAAGGTCTATTCACAATTGTTATACAGGATTATATCAAACGGATAAAATTATTCAAAATATTTTAATGATGGCTTAGAATTTCGTGGGATAAAATTTGAATGCAAAATAAAACAAAATTTTAACTAAATCCCTGAAAAATCCCTGCTAGAAACCATTCACTTAGCCCTTTTTTACAAGTCAAAGTTTTGATGAAAGTTTTCAATAGCCATAAAAATAACATTGCTGTGCACAGGATGAAATTAACTTGAAAGTTATCAATCGCATGTTGAAAACTTGCATCAAAACTTTCATGTGTAAAAATATCATTATACTTGGAAACACCCTATATTTAATTACTCACAAATGAATTAAAAATAATAAATGCATTTTTGAACAAACCCGTTGTTGTACCACCATCTTGTGGTATTTGTTGTACCCAAGTCGGTTCAGCTGGTTCATTTGTTTGTTTTGTACTAGCATTTTGTGAATTATTCGAGGAATTTAACGGAGGCAATTCAAATGTTAGTTCTGATGGCGGGCATGGTCTATAAAATCCTGTTGGACTATCAGAAAATGAAACCGGATTTGGCGGTGTTGTAGTTTGTAATGATGGAGATTCCAAAACACTTTCTAAATATCCAGCTTCAAGCAGTGCTTGTCCTAAAGCTGTTGCTTCAACTCTAAACAAAAGATAAAATGTTATTAACGTAATTTTTTGCTGTTATAAATTAAGTATTTCACCTTGATTTAGCTTTATTGTGATTTATTAGCCAATCAACAAGAAGAGAGCCTGGAAAACATTGATTGTACGTTCGATAACGATATCGATGTGAAGATAAAGTCAATTTTCTGTCATTAGTAGTACTGGGTACACCGGGTGTTCCCATATTGGTATTTAAACAAATTTCTTCATATAATGCACGCAATGATGTGGAACTTTGTAAAGCACGACATCTTTCTTCTGATATTGCTGAATTTTTATTTTGACGCCTGAAACTAAAATTGTTCTCCTTCATAACGTTCTTCGATTTTCGGATCAAATACATTTGTATACATAAAAATTTCAATTTAAGTAATGGCGAATTTATAAAATGATGAAAAAGTAATATGATTCGCTTATCTAAAGGTGAGCAATACACTAAAATTAATTTCAATATGAATTGTTCTAAATTCCGGATCTTTATTAACTAGCCAAGGCTACAGCATTTTATAAATTGTATTAAAAACATTATTTATAAATTTTCTTCATTCTCACCCTACCTAAAATCAAGGCTAAAAATCAATCTGTCGATAGATACCTTCAGATGTAGGTATTTTATGAGTTTCCTCGTGGCGTCCTTAAAAAATAATAATACAAATTAATTATTACCTTCCAATTGCAAATTTTTCTTCTTGATATCCAACAGAAATTTTACGTCGCACAGTACTAGCTTCATTTTCACTTCCAAGACTATTTAAATTTGAATTTGACCCTAAAGAATTTGTCGTTGATGATGCAATCGAACTAACATCAGAATTACCCGTTACACCATATTTGGATCGTAAATTTTCTAATAACAATCGAATATCGGGACTCATATCTGCTCCAATATTTGATGCTGGTAAATAAGATAATACTATCTTACAGCAATACATGCATACTCGAAGATCACCTTTAAGAATTATCAAAATCAGTTGGATAGAAATTTACTGGTTAAATATATTTGATTTTACCTGTGCAACCCATTAATTTCCCAGGAATTTCTTGTGAACAACATCGTGAACAGAAAATCTGTCCACATAATCTGCAATGATGTCGTCTTCGCCATGTTGTAAATTTTTCTGAACATTCAAAACATTCCTTTGCAACACTATCTGGCATCCAATATTGTCTTAGCTCAGTGTCACTATATGCTTGCAAATTCTAAATCAAATAAATTTAAGAATATTTTACATAAAAACGAGATAAATAGTTAACTTACAGTATTTTTTAATGCTAATAAATTACTAATACGTTTTAATACATTAGGATTTAGTACACTTCGACCTTCAACTAAGGCAACCGGTGTATTTGAGGCAGAAGCCCCAGCATCTATGGAAGCACTTGATTCATTTTGATTTACTTCATTATTTTGACTATCATCAGGTGATTCGATTATAGGTATGGAATCAACATTTGAAGAACCTCTAGTAAATTTTGAAAAAAAATTGGAAATCTTCTGTCCGACTGTGACCTGTTTTTCGTCATCATCAATTGGAGCAAATTCTGTTAATGTCAACGGTTCCCCAAATTTATCACTCATTTTTACGTTAGAAGAATGTAAATAAAGTCATGACAGTTAGCTTTCACTTTGACATTTACAAAATGTCAAATAAAAAAATATAACATAGACACTGCCATCTATTGATTATACATAAAATATATTTTAGTTTTCATATCATTTCGTGTGCAAATTTCCGGAAAACGGATGTGCTCGTAACCTTCGCAACAATGAAATATTTATTTCATTGTTATAACTGATTATAAATTATACTAAGTGCATTTTTTTGGAATTACACCATTTTTGGAGTATCGTGCTATCATTAAAAATTTTTGTCACAATTATTTGATTCAATATCTTACAAACGTGTCGTGCCGTACCGGTATAATAATAGTTTTATTGCGAAAATAAAAAGGAAATAAGGTAACTTAAAACCATAACAGCATTCAATAGCCCAAAATTGATGAATATTTAATAAATTCTTAAAAAGCCGCAACATGTTTTATTGAAGTTTTATTGACCGGGAAGAAGAAAGTTTCATAACTTAATAACGTTTACCTGATAAAAAAAGTCTATCGCGTGCAGTGTAGTGCGGGTTGCAGTACTAGTGAGTTGATTTTTGCTATTAAGTCGTAAAACTTGTACCATATAAAAAAAATCAATTGAAGTTAATTTATTCAAAAAAACTAACGAGTTAACTGTTGTGTCTTAATAAATTTTAAGGTAGATATTCAAAATAATATCCATTTTTCAATTCTACTGAAATCAATCGTTCTTTTTGCAAATATGAATTTTTTATACTTTTTTTTGTTTTCTACCTTATACCGCATTTTGCTTGTTTTTTAAATAATGATTATATTTTTTGCAAAAAAAACAAATGATTTAAAAATAAATGGCGCACGGTTATGAAAAACCTGCAGTCTGTACAAGGAGGTAAGTTTTATAATAAAATAAAAAAATAAAAATTTGGAGATGCGGGGGATCGAACCCCGGGCCTTTCACATGCAAAGCGAACGCTCTACCACTGAGCTACATCCCCTATGATGTTAAAGTCCACAATATTGTAATTATCGTTGCGTTTAAAAAAATAAAATAAAATTACTGCATTTCAAATTAATAAAGGCTTTTAGTTAAGATTTGATCAATCGTTTAGTATAGCTTCTATTATTTAATCAGAGAATACTAAATAGAGTCGATTATATATGTTACTTAAAAGTATTAATAAGACACGCAAACCTCTAGTATACGGCATAATTTTTTTTAAATGTCCATTTATAAAATGACTTACACTTATTTGCCTGTCTGCAGGTGTGTTATTATTGATCTAAAAAGGAGTGGTGTTTCTTCCTTTTGGTAGGTCAATGTTAATAGAATGACTGTCTATGAACTTTATGAATTATTAAGTAGGCCTTTTAAATTAAATCTTCAATTAATAGTTCATGGTTATTTGCATATGTTGATAGATAATTGGTTTTGAATCCGAAGCATGAATAAAAACCATTAAATATAACTTTGAAAATATCATGCTGATTTTAAAACTTAGCTAAGACGGTTTAATGAAAAAATTCACATAATGACAGAAACGAAGTTAGTGGAAAGGCAATCATTTCAACATAGAGATTGGTTAAAATAAATTGTATACTTTATAGCAGAATGAAAAATCTATTTGAATTCAATTCACTGCTTTTTCTAGGATATGATGTAAGAAATGTCAGCAATGACAGTTGATACTGTGTTAATAAGTCAAACTCAAAGGACAAATATAGGGATAGCAATACAAATTTTTTAATTTTTCGTGCAAGTTTTGACTATGATTGATCCATGCTATATCGATTGACTACCCAGGGAAAAAATTGTGAAAATTTCCACAAAATTAAGTTATAGATGTTTCTCCCAGACATTACCTTATTGTGAATGAAAAAAATACTTTAAAATGAAATAAAAATCCTTCTCTCTTTTAAGGATGAGAAATGGACTAAACTCTAAACCATTTACATACCATCTTTTTTAACTGCAACATCTAATAAAGATGGCTAGAGTTTGCTCAAACTAAACAAATTTCTATTAAGTCTTGTCAAATATTGTTGCCAGGAGATTAAAAATGTGTATCTATTTATAAAACATAATTTATTGCTTTCAACGGGAATCTGTTTTATTTTGAGTTATCAGGTATAAAGTCGTGTAGTGATCCTTCTCTTTAAATACAACTCTGTTTATTTGACATGTATTTAGAGTAAAAAATTAGTCGGTACTTGGGAAGGGTACCTATTTCGCCATGCGACTTATAAAAGTTAATTATCTATAACTAACATTTTCGGGATCACCTATCTATAAAAAACCCGATTAAGTGTGAACTCGACTATTGTAAAGAGGGCTTTATCCATCATAATAAAAAAATTTTGAGTCCAGGACTCAGGCATGGTGTGATAACACACCTTATATACAATATCAATGAATAAATTCCCATTTAAAACACGAATGCCGATGATTGACGACTGTCACATAGCCGATCGTTACTATAAAAAACGTGACAGTCTAATCTGAAATTACATTTCATGCTCCATATAAAATCATACTTGTATAGTCTAGCTATACATTTTTTCACTTAAAATAAATTTCTTGTAGTTTTTTGGAACCTTCTAATGCTGAATATATTCTAGGTATTTCTTGCTAAATTAATGGCCCCACACTTGGAAAGGTAAATAATGATATAGCAATTTGATAGAAGCGCTGGGAAATGTGGAAAGTTTGAGTAATCACTAAAAAGATTCGCTTATAATTTGTAAATTAAATAACAACAAATATTTTATTATTCGTTTTTTTTAAAATAAATTAGGCTTAGACCTAAAAATCTTTAATCCGATACTTTGCTTATGTTTAGTTAAATTTTTTTTTTGTAATAAGTACTTTGCACAAATGTGTCCGTCCTTAGAAGTTTTTATCAGACATGTAGCGGTATCGCTTCTTCATTAAATTATTATTATAATTTTGTTCATCATTTTTATCTGTTGCATAAGAACTATAACTTCCCTCTATTATCACGGTTGCTTTGAATGTTAACAACCATGGTAATTTACATATTAAAATAATAATATTTCATAAATCAAATCAATAAAGATCAATTATATCTTTATTGATTTATGAAATATTATTATTTTAATATGTAAATTACCATGGTTGTTAACATTCAAAGCAACCGTGATAATAGAGGGAAGTTATAGTTGTTATGCAACAGATAAAAATGATGAACAAAATTATAATAATGATTTAATGAAGAAGCGATACCGCTACAGACACATAAAATGCTAAACAGAATCTTTTCGAATAGGAAACTCAAAATTATTTGAATACGGCACCCTAATAAACTTTCTTTTTAAATTAAGAAATTTGACATTATGAAAAGGACCGTTATATGAAAAACCATTATATTTCACGAACCTAAAATTTTTACGTATAGATAAGAGGTAACACATTGCCAGTGCCCACATAGATTAACGGTATCGACTATCTGAATTTGTTACTACAACATTACTAGTAGAGACACAAGCATCCAAGTAATCAGATAAAATTTAATTCCGGCATGAAAAGATCGCATGACATCCAACTGTGACCGTATTAAACATTGTACGGGACTACATTGTATGGACTGTTGTATCTAATAATGTATTGTGCAAATGTCAGTGAATGACATTAGTTTGTGCAAATAAAAGATTAACCTCTATATATAGGAATTAAGATTTCATGTGGCGTAAAATAAAAGTCTCCAAAATTGAAGCGTACACAACAGTCATCAATTCAAATTTTTCAAATTTTTTTTCACTTGAATTGAAGCATGTTTACTTGACTAATATCAAGGTAAAATTACTTTTTAAATAACTTTAAAAATAAGCGAGATATGAATGATTGAAATTCCCGATTAGAGGGTGATAGCCCTCTTGATATGTTATGTGACGTCATATTACACTTTCACCATTTAAAATACACGTAAAACTCCGTTTTTAGTATTTTTGCAAGAAAGAGACAGATAATAATCTTTAAAAGCTTATAGCTACCTTGATATTTGTCGGATTTTAATTTCGTTTTTAAATATTATAGCAGTATTAACAGTATTTTCATATTCTGAAAATAAAAGTGAAAAAAAATTTTTATGCATATTCCCTATTGTCGAGAACTAATTATAGAACTGTATATATACACTCTCTTTATTGTCAATTTTCTTGATTGATATTCAAGACTGATGAGTAATGATTACATATTTAGAGCAGTGATTCTCAACCATTTTTTTGTCGCGGCACACTTTTAACGATTTCAAAATTTGACGGCACACAAAGAAAAAGATAAGTTTAAAAGTTGTTTACTTACCTATAATACACTGTAAAATAGTTTATGATAATAATTTTGAATGTAAAATAAAATAATGATTACTATGTACTACAAAAACAACAGTACGTATATTAATGTACGATTAATTACAAGTTAATAATAAGATTACTTTTAATGAGAAATTTGAGCTTGATGTTTTTTGATAATTTTATTTATATTTGGTCGTAAAAATGACAATGGTACTCTCATATCGTCTTCTACATTTAACAGTCTCGATCTTTTTTTCGTTTTTATGTTGGTTAATACGTTACTATATACATTTCTAAAATTTGGCGGTACACAAAGGTGCCGCGGCACAGTGGTTGAGAACCACTGAACTAGAGCAATGATAATGGAAAAATGACAATCATTCTGCTGCAGCTGATTGTTGGTTTATTAGATTTTATATAGACCTCATATAATTAGACCTGGTTTTCTTTTTATACCCGGTATATGTAAATATACAAGGTTATATTAAGTTTAGTTCCGACATTGTAACGCTTGAAAATATTGATCGTAGGCATAAATGTTTGGTATAGGTGTTCATAAAATGGCCTAATTCGAATTAATGGCCTATTTTAACTTTTGACTTACCAATCAAACATACACTTGAGTGCCGTTGTACCATGTAATAGTGCCTGGATACTTTAAGGGATCTTATGTCACATTAATTGAATCATAAAAAAAGTTAAAAAAAATTTTGATACGTCTTACTTAAATTCTTCAATTTTATGAATGCAAGTAAATTTTCAAAAAGAGTTTTTAAAATTTATTTCAATTAGAGAGATATTTCAATTACAAATTTTATAAAGGATAAAATTATTCTACTTATTCTGATTAATAAAACATATAATCTATTTGTCAAAGTGTTTTAATATTAACACCAAATTAAAGCCCTTTTGCATATTATTTAATTTCTTTTCCATCACTTGGTTGGAGAGGTAAGTCTGTGTATAGATAGATAGATAGATTGTAGAGGCTGCCCTGGACGGGCTACACTTCGACCATAAGGTCTATTGTGATGCCTAAGGATGTGAGGATGTGAGTGGAGTGGAAGGAATTTTTGTGTATAGACTAGGAATTGTATAGACTATGATATGAACTATGCCGATATTCATCTGGAGTTCGTGAAGGAAACTGCAGAAAACCTTCTCAAGCATAGCCGGTTACTTCGTTCTTGTCCATACGCCGACAGTTTAATCCATTAACCGCCCCCTTTTTTGTCTTAATAATTGACAAAAAGCCAATGTCGGGATTCGAACCCATAAACTCCCACTTGGACTGGTTAGTTTGTGCATCAAATAGTCCAATTTCTAAGCTATGGGATAGTTAGTTCATATATGGAGGTCAATGAAATAAAAGTATGTAATTACATTCTGTAATACAATTTATAAAATGTTTTATGTATTTGTAAAACGTTTGTACATTGTTTAGTACCAATTGAAAATACCAGGCCATCAACTTAGATCCTTCAAGCTAGCCACCGAGAGAAGGCTAGTTGTCCAGGCGTTATCGAATAGAGGGTATGGAAACTAGTAGATTCAAGTAGATTTTAGTAGATTTTAGTAGATTCAGTTTTATTAGATTAATTACGATAGTGAAATGGATTTTTTTGACTTCCTTGACTAAATATAATGCATTGATAAAATGAATTTTGGGTTGACTTCGAGTTGAGACATAGTTATTCAAATTATAAAACATTACCACAATACTCGAAACATTTCTATTTAAAAAAATTTATTTAGAATATATAATTAACAAGATATAATAACAACTAACTGAGGTTCTGTTTTAAATAACCGATATATACTGAGTTAATGAAAAAGAGTTTCAAACAAAAGTAATTAAAAAAAAAACAACATTTTTTGTCTTTGACAAATTGTTTGGGGGTTATAAATCTGTATGAGGCTAGGAGAAATTATTTTATACTTTTCAGTTCGTTTTTAAAATGTAGTATAATTAAAAAATTATTTTTTATTTACATAATTTTCTATAAAGATTGAAATCTTGAACAATTATAATTTGATATCTCGTAAGGCTTTTAAATCAATAGCCAAAAAAGCATTCTGGTTTTTCACTACCATATCATTTTATTAAAATTTTTTGGCTTAATAGTAGTGTTGACCTTATTTAATATTATTTTAATAAACTATTTAAATTACATTTCAAATTTTTCCCCAATTCCTAGAACATTTATTTGTATTTTATAAATACCTATTTCGACTACAATGTAGTCATCAATGTAGTAGATATGGATTCAGAGATATGTTGCTTGTTGCAAATTTGGTGCGTGTTTCACACGTGTGACAAGCAACATATCTCTAAATCCATATCCCAGAGATAGTTACGATTAGCTAATTCATACTGATGATGACTACATTGTAGTCGAAATACGTATTTATAAAATACAAATAAATGTTCTAGGAATTGGGGCAAAATTTGAAATGTAATTTCAAATAACCTAGTTCTCTTTGATTATTTTCATAATCTTTATTTAACTATTTAAAAATAAGTATAACTTTTTACGTGCGTACATAACTAACTACTAATAGAAGCTTGTGTTTCAGTATTTATGAAAATATGTATTTTTTTATAATCTAGAAAAATCTCATTAGCGGAAAACTGTTAGTGTTTAATTTTCAGAATTATAATAGCGCATATGATGATCAATGTCTCTTAAACAATACAAGGGGTAACAGTGTAATAAAACACCCTCTAATCATCACATATATTGATTGAATTCATGTGACAACGAAGGCGAACATGTGCTGTGATTAATATCACATTACATATTATAATATAGTAATTAATGATGCATACATATTACAATAATAATACATTGTTAATTACATCTATAATAATTAATTTATTTGAATATTGTATTTGTTTGAATGTTTGAATAATGCCATGTCCCAGTCCGACAGAGGTTAATACATATACAACTTTTAAACAAGGAAAAATGTGTGTGCGTACTTACGTACGCACGTAAGAAGTTATACTACTTTTTAAATAATTTCTTAAAATAATATTAAATAAGGTCAACATTACTATTTAAACACAAATGTTTAATAAAATGATATAGTAGTGAAAAACTACAATAGAATTATTATATACTGTATCTAAAACCAATTCTACATTTGGGAGAACAGAACCGGCGTCACTTTTTACGTTAAAATTAGACTCAGCAGAGGTGGGCACAGACGCATCTCCGGAGCCGGACGGCTCTCCATAAGCTGTGTGAGAGTTAGTAAAGAAAGTATGTTTTGAAGTAAGACGGAACGATGTTTCAATACAGGTTGCCCACTGATTATTGCCCAATAATTTATTCCATCAATTTACAAATAGTTTTATAAAATATTTATTGTTTAAGAAATATCTTTTACAATATGGAGAGATACACCAAAAATAATAATAACAATAATAATAACAACAACAATAATGATGATAGCAATAACAATAATTATAACAACAACAACTATATGTATTCCCACTTTATGTAAAATTTAACCATTTGGAAATTAATAACAAATCAATATTTTATAATTTATATAACATTTATATTTTATTCATACCCAAATATATTTAAAAGGTACATTTTATGCCACAAATTACCAGCCCAAAATTCCAGAGTATGTATTCAATATATTGTATGTATTGTATACTTTGAATAATAGTGACCATAAAAAAAAGTTGGTATTATTATATGTTTTTCAGAAAATATTTTAATTAACAAAAGAAAATAATAATAATTGGTAGGTAACCCTGTATTTACTCTATCTCTCTTCCTACCTCTCTCTCAGAGCTGAGTGCGGTCAAAGTTTGCCCACCTATGAATTAGAGTTTGAAAGATTGGCATTAAATACCTTATTTACATTCAAATCAGAGTTAGTTAAATTTATCAAGATCAGGCCAGGTTTATCAATATATAGATAGATAGATAGATTGTAGAGGCTGCCCTGGACAGGCTACACTTCGACCATAAGGTCCATTGTGATGCCTAAGGATGTGAGGATGTGAGTCGAAGGAATTTTTGTATATAGACTAGGAATTGGTAGGATATGCGGCTGCAGCCGACTATAATAGGAACTATGCCGATGCTTATCTGGAGTTCGTGAAGGAAACTGCAGAAAACCTTCTCAAGCATAGCCGGTTACTTCGTTCTTGTCCATACGCCGACAGTTTAGTAAATTAACCGGCCTTTTTTTTTGCTTTCTTAATAATTGACCAACTGCCGATGTCGGGATTTGAACCCATAACCTCCCAGTTTCCAAGTAGGTATATTGTGCGACATAACGCCTTAGACCGCTCGGCCATCTGGACTGGTATATCAATATATACCATTTTCATGGGCTCATCAACTTTGTATATTACACAAATATATATATATATATATATATATATATATATATATATATATATATATATATTTGTGTAATATACAAAGTTGATGAGCCCATAAAAATGATATCATTGATAATGTGGATCGTAATTTCTAATATTCTTCTTTTATCAGAAACATGGAGTGACAATGATGAAGACATTCCTATACCTAATTTCAACTGTACCAATTTAATAACTTGCATTCATCATTCTATAATGTATAATATTGTCTTGTCTTTCAATATCCAAAAATCATATCACAAATAAACAAAATTATTGTCCACGGCAGAGTGTAGTCACACTGCTTAAGTGACAGACAGACTTCTGTCTGTTTCACTTAACCATATAATGCATGTAGATATATAAATTTTGTCTATATACAGCATGACACACATTTTTTACTCAATGTCTCCCAATCATCGTGCAATAGAGCAGGATAGAAATTAGTGTTATATCGATTGAGCGAGTGTTTAATCAGCGATTCGTTACATGCTGAAAATACACTCTGATCGGACCATCATAACGTGCCAAAAGAAGTATAACTTCATAAACAATTCATATTTTTACTTTTTATACATCTATGCGAGTGTCGAAGTAAAATACACAATAAATGGCCTAATAAAAAACTCAATATATGTAGCGTATTTAAATAATCAATCCAACTAGATGTTACATTTTTCGTTTGATTTACCGTTGTTTTATTTACCGTGATAAATAAATGTTTTATAGTTCATTTGTGTGTTAACAAATACATTGATGGTATTTGTTGAGTAATTTTAGTGTAAATAATTAATTGAAAAAGCATTTTAAATAATAATTATATAATATTTTAGATTTTATTATTGTATTATTTATTGATTTATGGTAATTCATGGGTGTATTCGTCTAAAAACATATTCGTTTACGTAGGAGCTACATGCATAGATTAGGCATTAGTAAAAAAATTTTGCAAAAAGTACTGATATCGGACCAAAAATAAACGTGAGAGATGCCAAGTTTTCGCATACAAAAAGTAGTGATATCCCAGCAAAAACGAAAATGTTCGGCTTTCTGTTCGCCAAAGTACAAGTTTTTTAATAAAAGTAAGAAAATGATTGGTATATATTTATTATGTAAGTTTCTCAGGTGCAGGGTATTTCATATTTTAGTTGGCAAGTTGAGCTGAAAACTTGTTTTTGCTGGGATATCACATCTTGGAGACTATTAAAGATGTTTGCAGCTTTTTTGGTTCCTCAGATACAGAGGACTAAAAATCGTCTCCAATCCTTCCTGTAAAACATAGTTCAGTAGGCGCCTATGCTTGAATTTGCTACTACCGACTATGTGCTATATTGAATATCTATTAAATTCAGCGACCATGGTAACGGTTTAAAAAATATTTTAAGTATTATAATATTAAAATTGAAAATATTTCTATAAATATTAGAGTAACAGAAAATATGGTGAGTAAATTTTAATATTATTTTTGTAAGAAATTGTAGTAAATTTTATTTTCTACAACATTACTTATGATAAATTTTATAATTTAGTAACATTAAGAGATAATTTCAAGGTGCTATGTTTTCCCCTGTCTCCAAGCCCTTTTTTCCCCTTGACCAATTTTGACCATTAACGAGCTTGATCTTTCAAATACACAAAGCAATTTACGTACCAAATTTCATTCCGATTGGACTAAAATTTTGACCTGTAGAGCGCACACAGAGACATATATTGTTTCAACATTTACATCGAAAAGTCTACTAGATAGATCGATTCGGCAGTTTTATTAGATGCTGCTTATCATGAAAATCTTTCAATTATTCCAAACCGTTTGTAAGTTGGGGTGCGATTCTTTACACTCACAGCTGGCGGTCAAACCGCTCTGATTGATGCCTGATCGATCAAATTTTGTACACAAAGTTTCTGTAATCTCAGTAACTGTAGTCGGAAAATTCGTTAAAACATTTTCGATACATCAAGAGGTTTAGAAGAAGAACGTTTATGAAAGACATCTAATATTTTTGAAGAATTTTGTATACCATATTTTATAGTTTGTTTTATTTGTCATTATTAATAAGGTCTGTAGCCCGTAGGTATAAACCATGTAAATGGGAAAAAGATAAATATGTCCCTAATTTGTCGTATATGCCTTAAAAATTGACAGATATCAGTAAGTGTCATGGGAGTGCGCTACGAGAGTTTGAACATTGTAAGTATGAAATTGTAAAATAATATAGATCGACAGAGACACAATTTTATTTATAAATTTTGTTGTTGCGCTGAATCAGTGTGGAAATCGAAATGACTTACAACTGCAAGAAATAATTATTGACAATAAATGTACCTTTTTTTTTTTTTTTTTAATATAATCAACTTTTGTTTGAATCGAGTAAATTTTAAATAATCTGTAACATTTTTAAAATGGTATCGAAACTTCTTAAGAGATGATTTTGACTTTTATTGTAATTACGATTTCTCAAAAATGGCCAGGACATTTTCACGTATGCAGGAAATAATTCGGAAATATCATTACTTCATTTCGATTTCCACACAGATTAAGTGCTACAACAAAGATGAATATTCCCCCCCCCCCCTGATGGCAGGATCCATTTTGTGATTTTGCCCATTTACGAACTTGACCCCACTTTTTAGCTCTAGTACAAACACACAATTTTAACCCGTTATCTCTTTTCGCTTTTGAGTTATCGTGTCTACGCACAGTCATATATACAGGCGGACAGACAGACGGATATGTAGAAATGCACTAATTAAGTCATTTTATGAACACCTATACCAAAAATTTTTTCCTGGGAATATTTTTAACCGTTACAAATTCGGGACTAAACTTAATATACCTTAGCATATATTGTGCATACCGGGTTTAAAAACTAACAACTAAAAACAATACTTTTTTTTGGCGAAACAAACTCTTCTCTTTTGTACATTTATGTTTTTGATGGGTTTTGAAAATACACGAATATTTCCCTACATGAATAATGTATTAACTCTTGCATAGGTACTTGAATTTTCTTTCTTTTTGTGTATACAAATTGTGGATATGTTTTACCATACAAAACATTAAAGCTCGTCTACAAACAAGTTCTGAACAAACAACATTCACAATTCAAAACAACTTTACAGTTATGTTTAACATATATATGGCACACTCGTATAACCTCAAGGTAACATTAATTTATAATTCAATAGATCCTACTTCACTTATGTTCGAATATATCGTCGTTGTTCTCCACTTATATGATTCTCCCTTGAGATTTTGAATTCAAGCTCTTTGGTTTAGAATAATAGTTACAATCGATTGTTGGAAAATGCTAATATAATAAAGCTGGTAGTTTTTTTAAACACAGTAATATCATTAAATACTGATATGAAATTAACTCGTCAACCAGGAATCGAACCTCGGGCCTCTGGATAACTAGTCCAGTATGCTTCCGCTACACCAAAGACGATTGTGACGTGATAGCCAACTTTTTCATATTATTCAATGACAATGAAATTTGTCGGAGTATACGCTAAAGTCTTCTACAGTTTGTCATACGTAACCGAGAGGAATTTGGACAAACATCGTTATGTTGACGCGAAAGTATATACAAATAAACAAATATTAAACAGTAATATCAATTTAATTTATTCACGCTTCCACTCTTACTCAGTCACCTCCAAAAACCTGGGGTTTTATTGATTATAAAACATTATTTCATTGACAATCATATCTTTATCCTTTAGATAGATTGTAGAGGCTGCCCTGGACGGGCTACACTTCGACCATATGGTCCATTGTGATGCCTAAGGATGTGATGATGTGAGTGGAGTGGAAGGAATTTTTGTGTATAGTCTAGGAATTGGTAGGATATGCGCCTGCAGTCGACTATGATATGAACTATGCCGATATTCATCTGGCGTTTGTGAAGGAACCTGCAAAAAACCTTCTCAAGCATAGCCGGTTACTTCGTTCTTGTCCATACGCCGACAATTTGGTCAATTAACCGCCTCCCTTTTTTTTTCTTAATAATTGACAAACTGCCGATGTCGAGATTCAAACCTATAACCTTCCAGTTTCCAAGTAGGCATGCTGCGCAGACATAATGCCTTAGACCGCTCGACCACTTGGACTGGTATCCTTTAAGCTCCGTTGGGGTTTTAACTATCAACTTTACCCTTAATTTTTATAGTTACGTCGTTGGTTATACGTCCAACGGTTTTATTTGTGTCTGATCAAAGTTCCAGATTGATCCATAATCCATATTCTAGCTTTTAGTGTGTGTTTTTACTTTTTATTTTAAAATTGGCTGGAAAACTGATGTTATTTAAAAAATTTTATAATTGATTTATGCCTTATTGATGTATTTTTAACCCCTGACGCAAAAAGAGGGATGCCATAAGTTTGAAGCCTATGTGTGCCTGTCTGTCTGTCTGTGGCAACGAAACTCTCAAACGCGTGGACCGATTTGAATGTGTTTTATTTTTATTAGGTAGCTGGTTTCCTTCCGATAGTATTCTAACTATGCTTGATAAAAATCTGTTCAGTCGTTTGAAGTTTATCAGCTCTTTTCTAAGATGAAGTACAGGAAAAGTTGGTTGTTTATTAACATATAAATTTGGTGGAGGCAACGGGAAATTTTTATTATGTTTCATTTCGTAGGGGGTTTTTAAATTTTTAATTTTCACTTGTTACTTAATGTATTGATCTTGAAAACTCAAAATAAACGGATTCATTCGAAACGTCAAAATGTTGATATTGATTAATTAAGGAGGTTCATGCGCTACGCTAGAGTCAAATGAGTACTATCTTTAATAAAATTTATTTAGGATTTTAAAAAAGTTGTAAAGTTTTTTATTTGTCCTAAATATTTTAAAAGTATTTATTGTAAAATATCAATAAATGTAAATTAGAACTTGATTTGACAGATCTGACAATAAACTATGTTTTGTTATGACATTCACACTGAGTAAGTGTATATATTTTTACTGTGCACTGTCGCTAGTTTTCAAAATATGGCAGCAAAACAAAGCAGTTTTAATTTTATTAAATAATTAATTCAAATGTTCGTACACACCATTTTTTTAATGCAAATATATGAACTGCATATTTTATTATTTATTGTGGTGCCTACTTTAATAATATAGTTATTATAATTTTAAGTACAAAATAATTCTGTTCTTCATAAGACGTTGTGTTAAAATTTTGATTTTTAATCGATAATTACTCTTTGAAATGATCGACGACAGGTTTTAGATTTTTGAGAGAGAATAACTACATAATAGAGCTATTCAATTCACTAAAAAAAAATATTTGAACGTCCTTAAATATGTTCCTATTTTCCTTTGAATTTTTCAAACAAAAAAAATGATCCACATTATGTTGCATAATAAACATTCAAAATTAAAATATCACTAAAATACATTTTTCGAAACAAACATGAATTGTGTTCAAGACAAAATATAAAAAAACAATAAAATATGATTAGCGTCATTTTTACATTTGACTTGGAGTCTTCATCTTTAAACATACAACGAACATATATATAAGAAAAATAAAAAAAGAATGATATAGTAAAGGCAACGATTCGTAATAGCAAAACATTTGTTTTTGGTATCTAAACCGGAGTTTATTTTCTGTATAAAAACGTACATATATATATATATATATATATATATATATATATATATATATATATATATATATATATATATATATATATATATATATATATATATATATATATATATATATATATATATATAATAAAATGCAGAGTAAAGAAAACAAAGAAGCCGAGAAAATTTAGGTTAAGGAGTTTTATATAATATTAAATTTGCTGTGTACTACACACAAAAAATAGCAGAGCAACTATATAGAATGGGTACCATGGGTTCAAAGAATATAGGTGTGTGTGTGTTCTATAAAACTGTCTTATTCAGACATATTTATGTTTAATATACAGTGTGGCTACCATTATCGGCTTAATCGCGAAATACTTAAGATTGGCGCGTCAGCGTGCAAATAATTAAAATATTTGTGAGGTGAATTCAACCTGGTATTTAATATATATATATACATATATTTGACCTAGTATATATATATATATATATATATATACTAGGTCAAATGATATTAGGTCAAATATGACATACTGGTAAGCAGATCTAGTAGAACTCCAATTATTCAGATCGCTTTGAGGGCAGATTATCGGGGAATAGTAAAAAATTTAGCCGAGAAAATCAATATTTTGTCATCATTCTTGATTAGTACACATAAATTTAGCTTCCTTTTTTTAAAAAAGAAACTATTTTTGTGATTTAACCAATTATTCAGATATTTAATTATCCGGAACGTATAACTGTAGTTCTACTATACGTCAAATTATTTATTTCATTAAATAATCTTGTATTCAAAGCCAAAACAACCTTTTGTTTGGAAACTGGTTAAAGGTAATTTTCTCTCATATAATGACATATTTAAATGTTTGGGTTTAAATCATTTTAAAAATAAGTGAAAATAACAACTAACTAAGCTAATTGCTTAAATACTAGGTATATCCTGAGCTATGAAAACAAGTTGTTTTAAAAAGGATAATTTTTGGTCTGTAAATTATTTGTCTATATTTTACGAATCCAAAGAAGGATATTTTCTCCTCTGGCGGGTCCGATTATACCCATTCATGAACTTGATGTTATATTTTTAGCTGTAAAATACACACATAAAATTAGATTAATTCTAAATTATGACTTTTCATTTATAAATTATTTATTACGTATAAAATTAGAATTTACGATAGAAAATGATTGGACAATTTATTTTGAATTTTCTATTAATAGATCTTTATAATACGATCTGAAGCAGGAGAAAATAATATTTTTTACTGTAAAAGAATATTAATTATATTTTTACTCAATACTTATGTGGCGTCAAAACCGCTCCAGGGTGTTTAATTTTATTCCCTATTATTATTATATAATTAATTTTAATAATTAATCTTTAATTGAATTTTGTTTATTAAAAATGTTCGAGTTGAATTTTATCGTCAGTGTTTTTATGTTTTGATTGAATTTTTTGGATAATGTGTGATGTCCTCGTATATTCATGTAAGCCTGAAGTAATAATATAACTAGTCAGCCACTTGTGAAATAAAAATATAGAAACTATGCTTACTTTAGCTACACATTAAAAGAGGAAACATAACTCACGTTACATTAAGAAATGTATGTGATACTGAATATTGCTCTACAAATTGTTTTTGAAATAAAACAAGTAATGTAACAACTAACAGAGTTAATTGTTTGAATACCCAGCATATACTGCGTTGTATATCAATGTTTGAATTGTTAACAATTTTTGAATTGTCCCACAATTTAAAAAAATCTCTTAAGGTTTTAAAGATGGGCATATTTTTCGCTTTCCGAGGAACTTTTGAGCACAAATTATGAGAAAACTGTTGAGTTTATAGAAAAATTTATCAAACAAAAGTTGTTTATTTTAAAAAGAAGATTTTTTATTAAATTTTTGTTATGTTTCTTACGGTTTCAAAGATAGGCAGTTTTTCCCTATTTGACCTAACATGATCCCATTTTGTCCATTAACGAACTTCATCTTACTTTTTTGCTCTAGAACACACCAAAAAAATTTTAGCTCGTTATCTCTTTACGTTTTTGGGTTATCGGGTTCACGGACAGACGGACGGACATG
Source organism: Nineta flava (assembly GCA_963920215.1). Taxonomy (NCBI): domain Eukaryota; kingdom Metazoa; phylum Arthropoda; class Insecta; order Neuroptera; family Chrysopidae; genus Nineta; species Nineta flava. The sequence continues at coordinate 96,265,369 of OY986042.1, forward strand.
CGGAAATTGACTAATTAGGCCATTTTAAGAAAGCCTATACCAAGCATTTATGTCAAGGGTTAATGTTTTCAAGCGTTACAAAGTCGGGACTAAAAAGGTAAAAGTTAAAATTATACTTCGGTGGAAAAAAGTACCTATTTTCTTCAAATTTTGAAGCAATACATACTCTCATGTGATAATAATTTATAATTACCTGAAAGTAGCAAATGTATAAAATCGCAAATATATTAATAATTGAACTACTGGTGGAATATGTAATCCGCGACAATTGACTTTATCTAAATTCTGTTCTGGTAAGTGGTGTTCTTCTGTTAGTGGTAATATTCCAAATTTAATACTAATTTTGTCAAATCTAAATTTAAAAAAAAAATCGATGTCTGAAAAAAAATCAAAAGGATCTTGTATATCTCGAGTGTAGCATTTAGGAATACGTATAATTATGTCTTCATCGTCAGAATCAAAATCGATATCAATATTATTATTAATATCGATATTATGTGAACTCAAAAAATTCATTATCTTCACTACTTTTTTCACTGCAAAGTTATTAAGGTTGTCTTAAGTCTACTAAAATCCTGGCTTAAAGAAAATCCTCTTTTTTTAATAAAAAGTTTAATTAACACTTTTCAATTCTTAATATCGCCTTAATGTTATGACTATGAATATTTATCCAACCATACATATCTTAGCTAAGATCAAACTTTCAAGCTTGCCTCAAGATTGTGTCTATGAATCTAAACGCTGCCTTAAGATCATGCTTAAGGTGAGCTTACGTTATGAATACGGGCTTAAGACACACCTACCATGATGACGCACACCGCGGTTGCGGGACACTGTTTTAGAGGACCATTCAAAGATAAATGACAGATTTATTACTTACAAAAAAATCGTATTAAGTATATTATTTCATAGTCCGCTTTGTTTTTAAACAAAGGATTGTGCCTATGAATCTAAACGCTGGTCTAGCACACCGCGGTTGCGGGACACTGTTTTAGAGGATCATTCATTCATTCAAAGATAAATGACAGATTTATTACTTAAAAAAAATCGTATTATATATATATAACTTTTATTTGACATAAATAAAAAAAAATACAAACAATCATTCGAGATACATAATAAAAAATAATAATTCTGGATATAAAAAAAAAAAATAATAATAATTTAGAAATTCATATAATATAGATGAACAAAGACATTGAGCAACTGAAGAATCGTGAACTGGCTTAATCTAAACGAGACATTCTGCTGTTATTAATAAAACTCAGATATTCAATGAGTGGCTTGATAAAATGTGGTTGATAAACACTAAGCATTGCGACAGAATCCATTAAATTTAACTGTATAAGTGTATCGCGTTGAGGTCCGCAAGTCCCTGGACAATCTTCCAACAAATGCTTTATACTCTCTGCCCCATCACATAGCACACAAACTCTGATTCCATCAACTCTTTTACTTGCCCATTTAAACCCATATATTCGAAAATTGGCTATCAAATATCTTTCACTCCGATTACATATACTTAAATATTTGGCACCATCCCTAAAATGAGCAAGACTTCCAAAAAAACTTAGGCTTGACTTAGTATTAATATCTCTTAAGTTCGCAGCTATTGCGCACTCCACGTATTCAAAAAATCGTATTAAGTATATTATTTCATAGACCGCTTTGTTTTTAAACAAAGAACAACTATATATGGATTAAATCACAAAACTTACACAACATTTTATTAAAGCTGTATTTTGATTTATTGTTGTAATTTCCATTACAAATTTGTGTTAAAAGTAAAGTTATTATCATTGTTGTTCGACGCATTCAAGTGTTTATTTGTGATAAAAACAAGGTAATAATACCTATACACTTACTTGCAGATGTATTTAATGAGATTTTAACTTTTACGTGTAATTATGGTGACTTTTACATGTTTAGTTGTTGTCTGAGACAAAATTATTGATTTTTTTTTATTAAACTTCATCTCATTCGTGTACAATAAATGAAACATTTTGGATGCATTACAGAAAAATATAAATTGAATTACAAACAATTTGTTGTACGTTAAACAATTTTAAATATCCCTTTGATTTTTCGAGCGTTTATGTTTTGGAAAGTCTATGATGTAATTTCAAGTATGACTAAATACCTATGCTATATAAATTGTATATATTTTCAAATTGTATATACATTGGTACTTCGTTTGTATTTTATAATAAGTACCTACGTATTTCGTGACGTTGTAATGTAAATCTGGAGTACAAGTTTAACAATTAATATTATTTTTAAAATAACTATCATAATTTTTATACCAGGAATATATACAAAGAGTGATGCACTTTCTTTGTTGATATTGGGGTAAAATTGCAAACAAAAAAAACCTATGATTTACGGAAAAAAAATTTATTTAAAAAACAAGTGAAAATTACAACTGACTAAGTTAATTGCTTAAATACCCAGTAAATCCTGAGTTTATGCAAAAAAGTTAATAACAAAAGATGTTTACTTTTAAAAAAAGAACATTTTCCACTCACATCCTCACATCCTTAGGCATCACAATGGACCTTATGGTCGAAGTGAAGCCCGTTCAGGGCTGCCTGTACAATCTATCTATATAGAAACTGTAGTTTCAATTACTATTAAGTTTCTCTCATAATTTATATTTCATTTTCCATAAATATATTACCTATATACACGTGCGCTGTAAACATATACAGTTCGTACTAACGTCAACATTTACGTCAATAATAAAGCATCCTGACGGCATGAATATGGTATCGTTTATATGTAAATTGATTTTGAATCTAAAATTTTCTTTGAATAATTATGTTCGAAGACTCTCTATTAAATAAACTTATTCGTCTATACGCTACAATAAAAATATTATTTTTTTAGAACTAAAAATAACCAGACGTTTTATTAAAAAAGAATGTTTGAATATTCTAGGAACTTTATATATATATATATATATATATATATATATATATATATATATATATCTGTCGCAGATTGATTTTGAATCCGCTATTTTACAAAACCGCTAGTTTTTTTACATAACAACTCCGTTATGTAAAACAACTGAACGACGTTTTACTGTTTTACATATAATTACTGAACTTTAACACGTAATATTGCTTAAACGTTTTGCGTTTATCAATACAGCGGGTCAACGATTAGACGTTATGTAAAACAGCGTGAAATGAAACGTCAAATTGTAGATTTTAGTTTATATCATGATTATTATTAATACTATTTATATTAGCTAGCAGTCTATATTGTTTAAGTCTTAAATTCATAGCTTAGAGTTATTGTAAACGGGCTAATGGAATTCCCATTACTAAAGGCACTTTTCCCTAACAAGTTCTATATATTTTACATAAAGAGTCAAAAATTATTGAAATTAAATAAGGTAACTATTACAACCGAGTACTACAATCTTTCACTTCATCGGTCATACCCCGAGTTTGTTGGGTTTGCGTGTTTTTGGGTCCCGCACTAAAAGGTGTTCTATATATTTCCCTATATCAAAACGCTCTTTGTGACTACATATAAGCTATTCTACATTACGCCCAAACGTGGGTAGCAGTTTTGTAAAACATATCGCAATGAAAATCCAGCTGAACGTCGTTTTACATAACGGAGTTGTTATGTAAAACAACTAGCGGTTTTGAAAAACAGCGGATTCGACAATCCATCTGCGACATATCTATAACCTTCGAAGTATATATACATACAAGCCTAAAAAAATATTGACATACACATAACATACATATAGTTATAAGCTAGCGGATATGATGGTTTTTCCATTTTATCCCGCATATTTTCTTAAATATTTACTTCCATCACAACAAATGAAAAAAAAAAATTGGATAAATTAAAAGTAAATATTAATGTTCCAGCATCTATAAATACGGCAAACCGAATGAATCAGTTCCATGAACTTGAATTCTGTTCGTCGTTAAATGCAAAAAAGAGTTAAGTCGCAGGTGGCTGATTTTGAGATAATTGGCTTCCAATTTAATGATCCCTGGTAAATCGTCAGCTTAATATGATAGCTAAAAAATGTAATACTTCATTACAAACAATGCTTGGCCTTATTTTTTTTACAGGGTTTGAGGTAATCATTCGAAGTTCACATTGTGGGGAACAATGTTTTCGTCCACTTGGGTGGGATAACTCTAATTTTCATGTTTTGTGGGTTGAATCCTTTTTGCATAACACCATTCATATGTAGTTGAAATAATTATCCTAAGCTTGACGCAAATTTATAAATTTGTTAATTGAAAGTGATTATCACTTAAACATAAAATATACATTATTGAAATTAAAACAAGAAAAATTTCATATGAAGTGTTAATAATCGTTTTATTTCATACAGTTTTGCATGTCTTGTACGGAATTACGAACAAATGTCCTCTCACTTTGGTTTGCGATTTGAATTAGTCACTGATCTCAAAACTACCTACAGAGTTCAATTTCAGTGCAAACTACATGGTGTTTGCATGCACTTACTATTTCAACTTATAATTAGATCATAGTTAGCTGCTATGGTGGTTGGATAACTATATATACTGCACAGCAAAAAAAGTAACGCACTTTGAAAGTCTGATTTTGTCCATTCACGAACTTGACCTCACTTTTTAGCTCTAGAACACATATACAAAATTTCAGCTCCCTATCTATTTTCGTTTTTGAGTTATCGTGTTGACGAACGGACGTACAGACACATTTGACTATTGAGGTCATTTTATGAACACCTATACCAAAATTTTTTTTTCTGCGATCAATATTTACAATCGTTACAAAAACGGATCTAAACTAACATACTTTGGTATATATTATATACCGGGTATAAAAAACGGATTAACATACTACGCGCGTTGTAATCCATTGAGAGTTGAGAGTTTCTAACCGCTTTCAAAAGAAGGGGGAAAGTTGTATATTTAGATGTAATTGTAGCGAATTGGTTTTGTACCGATAGCAAAATTTAGAAAAAGTTTCTTCAAATGTCCATCGATCTTATCAAGTAGATGTCGAAAATAATTCGATTTACACAAATTCACAACGAGATCAGAAATAATAATCACTATTATTATTTTGATTACTTGTCAATACAGGTTTGCTATATTTTGAGACACATCAACAGTATTAGTCCACAGTACAGCACGGTTTTTTTTAATGATTAGTAACAGGCTAAATTTTTGTCAGTAGCTTTCTTTAGACCAGACGCCCAACTTTTCCCTCGCGAAAATTCTCGATGATAATGACTAACGAATCGCGTAAGAGAATAAAAATACATATTGTAGGTCTCATTTCTTCAACCTTTAGTTCATAAAAGAATACTAATGATAATGATAAAAAGAATACTTGGTTTTATCGTGAATACACTCAATCGCGCTAAGTTACGGTTATTTAAGTAGCGCCAAGTAATAACTATGTATACCCCGTTATATAAACATATTGAGCGTGGGGGATCTGCCTGTCACACCATCCATTTTGTAGGACACAAGTTTTTTTGAAGTCTTTATTACATTATCTCTCAATTCAACTAACAAATTAACTGTTACTTACATAATTTTTGCTATCGTCAAATAAACAAGTTACTCTCTTACGCGATTCGTTAGTCACTATCATCGAGAATTTTCGCGAGAGAAAAGTTGGGCGTATCGTCGAAAGGAAGCTACTGACAAAAATTTAGCCTGTCACTAATCATCAAAAAAAAACCGTGCTGTACTGTGGACTATATGTATTTTTTCGTTTTTGACGGACGGACGGGCAACTTAGCAGAAATGGAGTAATTTTACCTATACCAAATTCTTTTCTGTGATCAATATTTTCAACTCTTACAAAATCGGAACTAAACTTAATATACCCTGGTATGTATTATATACCGGGTATAAAAAACCATTCATTTAATTTGATTTCAATTCATAGTCTTAATTGTTTTGATCTCTTTGTTTATGATTTTTCTTAAAATAATAAACTTGAATATGAAGTTATACTCTGGTATATAAAACTTATTATTTATTTGAATAAAAGTTCTGTATAAAAGTCATAGGAATGTTCAGCTTCATCATTGTCATCGTCATATGTTCATCATTAGATTTCTTGTATGATTATATTTTTATGATAAATTAGATATGAATTGTATAACCTAGAGAGTAGATATGACTTTTATATAACAATTTTTGACATGTACAATATTATTATTACATAACATAACATACTCACATACTCGTACATGTAGTTAAAGAAATAAAATTTGTGTTTAGAACTATATATTATGATATTGAATGTGACAATTGACATGTCACCAAAAATACACCTCCATATATACACCGTGTAACGGAGAAACCATGTTTTTATTTAAAGTAGGCGTTTACTCAAGCTCTATGTATTTTTTGTAAACTATTTGTAATATTATTGTATTTTTAACCCGACTTCAAAAAGGAGGATGGTTCTCAATTCGTCTGTATTTTTTTAAATTTATTTTTTTATGTATGTCACTTAAAAAGAACTCCGTCATTTATGAACCGATTTTGAATTTTTTTTTTGTTTTTAAGGGTTTGGTTTCCCATTGGTCTCATTGGCACCAAATCGCATTCTGATGAGGGGATCCTCGGGAAATCCTCATTTTATATGTGATAACCGATTTCTACGAAATTTTTTTTTTTTTTGAAAGGGTATAACTCATTCATAATGGGAAAATCAGAAAAAATTTTTAAAAACCGACTTCAAAAAAATTTTTACAAAAAAAAACCGACCTCAAAAAAAAATTTTTACAAAAAAAAAACAAAATGCACGTAAAAAAAACTGAAAAAATGCACTAAAAATTAAAAAAAAAAAAACAACGGATAAAAAAAAATGTGTTATAAAGAAATGCACTAAAAGTTAGTAGGCCGTTTAGTTGGTCTACCCATATTTAGACAAATAAATAAGTTATAGAACTTCAAAGTCACTAAAAAGCAAAAAATAAAACCTATTTTGACAAAATGGAAACCCGACTTCAAAAATCAAATATTCTATAACAAAAAATTCACTAAAAAGTAAAAAAATAATTGAATATTCTTGTGCCAATTTTAGTTTGTAGCGGTATCACATTTTCATTAAATTATTATTATAATTTTATTTATCATTTTTATCTGTTGCTTAACAACTAATAGATTGATAAGATAAATAATTATTATTTAAATAAATAATAAATAAGTGTTAAAGATATAATTGATCTTTATTAGATTGAATTATGACATATTATTTATTATATGTAAATTATCAAAGTTGTTAACATCCAAAACAACCGTGATAAAAGAGAGAAGTTATAGTTGTTAAGCAACAGATAAAAATGATAAATAAAATTATAATAATAATTTAATGAAAATGTGATACCGCTACATACTTCCGCCCATCAACTAATAAAGAAAAACGACTAGAAAAAGGTTGTAACATAAAACAACCTTGTTCACTCGGAAAAAACTTTAATAGTTGATGTACATCTTATAATTAAATACAAAGTTAATTAAGATAAAATTAACATTGAAAAAAGTATGCAGGTTTTAGCCTGTCAATCTAAATAGAGGTAGGTTTGTTATTCATATCAATAACAAAAAATTTAGGAAATCTCTTGATAACAGAGAAAGGACCTCTATAATTACAAGATAGTGGAGGTTTGACATGATCCTCGCGTATAAAAACTTTTTTTGATGAATCTAAATTTTTGGGTAAAAATATATTTTTGTTGGTGAACTGTCTGGTAAAGAAAAATTTTGCGTTTATCATTCTATTTTTCAACTCTCGAGTAGATTGTTGAACAGAATGATATGTATCAACGTTTTCTGAAAAGAAATCATATGGTAATCGAAGAGGAATTCCATATAAAATTTCTGCAGAAGAAAGGTTAATATCCTCCTTGACCGAGGAGCGCAAATTTAGAAGTACCCTAGGTAAAATTTTGTACCAGTTATTATTTTTTTGACAGCAATTTAAAGAAATTTTGAGTGACCGGTTAAACCGTTCAATAATACCGTTGCTGTTAGGGTGATAAGCAGTAGTGGAAATATGCTTAATCCCTAGAGAAGACAAAAAATCTTTCCAAATATGTGATTGAAATTGTTTACCTTGATCAGTAGTGATCCTCGTAGGTAAACCAAAACGCGAGAGCCAAGAAGCAATCAAATTGTTAATAATTTCTTCCGACGTGATAGTTTTGATTAGAATAGCCTCGACCCAACGCGAAAAACGATCAATGATAGTGAAGATATACCGATATCCTTCACTAGGAAGAAGAGGTCCAACAATATCTAAATGTAAGAAAGAAAATTTGATACTTGGTTCTTCAATTGGCATAAAATCACTTTTAGTGTGACGAGTGATTTTATTTAATTGGCAGATCGGACATGATCGAGTCAAATTTTTGATTCGCGAAATAAGATTAGGGTTAAAAAAGAATGTGCGTACTTTTTTCAAGGTTTGTCTAATTGATGGATGACCAAGATTATGGACAGCTTTCCATACATCTTCTATATCAATGTCAGGTACGAAGATTCTGGGAATTTTCAAAGAAGTCTCCACATAAACCTTAAAAAGAGAATTCGGAGGAGTACGAATTTCTAAAGAATATTTTGGATTTTTTAACAAATTAATAAGAAGAGGATCACATTTCTGGTGATCAGAAATCTTCTTAATATCAATCAAATCAATACCTGAAGGTAGTGAAATTGTATTAATTCGAGATAAACAATCAGCCGGAATGTTTTCACTACCTTTAATGAATCTAAGATCAGTTGTATATTGACTGACAAAGTTTAAATGACGTATATCACGATTTAATAAATTTTCATTACGAGAATTAATAGCATTTATTAAAGGTTTGTGGTCAGTCTGAATGAAAAAATTTCGATTTGAAATGAAATGACGAAACTTTTTTATGCCAAAAACAATAGCTAATAATTCTCTTGAAAATGTACTATATCGTCTTTCAGTGTCTGTCAGTTTTCTTGATGTGAAAGCGAGTGGTTTCCAGACGTTTCCAGACGTATGAATTTTTTGTTGCAAAACTGCACCAATGCCAGTACCGGAGGAATCAGTGAGAATGCAAGTTTCAGCGTTCGAAACAGGAAGTGCTAATTTAACAACATCAATTAATTTTTGTTTAGCTAAATTAAAAGCTGAAATTACACGTTCATCAAGAATAACTGACTTCGTTGAAGTTTTACCGTGTTCAACAAGTTTATTCAATGGAGCTAAAATGTCACCACAATTCCGAATAAAGCGATTATAAAAGTTAATCATCCCAAGAAAATTTCGGAGTGATTTTTGATCGTTCGGAATAGGAAAATTTGAAATAGATTCAACTTTGGAAGGAATAGGGGTGATTCCTTCAGAATCTACGTGATGTCCTAAAAAATCTAATTTTGTTACACCAAAAATAGATTTCGAAGAATTTATTAAAATTCCAGCTTCATTGAGAATGTTGAAAACAGTTTTGAGATCTTGAGTGTGTTTTTCTTCGTTTTCACTCGCGATTAATAGATCATCAAGATAAGTAAAAACAAAATCTACATTTCTGAATAAATCTGCCATAAATCTAGAAAAGGTTTGAGCTGCATTGTGTAAACCAAAAGGCATTCTCAAAAATTCAAATAGACCAAAAGGAGTGATAATGGCAGTTTTCGCGACATCATAATCGTGTACAGGAATTTGATAATAAGCTCTTTTTAAATCAACTTTAGAAAAGATCTTTTTATCATTTAATTTCACATTGAAATCATATAAATGAGGAATTGGATATCTGTCAGGTACCGTGATCGAATTCAGTCGACGATAATCACCACATGCACGAAAAGAACCGTCCGATTTCTTTTTCATGAGAAGAGGTGATGACCATTCAGAATTCGAAGGTCTACAAATACCCAAATCTACAAGTTCCTGAAAATGTTTTTTAGCAGCTGACAACTCTTCAGGACATAGCCTGCGATATTTAGAAAATATCGGATAAGAGTTTGTCACAATGCGATGTCGAGTATTATGTTTAGCATTAAGATTGAATTTTTCTGATTTGGTTAAATTTGGAAAAGAATTTAAGATTTCCGTAAATTGATTTTGAAGTGAGATCACTTCAATGCATGAATTAATAGGTTTTAATAATGTTTGATTTTTAAAATCGATATTCAAATTGAATTTCTTTAGAAAATCTAAACCTAGAATGCCATGAATTACATCGCCAACAATGAATTCATGACGAAAAACCAAATCATTTCCAAAATTGAGAAAAATTTCAGAAGTACCAAAAGTATTAATTTTAGTATTGTTTGTTGCAATAATTGAAAAAGGTAAATTTGTAAATTTACATGATTTACAATACGACTTTGGAATCACAGATAGTGAACTTCCAGTGTCAACTAAATATCGAGTACCTTCATGTAAGAGATCGTACATGAAGATTAAGTTATACGATGATGATGTTGTGTTATTGAATTGGGTTTTTTTATTGACAGAGCTACTGACCAACTCAACAGGAGCTCTTAGAATTTTTTTGAAGTTTTATTTGAATTTATACATCGAGTATTTAATTTACAAAAAGAACAAGGAAAAACACACTTACGTGCTTTGGTACCATATTTATTATGATACCAACACACAGACTTCACCTGAACTTTGTGTAAATTGGTTTTTGGAGTATATTGGGTCTTCGAAGGTGACTTTTTTGAATTTTCCAGTTCAGTAACTTTATTTTTAAGAATATTTAATTCTTTATTTAACATAAAATTATCTGTTTTATGAATTTCTGAAACGGGAAAAGAACTGATATTAGATATAGAATTTAATTTATAAATATCATTAGCGAAATTAACAATAGTTTTCAGATCAACATTATTGTCAACGGTGACAAGTTGAATTTGAATTTGTGTGTCTAATTTACCAATGAATAATTCACGAATGAAATGTGAATCAAGATTTAGACCACTTGATAGGGATATCATTGTATTATATAATAATTGAGGAGTATCGAAATCTTTTTGAGATAAATTTAATAATTTATTTAGACGATCTTTACGAGAAAGTCCAAAAGTTTCCTTTAGAATATTTTTGAGTACGTCAAACTTATTTTCTTGTGGTGGATTTACAATAATATCTCTAACATGAGAAATGTAATCCTCAGGTATAGCTAAAGAAGCTAGCGTGAATTTAGTTTCATCATCAATAATATTTTGAATTATGAAGAAACGAGAAACTTGAATTATCCATAATTCAATGTCTGTTACATTAAATTGTGGAAGTTTTTGTAAATTTGGAAGATGTATTGTAGGTGCATCTAAATTCAGTAACTCATTTCGATTTCTAGACATATTAAAAATGAAATGTCAAAAAAAATAATAAAAATATTTTTTTAGAAATTGAAATAGTTATAAGCGTAAAGCAAAAATAAATATTTTAACAGAAATGAAAGACTTATCTGTTAAATTTGGTGGGTGGTATGCTATATTTTGTAAGAATTACAATATTAAATTCGTCCAATCCAATTATCCAATAGTCATGTGTTGGAAGATTTTGGAAATTTTTTTTTTAATAATATGTTAATTTACCACCCTCTTCGCTTACTTTTTCCCGGGGGCGCCAAATTGTTGGGATAATAGATTGATATGATAAATAATTATTATTTAAATAAATAATAAATAAGTGTTAAAGATATAATTGATCTTTATTAGATTGAATTATGACATATTATTTATTATATGTAAATTATCAAAGTTGTTAACATCCAAAACAACCGTGATAAAAGAGAGAAGTTATAGTTGTTAAGCAACAGATAAAAATGATAAATAAAATTATAATAATAATTTAATGAAAATGTGATACCGCTACAAGTTCACCTAAGCAAAAGTTTTTAAATATATATGTACAATTAGTGTTATTTTTGGAGGCGGTGTCCAAAAGTTATGTGAATTTCTCTATGCTGACACCGACTCCAAAAATAACAATAATTGTACATATATATTTAAAAACTTTTGCTTAGGTGAACTAAAATTGGCACAAGAATATGCAATTATTTTTTTACTTTTTAGTGCATTTTTTGTTATAGAATATTTGATTTTTGAAGTCGGGTTTCCATTTTGTCAAAATAGGTTTTATTATATTATATTCTATTTATTCTTTTATTTAATTGTTTTTTGTAAACTAGCGTCTATTTATTTCCATTGTTAGTATGGTTGCTTTTCGGTTATATTATACCAACGGAAGCGACTAGCGTTTACTTTATTTGACATTCAAGTAAAACTTTTTTCTAATTAAATAATAGATATTTAATTTAGAATACTTTTTTTTAATGTAACATAAAACTCTTATTAACTAATATTAACAAATTATTGAACAATATAAACAATAAATTATATTAAATATTATAAAAAACAATAAACACCTATGATAATAACTATTAAACTAATGAACAATAAAACAAAACAATACTTGAAACAATACTATAACTGAAATTAAATATTTTAGAGAAAAATATTATTTTGTATGATGTGTTGCAACGTGAGGAGACAATACAATAAATTTATTAAACAAATGCTATTATAAGAAACAAAAAACTATACATATTAATTTAAAATAATAATTCAAATTTGTTAATATTTGTTTAAAGAGTTTTATGTTATATTAAAAAAAAGTATTCTAAATTAAAAATCTATTAGTTAATCATAAAAAAGCATTTTATTTAAATTAAAAGAATAAATACAATATAATTTAAAAATACAATAATGTTAGAATAAGTTTACAAAAAATACATAGAGCTTGTGTAAACGCCTACTTTAAATAAAAACACGGTTTCTCCGTTACACGTTGTATATATATGTTCATATGTATGTATATGATGCTCTCTGATCTATATGTATGTATTTGTATATATTTACAATGTGGTTCATAAAAACTATGTATACTATAAAAATTGTCTAAATATAGCAATACTATATTGTACATCCAATTACATATGTAGTTGAATTAATTATCCAAAGTTTGATGCAAATTTATAAATTTCTTGGTTGAAAGTGATTATCACTTGAACACAAAATATACATTATTGAAATTAAAACATAAATTTCATATGAAGTATTTATTAATCATTGTTTTATTTCATGCATAAAGATTATTAAAATAATCAAAGAGAACTTTAGGTTTTTTGAAATTACATTTCAAATTTTGCCCCTATTCCTAGAACATTTGTTTGTATTTTATAAATACGTATTTCGACTACAATGTAGTCATCATCAGTATGAATTAGCTAATCGTAACTATCTCTGGGATATGGATACAAAGATATGTTGCTTGTTGTTAATTTGGCGCGTGTCTCACAATGATATAAAAAAAGTTCTGTCTTTTATACGATTTGACGGAGGGTATGATCTGACCTGAGGATTATTTGAGTTGACTGACTAACGGAGTAGGTGTGTGAAGAGCACCACCTATTTATTGGCGGTATTCCTTTGTGACCATGCGGCGTTGTTTTTGTCACTACAGTGAGGGTATCGAAGCTGACATTGATATTCAGGTATAAGATTTTTTGAAAATGGTTTAATTTTATTAAATCAGAATTTGGAATTGGGTCATTGTCTAAATTCATTATCTGTTTTCTCAATTTGTATATGTAGATACTTTCGCGTATGCATCTAATTCTGTGGGGTTTTTTACCGATTTCAGTAGTTTTACATTCGCTTTGTCAATTCAGTGGTGGGGTGCTACTAGCTTGCTAGTAGCTGAAAAAATAGGATGCCGTCCTACTCACCTTTCCTGGCTTCCAAAGCTAGCTTACTAGCTTATTCACTAGCTTGCTAGCTTAAAAACGAAGATAGTTCTGTATACACGAACCTAAAATTACTAGCTTACTAGCACTGGCTTGCTATAAAATAGCTTGAAAAACTAGCCTCGTGTATTCGGGGCTATTTTTACTTGTTTTTTTTTTTTTAAACATTTATATAAACCATTAGGTATGTACGAACAAGAATATACCTAGATGAATTTTCATGGAGATTTCCATTTTTATGTTGAACAATTTGCTATTATGTTATGTAAATTGTTTGGATATAGGTAACGTACATCAATTCTGACAAAACGTATTCAACATACAAAGAACGGAGTTAGATATCGAATTTTCATCGTTGGGAGGAAATTTACAAGAAAACAAATGATGCAATACAACATTTTCATCAATAAATAAAATCGGTGAAAAAAGTCATACATTTATGTCAGCAGACCCACATGTGTATATTTCCACAAACATTTCTTAGGTTGAATTAAATTTTTACAAATCTAGGAAACCGATTTCTATTCATTTTCAATTGTTGTACCGGTTGTAAAACTTGGAAAATGAAATGATGTATCATGAATAGATTATATGTAAAATGTTTCGAATGAAAGGGGTTAGTTATTTGAACAACTTTTATCCTAATCAAATTTTTTTAAACCGAATGAATTAGGCACAAATCAATTACAAAATTTTTGAGAAATGAGTGCTACTTTTGTGACCATGTGTATAGTCATGATGGAATTTGAAAATATGCCAAGAAATAGAAATTTGGTGGTAGTGTCGAGAAATTACAAGATTTAAGTAAGCTTGTAGTGGACTCGGTTCTAAATCTCAATATACTTTCATATTTAGATACCTTTGCGGAATCACTACGTATGCCATTTGTTATTTAGGTAACTATATGTTGTTACCTCATTAACTACAGGGTTGAAATTTATCGATTGACTTTCCTTTAGGTTGTTATGAAAGTGGTGGGGTAAATCAACCAAAAATAATGGTAAAGTTCGTGTAACTCAAAAAACATGAATTCTCACCATGTTAGACGATTTTTTATATTAATTATTAATTTTATTAATAAATTATTATCAAATAAAAATAATAATAAAAAATAAAATAATTATTAAAAATTAAAAAAAATTATTTTAATAATAATTTAATTATTATTTTTTATTCTAAGTTTTATTAATAATTATTTATTTAATATTAATTACACTGACGTTGCCAAACCTATTGTGACATTCTAAAATAAAAGTACCTTTAGTACCATTTTCTTATCTATAAATTTAATTATCTTAGAAACCAAAAACAGCATTGTTTTGAAATTTGGTCCAGGTTTAAGCCATTTATAAGACTTTGATAATTATTATGACAGTTTTTCATAAACCTGACAATTCTGGTGGTCGAGATATAGATTTTTGTATTCATGTTTTCTCCGACGAGTCCATTTAACCTATGTAAAAATCTCTTAAAAATCGTAACTTTAACATTTTTTTACTCAAAAACTAAAAACAGTTTCAAGTTCAAACTTTGACAGGATATTCTTTATTATTGAAATAATAAGCTATCAGATTTTGAAGAACCTGTCATTAAATTGAATTTTCTTCATAACTACCTTAAAGAATTGTCTCGTATATAATAGAACTGAGGAATCTCCCGAATCGTTGAAATTATAAGTTCCATTTGATAGTATAGGTACGGAATCCAAGGTCATGAGCCTAATTAATAAATATTTTTGTGCAGATTTATTTTGCGAATGAAACTTTTCATATTATTGAAAAAGTTAATTTTACAATTTATTTTGTTATGAAAAAAAAATTTTTTTTGATTGAGAATATTCCACATGGAATTGATTATGTGAGAGTCGTAATTTAATTATGAAACTAGTGAATTGGATACCTTTTTATTGGTTTTACTGAACGAATAGAGTATATTATATACATATATATATTAAAACGCAAACAGGAAGTTGAAACTGTATACGTAATCAGTTCACTTTGAAAATATCAATAATATTGTTGAAGATATGGTAGATTTCAAGTTTATGGGTCTGTTTATCTTTTTTACTTTAAGTTAGTTCCAGCACTGTCTTATATAATCAGGACAAAAAATCGGTTTGCTTTTATTATAGAATAAATACATATACACACATTTACAACACATAGATATATTCACTATTCATATATACAAATGAATGCAATTTTGAAATAAAAAATAATTTGAAACTTTTATATATCGAAAACAAAACGGTAAAATGCAATTAAAAAAAATTTTATTTAATAAATATTTAACTTTACTACCCTAGTTTTTTTTTTAAATTCTGTCGAGTATTTTTTTTTAACACAACATATAATAGTTGGGTGGGCATGAAATTTTACATGTTTTTAATGAGAGAGAGTGATTACTTTCATTAAGCCTGTAAAAAAAATGAGTGAAATCTGTCGAAAAGTGGTTTCATGCTGGAACATCCTTAAGCAGTATCGTTATGTATAGCGAATGTGTTGTGAAATTAGACTTACTGTACTTGAATTAATAATGTGTAAAATAAGTTCAATTCAAGGAATATATTCAGACTTTTACCTCCACTATGTTCTACAGTCTTAAGAAACTAAAACAATTATTTTTCATATAGTAAATTGTTTGTGTCTATCCCATGGAGACTATATAAACGAGATCTAACTCAAACGGGAAAATTGACAAAATATGGCAACGAAATGGTAGAAGTTATATTTACTTTTTATGCCACTAGGGTCGCTAGTTGTTGATAGGAACTCATCCGTACCGAAGTGAAATATCGTACGTTTAGTTTACATCTTCGCATAGCAGATCCCACGAGTATGAGAGAGTACATATGTATACATTAAGCAATGTGTATGAGAAGGAGGTCTTAATGTATATATATGTACTCTCTCATACTCGTGGGAGATCTGCTAAACGTACGGTATAGTATAATAAATAGAAATGAAGTATGCCAAAAGTAACTAGTTTTATTTCGAAGTGATTATTATGAAGTATGAAATTTGTTAAAAAAATTTATTAAATAAAAAATTGTTTAAAAAACATTTAAAATGGAAAGTAGACAATTGTAAAAGTGGTAGTGTTTTTGACAATAAGCAACGGGATAAATTGGGTTTAAAAAACCAGGACTTTTTAAAGTACCAAAAGCGAGCAAAATATTTCAAAATTAATTAAATTGTATGACATTATATTAAATATTAATTTTCAGCATTATTATTAATAAATAAAAGTTTGGCATTTAATTTAATATCTGATTCAATAATTTATTTTCATTTTTACAATTCCAACATTACAGGTTACTATTTAATTATTTAATTATTTAATTATTTAATGTTTTTATTTTTTTATTTTTATGTAATCATTTAGCGAATTTTAACTATCACTTCAACTTCAACTAATTCCTTATTGAAAAATTTAAATTACTTATCATTTATTTAAAAAAATATTTTATTGGAAAAATACTTTGGCTGGAAATAATTTTTATAATACTATAAATGCGTAATGTTTTTCAATTAAAACTCGCGTCTTTACTCTCTGTTCTGTTTCTACTGACATCTTATTTTTGCCAATTATTTGTTTACATGGAGTTATGTATCCTTGTTTAGTGTCTATGGTCTATCCATTCACTTTTAGTATATGGCTGCCTTACGGTTGTAGAAAATTCGTATAAAAATGAGCATATATTATAGTCATGCCAAGATAGGGTGTGCAGCGAAAAAGAGTTTTTGTGAAGCCGTAAAAAGTACGAAAACTTATACAGTAAATTATTAAGTTTTATTTGAACCAGATTCAATTTATATGAAATATAAAATATGTGTGCTTTAGTTTGTAGTTCATTGTAGAGATATTGTAGACGCCAGTTCAATTACCTTTCTAATTTACATAATATTGTGCTTTTGTGTTGGGGTATACCAATTTTTCAAATAAAGATATGAGGAAATACATGGTATTTTAGGCATATACATACACGAATATTATTTATAACTGAATAAATGGTATGCATAGGTAAGTATATATGTATATATGTATGTATAAACGACAAAATTTTTCATTTTGGCACACACTTGCATAACTCATGAAGTCATAAATAGTATATTATTAGGTCGGTAGCTGACACATAAGCAATTACGTTTATGTTTTGTGTACACTAAAAAATTTTCCTGGAAATAGTGATTGCATAAACACAGAAATTGTACTAGCTCTAATTGGTGCAAGGATCCATGTGATTTTTTTAATTTGATCCCAATCAGCATGCATGAATGTTTGGTGTATACTGATTTAAAACATTTGGGGACTAAGAAAGTTTGAATGATATGTATACCAATGTTTTTGTTTTGCACATTTAAAACTTTTATATATGTCATACAGCGGATCCGACCCTCCAAAGATTTGTATCCCGCATTGCTAATTCACGACAACGATTCATCTATTGTTGTATTTGGATGGTTGGAACTTCACGGTCGGACTGGGTCTAAAGGATCCGGATGACATTAAGACTTTAAATAACAATCAAATAGCCAAGAGTTTTTAGAAATTTCTATTTTCATTTGTATGTAAAAAGTTACATTAATGTTGTTGTGAAAAAATTCAATTTAATGACAGTTTCTTCAAAATTTGACAGCTTATTATTTCAATAATAAAGAATATTCTGTCAAAATTTGAAGTTGATGCCACTGTTATGAAAAATTGTCACAATATTTATCAAAGTCTTATAAATACCTGGATAAAATTTCAAATTAATCTTGTTTTTTGTTTATGAGATAATTAAATTTGTAGATCGAAAAATGTTCTAAATCTAGTTTCATTTTTAGTGATATTTATTTTTATCTAGTTATATTTTTAGTTATATTTATTTTTATCTAGTTTTATTTAGTTTTATCTAGTTTTATCACCATGAAACTTTTTTGAAATATATAAAAACATATATTTAATTATTAAAACTCTTCAAAAAAATGAAATTTAGGATAAGTTTTAAACAATATGTTTTTTTTAATATATATGTTTTTTTATAAAAATTAAATTATTTGAAACGATTTAATTGCAAAATTTTTAATTATTTAGAGTTGGCAATGGAGGAGATTTCAATGCATTTAGTATAGGACAAACTCCCCTACTTTCCATCACCAGTTTCACAACAACCTTAATATAATTGAAGCTAGACAATTAGCAATTTTTTTAATAAAGAAGTAGTTTCAGCTAGATTGTCAATAAATCGTTCGTAAAAGCTGCTATCTTCATTTTTCTTGATTATATTCGATTCTATGTGATGGATAATCAATGAGTCTAGTAGTTCTTCGCCATAAAAGAACAAAGCATCGTCTTATTGCGCTTCAGTACGGAAAATCGTCTGTCCCAAGTTATCTGCGTAAACTAGATTGTGAGGATTACACAATAAACGACATATAAGTTGGAGTACGTACTAATGTCCTCGTTATATTGGAAAAAATGGTATGCAACTTCTACCCATCATCGCAGATTTCTTCCTGCTCTTTTCCCATCCTCCTCCTCTGTGTATGAAGTATTTTGCATGTAGGTAAGAAGTCCACGGGAGGCCCACGCTGGCTAGAGCCCAGGTGGCAAAAGCCATCCTGACCATATGGCCAGTCCGACGCTGTAAGACTGTTTATTTTAGTCATAAACCGTTTCCCTCTCACGTTATTAAAATTTTCAATACACCATGTTTGTTCAAAAAATGGTTGAGCCCTGGTGTAGTGTATACATACCATTTATCAATGCTGAATGGTGGCAAATCGATAATTTAAATGGACCAAGTGCCAGCGATTTGTATTTATTGGTTCTAGTGCAATGTTTTTGTATATACGTATAATTCACGTTAAACCTATTAGTATACATACAATTCAAATTTTTACATTTCAGCTGCTGGTTTAATATATATATATTTGCTTTGGCTTACTTTTATACAATTTAATACTTTTCCAACTTTATAGAGATATAAAATGAAGTTTTGGTCTTGCACACTTCAATTTTATTCAATTTTGATGAATACAATCAATAAAGTTGGGTTAAAATATTACAATAAAAGTTTTTATTTGCATTAAAAAAATATTTTTGTGTGAGTGAATATTGGATGTGGAAAAACTTGTCAATGATAGATCTACATAAATATTTTTATTTGATGAAAAGAATAAACAGTTTAATGAAGTTAAGCTACATATAAAAGCTTAAGTTACATATAAAATAAGTTAGCTTGGCGTCAATTTTTAAATTCATTACTAATACAATTAAAATAGAAAATAATTTTGTAAATATCACAGAAACATGATCATAAAATAAATTGAAGTAAAATAATTTCCTACAACTGTTCTGGTATTAAAAAGATCGTGGGTTCGATTCCCATCCTATATGTGTACTTGAAATCAATAAATGTTAATTTAATCCTTAAATGACGAACGCTTCTGAAATGACGTACATACCACACGGTGACATTTTGACCTCAGCGTGAAGAAATGAGCAATACTTTAACTTCATTAAAGTATTTTCACTAAACATTTTGGAACTTATTTACAAAGATGTCTACCGCAATTTTCCAATTTTTATTATAAAAAAATTAGGAAATTTGTTTTCACTCAATCACCCACAATTTTGTAATATTCAATATTTTGAAGAAAAAAGGGTTTTTCTTATGGTTTTCTTTGGGTTTTACTCCAAAGAGAGACCACTTGAAGATAGTCCTGGTCCCGTAAGTGAGTTTTTTTTTAAAAATAATTCTATATCTAATAATATCTAATAATCAGCCTGGGGTATGATATGGGATGCTATAGGAAGATCATCATATGTATGATAAAATAAGATGATCTTTTCAAAAGAATATTTTATAAATGGTCTGGGTAAACACGGGAGAATATTTGAAAAAATTAGATTGAGCAATGGTTGGGGTCAAAATGGCATCCAGTGTCATTTTAGAGTTAATATCTTTTAATGTTTATGTTTAAACATTAAACATGAAATTTAAAGATATATACTTAGAAACGGTTAGCACCTTCAAGTATCTCAGACAAACTATTTCTTTGGGAAATAAGAATACTATAGAAGTTCAAACACGAATAGGCAGCGCGTGGAAGAGATTCTGGTCCTTGAAACATATTCTTAAAAGCGATCTATCCCTGAGTCTTAAAATTCAACTTCTGGACACACGCCTGAGTCACAAATACGAAACTAAAGAAACTACGCACATGCCTTAGAAGCATGGAGCGTTCAATACTAAATATACGGAAATCTCACAAAATACGTTGCAGCGAATTTCGCAAAAAAAACCCAGGCAAAAGACGTTGTAGTGAGCGTAAAGATCCTCAAGTGGAGATAGGCGGGACATTTAACGCGAATAAGAGACAGGCGATAAAAAAAGGGCGCCCAATAAAACCCTGTCGAGACTAAATCAAAACTTTTGTGGGTAGTCACAGGCTTTGAATAGAGAGGAATGAGGTCTGTTGGAGGAGGCCTTTGCCCAATCATGGGATGGTTAGGCTCTATTATTATTATTATTATATCTTTAAACTGATAAAATGATCAAGAAATTCGTACAAAATGGGTTGGTGATAGACGATAATCAAATATTTGATCTTGGTCTGATATCATCCATGTAATTTCCCTTATTAAACTCAATTTTATTAAAGTACTTTAATCAGATTACAAATATAAATAACATGATTGCAATCATCACTCTAAATATTGATGAAAATAGCTACAAACAAGAAAAAAAGACAAGAAATTGCTTTCTCAATAGACAAACAAATATAATATCAATATAATACTTCACATTTTATACCAGCTGGTAATAGCTGTTATGTAATATTTTCTAAAGGGCTATGTACAATCTTTATGTATGTAGGTGGTTGGTTGGAATCCCAAATATAGAACAATAATCATCATTCGATGGGATGTTTATCTTGTGTCTATACTGAGTGTACCCTGTATTGTTTTTGCTATGTAGTTAAACTAGTTTAAATGGGAAGTGCGTTATTTTTGAAGTTGAAAACGTGGAAGTTAATATTTCGACTTTTTAAATTTGAGAAAAGTCGGCTGGTTCGTGAGATGTTGCCGCTACGAAATTTCATGTTTCTAACATAAAAATTATGCACTTCCCGTATGAATTTTCGTTCCCTTTTTAATCCTCTTAGGGGACGAATTTTCAAAAACGCTGATACAACTTACTCATATTTATAAACAGAAGCGTAAACACCAACTTCCAATTTTTAACTTAAATAATGACGCACTTCCCATGCAAACTTCCATCCCCTATATAACTTCCTTTAGGGATGAATTTTCAAAAATCCTTTCTTATTGCTCACCAACGTTATATAAGGAACTCCAATGCACAATTTCATGCTTCTAGACCCACCGGTTTAGGCTGTGCATTGTTTGTCAGTCAGTCTGTTTTTATGCGCTCTCTACAGGTCACAGTTTTAGTCCGATCAGCATGCGATGTGCTTTTGGTATTTGTGTAGCGAAATTGTTGTCCTGCTTTATATATCTGAAATGCACGCGTTCTAAGAAAGTGAGATAATCGCATCGAATATTCTGTACATTCCAGAACATACTTATAAATTTGATCTGTTTCTATACGTGAGTATATAAAAAGAGATAAAGATATGCGCGTAAAATACGTAAATGTATCGTTCTATCGTTGTTTGGTTTTTTCTAGAATTGTACAGTGTTTAATACAATGTGTACTGTATCGCAGGTTTAATTGAAATGTTGATATTGAGGGGTTAGATATGTATATCTAACTATATGAGTGTGAGTCACTAGATTTGAAAAGCCAAGGTCGTTAATAGATACAATTGATTAAAGAGGATTTAACGATAGGGGGAAATTCGAAATTGGGAATACCTCTCTCTAAGGTTTGTAGTAATCAAAATCGTACAACTATTCGAAGGTTATAACTTTTATATTTTTCTCAATAGATGAAAATTATTACTCGCAATACAGTGAAATAAAATAGCAGCACAATACACATCTGTGGCCAAAACTGTCTACTTTACATATTTATGTCGGTTTTCCTTAAATAATTTACTATTTTCCACTTTCCCAGTACCGATGAATAAAATATGCCATTAACATTTGTAAATTACGTTGGGTATTTATAGAGAAATACCCTATACAACAAAAAGTAAATTTATTTCTACCGAATGAAAATATTGATTTTCTAGGGAGAGAAATACATTTTATCTATTTAAGAGTTTTGTTATATGGTATACGTTTACTATACGAACGACAATGTGGGAATGGGACGAAAAAAAAAGTTAGTAGTGATAATATCAACTTTTTGTTTAACTTCGTTTTTTTTTTTTTTTAATAAAGTTTATAATATTTTGAGTCAAGCTATTATGAACAATAAAAAAATTTTTGCAAAAATATACAGGGTGAATCGGGAAGAATGGAGCAAACTTTAGGAGTGTAATAAACACGTAAAAATAATGGAAAAAAACGCATATGTTCTTATGCGATTTTCATTTTTTTAAAATTCATAAACGTTAAATAACTGTCACAATGCATTGACACATTATCAGAACAACAAAGTTATCAATTGTTTTGTATGTCTCAAACATAGAATACTGATTACAAGTTTTAAATACCAATTTTGAATACTATAGAACACAAAATAACATTTTTGAATTACGCTATAACTTGAAAACAAATGAAAATCGGATATGAACGTATGAGTTTTTTCCTACAATTTTCACATGTATAATACACTCCTGGAGTTTGGTCCGTTCCTCTTCTCTCACCCTGTAGATATAGTTGTATCTTCTAATGGTATGTTTTTAAATTTTATACCCGGTATATAATATATATGAGGATATATAAAGTTTAGTCTCGTCTTGGTATCGGGTGAATATATTAATCGTAGAAAAAAAAGTGAAAATAACAACTAACTGAGTAAAGTGCTAAATACCGGATAAAAACTGAATTTATGAAAAAAAGTCTCATACAAAAAATGTTTATTTTTAAAAAAGGAATATTTTTTGTGTTTACATTTTTGTTCTATTTCTGACGGTTTCAAAAATAGACAGTTTGGATAGACATATGGTCCAATTTTGCCCAATCGAATTATAATATTGCCTAATCAAACGAACTTAACCTTAATTGTCAGCTCAACAACTCGCATACAAAATTTCAGCTCGCTATCTCTTCTTGTTTTTGAGTTATCGTGTTGACGGACAGACGGACGGACAGGTACATTTGCGGGAATGGACTGATTAGGTCATTTATACGACACCTATAACAAAATTGTTTTCTGCGATCAATATTTTTAAGCATTACAAAAACGGAACTAAATATACCCTATATATTATATACCGGGTATACAAATTTTGTATGTGTTAAAATGACTTATTAAGTCCATTCCCCCTCATGTCCGCCTCCCTGGTCATATGTCATATGTCTGCCCGTCTGATCGTTGGTTCATTAGTCCATCTGTGTGTCCGTGGACATGGTAAATCAAAAACAAAAAGAGATTACGATCTGAATGTATGTGTGTTCTAGAATAAGGTCAAGTCCATGAAAGTTCAAAATCGGACCGAGCTTCCCCCACCAGGGCAGATATTTTCGATCTTTGAAATCGTATGAGATTTAAAAAAAAAGTTTAAAGACAAAAAATGTTCTTTTTTAAAATATAAGCAACTGTTGATTGAAACTTTTTTTTCACAAACTCAATAGATACTGGGTATTTAAAGAATTAACTCAGTTAGTTGTTATTTTTACTTGTTTTTTCTTCTTCTATATTTCAAAAGGACGTTAACAATTAGATAACTTATCAATATACAATCATTAATCATAATATAACATAATAATTCGAGTTTACTGAATTTCATGAAAAATGTTTCTAATAAATAGCCAATTTCATCAGAGCGTGTTTTATACAATTTGTATGCTTTTTTTTTTCCTTTTATTTTATCTCTTCTTATATATTTGATGTGAAATCAATAATATTAGCTGTACTTAGATTTTCATCCAATTTACAAGGTGTGTCAAAAAGTTGTGTAATTGTTTGTAAATAGATAGATGTATATGGGGATATGAATTTGACGATGAAAAAAAAACAAAGAAAAAACGGTGCTATGAATATGGTTTCGAAAATGCTTTGTTTTTTTAATAAAACCCCGGGAAAATTCTATTTAGTGTATTAAATTATTCTATTAATAGGGAATATGCATGAACATTTTTTTTCACATTTATTTTCAGAATATGAAAATACTGTTAATACTGTAATAATATTTAAAAACGAAATTAAAATCCGACGAATATCAAGGAAGCTATAAGCTTTTAAAGATTATTATCTGTCTCTTTCTTGCAAAAATAATAAAAACGGAGTTTTACGTGTATTTTAAATGGTGAAAGTGTAATATGACGTCACATAACATATCAAGAGGGCTATCACCCTCTTTGTCTAATCCGGAATTTCAATCATTCATATCTCGCTTATTTTTAAAGTTATTTAAAAAGTAATTTTACCTTGATATTTGTCAAGTAAACATGCTTCAATTCAAGTGAAAAAAAAATTTCATGCATATTCCCTATTATTATATGAAAATAGTTAATTTTGGATATAAATCAAAATCCAACAATGCTTTATTAGCGAGATAGTAGAACATGCGATTGTGTTATGAAAAGCCCGTATCTGCAAAAAAAAAGCTTTATTGTAGCCTAATTCATAGAAACTTTTTTTATTTGGATAAATATATTAATTACTATCGATTTAAGACATTTGAAATGTATTTGTATTCAAAAATGCATAATTTTTTCGAATAACCTATCTCTATTGATAAATAACAGGGTTTTAAAACCGACACGAAGTAGAACAAGGTTTTCTACTTTGAGAAAGCTGAAAGTGAAATCATTTTCGGGAAAACGAACTGACTGATTGCTATAATTTTGAAGTCAAACCATGTTCACTGGATTGTTTAAACCAGACATCAGAGAAAGTTAAGTTAGGGTAGGTTGCAATGGCTATCCGAGTGGGACACACTTAGGCCATAAGGGCCTAAAAAGGGGAGCGTTTCACATGGAACCTTTATTTCTTAAACCATATAGACCTGTTAATGAATAGCAAAAAAGATTTGACGTCAACCGATGTCATGTGTTTGCGGAAGTACAAATGTTCGCACGTTTCAGATATCACTAAACAATTCCAGAATGAAAAGAGATAAAGAGCTGAAATTTTATATGGTGTAAAAACAGATGAGTTTCATTAACAAAATAATAACTATGTATACATCACAGTTGAGCCTGACTACTCTGTTTTTGATTATTGCCACCAGATGTCATAGTCCTAAGAAACAAACACCAATATTTCAAATGTATTTAGACACCATATGGTACAAGTTATACTTTTATATAGAGTTGAATTTTTTTGTTTTGACTATTATATGCGCGTAAGGGGAACATATTTAAAAGTAGAAGGGTAACTTATTTAAACAATATTTTAATCATATGTTTAATACTTAGTATTAAATATATGTTTCCTCCCATTCATTTTGAAAATAGATTGACTGATCCACTCAAATTGTGACGATATTCGAGGCATCTTTACAAATTAATATACTTCTATCTGTGCATGTTGTGTAGAAATAAAATAAACTCAGACATTGTCCTCTCTTTTGAGCCACTCCGTGTACACAACTTTACTTACATAGAAAATGATTCGTTTGTATTAAACTCTCTAGTGATCTGACTAACGCAGTTTCAAAGTAACTTATTGTATGTTTGTATTTCGTACTTACACATACAATGGCTTATATATATCAGTGATGTAATTATTGGAAGGATATAGAGTAGGGAGTCTCGATAATCTGAACGAATAATTTTATACGAGAGGTGGATTTAAAAACTTTTAAATTCAAAAAAAACAAACTGGAGACTCTGGCTCTTGTTTGCTTGAGACAATATTTATCCACTTGTTTCACGATCTTAAAATAATAGGAATGGTTCTTGAAAGAATATAAATTATAAAAATACTTTTGAAGTTTTATTGTACAATTGATGATGTGTTAAGAACAAATAATTATGAATAATTATAACGAAATGTATTTTTAAGTCTTGCTGGGTTTTGGTAGATTTTGTATTATATCACATAGAACGGTAGTTTCTATGTAATGTATCTATGTGATATACGCCGGAAAAAGTTTAAGCAGGGACTCCTACTAAGTTTACTGGAAGGATTAGAGACGTTTTTAGGCTGCTGTATCTCAGGAACCAAATAAGCTATGAAGCTCAAATAATGTAGCATGAGACCCACCATCTGACGGTACGTGTCAAGTTTCAACATTACAGCTTACATCTACTCGTAAGAGATATTTAACTCTAAAAATCGAAATTTTGGTGACTGATTAACTCATTATCTTCAATATTCTAGGGTATGTCTATTATTCTTAGAGCTGAAACTACCCAGAAAAGTCTGAAAACCGGATATTCCCTCCCCAAGTAAAACATGAAATACCCTACACTTCAGAAACTTACACAATCTATCAATCATTTTCCCCATTTTGTTAAAAAACTTGGTGCTTACATCGATTTCACTATTTTTGAAACTTGGATCCTCTCACATTTTTGTTTTTGGTGCGATTGTACTGTATTGTTATTTTAGGAATGTTAATATGAAACCGAACCCATAATATTTTCTGATATTTATTTATTTTGGTGGATGTGGAATTTTTGTATCGTAGCCGGATATCTGGTAGCCTAAAATCTGCGAAACGTTAACCAAAATAAAACGATATATCGACAATTTTTATTCTTTTGTTTCTTAGAGCTATTGGTCTATTGGTCTTGTATCGATGTCAAAATTTTATAAAAATTTCTTCAAATGCATGTTTTGTGTTTTCTCCTGTTTCTATCCCCCCTTTCCCCTGGACCAATGCCATTTATTAATAAAATTGGCTTTGGAAATGCTAAAATCATATGAGATATGACATTTCATTTTGATCACACAAAAATTGTGACCACTAGAGAAATTGTGATGTATGTATTCTAAGGAAATTCGTTAAGTTGATTTTTTTGCTTATGTCAGGTGTTCTTTAAAAAACTTCACTATATTGTTAAAAAAATAATTATTATAATATATTATTATTTTTGAAATTCGATATCTCTGTACATATGGATCCGAAGCAAAATCGAAAAAAAATATATTGAAAATTAATATTATTGAAATTTGATATCTCGTAAACTAAGCAGGATATTGAAAAAATGTATTCTTATTGTTTGCTTTGCCTTGTTGAAATCTAAGTATCGATGGCGGTACAGCCGGAAACTGTTGGATAACCGAAAAAATGTTTCAAGTGTTTGATAACAACCCAATTGCCATCTTTACTTACGCAAGTCTACATTTCTTGTACTTGACTACGCCACTGATCAGCAATATATTAACATACAATTTAATAAAACATACAATTAAATGTTTTTATTAGATTGTAAATCAGTATCAAATGTAAATTCAAAGATTTCTCTTGAAACATCAAAGTAATTGTACTATTTCTTGTAATACTTGAATTATTACGTTTTCCAAATCAAAATAAGTATCCAATAAATGTTTTTTTTTTTAAATTTTAACAATAAATAATGCTATTTCAATCACATCATAAATAAAGTCGAAAAATGTTTTAATTTGTATTGAAATACAAGAAATGTAACAACTAATTTAACTGGTTTAATACTCTATATGTGTTGACTTCTTTATCAGTGTGTGTACTGTTTATTTTATTTACTTTTTTATTTTAGTTTTTGCTACAGTATATTTACGCATGATTTAGGGGTGGCAAAAGATATCATCAATATCGATTTGTCGAGATTCGACTGCAAATGCTTCATTTAAAAAGTATGAATGTATCAGCTAACGCTGTCTAAATCTATGTAAATGATTTCATTTATGCGGTAAAGTAGTGTGGGTAAGCTTTTTCTGGTTTTTAAAAAGACAACTTTTTTTTTTTTTTTTAAATATATTTTTAATCGGGTTTTTACAAAAAATTATTTAGATAAAAATTTATTTAGTTGAAAATCATCTATAAACAAATGAAAATAACAACTAACTGAGTTAATTGCTTAAATACCCGGTATATACTGAGCTTACGAAAGAAGGTTTAATTATTATAAAAAAGTTCCTTTTTCATCGAATGTTAACGATAATATGTCGACGTAAAGCCAAAGCTTGTAAAACTGCCCTAGTATCAAGATATATCTGCCTCACGAAATTTATACATAAACAATCATTATAAAAATAGTTTTTAGCAAAAGTTGTTAGTATTTTTACAAATTTTTTTTCGAAACATTTTCCTGAAAACCAAATACATTCGGTACAAATCAACTGTAAAACCGTTATTTTGACGAAAACCGTAACAAAGCTATTCATTTAGATTCATGCATAACCGCAGAAATGAAACTATTTTTCTCGGTAGGTAATAGACTATATTGGCTGTGTACACAGTTGTCGAGGCTAGCGACAATGTGATAAAAATACACAACACTACGAAACGGTCTGAAAACTCGACTGTAGTTTGTCGATGTGGTTAAAAGATGGCTTCTGTTCAATTTTAAGAGACGATTTATGTCTCAGCTGTAGTTTTCCACATAGTTAAAAAATAGATTTTTTACAAAAATTGAATATTTATAGAAGAGCCATCTTTTAACAACATGACAAACTACAGCCAAGTTTCAAACCGCCCCGTAGTGTTGTGCATTTTTATCACATTGTCGCTTATCTTGACAACTGTGCACACTGCCAATAGGTCGATGTTGCGTTTTATAGCGATAAAGATAGATTGTAGAGGCTGCCCTGGACGGGCTACACTTCGACCATAAGGTCCATTTTGATACCTAAGCATGTGAGGATGTGAGTGTAGTGGAAGGAATTTGTGTGTAGACTAGGAATTGGTAGGATATGCGGCTGCAGCCGACTATGATAGGAACTATGCCGATATTCAACTGCAGAAAACCTTCTCAAGCATAGCCGGTTACTTCGTTCTTGTCCATACGCCGACATTTTAGTCAATTAACCCCCACCTGTTTTTTTAGATAATTGACAAACTGCCGATGTCGGGATTCGAACCCATAACCTCCTAGTTTTCAAGTATGCCTTAGACTGCTCGGCTACTTGGACTAGTTGCGTTTTATAAATATAAGAAAGATGATGGTGATGATGAGTTTGTAATGCAAAGTTTTATGCATTTGGTTCTCGAACTAAACAATATTACATTTTCAATACGACAAGCTGTGTAAACATCTTCTACCATGTAAACAATCGTTCATCTTGTAAATGTATAATAATAATAATAATCTAAAATGCAATATTATATTATGTCTTGGAATTGGCAGTGTAGAAATAAGAAATAACATGAACATGAACATTCAGCTTGTCTGTGTTTATTCATGAATCATGCATGATTGTGAAGCTAGAGCTAGCTGTGTTTGTAATGTTCTTGAAATTTTGTACTTACAACTTTGCTGATACTTTTGTTAATCAAGATTTTGAAAACTATATATGTGTGCATTATAATCAAATGTTTGTGAAAACATTATATTATACACCGCAAATTTTAAGCAAGGCAAATAGGTGTCAGCCCATTGAGACAAAATAGTATCGGAAGGTAGGCCAAAGCCTGGCAAGTAGGCCTTTTTTTACCAACCCTTAAAAGGCAAGGAATTTTGATTTAGTTTAGGAGTTGGTTGGTTGTGCGACTGGAGCCGACTTTGATAGGAACTATGCCGGTATGAATCTGGAGTTTGTGGAAGAAAACTGCAGAAAACCTCAACAAGCGTAGCTGGTTACCTGTGCTCTTGTCCATACGCGGACCGTTTAGTCAATTAACCGACTCCCCTTTTTTTTCTTAATAATTGACAAACTGCCAATGTTGGGATTCGAACCCATAACCTCCCAGTTCCAAGTAGATATAACGCCTTAGACCGCATAACTTCTTGACGGAGCACCTCAAACGGGTCCTCTTCAAATATTAATATTAAAGATCTCCTCATCACTTCAGATCGTTTTCCCTTTTCACTTCAGTCAAATGGAAAATATCTTCAACAAAAAAGGTCTCTTACACTTTTTTCAATAATCCAGCCATTTAATTGATACTGGTGGTTAAAATTTGAAGAATTTATAAAAAAGGGTTTCTTTCTTCGTAATTTTATAACTCACGTATTTGTAATCCTTAAAACATATCCGAACTCGCTGATTGGTAAGCATTAGAAAATGAGCAATACATATTTCCGTTGAAAATAGATTGATTTACAAAAGTGGTCACTTTTGTTCAATCGATAACTGTAAGCGTTTAAAAGATAGCCGCAAGTGCGATTGATATTTTTTTCAGATAGTTATTAAAAAGATATTTAAATCGGTATCGGAGTTGATGAACTTTGGTTGCGATTATCTTTTAAACACTTACACTTATCGATTGAACAAAAGAGACCATTTTTGTAAATCAGTCAATTTTCTACAGGAATATGTATTTCTCATTTGCTAGTGCTTACAAATTAGCGTGTTATTAAATTTAGAAAAACAAAAATTACATGCTGTATCTCGTAATATTGGGGTTTTATAAAAAAGGTAAATAATTAAATACATGTTTTTTATTTTTCCAAAATTTTTTGTCATTTAAAAAAAAGTGGGTGGAGCATATAACAATTTTTTACGCCTAGAGTGTAAATCAAGTTTATAATTATTAATAGAAAGTATGACAAGACATTATCTTTTGTACAATAAATGATCAACTGTGTTTCACCATTGTTTTATGTTAAGTGATTGACATGTTTATATAAGGATAGTTTAATTTAATTTACTTTACTAGTATTTTAAAGGTTGAAAATTTTAAATACAATTTAACCTGACATATTTCTATAATTAATGTATAAACCAGAATGTACAGAAGAATTTGTCGACAGTGGTGTCAGGAAGTGAGAGGGTATCTTATCCTGGATGGATATTGTTACATCATCTTGTGTTATAATGCATACATTGGTATTTCCTTTCACTGCCCCAGTTTCCCTTTATATATCAGTAAATCTTTTTTGTATTTCGAAACAGCTTCTCACAAAAAATTTAAAAGTTGCTAACGTGTAGAACATAATTTATTAAATAATAAAAAAAAATTACACAGCTGTCAGGATTAGATTTGATTTAAAAATTCGTAAAAAATGAGAAATGATAATATGTTTAACTAAAATATTACAACAGAATCCTGCATACATTTCTTTCTTGCCACATATAGTATTAACTTTTCGTCTGGTGCTTTACACAAACTTGTTTTACGCGAAAGCATTGATTGCTTTTCACTTTCACCATAAAACAAATGAAAATAACAAATAACTGAGTTAATTGCTGAAATACCCGGCATATACTGCATTTATGAAAAAAAGTCTGAAACAAAAGTTATTTATTTTTTAAAAAGGAACATTTTTTGTTTAAAAATTTTTGTTCTATCTCTTACGGTTGCAAAGATGGATAGTAGCCTATTTGGCTCAAACACACATACAAAATCAGCTTTGTTTGTTTGAGCATTACGCAAAAACTACTGGACCGACTTTGATGAAATTTTTTTGCTTATAAGCTTATGATTAGACTTAATAAGTGTTATGTTATTTCGTTAAGAGAGATAAAATTCGAAAAAATTCGTTGAAATTGAAATTAGGTGGAAGTGTCGATAAATATTTGAAATAGTGGAAGCGGTGGGATCGATAAACATTATAAGTAGTTGAAGTGGTGGGTAATTAAATTGAAGTTTTTGGTCTTAAAATGATGGATGCTAGAGATATAACAATAAAATGCGGCGAAGTTGAATAACGGTTGTTATTAAAAAAAGTTGCTCGTGCAAACAAACTGGTTTGTGAAGAACCAAATGTGGTCTTCGAAATTAATTTGTATATATTACTTTGACTATCCTATATGATTTCCTTTGATATGATTTTGAGGTTCCTTTGATATGATTGATCGGACACATGTATAGGTACAAACCGGCAATGTATAGTTAAAAATTTGAATTTTTGATATGTTATTAATTACTAACACCTACGTTTAAAATAATTTTTTGAAAAAACTCTGACGAAGGGTTGGAAGATCAAGCTCAAATTGGAATTTTAACATGTTGGGAATAGCAAGTGATGAATGAACGCATACATTTTCGATAATGTTGCTCCACCTTCTATAGATTAAAAAGTAAAAAACTTCTAGTTTTATAAATTAAATCTCGTACATTACGTTAAAATTAAAAAATAAATAGTCTGACGAAGAGTTTTGTAAATATCTTAATTAAAAAGATAAAAAATTCACGAAAATTTTCATCAAATCGTCAAAATAATCGTCTACAGACGATTATTTATTATTTTTAGTAATTAAATAATAACATAAATCTGATTACTAGTAATGTTAGATGCTATCTAAATTTAAATAAATAATTTACAGATTAAAATTTTTAATTTTTGTTAAAAAGAGTGTTTCTGTTTATTATGAAATGTACTGTACTATCCGGTCAACCTTAAAGTAGATGCATTAATTTCCATGTTTAAAATCCAATTGAACTCGTGACATTTAAGTAGACAAAAAAAACATATACTTTTAAATTTGTTTAAATATTAACTGAAAACAACTTTGAGAGTTAACGAATTCCCCTACAAAATAATACACATATCGAATTAAATTTATCGATACAATATATCCGATATTTATTTCCATACGATAAACAAATTGGACTGTATAATGCTTACGCAGCACGGAGCCCAAGAGGGAAAATGTATGAACAGTTGCTTTGGTACCTATTGCTGAGGCTACTTGTACAACACATATACATTTCAAATGGAAAAATAATAAATTATTTTTGTCAAAGTAGGATAAAATATGAAATATGATTTTCTTTTTTCTGTTTTTCATAGATGTGGGAAAATATACTTTTTGTTATTGTACGTAGGTACAATTGGCCACAAAAGTTGATATCATTTTTTTTCAATTTTATAGCTGATTTGTGCCATATTCATTCGGTTTTCGAGAAACCTTTTCGAATCAAAGTTGTTACTATATTTTGGTTGAATAACTTTTATCTGAAGCATTTTTTCGAACATTGAATCAATAAGGCACAAATCAATTATAAAATTGAAAAAAATGACATCAACTTTTGTGGTCCATAGTACCATATAATAAACATGAGATTTATTTTCATCATTGCATTAAATGTATTTTTATATACGTAGATATGAATTTTACTCAAAAGAAAAATTGAATTAAAGTGAAAAAAAATGTGTAAGTTTATAAAAATATGTTATGTGCTAATATAAATCATATATAGATTGTGTAGAATTAATACTTGTCAGGGTCTAAAATTTTCCAGTCATAATACAAAAATGTAATCTTAAAATATTGACCGATATATCGAATAGTTATTCATATTAGGTTCATCTAGTATACAAAAGAAAAGGTTTTATTTTAATATCACATCTCATAATATAGAACAGTGATTCTCAACCACTGTACCGCGGCACTTTTGTGTGCCGCCAAATTTTAGAAATGTATATAGTAAAGTATTAACCAACATAAAAACGAAAAATAGATCGAGACTGTTAAATGTAGAAGACGATATGAGAGTAGCATTGTCATTTTTACGACCAAATATAAATGAACTTATCAAAAAACATCAAGCTCAAATTTCTCATTAAAAGTATTCTTATTATTAACTTGTAATTAATTCCTTAATAAACGTACTGTTGTTTTTGTAGTACATATTATTTTATTTTACATTCAAAATTATTATCATAAACTGTTTTACACAGTGTATTATAGGTAAGTAAACAACTTTTAAACTTATCTTTTTCTTTGTGTGCCGTCAAATTTTGAAATCGTTAAAAGTGTTGAGAATTACTAATATAGATAGTAGTAGTAACGGGGGGGGGAGGCGGTCAAAGCTTGGCAGATCTTTCTAGTCCTTTTTTATCAATTTCTAAAGGATATGGAATTTGTATGTAGACTAGAAAATAGTATCGACTTTGATAGGAATATTTAGTTTGAATTTGTGAAAGGAAACTGTAGAAAACCTTCACAAACGTAGCCGATTACTTTCGTTCTTGTCCATACGTCGACAGTTTAGTCAGTTAATCTTTTAAATTAATTTAATTGATAATCTGTCACCTTCGTGAATCGAAACAGCAACCTCCTGATGAACCAGCAACAGACTGGTCATAATATAGATAACCAGTGTTTTATTTTATTTACTCTTCGCACTTGTTTGAGGGTAGTTATAATAATATTTCTTTTTTGTGTACAAAGGGCGTCAAATCATTTATTATTTGCTCTTAAATATATGCATTTGAGAAACATTTTCACCTTGTAGAAGCTTTTAGAATTCTGTAGGTGCTATCGAAGGGATATTGCCAAGAATGGAAAATAAAACTTTGAGTCGCATACTCGGTGTATTTTTTATAATAAGTAGTTGATATTTGTTTGTTTCTTGTAGTTGATATTTGTTTGAAACTAACCTCGATTACAAAATTATAATAATTAGTATTATTTTTGAGCTATTTTGGCCTGGTGTTTCTCTTAAAACTGTACCAAGAATTCGCCGAGAATCATTGACATCAATCTCTTCATACACATTAGAAACGTGAAAACAAGTACATAATTTTGTACCTTTAGTAATACTTTTTTTTCTAAAAATATCAAATTGTACTTTTTTTTACCGACATTATTTGTGATTATTCTTTTATCGTTAAAATTAAAGTTGACATTTTACATATTTATACGTATGCTTACTTGTTTTGACTGAACCAAAATTTAAATTAAAAAACGCGAGATGGCGCAGAGGTCGCCCGTAAAAAATATTTTACTATCGTATACATTTTTCAAACCTAGAGACAAATTTATCAAACTGGCCAGGATAGTTTTCCCAATTACAATTAAATGCCAGGCATTCGTGACATTGATGACATGGACTTGGATGAAATTAAAAAAGAAGCTACTTATGCCCAGTTAAATTATAATATTGGCTTGGATTTGTTGTTTCGCGGTGTTTTCGGTTTCTCGATGTCTATTCCAAAAAAAGGCATTTCACAAAATTGGTAGCCATAATAATTGTGTTTTTGTGTCAATCACCTTAAGATATTAACAAGCTGTAATAGTTTTGAATTTAGTCACTTGATATTTTTATAACACACAATATTTATAAAACTTATTTTTTTAAATAATTACTTTTACGTTTAAAAAGAACTTCTACCCAATTAGATTTTTTTTAAAACATAATATATACATAATACTATACTCATTTCCTTGTATTATGAGTTTCGTAGAAGAGAAACTCGTTAGCTAAAAAAACTAAAACAGAATGTATATATTATATACACATAGGAAAATTTATTTTTTATACTTTTAGAATTTTCTACTTCAACCGAGTTTTTTTTCTTCTTCTAGAATCATAATAATAATCATAAACATAAACTTGATAATAGTAGGTTTTATATTGACAGTATGGTCCAAATTAAAAATCCACAACAACAAAATTCCTGTATTTAATAGACCATATAGAAGATATTCGATACAAAAAAAAGCTGATTAACTGATTACGAGCGTTGTACTTAGATTTTTAGGGTATTTTTAATAATTTAATAAGGAGGAAAGTTATTTATTCAGATGTTTACTTTTAGCGATTTTCCTCTTCATGTAAATAGAGTAATTGGTTTTGTATCGATGTCCAGGAGCGGATCCAGCCCTCAAAAAAGGTTGTGGTTACAGCCATCTGAAAATCGGCCAAGTGCGAGTCGGAGTATGAACTCGCTCATGATCGATATTGTGCATTCCTACGATGGAGATGTTTACAAAATATATTACGCCCTGACCAAGATTTTGTACAGTGTATAGTTTCACGTGGGCAAAGCCGTGGGACGAACACTAGTAAATTAATAAACCTGTAAAATATTAGTTTGTTCGCTCACGAAAATTACAAAGGTAAATGTCTGTTTGTTTGCACATTACAGTGTCACATTTAGACTCTAAACTACTGAACCGATTTTGATGAAATTTTTACAACTTGAAAGGATATCAAATTAAATTAAACGCTAGTATACATTTTACATAAAATAATTTTATTTAGGTGCTTACTTAAATTATAAACTCAAGCTTACGTTTCTTTTTCGCGAAAACGTTGATAATTTCATCGATATCCAGGTTCACATCTTTGTGTATATTTAGGAGAGCTAGCCCGAATAATCTTTCCTGTGCCATTGAATATGTGCATACAACACACGCTTGCTTTTAAATTAGTAGACAACTACGTACTTTTAAATTAGTAAAAAATTATACGCACCCAACGAATAGTCTTTTCCAATTTCTTTTTTCCAATACAATTATTCATGTGCCAAAAAGAAACAGATAATATGTTATCAAAAATATGACATAACGTGTCAGCATACGTCTATGATGACTGAGAACTGCGCTGCGTTCCGAATCACGCATGATTCATTGTTTAAAAATAAAATTTTATTAAGGCATTGGATAAAATATCATGAGCCTATCGACCTCAATAGACCTTGAAAGTGTGACATCACAAGTCTATTAGGGTTGTGGCCAATGGCAAAATTTAGAAAATATTCATCAAATGTTCATCGATTCTATCTAGTAGATGTTGAAAATGATTCGATTTACACAAAAATCTAAAACTAGACCAGAAAAAATAAAACGCTATTATTATTTTGATTACTTGCCAATGCAGGTTTGTTATATTTTGAGGCACATCAAGAGATTGAATAGAATCTGATATTGATTTTATCGAGAATTAATTTTAAAATAATAGAAGTGTAATATAATAGTTTAGTTTTGACATGCTGAAAAGGCCGAATAGACTATTTTATGAACACCTATTTCAAACATTTATGTCTGCGATCAATATTTTCAAGTGTTACAAAGTCGGGACTAAACTTAATATACCCTTGTATATACCGGGTATAAAAATAAATATTCAATTCTTAGATAATTTCAAAATATTACCAAAATTATTATAATACTATTTAGATTGAATTATTCAGTTTAAAAACTAGACAATTGGAAAGATTTATCAACAGAATAAACAGAATTGGTATTTATATATTCATTTACAATCTAACAACACCATACATAGAATTGTGTATATGCATGTAGGAAGATTTATGTATTGTTATGGATTTATAAAGTTTTTTTTTTATTGGGTACAAATCTTCCATGAATTTTTCAATTTAAAACAAAAATAAGGAAAAGTTTTTTTTTGTTAAACGTATTGAAATAAATATTAATTTTGTTGTTTTCTTTTCTTTTCGATCTGTTGGTCAAACACAAACATATTTCGGGTCGATCCACACTATAGTACAATCACGGTTCGTTCTCGGTCTGGTAAAATATTATCAAGTTAAGAAACAATGTGTGTATTCATACTATCGGTCATAGTCAAGTCCCGGTCCAATCACACTCTAGTCACGAAGAATAAAAATATTTTTGACTGAGACTGAACTTGTAACGGCATGTGAATAATAGTGTGAATGCTCTCTGTTCCCAGTTCGGTCAACTATTCACCACTGAAGCGTATGTTACCGCTTAATATTATCAGACCGAGATCGGACCGGGAACGAACCGTGATCGGTATTGTAATGTGAACATGAACTTGATAATATTTGACCAAACCGAGATCGGACCGAGAACGAACTGTGATCGGCACTATAGTGTGGATCGACCCTGAAGGTTCGTTTAGACTACGAACCGTATAGTCAGTATATACACCGAGTGTCTATGTGTGCACACAAGTGTCTCTAGTTGTGATATTTATTGCGATACTATAATTAGTGTCGAACCAGCGTCTGTATAAACACCTTGTGTCTGAGTGTTCAAGTGTCTGGTCAGGTTTTCAAACAGATTTGACATTTGTTCATACACTTCATACATTCCATATACATGTTATGTAGTAATAGTTTTTGACTGTTTTGGCAAATCCACAACAACAAAATTCCTGTATTTAATAGACCATATAGAAGATATTCGATACAAAAAAAAGCTGATTAACTGATTACGAGCGTTGTACTTAGATTTTTAGGGTATTTTTAATAATTTAATAAGGAGGAAAGTTATTTATTCAGATGTTTACTTTTAGCGATTTTCCTCTTCATGTAAATAGAGTAATTGGTTTTGTATCGATGTCCAGGAGCGGATCCAGCCCTCAAAAAAGGTTGTGGTTACAGCCATCTGAAAATCGGCCAAGTGCGAGTCGGAGTATGAACTCGCTCATGATCGATATTGTGCATTCCTACGATGGAGATGTTTACAAAATATATTACGCCCTGACCAAGATTTTGTACAGTGTATAGTTTCACGTGGGCAAAGCCGTGGGACGAACACTAGTAAATTAATAAACCTGTAAAATATTAGTTTGTTCGCTCACGAAAATTACAAAGGTAAATGTCTGTTTGTTTGCACATTACAGTGTCACATTTAGACTCTAAACTACTGAACCGATTTTGATGAAATTTTTACAACTTGAAAGGATATCAAATTAAATTAAACGCTAGTATACATTTTACATAAAATAATTTTATTTAGGTGCTTACTTAAATTATAAACTCAAGCTTACGTTTCTTTTTCGCGAAAACGTTGATAATTTCATCGATATCCAGGTTCACATCTTTGTGTATATTTAGGAGAGCTAGCCCGAATAATCTTTCCTGTGCCATTGAATATGTGCATACAACACACGCTTGCTTTTAAATTAGTAGACAACTACGTACTTTTAAATTAGTAAAAAATTATACGCACCCAACGAATAGTCTTTTCCAATTTCTTTTTTCCAATACAATTATTCATGTGCCAAAAAGAAACAGATAATATGTTATCAAAAATATGACATAACGTGTCAGCATACGTCTATGATGACTGAGAACTGCGCTGCGTTCCGAATCACGCATGATTCATTGTTTAAAAATAAAATTTTATTAAGGCATTGGATAAAATATCATGAGCCTATCGACCTCAATAGACCTTGAAAGTGTGACATCACAAGTCTATTAGGGTTGTGGCCAATGGCAAAATTTAGAAAATATTCATCAAATGTTCATCGATTCTATCTAGTAGATGTTGAAAATGATTCGATTTACACAAAAATCTAAAACTAGACCAGAAAAAATAAAACGCTATTATTATTTTGATTACTTGCCAATGCAGGTTTGTTATATTTTGAGGCACATCAAGAGATTGAATAGAATCTGATATTGATTTTATCGAGAATTAATTTTAAAATAATAGAAGTGTAATATAATAGTTTAGTTTTGACATGCTGAAAAGGCCGAATAGACTATTTTATGAACACCTATTTCAAACATTTATGTCTGCGATCAATATTTTCAAGTGTTACAAAGTCGGGACTAAACTTAATATACCCTTGTATATACCGGGTATAAAAATAAATATTCAATTCTTAGATAATTTCAAAATATTACCAAAAT
Source organism: Nineta flava (assembly GCA_963920215.1). Taxonomy (NCBI): domain Eukaryota; kingdom Metazoa; phylum Arthropoda; class Insecta; order Neuroptera; family Chrysopidae; genus Nineta; species Nineta flava. The sequence goes on from OY986042.1 coordinate 96,305,615, forward strand.
TATTATAATACTATTTAGATTGAATTATTCAGTTTAAAAACTAGACAATTGGAAAGATTTATCAACAGAATAAACAGAATTGGTATTTATATATTCATTTACAATCTAACAACACCATACATAGAATTGTGTATATGCATGTAGGAAGATTTATGTATTGTTATGGATTTATAAAGTTTTTTTTTTATTGGGTACAAATCTTCCATGAATTTTTCAATTTAAAACAAAAATAAGGAAAAGTTTTTTTTTGTTAAACGTATTGAAATAAATATTAATTTTGTTGTTTTCTTTTCTTTTCGATCTGTTGGTCAAACACAAACATATTTCGGGTCGATCCACACTATAGTACAATCACGGTTCGTTCTCGGTCTGGTAAAATATTATCAAGTTAAGAAACAATGTGTGTATTCATACTATCGGTCATAGTCAAGTCCCGGTCCAATCACACTCTAGTCACGAAGAATAAAAATATTTTTGACTGAGACTGAACTTGTAACGGCATGTGAATAATAGTGTGAATGCTCTCTGTTCCCAGTTCGGTCAACTATTCACCACTGAAGCGTATGTTACCGCTTAATATTATCAGACCGAGATCGGACCGGGAACGAACCGTGATCGGTATTGTAATGTGAACATGAACTTGATAATATTTGACCAAACCGAGATCGGACCGAGAACGAACTGTGATCGGCACTATAGTGTGGATCGACCCTGAAGGTTCGTTTAGACTACGAACCGTATAGTCAGTATATACACCGAGTGTCTATGTGTGCACACAAGTGTCTCTAGTTGTGATATTTATTGCGATACTATAATTAGTGTCGAACCAGCGTCTGTATAAACACCTTGTGTCTGAGTGTTCAAGTGTCTGGTCAGGTTTTCAAACAGATTTGACATTTGTTCATACACTTCATACATTCCATATACATGTTATGTAGTAATAGTTTTTGACTGTTTTGGCAAGCTTTTCCAATAGAGAATCAATGTTACATATTATTTATTACTAGCTGTCAGTGTAGTTACTGTATAAAGTCAGTCAGAACACATGTAATGGTTAAATATGTTCATTGAATTCTTAACTTTAGTATGTGAATCACAAAATCCCCACTCTTAAATGACAAACAAACAACCATACGCATATATATGCATTGTGTATGGTTGATATAGTAACCAGACGGACAGTCGGTAATAAATAATATTTAACATTGATTCTCTATAGGAAAAGCTGTCCAAAACACACAGTATAATATGTATACGCCCAACGATTTTTTACAATCAAATTAATTATTTTGTGGATAAAAATTATTTTCTACTTTTTAGTTTGGCTAGCTATAAAAGCGTGTTTTTTAGTTTTATTAAACTATTATTTTTTTAAATAAACATTTTTTGTTTGAATCTTTTGTTCATAAACTCTGTATAGACCGGATATTTAAGCAATTAATTCAGTTAGTTGTTATTTTCACTTGTTATTTATCTTAGAAACCAACCGAACCCTTTTTATGTGGGGAAAATGCACGCTTAAATCATATTTTACTTCTATTGAAATGCAATAGAAAACTTTAACTTATATCGTATTGTTCTGGTTTTATTCATAGTTTAGAAAAGCAATCTATTTATAAACAGTTTGAGCGTATTTTGTATTTATTTATTCAAAAAACTATAGGTGTTATGAATAGAAAAGTATAAAAACAAATCAAGTGTGATTTGAACTCCTGCTCAAAGGGCTCCGTACCAGACACATAATAAATACACAAACAACTCTCTATGGATGCATCCTATAATATATACAGCCCTTTGTGTAACTGATTGATCGACTGACTCATTTATCTATACAAAATCAAACCCACTTCTAGATATTCTAGAAGGATGCGGAATTTTGCATTCGGAATAACTTTAAATTTTCGGAAAAGTATCTTTTTACCGAACACAACCCCCCGAAAATAGGAAAAACTCCAAACTTATACTACGCAAGATACATTTTCTTTCTAGGACACAAAACCAACACCAAGAATCTGTGCGGATGATGACATAAATAACGCAGAAATCTTAGACTAAACTTTAGACTTTTATTTGGAGAATGCATAGATCGATTTTGCCCATTCACGAAATTGTTATACTTATTTTACATACACAAAATTTCAGCTTGTTATCTGTATCTTGTTTCTGAGTTATCATGTGTACAGGCAGATCATTTTGCCGAAATGGACAAATTAGTTTTATAAACACGTATATCATAATTTTAAACCGTAACCGAAGTCGGGACTAAAATAATAATATCCTTATACCTAAATATTATATATACACTGTCAAAAAACGTCCACATACATTCAATAAATTTCCGTTGGTTTTTTTGGCAGTTCACTCTTTCACTACGGAATCCTAAAAACATATTTTATGTAAACCTACTTTTACCAAATAATTATAATAACTTTAATAAGCATTCTGAAAAGTTTTATCGAATTATACATGAAATGAAATTAGTGTGAGATGAGCTTTATTTAGAAAGATGAAAAAAAAAAGTATACACTTGAAACCACGAGAGTAGAAAAACTTTAACACTTAATAGAGGCGGGAATATTTTGTTGTTGTGGTCATATATCCTACAGAAAGTTTTCGTTCTCCATTAAGTGGTTGGTATTTTTGGTATAAATTTATATATATATATATAATTAAAACGGCCTGTTTATTATAGTATATATATATATATATATATATATATATATATATATATATATATATATATATATATATATATATATATATATATATATATTAGAGTGTTTCAAAAAGAAATTTTTTTTTTTAATTTTCTTCCAAACAGGTTTAAAAGTTTCATTTAGGTATACAAAGACGCCAGTTAAAATTTAAGATTTTAATATTGACATTAAGGGGTGGCGCATCGCACCTTTCGATTTCCCATAAGAATAACATAGGAAACATTTTTTTTGCTGCTTCTGATTTTCATAACTAGCTAACAAAGCTTCGTACCAAAAATCTCAATAAATATTTTTGTAGGAAATTGAACGCTCTACAAAAAAGGTCTCTTGTCAAAATTTTGTAAAACTAACTGTATCAAAATTACAGCCTGTCAAAAGTTGAGTTACCTATAATTTGACCTTTTTTTGAATATTACAGCGCATGCAGGTCATATAAATAAAGTGGACAGTGGATTTTTTTTTTGTAAAGTATGCATTTAACTATAACTAGATGATAACTAATAATTACAGCAACAATAAAACAATTTTTCAATAGAAATTTCGTCGGAAAATGTTTTTATCGTTTTATTTATTTATTTTTAATGGTAAATTTTTTTTTAACTTTAATTAACAGAAGACTTAAATAAAGAGACAAGTGATTTTCTTTTATAAATCTATTAATTTTATTTATTTGAATTGCTGTTTGGAAGAAAATTTAAAAACATTTTTTTTGGCAGGCTGTAACTTTGATACAGTTAGTTTTACAAAATTTTGACAAGAGACTTTTTTTGTAGAGCGTTCAATTTCCTACAAAAAAATGTATTGAGATTTTGGGTACAATGCATTGTTAGTTAGTTATAAAAATCAGAAGCAGCAATAAAAATGTTTCCTATGTTATTCTTATGGGAAATCGAAAAGTGCGATGCGCCACCCCTTAATCTCAATATTAAAATCTTAAATTTTAACTGGCGTCTTTGTATACCTAAATGAAACTTTTAAAAATGTTTGGAAGAAAATTAAAAAAATTTTTTTGAAACACCCTAATATATATATATATATATGTTTTGGGTTTACTTAATTATACTTTATCGTAAAATGTATCAAATATTTGTTTTTATGAATGTATGAGAGGATGAATAGTCAGTCTAAATAGCAATTTGGGATAAAATTATAGAATGTATTGCAAAGATTTGACCCTATTTGTACAAGTTCGTTTATTTGTAAGACCATTGGTTATTTTGCATATCTTATTTTTTGTTGATGTTTTACATCTAATGGTCTAAGATCCGGCATTAGTGAAAACCTTCCCTCAACTGTTAATTGAATGAAATAATTTTTAAAAGGCTGATAACAATATTATAAATGTAGGAGTGCAATGTCTGCCACCGTAGTCCTGCTGGCTATATCATATTAATCAATTAATTAATTAATAAGATATAGTGTCTTTGTTTGTTGCTCGAACAAATATATTTGTCTCTCTCTCTGCGTAGAACACATTTTTTGAAAATTTTATTACTTAAAAATTTTTTTATATAGGCTGCAAATAATTTAATTTTATATTTATTATACAAAATATATTTTATAATATCACAGTACTAAAATTTTCAAAAATTGTGTTCTACGCAGAGAGAGAGACAAATATATTTGTTCGAGCAACAAACAAAGACACTATATCTTATTAATTAATTAATTAATTAATATGATATAGCCAGCAGGACTACGGTGGCAGACATTGCACTCCTACATTTATAATATTGTTATCTGCCTTTTAAAAATTATTTCATTCAATTAACAGATGAGGGAAGGTTTTCACTAATGCCGGATCTTAGACCATAAGTAAATGAGTTTCAATACTTTACTCATATTGGACGCTACATCCGTAATGTTCCAATATAAAATATACGTTTCTTTATTTTAAATTTACTCTGAGCAATAACGATGTAGAAGACAGTTAAAACGGTTGTTCAGACCTACAGGGTTAAAACGATTGTTAAAGCTATAAGGTATCTCAAAATTATTCGTTGAAACATTCTTCTTGAACTAAAATTTGTCTTAGTGAACATATTATGCCTGAATACTAATCAAATCTATACGATTCTTAAGACTTGTATTTGAAATAACGAGATGTCCACTATTGAGATTAATCAATTTATATTACGGAATTTTACATCGTCTTATTTTTTAAAGTTTTTTTGAACTTTGGGAGGACCTGATAAGCAAGCTCCAGGCTATTGCCAACATATGGGAGAAGCGAATCTCGTCGGACTGAGGTAGAAGGGAAAGCACAATGCGCCATAAGGTCGAAGTGCAGTACTTTTTAGACCCCAAGATGAATCAATCAATCAATCAATGGTACTGTTTTTCTTATTACGCAGCTTATTTCTATGTTGTACTAGAAGTATATTCATTTGTAAAGAAGACTCGAATATCGTCACAGTTTGAGTGGATCAGTCTATTTTTAAAATGACGGGGAGGACACATAGTAATGTTTCCCCCACTTTTAATCCATGATATAACTATATGTTAAATACACTGACCTCCTACTATATAAATACTTTAAATAAGTTGCCCTTCTACTTTTAAATAAGTTCCCCTAGTCAAAACAAATAAATTCAGCTCCATAGTTTAACTTACAACAATAATTTTACATGACAAACTAATTTTTCTGAAAAATTAATCTATTCTATGACAAAATCAAAAACTTTTTGTCCTTTTAAAGAAGTCTGCAGATCTATGAATATTTTGAAATAACATCTAAGGAATTCTAGGGAAATTTTGATATCAACATACGGATTTGAAAAAATTCGAGTTGGTAACCCTGCTCAGTGGTGTTCGTAATATAGCCAACAATGTAGGTCTGTAAATATTTAAATCAAAATTTATCTAAACGCATGGTGGATAAAATACTAAGTGAAATATGCAAAAGTTCGCACACACTGATCCATTAGTAAACATAGCTAAAACTAAGTCGAATAGAAAAATAATTAAAATTTTTATAGTATATGAAAATGTTTGGAATAGTTCACAACTGTTATTAAAAAAAAAGTTGTTGAGAACGTGACATCTCATTGATGAAGAAAATCATACATCAATTTATGAAAAAAAAATATTTGAAAAAATTTCAATTTTTATATGATTAAATATTCATATGAAATTATAGATTTTTCAAATATAATATGTGGTAGTGTTTTCATTACAAAATGTTTTCTACCATGTCAAAACAGCATTGACTGTGATTATAATGGGTGATTCATTTGGAGGTACTTTTTTCAAAACTAAAAAAAACAAACAAAAAAACCAAATTTATCATCGGGTTATCTTTATTATCATACAAAAGAACCATTCTTTACATTTATTTTTTAAAGATTATTTCTTTCAAATGTTGTCCATAACTGCGGTTAACATGCAGGCCATTCTGCAGTTCCAATTGTCCGATCATTTCGACAATCATTTCGATCATTTCGACGCGTCCGATCATTTCGAGTGTTATTTGGCGAATAACGCGAGTAATGTTGGCTTCCATTTGCTCAATCGTATGAGGCTATCCATATAGACTTTTAACTTTACATAGCACCGAAGAAAAAAGTCCGAAGCGCGAAATTAACTGTTCACCAAATTGTTCTCGCAATAAAGCCATGGTTTCACGTGCTGTGTGACAAGTGGCGCCGTCTTGTTTGTACCAAATATCCTGGAGATCACGGGCTTTAATTTCAGGGAACAAATTGTCCGTTACCATGGAACGATAACGGTCGCCATTGGCAATTACGTTCTGGCCTGCCCGTATTTGAAGAAATATTGACCGATGATTCCACCACACCAAACCGTTGTTTTGTCTGGATGTAATGGCAGCTCTTGAATCTCTTCAGGTTGGCTTCAGATCAAATATGGCAATTTTGTTTGTTAACATATCCGTTAAGCCAGAAATGTGGCTCATCACTAAACAAAATTTTTGTCGAAAACAGTGGATTTTCTTCAAGCTTTTCAAGAGCCCAAAGACTGAATCAGCTAAGTCTTTCCATGATGAAATGTCAAGCTATACTGAACACAAATACCATGATAGGTTAACACGACTCACATCTGTCAAAAAATGCATAGACAAACAAGTACCTCTAAATGAATCACTCATTAGTATGTGTGTATGTACATAGGCATGGTGCTTGGCAGTACCAACTTGTATATTTCTATTAACTTATTGCGTCAAAAGCTTCTTCATTCGATCTGCAATGGTAGAACCAGGATAACACTGTTTAATTTCTTTTTCAATGTACAAGGTATTCCTCAAATATCGATTGATGTACATAGTACTATAGTTGATGTACTGTACCGTTATTAATTTGTAGTTTGTGACAGAAAACTGTAGAAAACCTTCACAAGCATAGCCGGTTACTTTGTTCTTATCCATACGCCGACAGTTTAGCCAATTAACCGCCCCTCCTTTCTTTAAATAGTTGACAAACTGCTGATGTCGGGATTCGAACCTGTAAAGGTAGATGATAGTTATATTAAATAATTATTATTTAAATAAAGAATAAATATGTATAAAAGATATAATTGATCTTTATTGAATTGATTTATGAAATGTTATATAAATTTATATGTAAATTACCATGGTTGTAAACATTCAAAGCAACCGTGATAATAGAGGGAAGTTATAGTTGTTATGCAACAAATAAAAATGATGAACAAAATTATAATAATAATTTAATGAAGAAGCGATACCGCTACAAACCCGTAACCTTCCAGCTTTAAGTACACACAACGCCTTTACAAGCGCGGCTACTTGTCTGGTTATTACTACTATTACTACTAGCTCAAAATGTAAAGATCTGTTTATAGAAGTAATATTCTCATTTCTTTTTGTAGAATGTTTATAAATGATTTCCTTTATTAACTCATTTTAAAAGTCATGCATATAACCAACTGCCAACTGTATAATTATGAATGTCATTTTCTTATGTATGCGGTACGTTTTCATATCGTTGCAGTAAGCCACAACAAGTCTTTAGGAATAAATCTTTCCTAAGATGATACACCATGTATATATATATATATATATATGTATATACGAGTACATATTTCCCATATGTAAATAAGTATAGATAAATCCTCATATAATATATATCTTGTATCTAATATTATAAGGTAGATATCTTTCGACTATGAATATTCGCAATGTCATCCCAAAGTAAACTTGAATTATATTAGACGTGGTAAAATGGATGGGTACAAGGCGACCCAATGAAATAGATTATTTCGTATATTGTGTTCTAGCATTACCCTTTGTGGCTTTACACGCAAAAATTTGTGAAGACCTCAACTGAGTAACATAATATTTCTCCCTGTCAAGGATTGATTTGCTTAAAACGCTGTTACACGAATTTATTTGTATATTTAGAATTTATTGGCTAAATATCAATTTTCATGTCTTTAACTTTCATGCAAACGCGTATATCACCCTCTTGAGGGCCAATTGCCGAAAAACCCGGAAACACGTATTTTATGGTGTAAAACTTAAAAAGAAATTTCCATGTATCTATAACTTAAAAAAAAAGATACGCTGACTCCCGATTTTGTAAAAATGCTGAAACGTGTATTTCTCTATTTATTATTTTAATAGCCAAAATAGCAATTTTCGTGTCTCTAGCTTTAAAAAAATCGGGACCTCACAATAAGGACTCAGTCGGGACTTCACATACAAAATTTTACTCCCTTCCGGGTTGAATTTGAAAAACACTGAAACACGTATTTCTTTGTTTATTATGAATAGCTGAACTAACAATTTTCGTGTCTCTAACATATACAGGGTGGCGCATAAGTAACGTCATGATTTATTTAATGAATAACTTTTTTCTTTCTGATTTTATTTTACGTTGGTATTTATTAAAATTTAGATTACAGTTTGGAAATATGTTCACATTATGTTTTGAACATAATATCTATCAAATGGTGAATGGATGATCTTTGTGTCTGAATAATCGAATGCTGACTTTCAAAATAAAATTTTACAACTTTGGTTCTTTGTTCTGTGCTGTCTTTCCATCTGTTAATTCTGAAAAAAGAAAGAAAAAAATAACGTAAAAAAAAATTTTTTTCACTAATTAAATCATAACGTTACTTATAAAGACTAGTCCTGATTTTCGATTTCATGTTATATAACGATTGTTAGTATAATATTAGCTTATACTTTCTGGAGAAATGCCTGCAATAACGAAATTTTGGAAATAAATTATAAGTCAATAAATTTTAAACATAAAAAATTGACGTTTCGAACGGCCAAAACTTAATTCGCCTATTTCATCCCTTAAGAGGTCTATTTTCTAAAAATATTCTTAGAAAATCGTTTTCAATATTCTTGTGCACCTCTACACTGTCTATGGAACAAATAATCGAATTTAAATATCTTTCAAATTTAAAGGTTCTAATTTCGTTGGATTTGGATTGGCGATGATTAATCAGTCAATCGGCCAGGACATATAATTTTATATGTATAGAAAACAAGTAATAATATGTAACGAAATGAAAGTCAAAAATCCTGAATATAATGTAGCAGTATTAGTGAAATATGTAAATTGTGGAACACCCGATATATATATTTATGAAATATACATGCATTAGAGTGGTATAAATCATTTGTTGCGCTTAGGAAATGAATGAATATTGTAAAATTCCCATATTTGCTTCTATTTGATTTAATGTGAAAATCGTTATTACATTTTCCATATACTTTTGATGAATATATAACGAATGCTATTTTAATTAAACGCTATGCTGAACATAAAAGTTTTCAATAACATATAATATAGGATATTTGCCATAATTGTAAATATTGTTTTCATTAATAATAATTATAACTGGTATAATTCATTGCCTCTATAACAAATTTTAACTAATTGAAAAGGTTGATTTTTATCATATTTTATTTCAATTTTCAAACGGAAGAGTTGCAGGAATTATAAAATAACTATTGAAATTTACAAAATGTTTGGAAAATAATTTTCACAAATAAAAAAAGTACTAATTACGTTTGCACTCACAACTGGTCAATAAATATTTTTAAAAGCAAAAATTAAGCCCGGTTTATTGATTGTCTACTTCAATGCCGGTTGTATTTTCTGGTGTGGGAAGTTTGCCCAGTATATATGCCGAACCTGTTAATTATGAAACAATATTCTCCAGCTTGTATATACGTACTTACCTGGCATAGTGGCTTCCGATATCAACAAGGCGTTTCTCCCATGGCGAGGCTTTTGCACTACGGTTAGGCTGGCCTATGTGATTATCCCTAATAGTGGATAATAGCGGACGCGTAACTTTTGGTATTCGGGACTGTGATTCGTATCCCGGTAAAGAAAAACAAACCACTCGAGTGATCGAGCTGTTAATAGCACTCTGCTTGGAACTGGGATGTTGTTGGTTTCATCCCGGCGGCGATTTATAAATTAATTAAAAAAAAATTAATAGAGGTTAAGGATGTAGGAGTGCCGATGTGTAGTCCATTTATAAAATTCTTAATAAATTAAATAAATATTTAAGAAAAAAAACTGAGATTTCGGGTAATTTAGAAGATACGGCCGACAGAAATATAATTTATCCGAAATCTCAGTTGTTTTCTTAAATGTCTCTTTTTTAGGCCCGTCATACCGGAATTTTATTGGATCAATCTATTTATTAATATTTCTATTTTCTATTCCGTAGTTTTTTTTATTCATCTTATTTTATTTCAAGTGAAAATTATCAAAATATTTAAAAATATGTGTAAAAATATGGGTTTCTCTATAAGAGCAATGCATTATAACTCGAACTTTAACATTAAATAATTAATTCAAGACCCCCGTAACCCCTCCCCCCCCTGAAACTTTTAACTACATGTAAAATTTTCAACTACATGTAAAATTGTAAACAAAAAATCAAGCCTTAATCTTTTTGAAGCTTCAGTGCTTGTACATCCTTATTTGACTAAACTGTCAGCGTATGGACAAGAACGAAGGTTATGCTTGTGAAGGTTTGAAGTTTAAACAAACAACAATTAGTTACCGCGTTTTGATAAATTAAATTTTCAGAGATAAGAATTGTAAATGTAAATCAGACGTGCCGTGCTTTCTTTATTCATTGGTGAGTATTTGAATTCATGTCAAAACATTATTTTTTGTTATAACTGTGAAAAAGTCTATTTTTTATTCCAATTGGCTATGGTGTTATCAGTTCTATTGATAAATGGATACGATATGCGTAAAAAATTCACTCATTTTTAATGTCGATACCATTACATGACTGTAATTCCATATTGTAATCCCATTGCTGTTTCATTTATTTTCCAATATACATATTGGTTCACAAAAATGAATACTTTAGAATATTTGATTTAATAATGAATGTGGATTTATTTATCTATTTAGTTGTAATCGCGATCTCGAAAACAGCTCAAACGATTTTATGAACTTTTCGGAGGAGGGGTTTTCGAGGGCAAAAATCGATCTTGCTAGGTTTAATCTCTGGGAAAAATCATTTTATGAGAGTTTTCACCCCTAATTATCAATGGTTTACTTTTTCTGTTACGTACTATGGGTCACAAAATTAGTGCTCGTTTATCAAAATTTTATAGTTGATTTGTACCTTATTCATTCGGTTTTTGGGAAAATGTTTCGAATATAAGTTGTTAGTATATTTATAATTAACAACTTTTATCTGAAGCATTATTTTGTAAACAGAATGAATACGCCAGTTATCATTATTTTACTTTCGAAGCCATTATTATGTACAAACCAATATAAAGTTATTTTTGCAAGAATTATATATCAATAGATTGTTTCGACTTATTTAGGACTTTAGGACTTATATTTTGAGTAATGGACATTTTGGGATTTGATGGAAAACATTTTTTCGAGTTATAGAGTATTTCGACATCAAAGTTTTACTTATTGAGGTACAATAATATTTTTACAGGTGTTAATTTGATATGTTTGTATGTAAAATAAAAGCTTGATACTTTTTCAATGTATGCAACTCGTCAGACATTAGTCTGATGATGTTAAATTGGCGAAACAGAAGCTACATACTGGAGTTTTGTATCTTATACTTTCAAACGAGCAATATTTGAACATTAAAGCTTGACACATCTCAATTAAAGCTTGACCGCCTAGGAAGTTCCTATAATATTTATATATATATATATATATATATATATATATATATATATATATATATATATATATATTATATTGCTCGTTTGAAAGTATAGGATACAAAACTCCAGTATGTAGTTTTCTTTATTACAGTTTATACATCATCACACTAATGTCTTACAAGTTGCCTTCATTGAAAAAGTATCAAGTTATTTAAATATATATATCATACGTCATATATAGAGATATTTTTTCCAAACACATAGTGATGAAATAATTTTATATTTGCCCTGATCAAATATATACAGTACAGGGAAAGTTATATTACCCTGTTGACTGATAAAATATTTATACTTATTCACGTTTTGAAGATTTTGTTGCGAGCTGCCGGTCTATGAAGAATTGAATGACACTGTATGTATGTATTTTATCTCGTGAATAATATGGTTTTGTATCACGTATTTTACGAATTTTTTATTTCGATACACGTTAGCGTCAAACCCATAATTCGAATACGACCCGAATATAGCTCAATACCAGTAAAAAGCGACTGTTCAAAGATTACTGAATATCATATCTTCATTCAAACCATTTCATATTATTTGCTACAATTTGCTACCATTTCAGATAATTGGCAGTCTTTCAAGGTAGATGTTTTTGCTTGAGAAACCTTTACTCTGTTTCGCTTTACTGCGCCGATCATTTCATAGTTTTTACCCTGGAGTATAGTCTCCATGGTTTTTACTATTGAAATAACTGAGTTCAAACGATTGTTTTATATAAAGACTAGCAGTACCCGTCGCTGCTTCGCTCGCAAAAATTTTTTAACGCCCTTATAACCAAGTAACATAATATTTTCTCCCGTCAAGGACTGATAAATTGCGTTTAATTTTTGAAATACATTTGTTGTATGCACTGCCACCTATTGGCAAAATTTTTGAAGTACTCATGTTTTGTATACTGCCATCTATAGGCAAATTTTTAAAACGTATTTGTTATATGCATCGCTATCTATGCATAGCATATTTAACATATTTGTTTTATAATATGTTTTCCGACACCTCCAACAAATATCATTATATTTTAGCTAATGTATACAAAAACTTAACAAATTATACACTACTTATACACTTGTTTTATACAATGTAAGGATATATGTAAATCAAAAGGTTTGTTCTTTTTGCATTGATATGTCATAGGTTTTTTTTAAGTATTCAAACTTCTAGTTATTTTTTTTTTGGGTTAGTAACCAAATTCGATTGTTGACGGTAGCATATATTTAATTCAGCACAGCGATATTTATTCAAGATATTATTCATCTGTCAGGAGATATTGGTTTTTATTAAAACGTATACGCAATCACATATACACGTTTTCTGATAAAAATTAATATTCCCAAATATTTGCGAAGCAAAAAAACATAAATAATATGTGCGATATACATTTTTGATAATGTGGATCTGTTACCAAAATTGAATTCATAGTATTATTTATTTATTGTATTTGTTTGTGTTGGTTAATAATATTATGCTGATAACTTTTTTTCGTTTTAATCAAAACATGTAATGTAATTATTGAATTATTGAGTATAATGTCTAAATATTCTATATAGACTGAGTTCTTTTCAGTATAACTCCAAATTTAAATTATCTTTTATATTTTGTATTGAATGGGTTACTTGACAATTATTTTAGATTTTCGAAACTCAGTTTCTTCATCAGATAAAGATGTGATGACAAAAATGTACAAATTTTCACATATTTAGGTACTAAGTATGTAATATTAATTACATAATAAAACATTGTATGAATGAAAACAAATAAATATGTAAGGAAATTTAATATTTGTTTATTTGTGTATACTTTCGTGTCAACATACAAGTGTTTGTAAAATTCCTTTCGGTTACGTATGACAAGTCTTCTACAGTTTGTCATACGTAACCGAAAGGAATTTGGACAAACACTTGTATGTTGACACGAAAGTATACACAAATAAACAAATATTAAATAATAATATCACTTCAACAAGAAGTTTATACTGTCTAAAAAATATATAAAAAATATATATATATAAAAATTAGAATAATATGAAAAAGTTGGCTGTCACATCACAATCGTCTTTGGTGTAGTGGATGCACACTGGACCGGTTAACCAGAGGCCCGAGGTTCGATTCCTGGTTGACGAGTTAATTTTTTCATATCAGTATTTAATTTAATTAATAAATTCAATGACAATAAAATGTGTCGGGTATACGCTATAGTCTTCTACAGTTTGTCATACGTAACCGAAAGGAATTTGGACAAACACTTGTATGTTGACACGAAAGTATACACAAATAAACAAATATTAAATAATAATATCACTTCAACAAGAAGTTTATACTGTCTAAAAAATATATAAAAAATATATATATATAAAAATTAGAATAATATGAAAAAGTTGGCTGTCACATCACAATCGTCTTTGGTGTAGTGGATGCACACTGGACCGGTTATCCAGAGGCCCGAGGTTCGATTCCTGGTTGACGAGTTAATTTTTTCATATCAGTATTTAATTTAATTAATAAATTCAATGACAATGAAATGTGTCGGGTATACGCTATAGTCTTCTACAGTTTGTCATACGTAACCGAAAGGAATTTGGACAAACACTTGTATGTTGACACGAAAGTATACACAAATAAACAAATATTAAATAATAATATCACTTCAACAAGAAGTTTATACTGTCTAAAAAATATATAAAAAATATATATATATATAAATTAGAATAATATGAAAAAGTTGGCTGTCACATCACAATCGTCTTTGGTGTAGTGGATGCACACTGGACCGGTTATCCAGAGGCCCGAGGTTCGATTCCTGGTTGACGAGTTAATTTTTTCATATCAGTATTTAATTTAATTAATGTAAGGAAATAACAATTCAATAAAAAGTTAGCTGAAAGGAAAATAAAGTTACAATTCAACAATAACTATTGTCGTATGTAAACAGGTAGGTAATACATACAAAATAAAACTTATACAAAATAATTTTTACATCAAAAAACTATTAAAAATATTATATGTATTTAAATATTGTGAAGTCTCGCTGGTCATTTAATATTAAGTAGAAATTTTTCAATCTATTCATTTCTACTATTTTTAAATTATTTTAAATGTGGGTTGGATATGTAAAATTTCGAATTTATCGTTGAAAGAGTATTTTCCGACATGAGGTGTTCAGCAAAACTATATTTTGCTCCGTTACTCATGTTTCGATTTATTTTGTTGTCAGACGTACGGGCCGGAAATATTTTATAAATACCTGTATCTAAAGTTTCTTGATTATTACAAAATTGGGACTATAAATATCCAGTATGTATGTTATATTAGCCAGTACCAACCTTTGGTTGTATTGGTGTGTACAGATTTTTTCTACTTTGTACCATTTAACATTAAGCTTTTGGTTTCAATTGTCACGTCGATAATGTAATGATTCATGAAATGCAAAACTTTTATAACCTATCCGTTACTTGTCATTACCATTTACCAGTCCAATTGGTAGACCTGTTATTCCCAACGGTGGCAGTTTGCCAATTAAATTAAGTAAATAAAATTAATGGGGCGGTTAATTGGCTAAGCTGTCGGCGTATAGACATGAACGAAAGTAATCGGCTATATTGGTGAAGGATTTTAGCAGTTTTTTTCTGGCATTTTTCTCCCTTCCAAAGTGCATATAAATATCAGCATAGTTCTTGTCAAAGTCGGTTGCATCCGTACAACCTGCCAATTCCTAGTCTACGTACAAATTTCTTTATTTTTACTACTAGTGTACTTCCAGGGACCTCCAGGGGGTCGGTAAAATAGGTCTAGATAGATTGTAGCGGCTGGACGGGCTACACTTCAACCATAAGGTCCATTGTGATGCCTAAGGATGTGAGGATGTGAGTGGAGTGGAAGGAATTTTTGTGTTTCGACTAGGAATTGGTAGGATGTGCGGCTGCAACCGACTCTGATAGGAACTATGCCGATATTCATCTGGAGGAAACTGCAGAAAACTTTCACAAGCATAACCGGTTACTTCGTTCTTGTCCATACGCTGACAGTTTTGTCAATTAACCGCCCCTTTCTTTTTTTCATAATTGACAAACTGTCGATGTCGGGATTCGAACCCATAACCTTCCAATTAGACATAACGCTCGGCTACTTGGACGATAAAAAAAAGGCCTAGAAAGACTTACATGCCAGGTTTCGATCTCCCCTCCACTACTACTCTCCGAAGCATTTTTTCGTAAATTGCATGTATAACGATACTTTTGTGGCCATGTGTATCTCTAGTCTAGTAAATAATAAAAAAATACCTATTTAATAATAGTGCACAAACATATATTATAAGGCGTCATATTAATAACTCTATATATTTGTATGAATTACCATCAGATAATATTGTTTGCATTATTCTGAAAAAGAGAATAATTATGTAACAAATATCATAGTGACTTATCGTTAAATAACATTTTATATGAATATAGGTTTATGCTTGAGTTTATAGTATAACTACTTATAGTAACGAATGACAACGCAACCTACTTCTTTTGTGTTCAGCGAAAACAATGTAAAATAATTTTATTATTATGATTATTATTACAAACAGATAAAAAATAAAATCTATTTTGACAAAATGGAAACCCGACTTCAAAAATCAAATATTCTATAACAACAAATGCACTAAAAAGTAAAAAAATAATTACATATTCTTGTGCCAATTTTAGTTCATCTAAGCAAAAATTTTTAAATATATATGTACAATTATTGTTATTTTTGAAGGCGGTGTCAGCATAGAGATATTCACATAACTTTTGGACACCGCCTCCAAAAATAACAATAATTGTACATACATATTTAAAAATTTTTACTTAGGTGAACTAAAATTGCCACAAGAATATGCAATTATTTTTTTACTTTTTAGTGCATTTGTTGTTGTACAATATTTGATTTTTGAAGTCGGGTTTCCATTTTGTCAAAATAGGTTTTATTTCGCGCTTTTTAGTGACATTTAGGGCATTTTTTTATAACAATTTTTTTTATCCGTTTTTTTTTTTTTTTAAATTTTTAGTGCATTTTTTTATAACAGATTTTCAGTTTTTTTTTACAAGCATTTGGTTTTTTTTTTTTGTAAAAATTATTTTTTTTGGGGTCGGTTTTTTTTGTAAAAAATTTTTTTGAAGTCGGTTTTTAAAAAAATTTTCTTATTTTCCCATTATGAATGAGTATACCCTTTCAAAAAAAAAAAAAAAAATTCGCAGTGATCGGTTATCACATATAAAATGAGGATTTTCCTCGATTTCCCGGAGATCCCCAGAATGCGATTTGGTGACAATGGGTCCAATGGGAAACCAAACCCTTTAAAACAAAAAAAAATAAAAATCGGTTCATAAATGACGGAGTTCTGAGGTGACACACATTAAAAAAAAAACAGACGAATTGAGAACCATCCTCCTTTTTGAAGTCGGGTTAAAAATAGTATTTACTTTTTTTTAAACAAAGTTATTGTGGTCTATAAATCTCTCTTATTATATAATATGGAGTAATATTTATATATTTTTTGTTACATTATATTTATATACATATTTAAAATTCATTTAAGTATTTTGTATTTGTATTTGAAAATAAGAACGCCGCCCTAAGGAACTTGAGATTGGGAACCAATGTTATTGGACTGTATTCATAGTCCGGCCTTAAGCGTAAGTTTACCTTAAGAATGATCTTAAGGCAGCGTTTAGAATCATAGACGCAATCTCGAGGCAAGCTTGAAAGTTTGATCTTAGCTAAGATATGTGTGGTTGGGTAAATATTCATAGTCATAGCTTCAGGCGATATTAAGAATTGAATAAAACTTTTTAACAAAAAATAGAACCGACGAAAGTCCTACACTAATGTAAATACATAATAATTTTGAGTTTAAATACCTAAATATTATTTTGTGGCTTATTGTGTCAATAGAACTACATATGTGTGTCACGTTTCAACAAAATCGGTTCACAGATGAAAATTCAGGGGTGAACAATCAACCATTGCCTATTTTTCAACCCTTAGGGGCAAAATTTTTTTTTCAAATTTATATGGTATCAATTTCGAATACTCCCTATCTAATAAATAAAGAATTATCGAAATAGGACTACTCTGTAAAAATTTATGCGTGGTCATACATAAAAAAAACTATAGGGGTTGACTTAAGAACCACCTTCGTTCTTTCGTCGGTTAAGAAAAACATCGAACTGCGCAAAGATATTGAATTTTCAAATAGTGTGTACAAAAAGAACGTATATTAATATATTTATGATATTTTTCTTTAGTGGAAGCGCTGGGAAGTCTTATTTTTTATTTTTTTGTGGCTAAAATTTGAAAGTTTTTTTCAAATTTATATTGGACCAACTTTGAAGCATTCCCTATTCCACAAAAATAAATTATCAAAAGCGGATAACTCAGTAAAACGTTATGCGTGATCATACATTAAAAAAAAAAACTATACAGGTTGAATTGAGTACCTCCTTCTTTTGTCGGTAAAACCTGTATTGACAGTCAAATAAGACAATCTTATTATAGATCTTAAGCTTACTTTTTATTAAAAAAAGAGGATTTTCAACATTTTAGTAGACAACCTTAATAACTTTGCAGTGAAAAAAGTAGTGAAGATAATGAATTTTTTGGGTTTACATGATATAAATATCGATGATAATATTGATATTGATTTTGATTCTGACAATGAAGAAATAATTATACGTATTCCTAAACGCTACATTCGGGATATACAAGATACTTTTGATTTTTTTTTCAGACATCGAATTAAAAAAAAAGATTTAGATTCGACAAAATCAGTACTAAATTTGGAATATTACCATGAATAGAACATAATTTAGCTAAAGTCAATTGTCGCGGATTACCTATCCTACCTGTATTTCAATTATTAATATGTTTGTGATTTTATGCATTTGCAGTTTCCAGGGAATTATAAATTATTATCACATGAGAGTGTGTATTGCTTCAAAATTTGAAGAAAATACTTTTTATTTTAACTTTGCACATCATATTTTTCTTATTATTTATTTCAAAACCAATTTTTTTAGCTCGGTACTTTTATGTACGGTCTTATGAGGTTGTTTATATTTGTAGAATAATATTCAGTATCACTGACAATAATATGCTATATTTCTCAGCAAATATGTTAGTTATTGCTGTAGAAAATATGTTAGTTTAATAGTAACATATTTTCAACTGCAGATATCCGATAATGTATGTCACAAATTTTATTTAATAAACGCATATTTAATAAACAGAGATTTTACTATTATTTAATTATTTAATATGTTGTTTAGAGATTTTATTATTTAACAGACGCTGTTGACATTTACTAAAGTTGTTAAAATTTTTTTAGATGTTTTATAATTTTATGGTTATATATGAAGTGAACAAACAATACACGGGATCCCATCAAATTGGTCATATCTTGATCACCACGTAAAGTATCGCGTATTTTTAATTGCGAATATATATTTTATTGTTGAAAATGAGCTCTCTCTCATTGTTAGAGTGAATACAGGAAGCAGACTTCTATGTCCCTTTGATTTACCAAAGAAGGAAAAAATTAATTCACTGGTCGCCTCTTGATAGCCCTTTTACTGTTTACTGAAACCAATTTTATGTATTTGGTTTTTTTCTAAAATATATACAAGCAAAACATGCATTGAACTTCATCTTTAAAATTGTTATGAAGTGTAAACCTGATAAAAATAATAATTTATTTTGTGTTTGATAGCAAAATTAAAATTGAAAATTTCAGTTCATTATTTAAAATACGCTTAAAAAATGTCAACAAACAAAAAGTTAATAAAAAAAAAGTTTTAATAAACAATATTTTAAATACCTATTAAAATGAAATAGGAAAAGTGCAAATTGAACTCTCTGGTCAAGAAATCTTTCCGAGATAAATTGCATTTTTGAGACCTAAATACACATATTGGAGTTTTAAAAAATAAAATTGAAAATTTCAGTTCATTATTTAAATTATCAGGAATTGAATTGTATTAAAGTTATAGAAAATCAACTTTTACATTATACATTTTTCCAAAATACAATAAATATTCTATATTTTGTGTTTTCTTCTTATTCTGGGGCCTCCTTTCCCTTTGACCGATTCTACTTTCGAACTAGAGCTTTCAAATACCTGAAGTATATCAGATACGAAATTTCATTTTCATTGGACTAAATGTGACCGAGCGAGTCAAATACATGGAATAATCCAATCGGAATGAAATATATCTACATTTAGTATTTATTTTGATGAAATTTGCTAAATTGACGCAGCTCCAGCGTAACGAATTTTTTCCCTTATGATTGGGCAGTGTATATAAGCGCTATTTTTGAAGTTTGGCAAATGGGCCATTCCTGCTCTTTTTTATGGACCCCTAAAGGGCAAGGAATTTATACACAGGCTAGGTATTTTGGTAGGTTGTGCAGCTGACTTTGATAAGAACTATGTTTATATTTATCTGCAGTTCGTAAAAGAAAACTGCAGAAAACCTTCACAAGCAAAGCTAATTACATACTTTCCGATTTGTCCATACGCCGACCGTTTAATCAATTAACCGCCCCATTTTTTTTCAAAATTATTTAATTGACAAACTTTCACTGTTGGGAGTTGAATTCGCAACCTACCAGTTCTCAGCAGAGAGCTGTTGATAGCACAACCATTTGGACTAGTTGCTAAATCAGATACTTTTGGTACCAATCCCTGAATAGTTCTAATAAATCGATATTTATAAATATTAAAATGAAAATGTTATATTTTTATTTTGATATATATTTTTTTAAATGAAATAAAATGAAAAACGTCAAAGAGGTGGTGGTGTTGGATACCTGTAAAATAAATATAGACCAGTTCACACCATACAGAATCATCCTACCAAATCAGTTTTACCCCCTAGTGACTATATACACCTGGATCTACTGCTTGTTTGCTTGCTGTTCGCCACCATTACATCGTGTAAGCATGGATACTACACAAGGATACCGAACTCCATGTAAACAAATAATTGACTGAAATAAGATGTCAGTAGTGTTCTTCTATACCGGAAACAGTGGAGAGATTATAAAGCGCGAGGTTGAATTGAAAAACATGACGCATTTATGTAGTATTATAAAAATTATTTGCAGCCAAAGTATTTTTCCAACAAAATACAAAATTCTTAATAAATGAAATAATTAAGAATTATTATTATAAGTAATTAGTTGAAGTAAGTGATAGTTAAAAATTCGCAAAATAATAACATAATCAAAAACAAAATAATTATAAAACATGGAATAAATAGTAACCTGTGAAGTTGGAATTGTAAAAATGAAAATAAATTATGTAAAAATAAATTATTTTAAAATTATTAAAATTAATTTAATAACTATTGAATCAGATATTAAATTAAACCTTTATTAATAAATAATAAATAATATAAAATAATCACTTCGAAATAAAACTGGTTACTTGCTTACTTCAATCTTATTTATTATACTATATTCACTTCGGTACGGACAGTACGAATTAACAACTAGCGACGCTAGTGGCATAAAAAGTAAATATAATTTCTACAATTTCGTTGCCATATTTTGTCAATTCTCCCGTTTGAGTTCGATCTCCTTGTGTAGTCTCCATGGTGTAGAGATTGAAATCAGTTAGAGTCATAATAAATTTATATCTAGTTGATTGCATAAAAGCATTTTCATTAATAAAAAGTTTCCACTTCAATTATTAATAATGTTAACATTAATTTTGAGATAACACAACAGTTTTCTCTGATCATAATAATAACGAACATACGATGATGATATTACAAAACAAGTGGATGATAATATCTATCTATATGCGGATAAATAAACGATACTTACGTGTATATTTTCAAGATTTTTATTATCTTAATAAAGTTATCACTTTAAAATGTTTATTGATTTAAATAAAATGATTTCTTTTAGTTGGATAGAATTAGCTAGCTCAAAGGCGGTCTTAAATCAGTTAAATTGTAAACTCGATTCTTATTTTATTTGTTGGGTGATAACGTGATAAATAATATATCCCATTTGGACGCTTCTACGTTGTCAGGAAACCTGTCAAAAAAATGGTCAAAAACTGTTAAAAACGGTTTTTGGCGTTTTACAAAATAACTATGCATCTGATGAAAAAAAGTGCTCTGGTATGAAAAATACGCAATAAAAAGACAAATAAAATGTGTTTGAGCCACGATCGGTTCAGTAGTTTTTGAGTAAATGACAAAAAACCGTCATTTTTGGCCATTTTTTCGAAAATTAATAACTCACATTGTATTTAATATAAAGACCTCAAATTTGGCCAGAATGTAGGTTTTTTAGCCCCCAATATACGCACCATTTTAAGAGGATCAGTTATTAACTTTTTGATAAATGTTCAAAAAACCAAAAAAAAAACCCTTCCGAAAAACGGCCATAAAAAAGTTGTTAGCACACGTAGGGTATTTTTTACAAGTAACCTTTTTTTCTTCTAGAGTTACTCTACAACTTACCTTAATGACGTTTCTTTTGAGCGAGTGCAAGTACAGAAAATATTGATTTCAAAAAACCTAAAAAACCTAATTAACAATTAGCCATTTCCGAAAATGTGTCTATCCGTCCGTCAACACGATAATTCAAAAACCAAAAGAAACAGCGGACCAAATCGCAAAGGGTCGGGCCAAATCGGACAAAGCTTGCCAAATGGCCAAAACTGTCTATCTTTGAAACCGGAGGAGATAAAACAAAAATTGTTCCTTTTTTAAAAGTAAACAACTAATGAAAAAACTTTTTTTCGTAAATTCAGTATATACCGGTTATTTGAGCAATTGAGTCAGTTGTTATTTTCACTTGTTTTAATATTTTATTTGCAAATAATTTTGGTGGAGGCAAGGGGAAGTTCTTATTATATTACATATTATTGCGTTGGGGGTTTTTGAATTATTAATATTACTTTATATTAATATTAATTATTAATATTAGTATTATTAATATTATTTTTAATATTACTTTTATAAAATGTAATGAAATAGTATTTATAAATCAAGTTTGAAAAATACTTTGATACAAATAAAATTTGATACAAAAATACTTTCTTTTAAAAAGAAGCATAGTAAAGGGCTTTTTCTTTTTTTTTAAGTTTTGGATTGAAAATAGAATGTTCATAAATATCTACATGTATATAAATTTTTATTGAATAATTTATGAAGAAACATCTTTTATAAAATTTATTTTATAAATAAAATTCTCTTTAACTGCATATAAGAATTAAAAATAAAACTTTGAAATGTTCAAATTCTATACAATATTAATTTTTGAATTCCAAATATATAAATATCTAGAGCACGGTAGTGCGCAGAGCCGAGTTTAAGGGACATATAAATTTTTATTTAATAATTTATAAAGAAACATCTTTTATAAAATTTATTTTATAAATAAAATTCTCTTTAACTGCATATAAGAATCAAAAATAAAACTTTGAAATGTTCAAATAATTCTATACAATATTAATTTTTGAATTCCAACTATATAAAAATAAATAATATACTTACTCATTATTCTCAAAAAGACATCAAAGAGAATAAATATTTGAGCACCTATAGTAAAGTTGGATAGAAAATCATCGTATGCAGTGTCATAATTGGAATAATGTTACAAAATTATCGTGCTTTTTCCTTGGTTATTCTCTGAATACGAAGAAAATTCCACTGGCCATTTTTAAGGTATATATCACGGAGACTACACAAGACTATATGGAGATCGAACTCCATGTAAACAAATAATTGACAAAACTAATATGTCGGTAGTGTTCCTTCTACACCGGAAACAGTGGAGAGAGTATAAGGCGCGAGTTTGAATTGAAAAACATGACGCATATATGTAGTATTATAAGTAAAAATAAATTATATTAAAATTATTAAAATCAACTTTAAGATTATTGAATCAGATATTAAATTGAACTTTTATTTATTAATAATAAGTCTAACAAAATGACAAATAAATATATACTTCACTTATATTTTGTCAATTCTCCCGTTTGAGTTCGGTTTTCTTTTGTAGTCTCCATATCTATATACCATATCCTGAAGAAGATTGAATCTGATAATCAATTCAATTATTTTGAAGAAATAAAGAGAAATAAATCAATTTCTTTTAAAAAGGACTTATCTCGGAATTACTATTCGTAAAAACTAAAAACTCGCGAAATCGTAAAAACTAACTGAATTTTTGTATTTTTTCAAATCGATAAACTAATATTCAAATCAGTTAATAAATATTTTATGCTATATCAGATTTTGATCAAATTCACTATGTAAATTGAATCCAAAAAAAAAACAAAATCTTTAGGATGTGCTGAGCGGTTTACGAGATATGAGTTTTTGAAGATATTAATATTATTTTTCCTATCTGAGAGTCAATTCGCTTGACTATTATCCGACTTTTAGAAGTTTTCAATCTACATTGAGTTATTTGAGTATTACCCTAGAAAATTTTATCAACATAGAAAATTTAGCTTATTGTCAATCATCAAAATTCGCGGGTGATACAAGTTTAAAAATAGAATAGGTCAGATGATAATATAATTCGTTACTTTGGAGCTTTGTGGATGGATCTGTTTAAGGTTCAAAATGAATCGTACTCTGAAATATGAACATTATGATTGGATTTCTCTACTTATGTTATCGTTTGGCTAACCAATTTATTACATTTATCATTCACGGTTACTTATGGATGTAGCATTGAAACATTAGATGCGCACCGGTGTGCCTGGTTTTGCTAAAATTAGATCGCTATGTCTTTGTCTATAAGAATAATTAACAGTACATCAATTAGTATAGACACAACGCATGCGTGGTTTTTCAAGTTAAGCTGCTGGTATAGGACACATATCGTATACCGCCTGTATTTCAAAATACACCCAGTATGCAAATAATGTATAGTGTATCTATCACCGATGATATGTAGTGTACTATGATATGGTTTACTTTGTCACACTTAAACACTATTAAAATCCGTATTGTATAACATATAAATATTATATTTATCACTCTTTAACTACAATCATTTATATATAGTTGAATCTTACTCGTGCGCACTTAAACTGTATTAAAATCAGTATTGTATAACATATAACTATTATACTTATCACTCTCTAAGTACAATCATTTATATATAGTTGCATCTTACTCGTGCATGTATACATTGTCGTTATTGTCCGTCGTCCGTCGTGTCAGTGTGTCTACATGTATATGTAACAAAGACACCATATCATAGTACATATACTTACACCATACAGGCAGCGATAGATACACTATACATTATTTAGATTGGGTGTATTTTAAAATACGGACTGTAGATTATTCTTTGACTAGGAGAGATAGTTTGTTAAAGGTAAAGTATAAATATTATGCATTTTGTATGTAGTACGGAGACCTCGATGGAATTTAGTAGCATTTGATGAAGATTTTGTACGCTTTTCTCGAAAGTTTTTTTAACAAAAGGCGAATATCAAAGTCATATATCATTTTAAATAACCTAATTTTAAATAATATTTTATATACACTTTTAAATCAGAATAAAAGATACTCTTGTATATTAGGAACTCAAGAGATACAAAATATATAAAAATCATAAATGATGATAAATTTTTACTATTCCACTTTCATATATCTATACGAAAAAATTTCGTTACGCAGGAGCTGCGTCAACTTAGCGAATTTCCTTACAATACATAAATATCTCTAGTCACAATTTAAGTCTGATCAAAATTAAATGTCGTATCTGATTCATTTTAGTATTTTCAAGGCCAATTTGATTAATAAATGGCATACGTCAAGGAGGAAGGGGGGCATAAAGATAGAAGAAAACACAAAATATAAAATATCTCCCTTAATATTGGAACGATCGAAAAATGTATAATGAGTAAAGTTGTAGAAAATCAACTCTGCTATAATCCATTACCCGATAATATAATTATTACATTAAAAAAAAGTCCATATGTACATATATATATATATATATATATATATATATATATATATATATATATATATATATATATATATATATACGTGTATATATATATATATATATATATATATACAAATTTTAGCGATAGTGATTTTTAACATCTAATAGGTAGAATCGATGGAAATTTTCACGAAATTCCAACATTGGTGCAAAAACAATAGCTGCATTTCCTTTGGAGGAAATTCGCTAAAAATAATGTATCACAAGAAAAGTGTATAAAAAGTTTCTATTTTTCTTTAAAAATGATTCCGTTAAGGTTTAAAAATGATTACGTTAGTTGTTAAAAATAACAACTAATTGAGTTAATTGCTTAAATACCCGGTATAGAAAAAGTTTCAAACAAAAGTTGTCTATTTTTGTCTTAAAATCTTTTACCGTTTAAAAGTTGGATATTTTTTTCCTGGCGGGGAAAAGAAGTCTGACTTTACCCATTCACGAACTTGCACACATAATTATAGTTCGTTATCTCTTTTTCTTGTTGAGTTATCGAGTTAACGGGCAAATTAGGCAATTTTATGAACTCCTATACCAAAAATTAATTTCTGCGATCAACTTTTTAAACCGTTACTAACTTGGGACTAGCCATAATATATCCTTGTATATATTATATATACCGGGTATAAAAAGAGTGAAATAATATAATAGTTTAAGGATGTACGAGCACTGGAGCTTCAAAAAGATTAAGGTTTGATTTTTTGTAGTTGAAGTGCATATAAATCATGGGGGGGGGATAACGGGGGTCTTGAATGAATTATTTACTGTTAAAGTTTTAATGCATTGCTCTTATGGAGAAACCAATATTTTTACACATATTTTGATAATTTGAACTTGGAATAAAATAAGACGAATAAAAAAAATACTACGCAGTAGAAAATAGAAATATTAATAAAGAGATTGATCCAATAAAATTCCGGTATGACGGGCCTTAAAAAAAAAGATATTTAAGAACTTTCGGGTAAATTCAATTTCTGTCGGCGGTAGCTTAATTAACCGAAATCTCAGGTTTTTTTCTTAAATATCTTTGTTTTAGACCGGGTACGAAGGGCCTAAATTAAATTTTAATTTTAACTTACGAAAAAAAATTATATACTTTGTTGTGGACTTTTATGAATGTACTGTATAAGATTTTGAAGAATTTTATAAATGGACTATATCTAGTGCTCGTACATCCTTAACGTACTAAAAAACTTCCTTTTATGTATGAAAAAAAAAATTCTCATGTGAATAAAATATCTTAAGAGAATCTATAAAATATTCTGAATATCCCGTACTTCTTACATCATTGTTTTCACTTGATACAGAAGTAATGCGATACTTTTCAAATCAGATTTATTCTATTGACATTATTTTTGATATATAGTTGGCATATACGTAACGTTAGATATATAATATGCGATGAAATATTAACTTAAATTGTTCATAAAAATTTAATAAACTCAAAACGATGATCATCAAATGGTTGCGGCGGTAATGGTACAACACAATATTTGATATGTGTAAAAAAAAAAAAAACAAGAACTAATGTGGTAAAATTTGTATGAAAAGCTGTTTATGACAGATAATGGTGAATATAAAATAAATGACTATTAGAGGCAATGCATTGTATTTTATACGTATTGTTCTATTTTTTTTTATATAAACAGAGAACACACTAAAATCACATAGAGGCGTCAATTGTGCTGTTGCTATTTTATTAATATCCGTACTTTTGGACGAAATTAGCCTGATAATCTATATTTTGTTTTTTAAGGTAGTTTCTGCATCAAATTACTTTTCGACAGATTTTGTTCATTTTTTTTCACAGGCTAAAAATAATGTTTTCTAATAAATCCCGCAGGTTCAGAATTTTTGACCGTTTAGAACGCGAGATAATTAATAAGAAAGTAAGTAATCTTTCTCATTAGAAGCATGTAAAACTTAATGCCGCCCAACTATTATCGGTTGTATTAAAAAAAAAAACTAAGAGAGTAAAGATAAATATTTCTTAAATAAATTTAAAATAAAAAATCACGTTTTACCGTTTTGTTTTCGAAATATAATAGTTTAAAATTTTGTTTTCTTTCGAAATTACATTAATTTGTATACAAATAAATGTATGTGAGTGTATAGATAGATTGCAGACACTGTCTTGGACCGGACACACTTCGACCATAAGATCCATTGTGATACCTAAGGTTGTGAGGATGTGAATGGAGGACAAGGAATTTTTGTGTTTAGACTAGGAATTAGTAGAATGTGCGGCTGCAGCCGACTTTGATAGGAACTATGCCGATACTCATCTGGAGTTCGTGAAGGAAACTGCAGAAAACCTTCACAAGTATAGCCGGTTACTTCGTTCTTGTCCATACGCCGACAGCTTAGTCAATTAACCGCTCCCCTCGTTTTTTTGCTTAATAATGGATAAAGTGCTGATATCGGGATTCGAACCCATAATCTCCCAGTTCCAAGTACACATAACGCCTTTACAAGCGCGGTTACTTGCCTGGCTAAATATATGTATGCGAGTGTATATGTGTATATGTATTTGTTCTATAATAAAAGCGATCCGGGTTTTCTTGTCCTGATTATACAACACAATGCTGGAACTACCTTAATTGAAATTAATTGATACAAATTTATATTATGATCATTCAATGTGGTACATTTGTTTTTGTACTAGTCATGACCCGTCCGTTCTACTGAGCGTAACTTTAGGAATTTAGTAATAATTTAGTGATTTTAATGATTATTCGAATTTCATGGCTTTTTATGTCATATTATCTATACAATAAACAATCTATCATTGTTTTAGGAAATACTTTCGTTTTATAAACATATTGTATATATTAACTTATGTGCCGCGCCCGTTTTGATGCTAAAACTATTTGTACGGAATGTATGGAAAACTATTTCGAACTGAAGTTGTTTTATATCAAATAAACATTTTTATATTTGAAGATAAGTTGTGGGATTTGAAGATAAGTTATATATTGTTAAGAAATCGCATTTTTTGTTCTTTTAACTTTTTATCTACCTCTTACGGTTTAAAAGTTAAATATTTTCCCTCTCCTTGGGTGGTTCATTTTTAAAGATGGAACATTTTTTGGCTTTGAATTTGCTATCTCTTGAGGTTTTAAAGTTTGATATTTACGTAGTCCTCGGCCCAGATGGATGGTGTAAGAGACAATGAGTGACTTTGCAAGTTGTTTATTTTTAAGAAAAGAACATTTTTTGCCTTTGAATTTTTCTTCCATCACTTAAAATTCACCTGCACCACAGAATAATGAATAGTGACTACTATACCAACCAACATATGTTTAATCAGGCAAATATCTCAACCTAAATATTTTTAATAGTGCTGAAGTAACGAAGGTCGCATAATAAAATGTTGCAGAAAATTCAACCGCTTGAAACGACCGTACGTATACGACCATATTTATTCATCTTGGCGAGCTGGACAGAATGATACTTCAGAAAGGGCGATCGGACGAAGTTGACGACTGAGGTGCCGCAACGCCCTCGTTAAAATAAAAATTTTGTAAAATCCTTTCTTAAACAATGCCTACAATATAAAATCTACAATCTTAGGTTTCTATCCTTCTTCCAAATTTTAGGTTTCTATCCTTGGTGGTTTAGCCTGTACAATGATATGTCAGTCAGGACATTGCATTATATATATATATATATATATATATATATATATATATATATATAATATATATATATATATATATATATATATATATATATATATATATATATATATACATAGTGCTTTTCAAACTTCGGTTGATCGTTTTCGACGAAAAAGTGACAAATGAAAAGAAGAGGCATTGTAACATTGCCTTTCATGATATATCCCAGGACTTTATTAAGTATGTTTATTTCTTAACCAAGTCCAAACGAATCTCTGAATGTGTTTCCTTCAGTTACGATTGTACTATTGCCTCCTAACTATGTAAAGGTAAATAATAATTATATTAAATAATTATTATGTAAATAAATAATAAATATATGTGAAAGATATTATTGATTTGATTTATGAAATATTATATATATTAATATGTAAATTACCATGCTTGTTAACATTCAAAGCAACCGTGATAATAGAGGGAAGTTATAGTTGTTATGCAACAGATAAAAATGATGAACAAAATTATAATAATAATTTAATGAAGAAGCGATACCGCTACAAAGTTAATAGTTTTAAACAAAATGGAGCATTAATCCTGTTACACAAGTGTTTTCACACATAAAATTACCTTGAAACATTGATTTTTGTAATGAACTTTACATACATATGAAGTCGTAAACAAATTATACGCAATATACGATATATGACACCAACCATAAACTCTAAATACGAACTTTATATATGTTAGGTCTGTATATACACTGCACAGCAAAAAAAGTACGGCGCTCTTTGAAAAATTCATTTAAATGATTTTCTTTGAATTGTTTCATATCAACTATACATTTTTATCTATATGTTTTTATTGATATTAAAATTGCAGCTAAAAAGCTTATAATTCTTGGGGAAAAAGTTTGTTTAAAAAAAAAGACAAATTTGCATAAATTTTAGAATTAAAAAAAAATATTATCGAGGTTTTCAAAAGGAAATAAATTTTTAACAGAGAATATTACCTCCTAATGTCCTAATGACTGCCTCAAGCTGTCGAGACATACTTTTAATTAAGTTCGCTACGACGTATTGGGCGATTAGCACCTATTCTTGCACAATAGCTATTATGAGCTCTTGTGAGCTATCAGGAGGGTTAGATAGAGAGATTGTAGATTGTAGAGGAAATGAGGATGTGAGTGGAGTGGAAGGCAATTTTGTGTGTATACTAGGAATTGGCTGGATGTGCGGCTGCAGACGACTCTGATAGGAACTTTGCCGATATTCATCTGGAGTTCGTGAAGGAAACTGCAGAAAACCTTCACAAGCATAGCCAGTTACTTCCTTCTTGTCCATAGGCAGTTTAGTCAATTAACAGCCCCCCCTTTTTTTCTTAATAATTGACAAACTGCCGATGTCGGGATTCGAACCCATAACCTTCCAGTTCCCAGTTCCACTCAGGAGGGTTAATTCATCTTCTTATGGGTCGGACCAGTACATTCCAGTAATTTTCTGTTGGATTTCATTCTGAGCTACGTGGTGGGCATCTTAAAATATAAATATCGATCGTTTTATTTAATATAAACTCTCCGGAATCGTGTTTCTACGGCTTCTGAGGGTGCCCAAAGGATCCGTGTAGAAGACTTGTTGAAATGAACTAATTTCCCAGAAAGCCCGCCGTAGCATTAGAGCTCATTGTAAGCATCAGAGCTCATAATAGAATTAGTGCAAGAATGGAAGGTAATCACCCAAGATGTTGTAGCGAACTTAACTAAAAGTAGCGAACTTAGTTAAACGTATGACTTGAGGCAGTTATTAGAACATAAGGAAGTAATTTCTCAGTTAAAAATTTATTTCCTTCTGATAACCTCGAAATAATATACTTTTTAAAATTGTAAAATTTATGCAAATTTGTCATTTTTGTTTTAAATGAACTTTTTTCCGTAAACTATAGGCTTTTTTGTTGCAATTTGCCCCCAATATCAACAAAAACATGTTCAAATAAAAAAAAAAAATATTTAAAAAAAAGTTGATATGCAATAAAATTCCAAAGAAAATAATTTAAATGAATTTTCCAAAGTGTGCTACTTTTTTTCCAGTGCAGTGTATGTTGACTTACATTCTACTAGAATGTGTGCTAATAATTTACCGATAAACGTGTACATACATGTAGCTTATAGCTCCAACTCTAACACATCTAATAAAGTTTCTTATGAGAACAGGAATTTCCTATAGTAATTACATATAAACTTTACAGTGTTCGCTGTAATTTATTTGTTTTAAATGTTTCAATTAGTATAATCAAAATTTGAGGTAATTGGGATCATTCAGTTTATTCTTTATATTTATAGCATTACATAGCTTTTCTTTCTATTTTCGTTTATATAATTTTGTAGGTTAGAATTGAAAAATAAATCTTAATTCATTTCGGTTTCTTTCAAACATTAACATTCACAAGAAAAGTTAAAAGTAAAAAAAAACACCCAATGATCCACCAAAATTATATGTACAATGATAATGTTCTTATATCATCTTGAAAAACAGCTGATAATTTGAAACGATTGAACCGATTTTTATACATAGCTACTAACCACCGCAGAGAAATCACATTCAAATGGGACCACGCGTTTGAGAGGTACGATGCCACACATAGACCCACAAACAGACGAATAGATAGACAGAAAGAAAAACACACCTGTTGTTGCGTCGGGGATTAAAAATAAGTGAAAAGAACAACTGAGTTAATTGCATAAATTCCCGGTGTGAGTAATGAAAGATGTTTGAGATAAAATTACGACAAAAATAGTCAGTTCGTGGAAAAAAAGTAGTTTCTTTTAAAAAAAGTGAAAATAGCAACTAACTGAGTTAATTGCTTTAATACCCGGTATATTCTGAATAACAAAAGTGTATTTTTTAAAACCGAACATTTTTTGCCTTTACATTTTTGTTCTATCACTTATAGTTTTATCGATGGGCAGTTTTGCCCATTTTGCTCAAACATGGTTTTCCCATTCACGAATCTGACCTTACTTTTTACTTCTAAAATACACATACAAAATTTCGGGTCGTTATCTCTTTTCGTTTTTGAGTTATCGTGTCCACAGGCTGACGGACATGCGGAAATGGCCGAATTAGGCCATGTTATAAATACCCCTTCCGAACATTTCCGTCTGCGATCAATATTTTCAAGTGTTACAAAGTCGGGACTAAAATTAATATACCTTGTATATTTACATACCCGGGTATTAAAAGGAGCTTTTATTTGCTTTTGAAATTTTTTTTGTATCTCTTACGGTTAAAGATAAATATTTCCCACATAGGAGATTCACTCGGTCCGATTTTGTCAATTCGATCCGACTTATCGAGTGGACGAACGGATTTGCGAAATTAGATGAATTCGATCATTTTATGAACAACTACAGAAAATATCTTGAATATGAAATTGTAGTAAAATTTATTGTCTACAATTTTACTTCGGATTCTGAAATTGGCTAAAAGATAATAATAATTGTGGGAATAACTTTTCCATTTTACAAATTTTTCAATATATATTGGTGGAAGTCGTGTGATTACTATGTACTAAATTTTTAAACGATTTCAGAAAAAAAAAACCATTACCTAGTTTTATATAGAAATAATTCAGGGTTACAATTGACTTTTAAAATGTCTTTTAAAGGTTACAAGGTTACAAATTCGCTATATATATATATATATATATATATATATATTGTATATATATATATATCTATATATATATATATATATTGTATATATATATATATATATATATATATATATATATATAATGCTTATATTTCTGTTCCAAATAAAAAAATATATGTTTACATAAAATTATAAAATCTGTTTTTGACATTAAAATGCTTTTTAAATTACCTGTATCATTTGTACAAGTTATTTTTCATGTTTTTCCACTTGAGGGTGTTTTTGATTGCTGAATTTTTCATGAAAATTGTTCTGCATATTTAAAATTCAAAATGTAACTGGAGAAAAAAAAATTATGACATAAGTATTTGATTCAGGTTTTAATCAATAAAACAATTTTGTAGGAGGTATGGGATCTAGTATGGTAGGAGGTATTGGATCTAGTAAAATAATTAAAATATCTGAATTTAGACAATACAGGCAATTTATTTGCTCAAAACTGGGTGAAAGTAAAAACTGGACAAAAGTAAAGAGTTCGGACTATGGTAATTTAAAAATTTAAGGATATCCTGGGGAATATTTAAAAGTACTTGCGTCATTTATCGTATTTTGAACCGTCTTTGTGATTGGGTTTTTGTTTTGCTATTAATTATGCAATCAGTACAACAAACCGGTTTGATTCACACATATGCAACACATAGACAAAAACACTGTTCAAGTATACAAAATAATGTTATGTTGAAGAAAAGGAATAATTTTAAACTTTTATATTTCGAAAACAAAACGGTAACACGATTTTTTTTAAAAATTTATATAATAAATATTTATTTAGCTTTACTCTACTAGTTTTTTTTTTTTTAAATTCTGTCGAGTATTTTGTCTAATACAACAGATAATAGTTTGGCGGGTATGAAGTTTCACATGCTTCAAATGAGAGAGAGTGAGAGAGAATGATAACTTTGATATTAATTATCTCGCGTTTTAAACGGTCAAACATTCTGAAACTTCGGGATTTATTAGAAAACGATATTTTTAGCCTGTGAAAAATGAAATAAAATGAGCAAAATCTGTCGAAAAGTGGTGGTATGCTGAATCATCCTTAAATAGTATGAATGCCAGATTACTAATTTTACCTCTTCTTTTTGACAGAAATTGATGTTTAGAGTAATATTTAAAAAAAAATAAGTATCTCCTTCCGTCTCCTATATATCCGTTTCAAGTAGCCAAGCAATTAATGATTGTGTTCATAATTACAAGTCGTATCACACTCATTGTTATGAAACTAGATTACGTGACAAAGTTGTAATTCGAAAGGTATATATAACTTAAGTTTCTGATCCCGAAGATTAATTTAAAAAAAATTATTTATTTTCAATTTAATAAAAATTTACAAGTTAATTAACACAATAATATTTCGATCGACAATAGTTTTAGCTTTACAAAAATTAGAAATCAAATCATGAAAATAGGTGTTGCGTTTGTCATTATATTGGCAATTAATTGCTGACAATGCTCTCCACGTGTTTTGTACAAAGGAAGTTAATTTATTTCAATAAAATAATAATTTGATGATTAAAGAATTTCTGTAAATAAAATAGTTAATAAAATAAAAATATTATATTGATTAGTACAGGTCCGTATCCATAACTCCTCCACCCTCAGTTTGGACAATAGGCGAAGTATTTGACTATTGGACACGTTTAGATGACGGGCCAATGAAACTTGATTGCTGGTTCAGTTGTATTCGTAAAGTGGGCTGATGGTTCTTCTAGATTAGATTTTCGGTTGTTGCAGAATTTTACTGATTTGATTATAACGTAGAATACGATGGTGCAGCAAACCATAAATGTTAGTACACAAAGCCAGTAATTTTTAATTTCGTTGTGGGTATGTAGTAGTTGGATTTCTTGTCTATTTTTAAATTGGAAGTTTTCTAGTTGTTTTAGCGTCGGTTTTCGAATAATATTTGTAGAATTTATTTCATTAAATACTGCTGGTATGATGTGGACTTCGTCCCAATAAACGTTCGGATTACTATTGTAACGGATGTGATTGATTTCCAGTTGGCAATTTTCGTAGTGGATTAATATTGTTCCTTTAATTTCTTGATGACGTTTACCGCATGTACTAGTAACATTAATTGATGGGGAGTTTATAAGTAACATATAGTTTGGTTCAGGTTGACTAATTTCCAGGTATTCTTGATTTTCTATTATAGAGCATTGAGCTGGATAACCACGAATGATATTTGCAATACATTTTGATTCGTTGATTCCTGTTCTATAGGCTCCTTGTGGACAATAGTATGTTCCTTCTATTTTTGGACATTTTTCATCCAGATATTGAATGTAAAACTCACTCATTATTGTATACGGTTTGGGGAGTATTAATCCTTGTGTTTTGTTAATTGGTAAGGGTATTAGGTGATAATGTGAAAAGTTATCTTTTGATAGGATTGGAATTTGAATGTTGAAGATTATATTGGTGTGGTTGTAATAAGCTTGTAATCCTAGTAGTTCGTAAATTTGTTCGTTACTATTGAAATGAACTGATTGTGTTTTTAAATTTTCAAAAATAAAATCAATTTCGTCGGGATTAAGTATTTGTTTGGAAATTATATTGAGTTTTGCTAATACTATGGCTTCCATAATATTATTTAAATGATTTAGTAACAAATCGATATTATAATTAATCTGGTAAATATACTGAATGTATTGAATGTCTTCCTCGTCTGTTTTGATTTCATTAAGAAATTTAGATTGATACAAGTTCATATAGTTTTCTATAACTGTTTGTTGATCATTAATGTGGTTAGTAATATTTTGAAATCTGTCCATCATTTTTTGATTGATTTTGATTTGGTCATTGAGTCCTCTATTAATGTCATGTTGGTTTGTTTTTAGTGTGTTAATTTCGTCGTTTAATCGAATTGCGTCATTGTCGTCCATGTTGCCAGAAATACATTTTATAATTGAACCTAAACCGTTAATTAGTCCTCTTTTCAATCGATGTTTGGGTAGCAAGGTTTGGTACTTTGTCTGTAATTCTTTGTACTTCATACGAGTGGTAATTCTAAGGAGTTTAACCGTTTCATGATTTTTAGAAGATGGTATTTCAAGTGATGTTCCTATACGTTCTATAAGGTTCTTGAGTTTTTCTAATTCTATTATGTGAATGAGTTTATCGTGCGTCATTATTAATCTAGCTGTTCCTATTTTTATGGGGAGTAACCCGTGGCTATTTTCTAGGTCCTGCATCTCCATTTTCTGATTGATTACTATGGGTATCCTGAAATTTACGTGTCTTTTTTAATTTTTGTTTATGAGCTTTGCTATTTTTATTTGTGATAATTACTGCGGTTTTATCACTCTTTATTTTAGTTCTTTTAAATCTTGGTTGTAATTTGCTAAATCGAGCTTGATTATTGGTTTCATAAGCTATATCGTTTGGTTTGTACGTTGGGAGTGGGTCTTTTTTTTCGTTTAATTTTTTGATTGTCTTTTCTTTAGAGAGTTTCATTTTAGTATTAAGATTTTCGTAAAGCGATTTTTGAAAATCATTTAGTTTATTTAAATAATCATGAACATTTTGATAGTTTAAATTTTTATTGAATTTATAAGTTCTGCCGAAAAACAATTCGTATGGGGTGATTTGAGTTAGTGAATGTATTGCGTTATTGTATGTAATTAAAGCTTCTTGGAGGATATCATCCGCTTTTGGTGGTGGTTTCCTACAATAGATTATTCTCCAGATTTCGCTCAAAGTAGAGTGGAGTCTTTCAACAGGAGCATTTCCGGTTGAGCTTTGTGGAGTAACATGGTGTAATTCGATACTATATTGCGCGCAAAAGTCTTTGAAAATACTGGATGTAAATTCCCTGCCTCCATCACAAATTACCTTTTTCGGTATACCATAGTGTGATATAAAGTTTCTTAAAGCTTTAATTATGCAAATACTTGTTCGCGACTCTAGAATGTAACCGGATGCGAATTTTGAAAAGTTGTCTAAAATAGTTATAAATTTTTCATTTTGTATAAAGAAAATATCGATGTTTACAATATCTAAGGGTTTTTCTGGCGTTTCGGTTTCTTGCAAAACTAAATTTTGAGGCTTTCTATCGTATTTCATTGTTTGACATATTTCACAATTATTCAAGATTTTAGTGATTTTGTCTTTCATGTTCAGAAAATAATACTCTCTTTTCAAATGTATTAGAGTTTCATTAATACCTCTATGATTACTCTTGGAATGGTAGTTTTTAATAATTTCGTCTTGTTGGTCTACGTCAGTAATGTCATTTAAAATCGTTGTACATCGTATTAATTTAAAAGTTTTAGAAGATGAAAATAATGATGAATAGACTGATTGAATTATTGAAAAAGTTTCGTCATTCGAAAGGATAGCGGTTAATCTATTTGGGGGTACATATTGTTTAAGTATATTTATTATGTCTGATTCTTCGAAATGGTGTTTTCTAATAGTACGTCTTTGTCTATGATTAAAGATGGTGTTAAGTGTATTTGTTGGTCTTTTATCAGAAGTTTCTAAAATAAGTTGTAATGTAAATTCGTTGATCGGACGTTCCGATATCGGTATACCATCGTTGATATTTTCGTCAGCTGAATGTATAGTGTTTAATGATTTACCAGATTCACTATCATATTGGTTTTTTAGTGAGATTGAGCTGAATGTTTGGGAATCCTGACTATCTATAGAGATTATAGAATCAGATCCTATACTGACTGAATTTACGTTACACTCTTCTAGTTTGATTCGACTTAGAGCATCAGCGTTAGTATTCGCAGTGCCTTTCTTGTACAGAATTTGATAGTCAAACTCTTCGAGTTTAAGCCGCCAACGAACTAACTTCGAGTTAGGTTCTTTTAAACTAAACAACCACGTTAGAGGTTTATGATCGGTAATTATATTGAATTTGCGTCCGAAAAGGTATGGCCTGAAATACTTTGTGGACCAAACGATCGCTAATAATTCTTTTTCGATGGTCGAGTAATTTTGCTCGGTTTGTGACAGAGTTCTACTGGCGTAACAAACGGGTTTGTCAGATCCAATAGGCCCTTGGCTCAGAATTGCACCAATGGCATAATTACTAGCATCCGTTGTCAAATTGAAAGTTTTCGAAAAGTCCGGGTATTGTAAAATGGGATCGTTAGACAATATTTCTTTACAAAGTTCAAAACAATTAACGTATCTGTCATTAAATTGAATTTTTTTATCTTTTCTCAGGCATTCAGTTAGAGGTTTAGTTAATTTAGCAAAATCTTTTATAAATTTCCTATAATAACCTAATAGCCCTAAGAACGATTTAATTTCTTTGGGGGTTTTCGGGATAGGAAAATTTTTTATTGCCTGTATCTTGTCGGGGTTTGGTTTAATGCCCTCCCTTGTGACAATGTGTCCTAAAAAGCTAACTTCTTTATGCAAAAATTCTGACTTATCCAATTGGATTTTAAAATTTGCGTCACGAAGCTTTTGAAATACGGCTTTTAGGTTTTGTATATGTTCAGTGAGTCCTGTGGAGAAAACAATGATGTCGTCCATATAAACTAGACATATTTTTCCTTGAATTTCTTTAAGTACGTTATCCATCACCCTCTGGAAGGTTGATGGAGCGTTTTTGAGTCCGAAAGGCATTCTGACGAACTCATAATGTCCGTTGTCTACGCTAAAAGCGGTTTTCTCGATATCTTTGGGATCTACCTCGATTTGGTGAAATCCAGAAGCGAGATCTAACGTACTGAAGTAAGTACTTTTACCTAATTTATCAAGTATGTCCGTGATATTTGGGATAGGGTAGCGGTCGTCTATAGTTTTTTCGTTTACTTTTCTGTAATCGACTACTAAACGCCATTTTTGTTTTCCACTGGCATCTTTTTTCTTTGGTACGATCCAAATTGGAGATGACCATGGACTATAGCTAGGTCGAATTATTCTCTGTTCTAATAAATTTTGAATTTGGGACTGAACTTCTTCTTTGTGCACATAGGGGTATCTATATGATTTAGTATATATTGGTATAGTGTCTGTTGTAGCAATTTTGTGTTTGATTTGATTTGTAAATGACAAATTTTTACCTTCTTTAAAGAAAATATCATCAAAATTTCTACATAACTTTGAAACAGCTGATTTTTCTTCACTATTAAGATGATCCAATCTAATGTGTGAAGTAGAATCATTTTGTGTTTCGTCGATTTGACATGTGATATTGAAATTATTGATTTCTGCGTATTTACTTAAAAGTTCGACTTTAAGTGGTTGGTCAATATAAAATTTACTATTATTTTCACTAATGTTTGTTACTTCAATATTACTGAACCAATTTTCCGATCGATAAACTCCTTCACTAATTAAAAATTTGTCATTTATTCTGATAGGTTTTACGTAAATGTCACCTGATTGAATGTCTACGGGTAATTTAATGAATTTCTTTGTGAGACTGGGGATTTCAAAACACTCTGACATAAAGTTTGGTTTGAATAGTAGAGGAATTTGTGCGTTCACGGTTTCTAAAATTTTATCTTTTAAATTTACTTTGGCTTCTAACTTTTTCATAATGTCTAAGCCGATGAGGCCATCGAAATAGTTGTGAAATTTGAACAAAAGAAAAGTTGAATCACCCTGTATATTGAATTCATAAAAATTTGGAATTGTTATTTCTTCGTTTATTACATGGTCGTTTAAAATTGTTTTAATTAATGCCGGTTCGCGTTTTTTCCTATCTACAGGATCAATAAATTCGGGGTTAATAAAAGATGATGAAGCTCCTGTATCTATTAAAAATTTTAGTGGTTTGCCAAATGGGGATGAGATGTGTATGTATGGGAGACTGTTACCGTGTTTGTTTATATCTAGGTAGCCTGATTGTCTGTAGTGTCGTTCTGAAAATTTTCGTCAATTTCTGGATCGTCTAAATTTTCATTTGTCGCAAAGTCTGTAGGGTAATATTGGTCTAATCGTGGTTCGTAGTTTTGATAGTCTTGAGTGTATGAAGAGTAGTGCTCTTCCTGATAATTTTGATCTTCGTATGTTTCGGGTTGAGTAATTGTATGTAATTCTTGGCTAGTAAAATTTGGAGGTCCGGTAGATTTGAAATAGTTATTATATGGTCTACTAGTTGGTCTGCGTGAATTTCCTGATCCTAAGTCCATTGGTTGTGGATATGATTGTTTGTTGGATTGTTGTGTTTGGAATGGTTGTGAAAATCTGGGTGGTTGTTGTGTATGAAATGGTTGTGCGAATCTAGGTGCTGTATACTGGGGTTGGATAGGTCGTCTAAATGGATTATTTTGGTAATTTATGGGTTTGTTAAATTGATTTTGTTGGTGATTTTGGAAATTAGGTCGGAACGTTTGATATTGTTGAAGATTTGGTGGTTTGTAAGTCATTTGTTGGTTTATTTGTGGGCTGTATGTTTGTAATGGTCTATAACTGTGTCCTAAAGGTTTTTTAACTGTTTGATGGGGAACTGATGTGTTATTTTTCATATAATAACAATTTTGTTCTTTTATACAATATGAAAAAGCTTCCATTAAAGTTTTAGGTTGCATAGCTCGTATGGTTGAACCTAAAGGTTCTCGTAGACCAGATAGGAAAACATTCAAGCACATATCGTTGTAGAGTTTTTGTTTGGATTCGACAACAGGTTTTTCTATTTCGTGAATTTGTATGTGGTTTGTAATATTTGAGAAAATTTCTATAATTTTGCTATAAAATAATTCTACCGTGTCATTATTTTGTCTAAGCGCGTGAAGATCCCTAATTAGAGAAGATTCGTTTCTCTTATCACTATAGTGCATTATTAAATTATCTTTTATTTGGTCCCAGACAATTGGGGTTCCGTACATATTTAATACTTCGTTTGCTTCACCTACAATTTTATTCCTAATAGCACGAAGTAAAATTCTGCCATAAGGGCTGTCCATTACGTTTGAATTAAGTAATGATGTAATTTCTTCGACGTTATTTATAAAATCGTAGAGTAAACGTGGATTTCCATCGAATTGTGGAAGATCCTTAACGGCATCGGGAATTTTTAAATTAGCAACAACATCTGCTGGTGTAATCACTTGTGGAATTGGGGGTGTCATTTTTAAATTATTGTTGTAATTATTATTTAACGAAAAATTATTATTAAAAATCAAATTTGTAGAATTATAATTAGTGTTTTCTAAATTTAAATTGTTATTTATGGTTAAATTATTTAGAGAATTTATAATATCGTTTTGTTCTAAATTATTAATTATTCTAATTTGTGATTCCTGATCTGTGTTCAGCAGCGTTTCAGGTTCACTATCGATATCGGTATCAGTTACGTTTTCAGCGTCGCTACTATTACCGGATGTTCGATTTCTGTATTGAAAGCTTGGATCGGGTTTGTTAAAATTAGGATCAGAGGACATAAGAAAATTTTGTTTTTTTTTTTTTTAAGAGTGAGTATTATAATCAATAAATGGACTTACATGAAAAATAGTAGAAAACTGCTATTCATTTCTTGATTACTGTAGGTCCGTTGAACCAAAGGATTGAAATCCACCACAATGATGTTCGTTGATTGTGTGTTCTCGCTCTCGTTGATGGACGTACCACAAGTCGTCTGGTAAACCGCCAGAGATTGTTACAACAATGATAAACCGTCAATGTTTTCACAGGATACGACAACGTTTTCAACGACCGATTACTTTAAAAGGTTGTTCCCGGTTTTTTGAACAAGTCCTAACGACTGCGCCACTTAAGTTTCTGATCCCGAAGATTAATTTAAAAAAATTATTTATTTTCAATTTAATAAAAATTTACAAGTTAATTAACACAATAATATTTCGATCGACAATAGTTTTAGCTTTACAAAAATTAGAAATCAAATCATGAAAACAGGTGTTGCGTTTGTCATTATATTGGCAATTAATTGCTGACAATGCTCTCCACGTGTTTTGTACAAAGGAAGTTAATTTATTTCAATAAAATAATAATTTGATGATTAAAGAATTTCTGTAAATAAAATAGTTAATAAAATAAAAATATTATATTGATTAGTACAGGTCCGTATCCATAACTTATATATATATATATATATATATATATATATATATATATATATATATATATATATGTATATATATATATATATATATATATATATATATATATATATATATATATATATATATATATATATATATATCTTAGAAACCTTAAGTTTAGACAATTTTTAGTAAACTATTACATAATTATTATACAAATATTTGTCGGAGCCTTGCACGATAATTTAATGTTAGGCTTGAACAACGGATTCGTTTGTTTAGTAATGCAAAAAAATAAATTTAATTTGTTTAATATTAATAAACTCAAAACATTCACGGTCGTTTAAGGGTGACCAAATTAAAAATTCAAATCCACTGTGTGCAATATGCCTCACGCAAATGCATATAGCTATCTATATGTGGTCACGGAAATTGTTTTACGTATTAGTTTTACATATGAATTGATTCCCAATTAAATGACTAAAAGAATTGACATTGCGTCGCTGTGCGATTGACATTCATGATATACAAGTGAAAATAAAAAATTAAAAAAAAATCCCTAACGCAATAATATGAAATATAATAAGAACTGCCGTTACCTCCACTAAATTTATACATATTAAAAAAATCCAACTTTCATATAATATCTTGGAAAAGAGCTGATAAGCTTCAAACGACTGAACAGATTTTTATCAAACATAGCTAAGAATCATCGCAAGGAAACTAGCTATCTAATAAAAAAACCGTTTTAAAATCGGTCCACGCGTTTGAGAGTTATGATGCCACAAGTTCCACAGACAGACTCACATAGCCTTCAAACTTATGACACCCTTCTTTTTGCACCGGTGATTAAAAATTTGGTGTAGAATAGACAGATAGATTGTAGAAGCAGCCCTGGGCGGACTACACTTAGACCATAAGGTCCATTGTAATGCCTAAGGATGTGAGGATGTGAGTAGAGTGGAAGGAATTTTTGTGTATAGACTAGGAATTGGTAGGGTATGCGGGTGCAGTCGACTATGATACGAACTATGTTGATATTTATCTGGAGTTCGTGAAGGAAACTGCAGAAAACTTTCTCAAGCATAGCTGGTTACTTCATTCTTGTCCATACGCCGACAATTTAGTCAATTAACTGCCTTCTTTTTTTTCTTAGTAATTTATAAACTGCCGATGTCGGGATTCGAACCCATAACCTCCTAGTTTCCAAGTAGGCATACTGCGCAGACATAACGCCTTAGACCACTTGGACTGGTTGGTGTAGAATAGGCTTTATACTTAAAATAAGAAAGTGGTATGAAAGTAATAATTATACGTATTTTTTTTAAATGTTTATTTAGGAAATTTCCAAAAATTATGTCATATGCTACATAAAAATTATAACTAATAATTTTCAACATTAAAATAAATAAAAAATAAAAAAACAAAATTAATTTGCATATTTATAAACACAAGAACCTCATTAAATTTTAATGAAATATTAAATTTTTACATACTATCACACATTTAAAAGGGTGCGTTTTGTTATTATATTATAATTTGAATATTTATATATGCTGTTATTTAACCTATTGCCCTAAATACCTATTTACTTATTTTTATTTTTATTTTTTTGGGAAACTATTTGACTATTCTTCATAGATTGGAATC
Source organism: Nineta flava (assembly GCA_963920215.1). Taxonomy (NCBI): domain Eukaryota; kingdom Metazoa; phylum Arthropoda; class Insecta; order Neuroptera; family Chrysopidae; genus Nineta; species Nineta flava. The sequence goes on from OY986042.1 coordinate 96,349,459, forward strand.
GGACACAAAATATATTTAAAATTGTTTCTTTATATAAAGTTTAAGAACATAACTTCCATATTTCTCTATTTCTCAAATCAGTAGATTTCTTCGTTTTGTGAATTTTTTTCAATGCTAATAGGGAATATGCATGAACATTTTTCATTGAATATTCCTCAGAGTTGAAACAATAGGGAATATGCATGAAAATTTTTTTTCACTTGAATTGAAGCATGTTTACTTGACAAATATCAAGGTAAAATTACTTTTTAAATAACTTTAAAAATAAGCGAGATATGAATGATTGAAATTTCCGATTAGACAATGAGAGTGATAGCCCTCTTGATATGTTATCTGACGTCATATTACACTTTCATCATTTAAAATACACGTAAAACTCCGTTTTTAGTATTTTTGCAAGAAAGAGACAGATAATAATCTTTAAAAGCTTATAGCTTCCTTGATATTTGTCGGATTTTAATTTCGTTTATAAATATTATTACAGTATTAACAGTATTTTCATATTCTGAAAATAAATGTGAAAAAAAATTTTCATGCATATTCTCTATTGTAATTGTTATTTTCCTTGACCAATTTATTGTGTTTTCGTAATTCATGTTTGAATTTCACAATTGTAAATCTTTTAGGTGTACGAAACAATGTTTCAATGATGTAGTTTTTGAGATTTACAAAACAAACAAACATTAAATATTGAATCAAGATAGAAATATAGCATTTTGATTAGCTTCCACAGTTCACATAATATACCAGTCTAAGGCGTTATGACTGCGCAGTATGCCTGCTTGGAAACTGGGAGGTTATGGGATCGAATCCCTACATCGGCAGTTTGTCAATTATTAAGAAAAAAAAGGCGGTTAATTGACTAAACTGTCGGCGTATGGACAAGAACGAAGTAACCGGCTATGCTTAAGAAGGTTTTATGCAGTTTCCTTCACAAACTCCAGATGAATATCGGCATAGTTCCTATCATAGTCGGCTGCGGCCGCATATTCCTCCAATTCTTAGTCTATACACGAAAATCCCTTCCACTCCACTCACATCTTCACATCCTTAGGCATCACAATAGACCTTATAGTCGAAGTGTAGCCCGTTCAGGGCAGCCTTTACAATCTATCTAAGATACTATCTATCTATCTAAGATACCGCAAATGGTATGTTCTTGCTCGAATTGAAATCTTTGATAAAAAAAGTCTTCAATGTAATCATTGTTTGACGGTCAGTTATAAACAAGTATTTCAACGTCTCACCATAAAGGCAGACTTTTTTTAAAACAGAAACATTGTGTCCAAAGATGTAAGTATGACCATTTTTTAGATAAGGAAAAGTAAGAGAGATTAAATTTTATTTAAGTTGTAAATTTTATTTCGTTTCACTGGTAATTGTTGTGGTCATTTTCAAAATTCATTTGTTTAAAAAATGTTCATGGCTGTCTCTTATTGACAAAACAATATTTAGAAATAGCCTGATATCTTTTGTAGTTTAAGACGAAAAGGAATATGAATTTGAAAGGAAAATGCAATCGGATGTACGACCCTTTCTGTAGACGAATATTGATAGTAATAGAAGTTATGTGATGTATTCAACATTATATACGGTTTATATACTCATTTCTTGTATAACAATATCATTATACTCAGGATATAGCGTTAGCAACGAATTTGACACCCCTTATATATATATATATATATATATATATACTCCTGTAATGGGGGATTTCAAATTGCGTGCAGTCACGATATAAACACGAAACAAACAAGAACCACTGGTGGGACATTTGTTTGAGTTATACAAAAGCTAGAATTAAATAAACGTGTATAGCAGACAAGAGTGTAATATTTAGATTAGCTTTAATCTATAAATAGATTTTTTCCCTATAAATTTGCGTTTAATTTTCAGTATCTGTGTTTTAATGAATAAGTAGGCGATTCGTTATTTATTTATTTTTAGTATGCCGTACCAAAACTGTAAACGTTGAGCGCCTATAATTTTTTTTGTAGATAATTTCATGTTTTGGAATTATAAAACTGTTCATTCCAGTGACATTGAGACGTTTGTCAAGGATACTACGATACACTTTAAATTTCATCACAATTTGAGTGAATTTCACCCGGAGTACATTTTCTTAGACGTGCGTGATCATTTATTTATCTTGCATTGCAAATTATTAAAAAAAACAAAATACCTTTCTATAGTTTTTTATCGAACGGTAAATAATTTTAACATTTCGTACGGGGCTGGCTAATAGGCATACATGCACGAAAACGTTTGTTTTAAAATGTCTGAATATATTAAAGATGAATATTGGTGGTCATAGAGGACGTCTTTCGATCGTGAAAGCTTGCACAAAATAGAGAACATGCACTATCATTCAAATTAATTCTGAGAAAACATGCTATCAATATATGACGATACTTTTATCCGCCCAAAAACAAAAATGTGAGAGGATCCATGTTTTCGCATATAAAGAGTGATATCCCAGCAAAGCAAAAAAGTTCGCCTTTAAAAGTAGTAAAAGTAGGTGCTAGATTTTTAACAAAAATGAAAAAAATGATTGGTATATATTTATTGTGAAAGTTTCTCAGGTGCAGGATATTTCATATTTTTCTTAAGTTTTTTTCTTTAAATTAAATTTTATATCTCGAAAAAATTATGAATCCACAAAAATTGTATAAATTCCACGACTTTGATAAATCATAAAATAAAGTTAGCTTTCAATATTTTTAAGCGATCTTATTTATTGTTCAGTTTATTCCTCATCGCCTAAATCTGACTCATAAATGAAATCTTTTGTATAATTTAAGTATGTGGAAACAACATTAAAAATCTTCAAAATAATCGATATCGAAATTTTTGACGCAAACTTGTTATCTGAAAGTGCTTGTATCGTCGATTCCTTTAGGTGCACCTGCAAGGTTTTATTTTATATCATAGATTGGAAAAAGAACTCAATCAGTAAAAATCGTTATATATTTCAATTTGCCTAAAAAGTAGTTATCATATCAAGTTTCGATGTCAAAAAGTCCCACCAATGTTCATACAAATTACTTAAATGCCAAATCACGGAGTAAACATTACTTCCGTTGTATAACCATGGTAGTAATGACTGGAAGAACCGTTTCAGATCCTTCTACCATGGGCTCTATTTTGAAATTAAAGAAACTATTAAAGAAACTAGAATTAATCCGTTTAATTTTGTTTTATGTAGCAAAAACAATACACAAATCGTAAAACAAATTTTATCCAAAACACTTGCTCGACGAAGGATGAAAGAGTCGGTTTCTTTGTTTAAATTATTCGTTGAATAGAAAATAAATTAATTGTTTGAAAATGTAAATATTATAAAATATTTATTATTACTTTATTAATTATTATTTTACATAATGTTGTATTTTGCAATGCCACCCACATGAGTAACGTCATTGTGTCACAAACTTCTTGAATGAAACAACATACAGAACATTTGCATATATTTTAATAATAGGCATGCTCTTGAAAACTTGACATGTATAAAATACAATACTATATAGGATTGCGACAAACTTACTATTAAACCGACGATGGCGTTTGTCAAGTAGGTAAATTAGACGACACCTTTGGATGAAAGGTTTGTGCTTTTTTAAAATGGGTTTAACACTTCGTGGCGATATAATTACTATAGGGTGTCTTCAAATGTACCGAAGCAAGCAATTTTAAGTAACAATTCATATTTTGTTGTACAATAGGGAATATGCATGAACATTTTTTTTCACTTGAATTGAAGCATGTTTACTTGACAAATATCAAGGTAAAATTACTTTTCAAATAACTTTAAAAATAAGCGAGATATGAATGATTGAAATTCCCGAAGAGACAAAGAGAGTGATAGCCCTCTTGATATGTTATCTGACGTCATATTACACTTTCACCATTTAAAATATACGTAAAACTCCGTTTTTAGTATTTTTGCAAGAAAGAGACAGATAATAATCTTTAAAAGCTTATAGCTTCCTTGATATTCGTCGGATTTTAATTTCGTTTTTAAATATTATTACAGTATTAACAGTATTTTCATATTCTGAAAATAAATGTGAAAAAAAATTTTCATGCATATTCCCTATTGTAGTCGGTTAATTGTTAGGTGTCAAAAATTTCGGATTTGTTAAAAATTTGCTAGCATTAGTATTCAACTATCTTTTGAAGATTCTCAAAACTGATTATTGTTCCAAGTCTGAGAAGCTAGAGATTGAAGCGGTCGTAATTCATAGACAAGGTATTTTAGATCACATGTTTATAAAAATTTTTTAGCGAATTTCCTCCAAAGGATATGCAGCTATTATTTTTGTGCTAACGTTGCAATTTCGTAAAAATTTCTTCAAATGTCCATCGATCCTACCTAGCAGATGCCAAAAATCACTATTACTACAATTTGTATATATATGTTTGTGTTGTGTTTGTGAATACGATATCGGAAAATCGAAAAGAGCTAGATTAAAATTTTATAATTAAGTTTTCTATGCATTTTTCTAAGCATTAAGTTTTCTAAGCTTTTATCAATTTTAAGATTTGCATTCGAATAAAAAATAGTAATAGGAGATTCTTTCTTCTTCTCACAAAGTTATTGCATTGCCTGAGAATCGAAATCATTATTTTCAACATAATTTTATGTTACTATCCCCCGACGCAAAAAAGAGGGGTGTTATGACGGGTGAGTTTGAAGCGTCTATGTGTCTATCTGACTGTTTTAGTCTGTGGCAGCTCGTGGACCGATTTGAGTACGGTTCATTAATTAGATAGCTGGTTTTCTTGCGATGCTCTTTTCCAAGATGATGTATTAGTATATTATTAACATTACCATTTTACATATAAATTTGGTGGTGGTAATGGAAAGTCCTTATTTATGTTTCATATTATTGCGTTTATCATTTTTTCCATCCGTTTATTCAAATACTGAGAAGTTAATGATGTGTACTACAGTGATGATTGCATTCAGCTACAAATACCATATTTATAATACGTTGTCTTTAAATGCTTTCATGTAATAAAACGAAATAAAATTTCTAAAGGAACTTTCTCATTTATTACCAGTCAAGTAGCCGAGCAGTCTAAGGCGTTATGTATACTTGGGGGTTGGGAGGTTTTGGGTTCGAATCCTGAGATCGACAGTTTGTCAATTATTTTGTAAAACAAAAAAAGGGGCGGTTAATTGACTAAACTGTCGGCGTATGGACAAGCATGAAGTAACCGGCTATGTTTGTGAAGGATTTCTGCAGTTTCCTTCACGAACTCCAGATGAATATCTGCATAGTTCCTATCAAAGTCGGCTGCAGCAGCACATCCTACTCATTCCTAGTCTACACACAAAAATTCCAGATGAACTCACATCCTCACATCCTTAGGCATCACAATGGACCTTATGGTCGAACTGTAGACCGTCCAGGACAGCCGCTACAATCTATCTATCTTCTCATTTATTTCTCGGTGGTAAATGGTAATCTCTAGCAAATTATTCAGTTTACTAGGCATATTTTATCTTACTAGGCATATATTAAAGCACTTGTAAAATGGCTATCAACCTAGGAATCTAGGAAATTAAAACTTTGTTGGCTACAAATTTCACACACAAATTGCATAATCGTGTTTATTTTCAACCATTTCAGTTATTTGGCCCTATTTTCAACCATTTTGTTATTTGGCTATTGTTCCATGCATACACCTAATTAAATATATTTTCCATAATTAATTTTTACTTTCGTGATGTGAAAAATACTATCACATAAATATTTTACGTCAAACAAAAATTTGCTGAATGGTTTAAATAATTCAAAATAAAATGTCGTGTTAAAGATTAATTGTAGGGTAAATAAAATGAAATATATCATAATTTTATGGTATCACTTTATACCCTAAAATCATCCGTATTTTTAAAAGCGTGCAAATTCAATGAAAACATTTACAAAATGACATTATTTGAGGTGATCGTATCGATAAAGGTTATGCAAGAGTTGAATATTATTTTCATATATTTTTGATTATGTTTTCTGTTTTTATTTTGTTTACTCTGCCATAAAATGACTAGAATATATGGCGTATTTCATATCATTTGCTTGTTTCACAAACTGTCTAGTGAAACTGTCACCAAATTAACAACGGATAACATATCCTGAGACAATATAAGAGAAATTTTAATAAGAGTGATGTTAACAAGAGTAAATCGAATGGAAGCAATTTTAACAAGAGTAATTTCAATAAAATTTATTATATTTTAATTTATTTTGTTTAACTTTTTATTTATTTTTATTTTTGTTTATTGATCTCTATTTTCTATTTCTAACTGTCAAAGAGTAAATTACGACTACCTAATTTATACTAATGATGACTACTTTGTAGTTGAAATACGTATTTATAATACGAAAACTGATCTAGGTATTGGGAGGAATTTGAAATTTTACTTATGAATGTATTAACCGTTGTTTCATGCAAGACTGGTGTTGACATTGTTGATTCGTTATTTTTGGTGCTGTAGTTACAAATTATCATCTTTAACTATCCTAGATATTTAACGCATTTTTATTCATGAAACATAATTGATTCGAAACCAGCTCGTCACTATATTTTAAAAGCAATTTCCGAATTCTATGTGATAAATGTCGAATTTTATTTGATGAATTCGTCCATCTGGTACATTTTAGCAAAACGTGAACATCCTCTTAGTGATCTTTGTGAACAGTGGGTTTTATCTGAACAAATAATTGCAATAAAGAAAGTCTGGGACTCTTGAATGATGTGAAAAATATAACAGTTAATGTCGTATTGTTTCTGAGCAATGTGATTGGTCAAGCAATATGATTGGTTGACAAACACGAATAGATATTTTCTATCTTAATAATGCCGATGATTGCCGACTCTGCCATAGCCGATCGTTACAGAAAATGTGACATTGTGAATTCTACTTAGGCTGTGACCAGTCCAAGTGGCCGAGCGGTCTAAGGCGTTATGTCTGAGCAGTATGCCTACTTGGAAACTGGGAGGTTATGGGTTCGAACCCCGACATCGCAGTTTGTCAAGTATTAAGAAAAAAAAAGGGGCGGATAATTGACTAAACTGTCGGCGTATGGACAAGAACGAAGTAACCGGCTATGCTTGAGAAGGTTTTCTGCAGTTTCCTTCAAGCACTTCAGATGAATATCGGCATAGTTCCAATCATAGTCGCCTGCAGCCGCATATCCTCCCAATTCCTAGTCTATACAAAAAAATTCTATCCACTCCACTCATATCCTCACATTCTTAGGCAACACAATGGACCTTATGGTCGAAGTGTAGCCGTTCAGGGCAGCCGCTACAATCTATCTAGGCTGTGACTCATTTGTATAACACTCTTCTATAACTATCGTTAGAATAAAGATGTCTTTTTAATACTTCAAATCGATCTAACCTATGAATACACATAGGTCGAAGAAAGTGGAATTTGAGATTTTTCTCTACATTATTAATTTCTTTCTATACTTGAAGTGTAAAATTATATTCTTAAAATATATGCGTAGATATTTTTAGCACCAGTGTGCGTATTGATTTCATGACATAATTTTTACTTTCATTTGATTTTCTCTATTCTGAATAATTGAATTCCTATGTTCACATTTCAAAACACGGATTGAAATGTCACAATTGTTGATTAGAATTGAATAGAGTATATATTAATAGATATTATATATATATATATATATATATATATATATAGAATATTATTGAATATTAAACGATCCATTTTATTAGAAATAAGATATAAATGTAGTACCTTTACATTTAGTTTACTGATTATATAATATTCAACTGTTACTAGGGTGAGTTTCCTGTTCCTCAGCAGAGAGTGTCAATGGTGGAGATTCGGTTCGATACATGTATACACTACAACACTACTAACTGTGTATAACACTAGGGTAGTAGATCGAAGTCACTGACTGAACACTTTGTACGCTTCTGATCAAAAACAATTTAATCAATCTACCCCGTACGTGAGAAAATAAGCAAAATAGTCTTGTGGTTTGTTATTCTAAGAGCTCAAGTAACAGGAAGAGTTACGATATGTCTATAACGTTCATACTGTGTTACAAAAAAGACCAAGATTCCGAGTAGTGTCCAAAAGACAGTTGAAAAATTCAACCTCAATTATTTTTTCTGGAGAAGTTATAGGCTCATCGCGGGCAGTGCTCTGATCGAACGAATTGAACACTGCCATTCCATTCTAGTGTTGCCAACATAACGATTTTTTCACTAAATTTAGGGAATTTACGAGTAAGTAGGCTTCGCTCAAGGAGCGAGGTGCTATAAAGGGGTACCTGGGCCTGCGGCACAACTATAGGTCTGGCGCCCTGGGCGGTCGCCCAATCGCACCTTACCCTAACGCCGCTACTGATAACAATGATATTAATAATGGTGTCTTACCTCCATTAATGAAACAAAAGATCTATAACAGAGGCCACCCACAATATTATACATTTTTTAAACTTTATTCTTAACATCAATTATATTCATAATGTGAGTGGCATTCAAGGAATTATATGCTGAGTTGGTAGGTTGTGCGACTGCTGCCGACTTTCGATAGAAGATATGTCAATATTCAACTGGAGTTCGTTAAGGGAAATTGCAGAAAACCTACACTAACCTAGCCGGTTACTTCGTTGTTGGCCATAGACAGTTTAGCCAATTAATCGCCCCATTCATTAAAATAGATAGACTGCTACCACCCTTTAAGATCCAACCAGACAAGCGAATTTGACACCACTACCTCTTGAAAACTACGATAATTTTAACGCGTATGCTCAAACTTTCTTTTGATATTGGGACTAATAGTCCAAGTGGGAAGTATAAAAATCGGCCTACATTTAATTAGGATATGAAACTTCCAGTAAACATAGGACCTATAGTGACTGCACTTACTTGCCTAGGCAACCTTATGAGACCTTGATCCGACAGCGGGAAAACCGTCTCCAAATTTTTCATCGCACATTGAGAGAAAAACAGATCAGTATTTTTTTTTCAGAAAATTGTATTTCCAACTTCGACCATAAGATTCATTGTGATGCCTAAGGATGTGATGCTGTGAGTGGAGATGAAGGAATTTTTGTGTATAGACTAGGCATTGGTAGGATAAGCGGCTGCAGCCGACTCTGATAGGAAATATGCCGATATTCATCTGGAGTTCGTGAAGGAAACTGCAGAAAATCTTCTCATGCATAGCCGGTACTTCGTTTTTGTCCATACGCCGAGAGTTTAGTCAATTAACCGTCCCTTTCTTTTTCTTAATAATTGACAAACTGCCGATGTCGGGATTCGAATCCATAACCTTCTAGTTTCCAAGTAGGTATACTGCGCAGACGTAACGTCTAGATCGCACGGCCACTTGGACTGGTCCAAGTGGCCATATCTTTACGATCATATCGTTATGATAACTAATAATTATGATAACTAATTATATCATATTTAAGTCAAAATGTTTACATCAAAACTTGGTGGCGCAATTATTTCAATGAGACTCATATTTCGATGCAAGTTTCCATAATAGGGAATATGCATGAAAAATTTTTTTCGGTTAAATTGAAGCATGTTTACTTGACAAATATCAAGGTAAAATTATTTTTTAAATAACTTTAAAAATAAGAGAAATATGAATGATTGAAATTCCCGATTAGACAAAGAGGGTGATAGCCCTCTTGATATGTTATGTGACGTCATATTACACTTTCATCATTTAAAATACACGAAAAACTCCGTTTTTAGTATTTTTGCAAGAAAGAGACAGATAATAATCTTTAAAAGCTTATAGCTTTCTTGATATTTGTCGGATTTTAATTTCGTTTTTAAATATTATTACAGTATTTTCATATTCTGAAAATAAATGTGAAAAAAAATTTGCATGCATATTCTCTATTCTATGCGGTATAGGAGATTAATCTTGTAGAAAATTATGGTTCCTGACAATAAATTCTTTCAGATCGGTTCAATATTTGCACACAATACATGGTGAACATACATGGTGGCCAGTAGTATTATAGGGTAATGTTATATGTTATGTAATAATAATAGTCTTTATAGTTGAGGAGTAGTATTACACAGTTTGGAACACATACAGAAATATAAGGAAGAACGCGTATATGAAAAATAACATGGAAGTCCTCTAGATATGTGTAAGAGCGGCGAACAGACACCACCACCACTACCATTACACCCAGAGTTAAGTAACTCTTGTTATAGTTCTAGAGGTAGTCATGTCGTCTAGACAGACAGACTCGCGAATATGTGAAAACTAACACACACAGGAGGGGCTCCATGGCACATGCGCATTTGTGTATTAGAAAATTTTATACACTCATTTGGTGTTCTATAAGTTTGTATATATATATATATATATATATATATGTATAGATGGTATTCACAGAGGTGGAATATTTTTTTCATGGGGGCCGCAAAAAGGTGTTAAAAGGTAGACGAATTTATTTCGATGGGAAATGTATGCCATGTGTGTAGGTCACACGCATTTTTAATTAGTTTTGGTTCTTTGATCTGTGGTGTACGTTTTTTTTTTTTTTTGTAATTTGGATATTCTTTGTAAATATTAAATGAATTTGTAAATTATGGAAATTAGTTTAAATAGCTTAATATACAAGGGAAAAGTAACCATACAAATTATTATTTTAGATTAGATTTGATTCGAATTAGGAGTAAGAGCTTGTAAAGAGTTTTTGTACCGCAACCAATTTGCGACAACTCATTGATTTCATCTGGCTGGAAAACTGCCTATCTCAAATGATAGTGTCTTTTGAGAGAGACGTTGTCGCATTCACACAATAATGTTAATTCCGGTGTCTTCCTCTTTATGACTTTATCTCCTGTGAGATTGAAATATTACTTTCCAACATAATATTTTGTAAACTTTCAGAAAGACATCTAATCTTTTCGACCAATCTAATTGACTAAAGTGTCGGCGTATGGACAAGAATGAAGTAACCGGCTATGCTTGAGAAGGTTTTCTGCAATTTCCTCCACGAACTCCAGATGAATATCGGCTTAGTTCCTATCATAGTCGGCTGCAGCCGCATATCCTACCAATTCCTAGTCTATACACAAAAATTCCTACCACTCCACTCACATCCTCACATCCTTAGGCATCACAATGGACCTTATGGTCGAAGTGTAGCCCGTCCAGGGTAGCTTCTATAATCTATCTATCTAATGTGGAGACACGTTTAGCTAGAATATTGAGTTTATGGTCATTGTGAAGATCTTGTGGAGCACTACGAGGACACAAAGTGAGACAATAAAAATATCCGCCGGAATATAAGTGAAAATCGGTATTAAATTGAAAATTACAAAAAAATTGAAAAATTCGTTTCATATGACTCATAAATAATAGAAAAAGACTATCAGAGGAAAGCTCGCTTTGAAACGAATCCAACGAGCTTAAAAAGTTCAGTGCTGATAACTAATGCCGGAGCTACAGTAGTAAATGAAAGTTACTATAATCGAATTCAGAATTCATATAAAATCTTTTATACACTATCCTTTTGGGAAAACTATTTCAAAGTCCACCACTGCTTATATTTCGTATTAGAATGTTTTAATTCCTGCTATTCAACAACCCCTTAGAGATATATTTATACAATTGTTCTAAATTAGTTTTTCACTATTTTTTTGTTCCTTATCAAGTGTGGTTAAAACATTTAGATTGAAGAATATAGAAAAAAATCAATACCACAAAACAAGTAACCAAAAGAATTAAGTGAAAACCTTTTGTTTCCATACTCCGCCGTACATAATCGGCTTGTTTTTCTAAACAATTTGCCTTTTGATATTTATAAATAAATAATTACTAAATCTTACTCTGTAGCTTTAAATTCTCTGTATCTACGAGTGTGTATATATATGTGCTGTTCTTCGTACGTGTACGGTGCTGTAATATTTTTTGTATAAGCTTTATTATTTTTTGTTGGGTTAAAATTAATGTTAAATGGTGAGAAGAGCGCAAGAGCAATCATCATAAACGCAGACTCCATAGTATCAAATCGATTTTCCATATTATGTGTATTAGTGTATATGTGTGTATATATGTTAGTAAATGGTAATTTCGCACCAACTCACTCTAAAGAGAAAATGTTGCTGTGGTGTCGCATAGCATAGGACTCCACCACATACTCGAACCGATCCGTCTTCTTTATATAATCGCAAATGGCAAATAATTTTATTGTAACTACCATTATCATAATATAACTGGTCCGAGGTTCGAGCCCTAGTGACCGACCGAACACCGTCCGGCTGTAATTAAAAATACACTATTTTTTTTTTGTTAAAATTAACAATGTTCATATATTTAATTAATTAAAAAAAAAAAAAGTAAAAGAAAAAGAAAAAGAAAAAGAAAAAAATTCAAACATGTGTCCAAATATGTATCCAAGTGCCAAAATTTGTTTTAATTAATTTTTTTTTGAGACTACTCGAACATACTTCTGATTAATATTTGAATGAAACCTTATGTGAGTATTAATATTTAATTAATTAGTAATATTTATAGCATGACATTTTATTTTTGTAGCCGGCTGTCATATTGTTTTATCTTTGTACACATTTTGTTAAAATGCCGGTAAGGTATTTATATTTTTCAATATTTTTATAACCCAAAAGGGAACAATATTGGTCCTTTTATAATTTTTTTTCAATTTTGAAAATTAATAATTAAAAAAAGAGACACTTTCAAAGTCTTTTAATTAAATGTTAATATTTCTTTTGTGTAAAATTTATGGAAACTTGAAGAAAATTTTGAAAAAAAAAACTTTATATATTGATCTTTCTCCAGTTTTTTTTTACTATGTTATTTTTAAGGTTGCGTGCAGTGAATAGACGAATTTAGCATATAAAATTAAATTCGTACAAAACTTTTTTGACGATAATAAAAATTTTTCAATACTATTATGAACATATTGTACTGAAAAAAATATGCTGACATTCTTTCGTATAAATTTAATGGTTGCTAATAATGTCAAAACCGGTCATTGCACTTTTTGTATGAAAAAAATATCACAGAATTTTCTTTCAATAGTTTTTCTCCGACTTCTCTTTTCTTTATTTCATTTTATGATTGTCTTTATTTGGTTACGAGTTTCTATTCTTCTATCTATTCTTCTATCCATTTTTTTATCTTCTTTTTCTATTCTTTATTGTTTATTCTCCAGGGTTTTGTATGTATATAGAAATAAAGAAAGAAATTTATTTACCCTTCAATAAAAACTAAGAGTATTTTCTTGTTTATTATGTGCATTTTTATGTAACGTTAAATTTATTCTATTGTACTGAGCCACTAATTAGTGATTCATCTCACACTCGATCGATTTTTTTTCTGTATTATTCAAGTCATGACTTTTCAAACACTTGAAAACGGATGACTTTTTTTTATAGTGATATTGTATTATATATTATACTCTATTTAATCGATTTTCCCAATTACAGTTCGTTTATATCCCGTTTTTTTTTTTGGTGCCAGGAAGACTAATGAATATTATTATGGTTTCTTTTTTTGGAATAATATATATGTGATATTGATTAACGGTGGTGATTTATTTTTTTGTCCGAACTATTTTTCCATTCTAAGTTATTATGTATTATTTTGCTATTAATATTTACAAAGAAAAAAGTAAATATTTTATTATTTTGTTGAAGTTTTGTTTATTTTTTGCTTAATCATGTAGTATTAGTCCACAGTACAGCATGGATTTTTTTTAAATGATTAATAGCAGGCTTAATTTTTGTCAGTAGCTTCCTTTCGACGAGATGCCCAACTTTTCTCTCGCGAAAATTCTCGATGATAGTGACTAGCGAAGCGCGTGAGAGAGTAACTTGTTTGTTTGGCGATAGCAAAAATTTTATTAGTAACAGTTAATTTGTTAGTTAAATTGAGAGATAATGTAATAAAGACTTCAAAAAAACTTGTGTCCTACAAAATGGATGGTGTGACAGGCAGGTCCCCCACCCCAAATAACGGGGTATACATAGTTATTATTTGGCGCTACTTAAATAACCGTTACTTGGCGCGATTAAGTGTATTCACGATAAAAACAATATTGGTATTCTTTTATGAACTAAAGATTGAAGGAAAGAGACCTACAATATGTATAAACGTTGTGTGTCATTGAAATAAGAAAACATTTTCCTAATTTATAAATGAAAATTTTACATTGACATGTTCAGAGCGTCACTGAACATGTCACTGATAAAACTTTTGCTATCGTCAAACAAATTACGTATTCGCTTACGCGCTTCGTAAGTCATTATCATCGAGAATTTTCGCAAGAGAAAAGTTGGGCGTGTTGTCGAAAGGAAGCTACTGACTTAGAAGCTTCTTTAGCCTGTTCCTAATCATTAAAAAAACCGTGCTGTACTGTGGACTATATCTTGTATGTCTCAATCTGATTTTAAGGGAACAGCTGTTATATCTATATGAGAGTTAAGAGCTAAGTTAAGAGTTTTTATTCAATATGCATACAGTGATCATCTTCAGCATTTTATTTATATACTTCTTTTATTGAAGAACAAAATAAGCTTTTTTTGAAATATTTTAAATATACATTGAGAAGTGTATAGTAAACATTACTATCACGAAGAAAAAAGTATAGTATCTGTTCCAATTTCACATAATTCAGACCATGCAAAAACACCACATCAGAAACAATATTGTGTGGTGAGATTCCTGTTACTTATGGGAATTGGTGAGTTCTGTATTGTCCAGAGATTATCACCACGTAGCATAGTAATAATTCGAAGGGTATATACTAAGGTTCTTGAAGACTTCAAGCCAAAGACGTATACTCCTCCAGAAAGTTTTCATTTAAGAAAAAGGTATACTATTCTCTAAATTGAGAAACTTTACTCAACAGTAAATACATTTCAACTGCCACATGGCTTCTAGAGTTTTAGTTTAAGATGTTCATGCGTGAGACTTGGTATTAGATCAAGAATCGTGGTATTATATTAGTTTAATCACATAAATTTTCCTCATAAATTCTAAACCGTTTGTGGATTGTTAAATTGATTAAAAATCAAATGATTTGAACTTGTGACTATGTTAATAAATTAGACACTGGGATAATTATTGTTTTAAAATATTCTTTGAATTACACAGTTTGTTTCATTGAATTAAAAAATGATATTATCGATTTTTAATTATTAATTATTTGAATCGGCATAATTGAAACTATTTTGGTACATTTTAAAAACAGCAGCAACAATGCGCTTAATGAGAAAAACTACGTCACATGGATTTTTTTGATACAAGTTTGTTTGAATTGATAATTTAGTATTGTGATGAAAATTCTATTTCCAAAGTTAAATACACGGTTTGGAAATGATAATAAAAAAAAACCATTTACGAAAAACATGTAATAGGACTTAACCTCGAAAAAGAATTCAAGCATATTATAATAAATGTACCTTGAAAACTGGTCGGTAATAGTATACTTAAAATTGTCGGTAATATGTTCACAAAACTAATTTGTTATAGACATTGTAACGGTTGAAAGTATTGATTGTAGAAAAAAGTTTTGGTATATGTGCTCATAAAATGATCGGATTTGTTTATTTCCGAATGACCATCTGCCCGTTTGTCCGAAGACATGATAACTCAAAAAATAGAGGTAACGAGTTTACAACAATCTTATGTATGTGATCTTAAACTAAAATGTGAGGCGATATATTCATCTTTGAATCCGTAAGACAAAAGCTTAAAGGCAAGCCTCTCTTTTAAAAATAAACAACTTTTGTTTGAAACCTTTTTGTCATAAACTGAATTGTTTTGCCGCAATTTCAGAACAACTAAAATGAATAGTACTTGCATTGATAATGAATTCAATCTATACCGGGAATTTAAACAATTGGTTATTTTCACTTGTTTCTAAATAAGTTTAATTTCATTGCATTATAAATGCTTGATTTTTATTGGTTGCTGTAAAAGCCGACACAATTTACGTATAAGTTATATACAAGTCGCCACACCTGTGTATAATTGTTATACTTTCCTGTTCCTTAAAACATATTAAGTAGTAATAAAAGAATTAAATTTTACAATCCTTTTATGATGAACGTGCCTTACCGGGCTGTTACAAAACTATTACACTTAATGTTTTTGGCAGTTTTGAAATCTTATGCATGTCGTGAAATATATAAAATAAAAACATCAACGAAAAAAATTCACATTTATTTCTCCTATATTTTTACCCTTAAATGACACTGGGCGCCATTTTGAATCCAACCATTTTCAACCCAGACCATTTTTCAAATATTCATTTCGTAAGATCATCATCTTTTATCATATATATGAATCTTCCTATCACACTTACGAGACCAAGATTATCTTGAACTGGTCTATCTTTGGATTCAAACCCGAAATTTGTTCTTATAATGGGGTTTTACCTCCGTTTCTGAGACTACATGGTCTATAACAGAGGGCACCCACATCATTATTTTTAACCGTTATTAATTATTTTTACAAGGACAAGGAATTTGTTTCACAACCTTCACAAGCATAGCCGGTTACTTTGTTATTATCCATACACCGACAGTTTAGTCAATTAACCGCCCCAATAATTTTAATTGACAAATGGCCGAAGCCTGGATTCCAACTCGAAAGCCCCCCCCCCCCCCCCAGTTCCAAGCGCCTCTCGCCCACATAGGCTAAATTTTAAAAATGTTGAAAAATAAAAAATGGCACGTAATTAAGTGGAAATCAAATTTCTTCATGTTTTGCTTCCTGATTTAAAAAACAATGAAAATCCGAATAATCCGATGTGGTTAAGGTTAAGACATCTTTGTAAAGAAAATTATTTTCAAAAAATTTTCAAAACTCTTGAAGTATTTATTTTTTCACGCTGCTGTCCGCAAGCATATACGTCATTTCAATGAATTGTATCATTTAAGGGTTAAATAACATATATAAAACGTATTATGTACACGTTTTTTATTTCAGTGTATGAACTCAAAAATTTTTCAGTGTATGATAAATTTTTTAGATAAATTGTCTTTAAAAGCAAAAATACTTTTTGTTTTGCTTTTATCTTTTCGTGGAGTAATCAGATAGATGTTTTAACACTGCGAATGGAGTCTAAAAAACTTACTTTATTTTGTATTAAAATTTTAAAATGTTCTGCTCTAATAATCAACAAACATATAAAAAAGTTCTGTAATAAAATCATCTCTGGTGTGAGTATATTCTTGTCAATAAAACTGTTCAGATCGTTAATCATATTTTCCCCAAAAATAAAAGAAGGAAATTCTCAATAATCTTCTTATCATGGTGTGTATAGCTAAGTTATAAAAACATTTTCATTATAATAAAATATATTTTCGAATATATTTAAAATTAAGAGGCGATTCTAATCTAGCCCAAGTTTTTAAGCTACCAAAAATAAAATTTGTGATACATCAGTAGAATGTTATATCAACGATTCGTGCTGAAACGTATCAACGTGCTGAAAATACACTCTGATCGGATTCTCAGAACACGCCAAAAGAAAGAAAACAATTCGTTGTTGATACTATATTGAGCAATCTCAAGAGCTGCCAATTAGTACAACTTCTGTGGTATACCATTTGCGAAACTATTAATTGGTTGTCTAAAAATAAATTCCAACACTGTTCGTGTCGCGGTAATAATCGAATATTCGTAAATAAACGTTTATGTATGAGAGTATTGTATGTTTGTGACTGTACATATTGATTTTTAGTGCATCTCCCTTAAAATATTGTTATTTAATTATTTTTAATTAATTTTTTTTTGTACACAGATTTCAATCCATCCCATCAATAACAATTACGAATCTACTACAAAATATATTAATTAAAACTGACATTTGATTTTCTGTTTTTTTATATAATCACACTATTCATTGATAACCGATATCAGAAATTCGATGGATGTTTTCATTTTGATAGGGGTTCTTTTTTATCGAGTTTAATCAAATTAAACTATACTTGCATATTAAAGCTTCATTGTAAATAAAAATATGAGATAGCTCAGAGGCAGAGCATTGGTCTAGAAAGTTTTCATTCTAGATGTGTATGATTTTTCATCATTTTATGTCAAAGAATCTTATCAATGTTCAGACATATTACTTAAATGTCAAATTATGCTAATTAAATGCTAGTCAATTTCGTTGGTATAATAAAACCGAAAGGCAACCATACTAACAATAGATAAATAGACGCTAGTTTACAAAAAAAAACAATTGAAAAATATGAAACACTGAAAAAAAATATTAAAAAAACAATGGATAGTTGAAAATATTCGGAAAACAAACTCTTATGGAAGACATTATTCAAAAATCTATTAGAAACTTTTTGGAAAAGAAGGCCAATTTACTGGAGTTCAGAACTTAGTAGGTACTTGTTACATCTTAAGAAACTAAATTATCACTTTTTGGTAAAGCAGCAAAGGGCTCTGATGTGGGCTTTGGTCTCCTCCACTATGCCTCTCCAATCTGCCCTATCATTGACTTTGCTTGTCCAACCATTCTCGCCCATTATCTTTAAGTCTTGGGTGACCCAGTCTAGCCAACACTGTCGTGATCTTTCGTGGCCATCGCTGTTGTGGCCTCTACTTCTTGTGGCGTTCAGGATTCTTTTGGGTATGCATGTTTCGACCATTCGGACTATATGACCTAACCGATGAATCCGTTGTGCCTTAATAAACCGCAGAATATCTTTATGGTTCAGAATGTTATCTATTTCGTCCTTCTGATTTATAATTGGTTTTCGTTTAGTTTGATTGATCCACCTATTCATCTAATGATTTTACAATCAAATTTTCGTAAAATAACTTGCTCAAACTTGGTCATGCTCCAAGCCATTTTTGGAACCGATTCCAAAATATTACACTCAAATTAAAACAAGTGAAAATATCCACTAACTGAGTTAATTGCTTAAATACCTAGTATATCCTGAATTTATGTAAAAAAGTTTAAAACAAAAGTTGTTTATTTGAAAAAAAATAACATTTTTTTGGCTTTACAGTTTTGTTCTATCTCTTACGGTTTCAAAGATGGACAGCTTTTCCCATTAAGCCCAAACATGGTCCGATTTTGCCCATTCACGAACTTGACCTTAGTTTTTAGTTCTAGAACACACATACAAAATTACAGCTGGTTATCTTTTCGTTTCGAGTTATCGTGTTTACGGACAGACGGACTGACGAACGGCCATGCGGAAACACCTATACCAAACATGCATAGGAATCAATATTTTCAGGCGTGACAAAGTCGGGGACTAAACTTAATATACCTTGTATATTTATATTTACCGGGTATAAAAATAAATTTGAAAAGGGTTTGTTCATAAAGAAATCAGGTGTAGTATTTAAATAAATACACACTATTAGAGGACTAAGAGGTTGACCTTTACATCTTGTATATTACGGTTGACCTTTATGTACCTAAGCTCAAAATAAAGTCATTTTTCATTTATTTCTTATTGTCGCAGTAATTTGAAACTATTCGAATGTGCACAATTCTATCAGAAATACAATAATATGGTTACATCAAGAAGATCTTATTAAAAAGTGTGATTTAAATGGGTTGAAGTTTTTGAAAATCAAATGTTTCCTCCATTTAAATAGAACGGATTTTAGTTTATACTATTGAATTAGCATTATTACGTTCTGATTTCTCTGGATTATTGGAATTTTGTACTATTACAAGACCAATTCCATTGGTAATGATCATAAGTAATGCATAGAATAACTATATAATAATGTCACTTAACACAATTGAAATCTTGTTTAATAATTTAATCCAATCTGTTGATACAAATCTATGTGAACATCTCCTCCTCCTATATATCTGCATGTTATTATCATAAAATAACCAATTTAATGATATTCAAAATCATTGTTGTTGAAGTAATATTAATTGACTTTGGATGTAGTAGTAGGTACCTTTATCCAATAGTTGTGTAAAGTAAATAGATTGTTGTTTGTATAAACATTTATATGATAAGCACGAATTTTAGGTGGAACAAGGACTGCGAAGAATATTTTATCAATTATTGCGTGACCTACATAGTAGACTATTTCCTGTTCTATAAAATATTCATTACATGAAATGTACTAAGAAATTTGTCAGGTTACTTGAATTAATTGATTTTGTAAATACAGAGAATGGTTACTTCAAAGTGTTGAATGTTTAAAATAGCGTGAGAGTTTTTATTTCAAGACTTATGTTTTTATTTGCTGTTAATCACAAATTTTTAACAAACATAAAACTCTCAATAAATAGCTTCATCATTAATATTTCATTGTATCAAGTATACCATCCAAATTAAATAACCGTAAGTCTTTTGCATCGTTTAACCTCCAACGCAAAAAGAGGCGTGTTATAAGTTTGAAGCCTATGATTGTCTGTCTATCTGTGGCATCGTAGTTCTCAACGCGTGGACCGATTTGAATGCGTTTTTTATTAAACAGGTACTTTCCTTACGGTGGTTAATAGTTATGTTTCATAAAAATCTATTCAAGTCGTTTGAAGATTATCAGCTCTTTTCCAAGATGATGTATATACAAATTATTAACATTATCATTGTATATATAAATTTGGTGGAGAAGTTCTTTAACGGGAAGTTCTTCAAGTTGGTTTATTTGTTGTGGGTTTTTTGAATTTTTGATTTTACTTCTAATTTTAAACGTATGAACATCTGCATATATTCATAGATTTTGATGACTTTACATCTAATGATGAACCTTCTTCAAATTCTTTAAATTAACTTCAATGTAATTCTGTCAGTGATATGAAGTTAGCAAAGTCAAGCTATTATATCATCTTTGGTGCAACGGTTATCACGCTAGTTGCGAAATCCAGAGGGCTAGAGTTCGAGATAATAAATTTGATATTATTAATGCATCGCAAAGCGTAGCGTCTATGAGAGTAGCTAATTCCATAAACACACACATATATAGGAAATTGAAGGTCGCTAATATTGCAGGTATCATGTTTATTGGTTGAATTTGGACACAGTGATAATCAACTCTTAGCATACATCCGTTGTATCCAGCTATTGGGATACACTTTTTCAAACAGGAAGTAAAATCTATGTGCTTTATATTATTTTGTAATGGATTAATGTAGTTTCCAACTTTAACCATTTTTTATAGAATGATTTGTTAGAAGTTGTTTTAACAAAGTATATTCAACTGGGCGCGGCATTATGAACCTAAAGATCGGTATTATTATACTTAACGATAATATCACGATTTTCGAGTTCTGAATTTGGTTTCCCAGCAGTTGAAACTGTAAATTTGTGTAATCAAATCAGTTAATAATAAGTTCAATATAATTAAGTCGAAATGAATATATACATTATTACAAGCTTTTATTTAACTTGCAATGTATGTATGTCTGTATGTATGTATGTATGTTCGTGTCAAATCTTGCAAACTAAATTAGAACCACTTCTTCTTATCCTACGGAGTTGAGTTTTTATATGTTGGTTCAGTTCCGAATCGACAAGGGGAAAGGGAGGTTTAGAGGGAGATGGAACACAAAATTTGATATATCTCTCTTAATATTGAAAAAAATCGAAAAACACATAAGAAATAAAGAAAATTAGTAGAAAATTAGTTTTACTATAAAAAGCTTGTTTTTAAAAATATTTTTTTAAAAATAGAAACTTATTATTATATGATAAATCAATTAATTTCGGTGTTTGAACATATAGACAGTTAGATACATTGTATTATATTTTATAACAAATATTATATATATATATATAGCTTAATAACAATGTCTATAACATTATTGATTTTATTACTCAATAAACCAATTGTATATACATACAATCCATTATTTTATATAAATTTTAGTTATCCGCGTTATTATAGATGCTTTTTGGAACTACTCCAAAAATGCTTGTACTACAATCATTTTTATGTTAATATAATTTTAGTTTTATTTTTGTGCGGAGTTTGTAGACAACTGTCAAGAGCCCTTATGTAACATTTTATTATTATGTGATTTGTGTTTGTTATGCTCGCGCATATGAATATCGCGTAAGTATGTACACTGAGCCACAAACGTTGATGTCATTTTTTTTAAATTTTATAATTGATTTGTGCCGTATTCATTTGGTTTTCGAAACAAATTTCCATAAAAAAGTTGTAACTGTATTTATAATGAACAATTTTTATCCGAAGCATTTTTTCGAAAACCGAATCAATAAAGCACAAATTAATTATAAAATTTAAAAAAAATGACATCTAGTTTTGTGGTTCATAGTACTATGGACCACAAAAGTAGCGCTCTTTTTTCAAATTTGTTGGTTGATTTATGCCCGAAAAAAATGCATCGGTTGAAAGTTGTTCATTATAAATATACTAACAACTTTTATTCGTAACATTTTCCAAAAATCCGAAAAAATAAGGTGTACAAATACACTGAAAAATTTTGAAAAATGAGCGCTATTTTTGTGGCCTATAGTACTTACAATAACCGATCGTTCTTTATTTGAAAAGAAAATACGTTACTTTATCGAGCTATTCATTATTTTTATATTGAGATATCTTTACAATCGCGTATGATTAATATGTATGCCATGAATGTTCTTCTATAAATTATCATTGATAAACCAACTTCGATTTTTTCGTTCAAACATGATTCAAAGAATAGGGAATATGCATGAAAATTTTTTTTCACATTTATTTTCAGAATATGAAAATACTGTTAATACTGTAAAAATATTTAAAAACGAAATGAAAATCCGACAAATAACAAGGAAGCTATAAGCTTTTAAAGATTATTATCTGTCTCTTTCTTGCAAAAATACTAAAAACGGAGTTTTACGTGTATTTTAAATGGTGAAAGTGTAATATGACGTCACATAACATATCAAGAGGGCTATCACCCTCTTTGTCGAATCGGGAATTTCAATCATTCATATCTCGCTTATTTTTCAAGTTATTTGAAAAGTAATTTTACCTTGATATTTGTCAAGTAAACATGGTTCAATTCAAGTGAAAAAAAATTTTCATGCATATTCCCTATAGATTTACGTTATCAGTTATCACGTGTCTAATATCAATTAGACACGTGGTGTTGGTATCGTAATCGGACTTGTCATTGCATGCGTTTTTGTTTATCTAAGCGAGATCTATCGTATTTACTGGTAAATATTGGCATCTTTTTCTGTTTAAGTAAGATATATGATACATGTTAAACAATAAACGAAATGCCTGTCATATCGTATGGTCTATTACTCTATTACATCTAGTAGGATGAATCACATCATTTATTAACGCTCACAGTTGATATGTGTTTAGGGATTTTTTAGTTATACAAATTTTAATTATTAATAATCCTTAAAATTTTATCTTGAATGAATAATTATTATATAATTGCAAAAATTTGAACTTGGGTGTGTACAATATATAATATATTTATGCAATATATTTTATAACAGAAAGTTATAAATTATTGATTAAATATAATACTACCTTTTAAGTAACACTTAAAATGTTTTAACTGGTTCGAACTTTTTGCACAGGGGAACGTACCATAGAGATAATATATATAGAGTAGGCAAGTCATAGGTGCGTGTGTAAGTGCAAACGTCCAGTCAATAGAAAGAGAGGCCAGACATCGCTGAGGTACAGCTATCTCTTTCTAAATGACTAGTTTATAATGATTATATATTAGTCATTAAAAAGAGATAGTTCTACCTCAGCGGTCCTCTATCTGCAGCTATCTGAGGGACAACTTTTGACTCGGCTTGCCTACTCTATGTATATATTATCTCTATGGATCGTACAATGATGTCAGGGTGTATTTCAGTACACATTTTTAATGTAATCCATTTCAAATCAAATCCATTATACATTCATAACTTCATGAAACTTTATCTATTCGAATCTTTTGATTTATATATATGTATATATATATATATATACAGTAGGGCCTCGCTAATCCGGACTCCCGTTTGTTCGGTGATCGCTGTAATCCGGCCGGGCAATGGGGTTCGCCGGGTAGGCGGGCGGGTGTAGGTGAGGGCTGGCATGAGCCAATTCGTCGTCAGTCTTTTGTTTATTGCCTTTCGTGTAGTACGTATAGTGTCAATTTAGCGCGCTCGCTAACATCATGGCGCCGCCACGTAAACATTCAACATTAACATTAAAAGACAAATTGCGGATTATAGAAATGTTAGATAAAAGTGACAGCTACCCTGTCATTGCTCGGAAGTTTGGTATAGACAGGTCAACTGTAGGTGACATAAAGAAGAACAAAGACAAAATCTAAGATTAAACATGTGTTTTATTACCATTAAATATGGAATACTATAATCCGGACGCCTCGATAATTCGGAAAGGGTCTTGTTTTTGCCTCTCCGGATTAACGAGGCCCTACTGTATATATATAAATATATATATATATATATATACATATATATATATATATATATATATATATATATATATATATATATATATATATATATATATATATATATATATATATATACACACAATTGTATCGGTATATTTATTATGTTCAATTTAGAAAAAAGAAAAACCTTGATAAAATCACTTCTAAAGTGTCAGAAAAAAAAATGTTGAAACTATTGAAATAAATAAAAAACAGAAACCCATATAAGCAATGATTGACATTTTGTAGTTTTTTTACTTGGAAAATATGTATTTGATGTTAATGTTTTTGAGTATGTATACAGGATGCCTCAAAAGTAGGGAATATTAAATATAACGTTTTCGTTTCAGGCTCAAGAACACATTTGTATAAATGATAATTTGACATATCGTATTGAGTGTTTATATACAAAATCTTAGAGTATTGTTGTCCAAGTAGTCCCAGAATTTAAACCAAGCAATTGTTTCAAAATGAATATCGTTTTTTAGCACGCTGCAATTTGATACCATCTTTATACTCGTGCAATTCCACGCTCCCATTTATACGATTTTAGATGATATCTCGTATACCGTCCACTTATTCGTCAAATGAACACGATTTTTGCAGGTTATGGGTCCAATTTACCAAATACAATGAATTTTATCCATATCGGGAATAAAAAAAAAATTCGTTACGCAGGAGCTGCTTCAACTTAGCGAATATCCTTGGAATTAATAAATTACTCTCTAGCGGTCACAATGTTAGTCTGATCAAAATGAAATGTCGTATCTGATTTTAGTATTCGCATGGCCAATTTTATTAATAAATAACATACGTCAAGGGGAAAGGGGGGCATAAAGATAGAAGAAAACACAAAATATAAAATATCTCTCTTAATATTAGAACAATCGAAAAATGCGTAAGAAACAAAGTTATAGAAAATCATGTTTGCTACAATTCACCACCTTATCATTTTTGCTCAAACTCTAATGCGTACAGAGATATTGAGGAATTTAATTTTCAATCTTAAACCTTCAATATTTTTGTAAATATGAGGGTTACAGAAAAAATTATAAGAAACAAAATCACAGTGAAACTTAATACCTACAACTTTACTTCTTATAAAATTTTTGATTTTTCGAATATTTAGGGAGATATGTCAAATTTTGTGTTTCCCCTTCCCTCTAAACCCCCCTTTACCCTGGTCCGATTTTACCCATTAACGAACTTGACCTTTTGAATACCAAAAGCACTTCAAATACCAAATCTCATTCCGATAAAATGAAAACTGTGACCGCTAGAGTGATTACAGACATATATATATATATATATATATGTATATATATATATATATATATATATATATATATGTCCATAGATATATATATATATAAATTTTACAGATGGTGATTTTTGACATCTACAAGGTAGAATCGATGGACATTTGAAGAAATTTTTGCGAAATTTTGACTTCGGTACGGGACCAATAGCTCTATTTCCTTTCAGGAAATTCGCTAAAAATATCATTAGGTTTGTTTAGGTTTTTTCCAAATCACAAAAAATTTTTGCCCCTCGATTTGATTGAAAATTGGATTACAAAGTAAATTGGTCCCAAAACACACAAAAATCTAGTTGATTTGACGATTTGATGAATAATTTCCGAGATACCCCATCTTAATACAAATTATACATCCCCATGTATTCGATTTCAGATGATATCTTGTAAACCGCCCACTTATTCGTTGAATGAACACGATTTTTGCCGTTTTTGGGTCCAATTTACCATTAACAATGAACTTTATGCAAATCGGTAACAAAAAATATTATTAGTTGTTTTATGTTTTTTTAAGGTACCGCCCCTATAGAAAAGCTAAAAAATCTAATACATTTTTATCCCTTGATTTGAATGAAAATTGGATTTAAAAGTAAAATGGACCCAAAAAACACTGTTGATTTGAAAATTCAGTTGATTTGACGATTAGTTTCCGAGATACGAAAATTTATACAATTGCACGCCCCCATTTATTTGATTTAAGGTTATATCTCGTGTGAGGTTACGATAACTTAATCGTAAAATTACCTTACTTTTGTGGGCCATAGTACTAACACTTGTGATTCATAGTACTTACACTCCGTACAAACAAACAGGACTCATTTCTGAATTTTATATATATACCAGTCGAATTAATTTATTTTGAGGCAAAAAAAAAAAATTGTTAACAGGACGGGAAAAGTTGGAAATGGTAAAGTGGGGTATAATAAATGTAGAAAAAATAAATGCGTTAGCAGGTGTGTTGCGATGTTTGATTTAAGGGGGGTGAAAAGGGGGTGAATTGGATATTCTTGCGATTTCCGGCAAAAGTTGACGTTGGAGAGAAAAGTGTGCAGTAAAAAAGTTGTAGATCATAAAAAATCTACACCTTTTGTATCAATGATTTTTTCACATAACCTCAAAATGATCGAGAAAAATGCGAAAAACCGTGTTTTTCGTTTCAATTCAAAATTATTTTTCATTTCCACAAAAATAATTTTATTTTGATGAAACTTGGTGAAAATATACCTTTTTGTGTCTTAAATATCCACAAGTTCTTCGACCCGACAAAATATTTTTCAAATATAATTTTTCCCTCAGGAAATTATCGTACAGATTTCTTTGAGGTCTCAATTTGGGGACAAATTTCATTTGAAAGTAATTCGTCGGGCCAAAAAACTTGTGGATATTTAAGACACAAAAAATAATACTTTCATCAAATTTCGTCAAAATAAAATTATTTTTGTGGAAATGAAAAATAATTTTGAATTGAATTTTAGTGAATTTGAATAGAATTTTGGAAGACTTAAAATAAGTTTGAAAAACAAAATAGTGTGCAAAACCTCATAAAAACCGTAAAACTCAATTTTTAAATTGGGTTTCCCAAAGAAAATCTTAAGTAAAATGCAATTTTCAGTTGGACGGTTTAGGCAAGATATATTATATAATTGCCATTATTTGAGAGTAAAAAACTTATTATATAATAACTCAAGTTTGGTGGATTTTCAATTGTGGTATATCGCGTTCGTCAGATTTTTATACTTTAATTTATAGAAACATAAGTATACAAAATAGTTTCGTTTCCGTAAGAGCCATCGAAAACATTGAACCACCATACAAATTGGTTTTCTGTAAGATACATCAATAGGTTGGATTTATATAATATACGTACATAAAATAATCTGCTACGTAGATATGTAATTTCCGTTTTGTTAATATCCGCATAATAATTATAAAGTTTAATTATTAAATTTTATGAAATCGATGTAAACTTAATTAATATATTATTAACTTTTTTTATTTTTCTCATATTTTTATTTTCTTCTTCATGTCTGGATCTTAATACTCGTAATTGAGTCACACAAGATGAATACTAGAAAACATAAACGTATAAATTTCTATCATAGGTACAAATAGCGTCAAAAGTCAAGCTATTATTGATTAAAATTTTAGCGAATTTCCTGAAAGGAAATAGAGCTATTGGTCCCGTACCGAAGTCAAAATTTCGCAAAAATTTCTTCAAATGTCCATCGATTCTACCTTGTAGATGTCAAAAATCACCATCTGTAAAATTTATATATATATATATATATATATATATATCTATGGACATATATAAATTTATATATATATATATATATATATATATATATATATATATATATATATATATATATATATATATATATATATATATATATGTGGCTGTAATCACTCTAGTGGTCACAGTTTTCATTTTATCGGATTGAAATTTGGTATTTGAGGTGGTTTTGGTATTCAAAAGGTCAAGTTCGTTAATGGGTAAAATCGGACAAGGGGAAATGGGGGTTTAAAGAGAGGGGTAAACACAAAATTTGACATATCTCCCTTAATATTCGAAAAATCGAAAAATGTATAAAATGTAAAGTTGTAGGTATTAAGTTTTACTGCAATTTTATTTCTAATCATTTTTTCTGTTACACTAATATTTACAGAAATATTGACGGTTTAAGATTGAAAATTAAATTCCTTAATATCTCTGTACTATTAGAGTTTGAGCAAAAATGATAAGGTGATGAATTGTAGCAAATTTGATTTTCTACAACTTTATTTCTTACGCATTTTTCGATTGTTCTAATATTAGGAGAGATATTTTATATTTTGTGTTTTCTTCTTTCTTTATACCCCCCCCCCCCTTATTCCACTCGACGTATGTCATTTATTAATAAAATTGGACTTGCAAATATATATTCTAAGGAAATTCGCTAAGTTGAAGCAGCTCCTGCGTAACGAATTTTTTTAATTGACGTGTGCCTCATTTATTCGAATTTTGGAAGAGTGTTTCGAATAAAAGTTGGTACTATAGTTATATTGAAGAACTTTTATTCGAATAATTTTTTCGAAAACCAAATAAATAAGACATGAATCAATTATAAAATTTTGAAATTATAACTCGACTTTCGACGACAAGTGTACTGTTTGTTTGTTTATTTCATAATAATGCAGGTAGAGTAATATAGTTGTAGCTTATATCTCGTTAGTTATGTAAACTAGTTGGTATACTTGAGCTAGAGAACACGGTTGTTTATTTATTTTGAGTTTATACTGTTTTAAATTCATAAGCCCATACTTGTTTCACTACAGGAGATTTAAGGTTGTTATGAAGAAAATTCAATTAAATGACAGATTCTCCAAAATTTGACAGCTTATTATTTCAATTGTAAAGAATATCCTGTCAAAGTTTGAACTTGATCTTGTTTTTAGTTTTTGAGTAAAAAAATGTTAATATTACGATTTTTAAGAGATTTTTCCATAGCTTAAATGGACTCGGCGGTAAAAACATTTATACAAAAATTTATATCTCGACCGACCATCACAACTTCAATTATAGCTGCCATCACAGCACCCCGCAAGTAATCCAGCGAGCGAACCAGCATCGTGTGAGCCAGGCTTTATATTACAATATCAAAATATACGAATGACACAGTAATCGTTTATATATCGGTTATATTTTAAAACATTATGTTCATTGTATGTTTGAAGTGTTTCATTAAGGACTCCTCATTTTTAGTACACAGCAACTACGATGATCATTATGATGACGATGTTTTGAGAATGTATTACTACGTATTATAATCAACAACTCATAAAAACATGACATACTATCCAAGTGAAAATTTTTAGTATATATAGTAGTAGTACCATATTATATAAGTTGATAATATTTTAATTACTTAACCGTGTAAAGAGTATGAAAATATGAGTTATACATATCTATACAACTTTTAAAATATAACATTTTTCTCTTCATGCATCATAAGGAGTATTCGTAAAATATTGAAGGTATAATTAATTCCTTCGTACTGTATCATGAATTGGCTCATTAACCCGTTTCCATAGACTGTACTTATTAATGTGTGGGGAATGATCTTTCTGTTCCTTTGAGTATATCATTTGGAAAATTCGATGGGCCTAAAATGTTTTTTCTGATGTAAACTTATGTCAATTTATCCATTGTTAGTATGGATTAACATACTAACTAATGTATGGATTTAAGTTATATATCTGATAACATTCTTTTGGCATTAAATGCTTCACATGAAAAGTTATACATATCTAGGATGGGAATCGAACCCACGACCTCTGGCACTCGTTTAACTCTGGCAAAAATGAGTATATAATCGAGAATCAATTGTAGAAATTTATATTAAATTTTAAACTTCAGTGGACAAATGGAGATTGTTTATTCAATCAAATCTCCACCTGTGTAAATTATTGATTTTAAGCAGATACTCATCGAAGTGTTGGGGTAGGTTAATCTAGCCGGATTTCCACCGGTTTGTTACACTTGACATTAAACATACCAAATATCATAATATAATTTCGTTTTGATTACTGAAAATTCTTGCAAAAACTCTTGGCATATTTAACAATTTTTAAATGATTAAATGTTTGAGATGTATATTTTGAGCCTTTGTTTTTTGATGGAACCAGGATTCGAATACCATCGAAGTGTTGGGGTAGGTTAATCTAGCCGGATTTCCATCGGTTTGTTACACTTGACATTAAACATACCAAATATCATAATATAATTTCGTTTTGATTACTGAAAATTCTTGCAAAAACTCTTGGCATATTTAACAATTTTTAAATGATTAAATGTTTGAGATGTATATTTTGAGCCTTTGTGTTTTGATGGAACCAGGATTCGAATACCGAAAAACCGAACATTTACAGATTTTATGAACAGAAGTTGTAACAAAAACAAGAAAAGTTCCATCGCAAGTAATTCTTAGTATAAAATAATAATTTATGTCAAAAGTAAAATAAATCATTATCGTTTCATTCTCATTTCACCTTACATATTTTATGATCTCTAAGTATATATATATATATATATATATATATATATATATATATATATATATATATATATATATATATATATATATATATATATATACAGGAAGAGTCAAAATTCATGCAGTTTTGGAAAAGGGTGGATAGGGAATCAAATTCTAAGATGAAAAGTTCTTGGACATTTTTACACTTGACTCACCGTTAATTAGATATTAATTAAATAATGTACCCAATTAGAGTATCGCGTTAACGGGATCAGAAATGGTGGTGAATGAACGCAGCGGCAGCTTCAGAGCGAGCTCTCTCCATCCTACCGTAGA
Source organism: Nineta flava (assembly GCA_963920215.1). Classification (NCBI taxonomy): domain Eukaryota; kingdom Metazoa; phylum Arthropoda; class Insecta; order Neuroptera; family Chrysopidae; genus Nineta; species Nineta flava. The sequence goes on from OY986042.1 coordinate 96,380,544, forward strand.
GTCTGGATGAAATCGTGAGAAATCTAAAAAAAATTGAATAATTCAGTTAATTAGATTTTTCGGGAAGAAAAAGATAAATTTTTTTCCAGAATTTTTCAAAATTCTGCTATAAAAAAAATACCGGATTTGAAATACATAAGATTGACTCGCTCTACGGTAGCGGTGGGGAGAGCTAGCTCCCCTCACGTATCTCTGCTGCCGCTGCGTTCATTTCGCACCATTTTTTATTCCGTTAACGTGCTTCTCTAATTGGTTACTTTATTTAATTAATATCTAATTAACAATGAGTCAGGTGCAAAAATATCCAAGGTCTTTTCATATTAGAATTTCATCCACCCTTTCAAAAAACTCCTTTTGACTCACCCTGTATTATATAGAGCTTATACTTTTATTAAATAAAAACAAAATAATGCTTATGGAAAATATATTCGTACTTGAAAATAAATTATATAATCACTATAAGGTAGAAATATTATGATGAAGGAATATAATTATTTGCTTGTGTTTGTTTTAAACTAAAAGATTATATAATATTAAATTATAATTAATACAATATGATGATATTTTGTATTTTAATAGTTCTTTAGATAAATACTTTATTTAAATTTTAATTATGCCTATGTGGGTTTTTAGCGAATATTTAAAGAACATGTAGCTGTTGGTTTTGTACCGATGAAGGAAATTCTGACAGATTCCTTCGAATGTTCATCCTACCTAATATATATAAAAAATTGTCATCACTAAAATTTATATATATATATATATATATATATATATATATATATATATATATATATATATATATATATATAGTGTGTTTATTTCAAAAGTATCCACTCTTAATAACTCTTGACCTGATGTGATTATTGTTTTGAGTGAAAACACGTCGATTTAGATATCGCTGTTCAAAAATGGTACCTAGCGAATTTTAGCTTTTATCCCTTCGCCCCTAGCCACTTCCACTTTGAAATTTCAAATGGCACCCCCTACCTTGTGATACATCATTAGAAAGAGGATAAAATTCTCTATTCAACCATGATAAAAATAAATTACATCGATCGATTGGTTCTTAATATAGACTACACAGAAGATGGCAGGTATGAAATCAATTATAATTAGCAAATTAATCAATAAAATCTGTTTACGTTATGAAATTTTAGTTTTGTTACATACTGAAATTTGCCACGACTGTTCCAACTCTGAGGAATATTCAATGAAAACTTTTTCGCGGCCCAGTCTTAAAATTTACTATCTGATATTCGAACGTTACGTCGTAATATTTGGGAATTTTACAGAAAATAAAAATTTTCATATAATTATATTACAATTTGGTCTCATAGTTTTGTATTTTATTGTGACATTTAAATTTAACTAAACAAAGTATCTTTCATTTTTTGTTGTTGTTGGAACAAAGCCAAATGTCTATACTCTTGGGTTAAAACAATTGTTTAACCAAACCATCGAAATTATACTTTAGAAAGTGGTGGTTGTGTTTACAGTCGTATACAGAAGATATTACATTCATTTAAGAATGTGTTGATCTAAACTGTTTAATACATCAACAATCTTGTTAAACATTTTTCAAATGGAAAATATCAAATTTCATCCATTAAAACAGTATTATACGAAAAACGTTGAATAAATTAACCGTTAAGGTGCCGAAAACTCGCAAAGGTTTAAATAAATTTAGCGGTCCATATTTCTGAATGATATGTTCTGGCGTTAAATAATGTTTTCGATCCGAACAGAAGGTCGTCCAACTTGCAACACTCATACGAATAAAATATCTTCATATTATTTTCTCAAGTCCACAAAGAGAACATTGAATGCCACCAACTCATATCTTTTCATAACCATTGGATGAACCCATTTTATCCTGTTTTTTCTTCTTTTTTTAACCGTCTATATTTTAAGTGACTAAAGAAAAATTAACAAAATGTAGACATGGTCGAGTTTGTCCGAAATACCGGGCTAGTAGGCGGATATATGTAAATAGATCTAAGTTAAGTGTCATGGTCGGTTAAATATTGTTTATACGACTGTCGGTGGGTTGTGAAATAAGCCTGACTATCGCTTTATGTAATTAAGTTGGCTTTGAAGTTTCGTATAGTTTTTTGAAAATAAATTCATTACATTTGAAATACTCCATGTCTATATCAATATATCATCTTGAAATAAAACTTTTGATACAGAAATTCTCATGTATCGAAAATAATATTCTTTTATTTTTATTTGTTTCGAACTGTTATATATAATGTCACCAATCACACATTTATTTCTAAAATTGTTTATAGTTGAAGTATACTATATACGTCTCAAATATATATATATATATATATATATATATATATATATATATATATATAAGAAGGAAGTATGGACCATACACCTGTGCTATTACACACACATCGCGCTCATCTTTTGAACATAAGTGTTATATAACGAAGCAGATCATATACAGTCTGTTTTCAAAAGCATTTTTAATAGGGATTCAATGTTAAATAAATAAATAAATACAATATTTACTACAAAACCATACATACACATACATACTGAAACTGAATGTCTGGACTGGAATATTGGGTGACCATATTATAGGACCATTCTTCATTGACGTATCTTTAGATTCTCAAAAATATTTGAGTTGGTTACGAAATAATATTTTGCTAACTGTTAGAGCTCTTCCTAATTTAGAGCTCTTCCTGGAATCTGTATGGTTCCAACAAGATGGTTGCCTTGCAAACAATGCCATGATAGTAAGGCTGTTCCTGGAACAAACTTTCCAGGAACGTCTTATAAGTGTTTTGGAACCTTCAAGTGGCCAGCCAGATCGCCAGATCTATCTCCTAACGAATTTTTTGTGTGGGGTTTTCTCAAAACACAGATCTATTCGCGGTATAGGCTTGAAAATTTGCAACAATTAAAGCAAAGAATTGTTGACAATTGTGCGAATGTTTCTCCTCAAGTGCTAGAAAATACCCGGGCAGATTTGTACAATCGACCCGAATATTGTTTAGCAAATAATGGAGGAATATTCGAACCGTTGGTTTAACTTTTTTTTTTGGAATTCTATTTTTTCTTTTTGGGGTTTTATTTTTCTTTTAATTTGTGTGGATTATTGTTTTATGTTATACCATTATACTGTCATTTATTTTCAAATATTCCACATGCAAATAATAAGGGATATTCATAAAAGAATTTTCAATTGTTAGAAGTAATGCTAAACTTAAGAAGAGCAACAATGAACATATTTAACCCACTCTCATTACATATTAATGCAGTACAAAACAGTCTAGCAAGTATACACAACAGACTCACTAAAGAGTACCCCCACTATTTTGATTTCTTTATTAAGCATATTGAGTATAGTTATTATAGTAAATAATATTTAGCGTTGATTCTCTATTAGCAATGCTTTCCAACACATACGGTATAATAAATATTATTTTATTCTCAATAGATTTGATTAAAACTATGCATAGCCAGGCACTATAGTATAGTTCCATGGTTGAACATTTGTGTGTAAAATTTGTAACAAAGTTTCAAACTTAAGTGATTATATGGTTATTGAAGCATATTGAATGCTACAGACGTTATGGTTTTTTTTTTACTCTATGGGTCAAAGCTGGCGCTTATAAGTGCAATTTATTGGCGTTCGTTTTGGCTTATGAACGCTTATTTACTCTTGAATGCCGTTTGTTTTGGAACTGTTTTTCAACCAACAGAATGTTTGTTTGATTGACTTCGAAAGCTCCTAGAATCAAACCAAAACCAAAACACCCTAAATTGACAATTTGGAAAATAGTGTCGGTAATGTAGGTTTTTTCTAATAAACAAACGCTTATACAGTGTTCGGTTTGGAAGTTAGTACGATTTAGGTTAGCGCTGACGCTTTTGTTGCCTTACCTCGATAGAGAAGCGTCTGTGAGCGTGGTATCTATCGTGGAACTCAATCTATAGCGCGGTCTATCAGCATACACAGCGTCAAGACGAACACTAAATATAACGCTTGATAGCGCTGACAGCATGTAAGCGTCCAAAACGAATACACTCTACATATAGTACAGAATAAATGGTAGTGTGTTATAAAAAGTCATTGTGTTTGATGTTTAAAATCGTTGTTGAATTTTCACCATCGTCAGTTTTCGCTATCGTTAATGACTGGACGCGTGTATGAACCATGAAGATAAAATTCCAAAAAAATTCTAGAATATAATAAATTTCATTATTAAGATTTAAAATTAAATTTGGAGTATCTACTTCTATTTGATTTTCGAAAAAAGGCTTAAAATATAACTTGTTCATTATAAAAATAAACAATTTTTCGAAAACTGAATAGATTCGGGGCAAATCAGTCGTAAAATTTTGAAAAAAACCTTTTACTATCCATTACCAGGATGATAATGGATAGGCTTGTAATGGACTATCCATTACAAGTCAGTATATTTTTCAAGCATTTCCATAATTTGTTGTTTACTCTTAAACAACGCACTTGTTGTGTTACATCCATTGCTGGCGTCACCTCCATAATAATGGCAATAAAATCCCATTATTTGCACTATATCACAAAAACGGTTAGTGATTCAAAAAATGATTTGACGCATATCAAATGAGAAATTTGCAAAATAACCGATTATCGTGACCTGTCCGCTTGAATATCTTAACACGCAGATACGTGATTTTATGAGACTTTTGAGCCAATGTTTACAATGTCAACAGAAAGTTATTTGGGAATTTTCAGCTTATAATCTTTAATTCCGAGGTTGAATCCTTATTTGATTGGGTTAATAGATATTTCCAACATTTCCACATAATATGTTTTAATTTATCCGACTTAGAAAATGACTGAACAAAAAATCGAATAATAATAATGAATACATTTCCCGGCATAATTAAGAAATGTATACATATATAGATATACGTATTCGTGGGTATCCTCCTCCATGCTATAAAAATTGTACATCTGAGACATACTGTAAACAGACATTATATAATATTAATATAAATAATAATGGTAAATGGAAAATTTAAACTTCGAAGAGAGATACAAACTCACTGTTCATCTGTTGTATGGTTTTGTATAAATTTTATATACATTAAAACTTTAATTATTTGGTGTATGTACTATATAGACCACACAAGTTCATGTGATTTATAATAATTTTATAAATAATTTGTGACTTATTAATTCGGTTTCCGAAAAAAATGCTTCGAATAACAGTTGTTACTATATTTATAATGAACAACTTTTATCCGTAGCATTTTTTCGAAAACCGAATCAATAAGGCACAAATCAATTATATAATTTTTTTAAATGACATCAACTTTTGTGGTCCATACAATGTATGTATGTATATTGTTTTGAAATGTTCATTTCGGCTATAAAGAAAATTGCCTCATATTCATATTACATACATATATACTAAACATGGGGATAACTAATTTTATTGTAAAATTAGTAAAACATAACAACGATATGTTTTGTCAATTATCAATTAAAATGAAATATTTATATTGATATTTTTGTTGTTTATTTATTGCCAGTAAACGGTGCTGCTGTTTATGGAATAGACGTGTGTTTTATTTTTACACTACAATAATTTGAATTCTATTTGATTTATTCTATAGCAAACATGTTTATTTATTAGTATTTGTCGCTATCAAGCGTATTTTTTGTGGAACGCAAGCGCGGATCCACCGTTGTGGACACGATGGGCATGCCCACAACCCTAATAGACTTGTGACGTCACACTTCCACGGTCTATTGAAGTCGATAGGCTGCAGATGTTATTACATCCAATGCCTCAATAAAATTTAAAAAAACAATAAATCCTGCGTGATTCAGAACACAGCGAAGTACTTAGTCATCATCGACGATATGCTGACACGTTATGTCACATTTTTGACAACATATAATCTGTTTCTTTTTGTCAAATGAATTCTTGTATTTAAAAGTACATAGTCGTCTACTAATTTAAAAATAAGCGTGTGTTCCAAGCCGCCTTCCTCTTTGGTGGCGTGGCGTACGACTAAGATTTGTACCCATACATAAAAATTTTCTTACAAATACTGGCAACTCTCCCGGACAGCGTAGCTACTCCAGAGATATCATTTTCTATTCTTCGCAGAGTAAAATCTTGGTTGCGTGTCTCAATGGCACAGGAAAGATTATCCGGGCTAGCTTTCCGAAATATACACAAAGATGAGAACCGATAACCGATGAAATTATCAATGTTTTCGCGAAAAAGAAACGTAGGCTTGAATTTGTAATTTAAGTAAGCACCTAAATATCCTTTGAAGTAAGTAAAAATTTCATCAAAATCGGTTCAGTAGTTTAGAGTCTAAATGTGATGTGCAAACCAACATAAATATAAATGTGCAAACACATTTACTTTTGTAATTTTCGTGAGCGAACAAACAAACATTTTACAGGTTTATTAATTTACTAGTGTTCACCCCACGGCTTTGCCCACGTGGAACTATACACTGTACAAAATCTTGGTCAGGGCCTCAAATATTTTGTAAACATCTCCTTTGTAGGAATGAACTATATCGATCATGAGCGAGTTCATACACCGACTTGCACTTGACCGATTTTCGGGTGGTTGGGACCACAATATTTTTTGAGGGCTGGATCCGCGCCTGGTGTAACGACCAATACAATCGTCAACCTTTTAAAAAAATTGTAATCCTGTGATTATTAAATTATCAATTATAGGTAGTCGTAATTTACTCTTTGATAATTAGAAATAGATAGAAATTCAAAATCAGTAGACAAAAAAAAAAAAAAAAAATTAAACAAAATAAATTAAAATAAAATAAATTTTATTGAAATTACTCTTGTTAAAAGTTTCATTCGATTTACTCTTGTTAACATCACTCTTATTAAAATTACTCTTATATTGTCTCAGGATATGTTATTCGTTGCTAATTTGGTGACAGTTTCAATTTGGTGTTCAACAAGAAATGAAAAATGTATTTATTCATGATTAATTCTCGGGTAGAATTACGTTCTTATTCTATCAACAACATCACTATCATCCATTAAGGTGTTCTAATATTACACATTTTTTTTTACTTTTTCCTCTTTCAATTCTTTGAAATCAATATCGTCAATTTGAATAATAGTTTTTTTTTGGTCAAAATTAAAGCTCATTCGAACAAGTTAAATTGTATTAATTCCATTAAATTGTATTTTCTATAACATGTCTAGTTGTAGACATTAACAATGGAGTATTTATGAAAGGAAAAAAATTCTAAGTACTTAAAAAGGTGTAAGAAAAGTAGAATATACAAAAACCTTGTATAAGAGGATTTGAAACACCTTTTTTTTTTCTTCCATTTTTTTCTAACTTATAAATATAAGTAGATATAATAACAGTCAGTAGTATACCCATCTACCTAATGGTTACTGCATACACCTAACATTATGTGTGTATGTATGTTTAGGTATTATGTCTGTTTATAGAAAATATATTTGGATATATTCGATGATATATATTTGGAGGAATTTATAGGGGTTACTTATTTTATTATGTTTTCTCATCTAAGATGGTATCGACTGAAATTTTTCAGATGAATGTTTCAGAACGAAATAAGAATTCGAATAATTTATGATACCCATTAAATGTTAAATATATTTACCAGTTTTTTGTTCAAAAGTTGATTTGAATGATTTTTTATCTCGGTATGCCATATAGAATTCGTTAATATTCGCTGAAATAGAAATTTGATGGATGTGTCGAAAAATATTAAGTACATAGTGGAGGCGGTGGGAAATTACAATCAGGTTTTTAGCCTTAAAATGACGGAAGCCGGCGATATAACAATAAAACGCAAACGAACGCGAACGTAGTTTTTCTAGTGATGCTCGAACAATCATATAAACAAAGAGACATTTACAATTTTATAATAAATAGTAGAAGTACGTATAATTTTAGGGCATATGAACCAATGCCTATTTATTTTTATACCCGGTATATTATATATTCCAGGGTATATTAACTTTAGCCCCGACTGTGTAACGGTAGAAAATATTGATCGCAGAAAATGTTCTTTGATATAGCTAAAAAGACATTCATTCATTCGCATATAGTTATAATTTTTAATTTTATTAATCTTACAAAATGTAATATACGTCATATAAAATGTTTGTATATTTTCATTTATAATTTTTCGCGTATATAATAATAATATCTCGCTCCAAATTTAAAATTATATTTCTCTAATATAATTTTAAATGAAGTATACTCATATATATATATATACGAGTATTTACTTCGTTCCGTACGCCTTTAAATGTATTTTATATTTATTTTGTTTTTAACAGTGTCACAGTTGCGTATCTAATGATTAATATCATTATATTTTCTTTGTTATTTTATTTTTTACATTTTAGGTACATAATGATTAATAATGTTTCTTAAAAAAACATTTATATTAAACAAAAAAATCTAAAATAAAAACATGTGAAAATAACAACTAACAGAGTTAATTGCTTAAATAGTCGGTATATATATTAAATTTCAAATTTTGTGCCCCAATTCCTAGAACAAATATTTGTATTTTATAAATACGTATTTCGACTACAAAGTCATCATCAGTATGAATTAGCACCAATTTGTGCGTGTCTCACAAATTAGCAACGTGTCACATATCTTTGACTCCATATCCCGGAGATAGTTACGATTAGCTAGTTCATACTGATGATGACTACTTTGTAGTCGAAATACGTATTTATAAAATACAAATAATTGTTCTAGCAATTGGGTCAAAAATATTGAAATTTAATTTCATAAAAACCTAGAGTTTTTTTTTTTGATTATCTTAATAATCTTTATACCCGGTAACTTTAAACAAGTTTGAAATAAAAGTTGTTTATTTTCAGGCACATTTTTGTTTTTAAATTTTTTTCTATTTCTTAAAGTTTCAAGGATGCATATTTTTGCCCATTTTGTCCAAAAATGATTTGATTTGACACTTCTACCAAAAATTTTCTATTATCAAGTCAAGATTAATCTTATAATTATAATTATTAAATGGTTAATTGTATAATATTCTGGTATTTAGTTTCAATGATTTCCTCTATTTTCGGTCTTCTTCATTACTCAAAATTTGGGAGATATTTGAACCATTTGGCCTGGGAATTTTTTTCTAAATACTTGTTCACAAAGGCTTGCAAGTTGATAATTAGTTTATCTATAACCTTCAAAGTTTCGCACTCCTTTTTTTAATATTTTTCATTTTTTAATATTTTTTTTTAATATGACACGAATTTTTTATTATTTGGTTATTCATATAATTTATACACAACAAAATTGTTATTCACATAAATGTTTTTAACCCTTAAATTATTTTTCACATTTGAGGTAATATGCGAATAATTTCCTTTTTAATATTTATCAAAGAGGCTGTTAATTAATATGAGTAACAATGAAGAGAGTAGGAGGCACTCAAGATCACCTTGTTACGTGTCAATTACAATCTTTCATTTGATCATTTCAGGTTTTTCACACAAAATTATACACAACACATAAAACAATGTTCACGTCAATAATTGCAAATTATTTTGCAAATGTTTAAGTTCATTAAGGCATTAATTACTTTATGTGTACATGTATATATGTACATGTATTTTATTTACCAAAGAAAATGAAAAACAAAGGAAATGAAATACCAGAGAGAAAATAAGATGACTTATTATTTGATTATATAATATCGTCATTAATTATAAAATTCATGAGCCATGAAAATGTACATGTTTCAGATATACCATATACATATTTGTATTCAAATGTGATGGGTCTCTAGAAATAAATTTTATTTCAGGAAACTTTGTATGAAATAATTATCTTACAAATTTATTCACTGGAACTTGAATTTCCTTAATTTTTAAATCAATCTTTGAGGAAAAAGACACAGGGCTTTCATAAGGGTACTATGATATTGCCTTGACTTGTACTGTGAAACACACAAGTTGATGTCAGTTTTAAAAATTTTATAATTGATTTGTTATAATTGGCTTATTGATTCGGTTTTCGAAAAAGTGCCTCGAATAAAAGTACATTATAAATATAGTAATAGTTTTTGTTAGAAATTTTTTTTCGAAAACCGAATGAATATGGCACAAATCAATTATAAAATTTTGAAAAACTAACATCAAATTTTGTGGCCTAGTGTATATGAAAATTGGTTCTTTGTCTATTAATTTTAAATAAAGCAGTACTATGCATTATCGTTTTTAGAGAAAACCTGTCTTTGACGGTGAGAAAGAGAAATCATGTTTTTCGCTATACTTATTTATAACAAAGGAATAAAATGAAGCCAAAGCTGCGACGGGCAACACAAGTTCAGCATAATTACTTATATACTACGTACAAGAATGTCTTTAGAATTACAATTTTCGCGGGTGAAGCTGTGAAGGGAAATTCTAGTATTGTAATATAGTTTATAGTGTGTATAGAAATGCCTTAAATTTAAACTGTTAAAATATGGGAAAAAAATATTTAGCCTATTTCATTTCTTTAGGGGGCGATTTTCTAAAAATTCGTTCTTGGTGTACCTCTACACTGTCTAAAGAATATATCTACCAAATTTTATGTTTTTAATTTCAATAGTTTTGTCTTAGCGACGATGAGTCAGTTAGTCAGTGAGTATTTCGCTTGTATAATGGTTTTATGTTATGACGTAAGTTTGTTAAGTTGTTTCATAAAATGTATTATTTTCCCGATTTCCTTCAACGCAAATATCTGGTAGTTTCGAGTTCGGGAATGGGAAAATTTTATTCATGCATGAATCTTGGGAGGAAGGTGGGAGGTAGATAGCTCAAAGTCATAAGAGAAAGATGAAACTTGAAATATAGAAAAATATTTCTATTTTAAAACCAAACCAGTTTTTTTTCAAATTTTATTCATAAACTGAGTAGGTTTGCCACATTTTTAGCTCAGATATCTGTAATAATCGTAGATTACAGAAGCATAACATTATTTTTTCCATCATAAAATATTTTTTTATGAATACTTTTGTAAAAAAAAAGTATAAGCCGTGATTAAATCCAAGTTAACCAGTGTATTTATCGTATTTATAAATAAAAAATATCTTTTTTCTGCTTGAATTACTTTATCTGATTTTTAATACAAGTACCGGGAGTAAATACATATAGATAGTATTTGTACTTTTTTCTTGCTGCTTAAGATTTTTTACAATATTTTTCAAACATTTTATTAAAAATATCTACCTATATATATATGCTTTCGTTTTCGAGTTACCGTGTTAACGGATAGACGGACAGACAGACAGATTGGCAGGCAGGCAAAAGGGCTGAAATGGACTGATAAGATTATTTTATAAACACCTATACTAAATATACTGTTTTATGAACAATATTTTCAACCGCTACAATATATCATATATTTCTTCGAAATTTTTTATCGTCCTCATTTTTTTTGAACACCCAGTATAAGAAGCCTGTACAAAATTTTATTAATTACATAGCAGTTTTACATTCCTTACAATGAACATTTAAACAAATGACTATTTTAAACCAAAATATCTAATTGATATCAATTTCTTATTTGTTGTTGGTAATTTAATTAAATTCTTGAAAACAATAATTAATTGAAGACAAACATAATTAATTACTGAAATATTATGTAATTAAACTATTTATTGTTGATCAGTTTGTAATGAATAAAATAATTATTATTTAGTTGTTATGTTTGTTATAATGGTGTTTTCAATCAACATCTTTACCAACAATAAAAGTTATATTTGATTGCAGTTATTTGTAATAGAGATCAAAATAGATGATGATAGTTGAAAACTATAGTTGTAAATTGCAATTGACTTTTAGCAGAAACTTTCACTCTCAGAAAAGTCTTATAAGATGTTCTTTTTCAGTTTTCTTTTGCTTTGAAGGTAGTTCATTCTTAGCCTCATTTCTTCTTAATAATTTAATGAAATTTGAATATGACATTAAGCTTCTGTCCTTTATTTAATTGAAAAAAATAAAATTTTTCGATTTTACGAAACGAGATATTTGCAATCCATTTAAATTTGAGATGTTTAATATGTAGGGTATACGTAAAAGGTTCGTACATACTTTAAAATTGTATAAAACCGGAAAACTTTTCTATAAAATGCTTAAAAAATATATACCATATTAATGAATAATAACTGTCTACACATGTCTTGCTTGCATAGTAAAACATATAGTTCGTTATCATAAATATGTCTTACTATGTTTGCTACACTTTTTAGTCCAATGAATATATATAAGAACCTACCCTAAAACTCTTACCCAAAAATAATAATACTGTTTGTATAGAAAAAAATTCTAAGAAAAGTTGCTGTGTGGAGAAACTCGATCCGAAATGGCGAAGCCTAAAAAATTCGTTCGAAAAAACAGTTTTTTGTAAATAAAAAAAAAAATACAACTCCAATCGAAAAAAAGTAAAATGAGAAAGTTGTTGGTAATAAAAAGAGCTTTTGATTAAAATTTGTTGAGTTTGAATCTCGAAAAAACTGTCAAAAAATGCCATTTCTTGTTTTCACCATAACTTTTCCAAATTTGAGTATTTTTATTTGAAATTTACCACTAAAGATTTCAAGAAACAAAATAAGTACGTTTTTGCAGAATTGAAAAATATTTTTTCGTTTTTGAGATATATCGATTTTTCGGAATGGCGTCTTTGTAAATTGGCAATTGTTGCCCAACGGGAGGTCATAGAAAAACGTTCTGGGGTTTATTTTTTTCTGGAAGAGTTGTACTTTCATGTAGAAAATAAGCCCCAGAACGTTTATATACATATATATATATATATATATATATGTATATATATATATATATATAAATATATATATATATAATAATAATATATAATATATAAATAATATATAAGATATATATATAAATATATATATATATATATATATATATATATATATATATATATATATATATATATATATATATATATATATATATATATATATATATATATATATATATATCTGTTGGAAGTAATTAAATAAATCTGCTGCCATATATTATTAACAACAAATTAAATGAGTTGATATTGTGATGCACTACTTGAACAATACTATTATAATTTAACTCATAAACTGCTCATCTTGTTGCCATTCAATTTAAACAGTTTATAGATAGAGATGGTAAAGACCAACGAAAAGCGTAACACTGTCGGAATCGTTTGAGATATCATAATGAAATAAAAACCAAATTTCGGTTTCAGGATTACTACCTATAAACTGTTTAAACTGTTTGACCTTAAAACAGGGCTGTTTTTGAGTTAAATTTAAATTTCCAGACATACAGATAGAATTGACGTTCTATTTTATTATTTTATATTGTAGTATTTTGTCTACATATAGAGGTTGTTTGCGGTTCATGTTAAGTTTTTATCTTCTATAAAAAAAGTATAGAGATGCTGCTGTTGATAATAAAGTTTTTAAGTTGATTTATGGAACAGAGTGAAGTTTCATTTCACCACAAACACACACACATATACATACATAGGACAATATCTCTTATAATATTAATGCCTTCAATAAATTATATCTGTCTTTTCATTTCATTCGAGACACATACACAGATAAGTGTCACAGGATACATTTGACTTGATCTTTGACACTCTACATATTGACAGTACACAGGCATTATATACTATCGTTGTTGTGACGTCAATCAAGGGGGAAAAGATTCGATATTATCGATTTAGATGAATGCCCCGCGTGTAGTGTTTGCATGATAACGTGCAAATCATCAGTTTCAATAATTATTTACACGTTAGAAATATGTTGTGTATTGTTGCCATGAAAATAGGTGGATGTAACAAATTTCATCGATTTCGATGAGGTATAGCTCCGTATCAGGTACGGGACTGGTAGTGGTAATTATGTTGTACTGATGTGCAAGCACTGTTTTTTCTTTCGAAATTGGATATCTTACCACATTTAAAATTTTATCAGAATAAAACTGTGGCTATTGGAGCGTTCTATTTTCTTGAATAGAAAATTTACTAAAAATAATTAAAAGCACTATATAGTAGTCTGAATAATAGAGATAAATAACACGTTCAAGATGAATAGATAACTTAATTATTGCATAACCATTAGAAAAACAATAGTTCTATTATTATTTGTTATCAAAGTTCAAACTTTTCGGATGTCATAAACAACGAAACGAATTGTTAAATATTTCATAAACTAATTAGCACAATTTGTTCTAATCTAAATTCATTTATATATTATAGCTCTAGTTATAGTTATATACAGGACTCATCAAAATTGTGCTACCTAAGGGCAAATAATGGGAAACAGTTTATACTGAATATGGTACGATCATAATCTGTTAGCTTGTGTATACTGTTGCAAAACACAATTCAAAATCATTCTATAATAAAAATTGATTTAATTGTGTGTAGTTGATTATGCAGAAAACTGCGAAAAGAAGCCTAATTTTACAGCAAATTTGAACTTTATATGCCATATATGGTTTAACTTACATGCATTTCATTACAATTATCATGTATCCACATTCAGATGAAGGACAAAGAATTCTCTGCAGTACACAACTCAAACGCCACATCTGTGTTACCGTTTCTGAGATCAATATTTCACTTCCGAGTTTTTCTGCTGTACTGTTGTAAAATTCCTTATCCATAATTGCCTTTTTAATCTTTAATTTACATACTCGTACAAGTCATTTTCAACTTTTGATCCAATTTTTATTTACTCATCAAAAGCAACACGCTGAATCTATGTAAACTTTTTTTTGTTAAAAGAAACAGAAAATTGTAGAATCGTAGCAATAACATTGATAACTGATCACTTGGGTCACGATGTCTGGTGGCCAAGATATAAACCAGTTTTAGTGAGCAGTATAAGTTATAGTCGGCCCAAATCGGTCGATCTAATATAGTTTATACTTTCTATAGAAATACCTGTATTTACAAAATTTGGAAATAAATTATTTGTTAATAAATTTAAAATAAAACATAATTGACATTTCAAACTGACAAAATTTAAAGTCAGCTATGTTTTTAAGCCCCACCCTCAGGTCAGTGGTCAATATCTAACCGATTTTTATTAGAATATTAATATCCCAAATATTTCTGTTTAATTACTTGAGCTGCAGAAAAAATGATCTGGTCATAAATTGTACTAAAATTTTTGTTTCTGGGACTTTAATTATAACAAATGTTTTCCTTTTATAGCATTAAGAGGGAAATTTCAAATTTTGTTTTTTCTCTCTCTAAGGCCCTGGTTTTTACTCGATTATATTATTTAAAAAACTGTTAGGAAAACCTTAAAAGTTTGAATTTTGATGAATCCTGTATAAATTGTGAAATTGAATTCTAATTTTATTTTATGTGTGTGATCTGATCTTTATGGTTGGTTAATTTTCAAACATAATTATCAACTTACAGTTTTGTTATACGGCATTATATGATAGATCTATTCAGGGCATTGACCTAATTGTTTATTTGTCGACGAATAGCTTTTAAAAAAATTACTACAATGAAGGTAGAGGAATTTGGTATTCTAAAAATAGAAAAATTATTTGACATAATTCTTTTATGCATGCAATTTATTATTTATAAAGATTTATTATGTTGGTTCTAAAATAACCAGATCATAATTTTATTGAAATAATCGGTGTAGGTTTTAGGAAATTATAATAAACAAAAATTTGAATGCGTGATTCAAAAATTAGAACAAATAAATAGGTTAGTGTTTTTTTTTATGGATTATTTATTCTTTTTTAATGTACTACGTTTGTTTATATATATATTTTATACTACGTGTAACAGAAATAACGTTGAATATTTTAAAGAAAATTAATCAGAATTCGGCATCAATGTTGGGGGTTTAGAGAAAAATAAATACTGAGTGGACTGTAAATAGGTTCTCACCTTGTTGTTACCATCTATCATCTGTATATTATCAATCTCACTGTATTCTTTGTCAGAGTACCAATGTGGGTACACGAATTCCTCTTCGGATTCAAACTTTGATATGGTCCTATTAGACAATTTTATATAAACTTATAGTTTACGATTAACGAGTAAAATAATTTACGATTGAACGAGATACGCGGCAGGCTATTATTGAACTGGGTAATAATAAATTGCCTTGTTTTAATGCAACAAAAAAAAAAATTTGACATAAGACATAAAAAGTTTAAGACCAAAAAAAGGATATTAAACATTTGTTTGAAATATTTATTCATAAACTCAATTTGCCATTATTTCTACTTAAAACATTCTCAATTATTATACTTATGTATTACTATATATAAATATAATATATTGTTATATCTCCAGTTTCGGACATTTTTAAGACAAAAAAACCTCAATGTAATTTCCCACCGCTTCCACCACTTCAAATATTTATCGTTCCCACCGCTTCCACTCCAAATATTAACGACACCAAATTTCTATTTCAGCAAATATTGTCCAATTTTATCTCTCGTAGCGATATAAAATACATGCCAGTTTTTAAGTCCAATTATAAGCTTTTAAACAAAAACAGTTTCATCAAAATGGGTCCAGTACTTTTTTCGTGATGCTCCAACAAACAAATTTTTATAATAGTTTACAGACATGCATGGGCTACAAAAGTCACGTCCTTTTTTCTAAATTGTGTAGTCATTGAAGGAACGAAATTAATTCGGTTTTTGAGGACATGTTTCGATTAAAAGTTAAGTATATTTAAAATGAATAAATTATATTCGAAACAGTTTTCCAAAAACTAACGAATAACGCACCAAATCGCTAAAATAGTACACGACTTTTGTGGCTCATATAGTACTACAATAGACTAAATGTCGGGTAAATAAAGATTCAAACAAAAACAAATGTGTAAAGTGGGTAAATTTGAAGTGTTATAAATGCTTTAAAGAATAGTAGCCAGGGATGACTTTGTAGTGCCACAATAACGTTAACAAACTGAGCAAAACCATTGCAACGTATATATATATATAAATATATATATATATATATATATATATACAGTTGAAAAAGTAAATTTATTAGTTGATGTAAAAGACCTATAACTGTCGTCACTCTTACCATACCTATCTCACACGCAAATATGATATCAGTATTTCAATTCAACATCATGATATATATAAAATTTGAAGGAAAACAGAGCTCCAATCCAATAATCAATTATCTATCACGTCATATTAAAATATTCGAATATATCAATCACGTTGAATTGATATACTGGTAGCACATTTGCGTGTGAAAGGCAGGTATGGTGAAAGTGACGACATTTATAGGTCTTTGACATCAGCGATCATATAATTTATAAAATTAATAAATTGATTACTTTTTCCACTTCGATTCTTTTATTATTGTATTTAAATTTGTTGTAAAAAATTTTCATTATTCATATATATTCAAATATTTATTAGTCTGAATAATTATGTGTTGTTCTTGATATCTACGACCAGAGATTCTCTGTTTTTAATGGTTTTTGATTGTAAAACAAAATGTTTCTAAGAAACCTTTGATACAGAGCTATTAACATGACCCCATTTCAGATCATTATTTCAATTACTATTAATTGTAGATAGTCAACGTATTTCTCATTAAAATCCTTTATGATTGAGACTTTATTAAAAATGTAAATGTGTTTGCATATTTCTCTATTTGTTGTTTTTAATGTTTAATATTCAGTTGTAAATCATTTTTAACCTATACATCAAACCATAGTTTTATGAAAACAATTTTAAACTTTTATATAAATTGTGTATATAAACTTCATGAATATTTGACAAATATTTCGTAACATGAATTAAGTGTATAAATTTAATTGGTTGGCCAATTTTTTAGGATTCCGTTAATCAAAAATCATTTATGATAAATAAATCGGCTAATGCATAACATTAAAAAAATTCGCCACGGAGGAGATGCCTCAGATTTAGGCAGCTAATGAGTGATACCATAAAATATATAAACCTACATACACTTGAAAAATATTTAAAAGCAAATAGTTTCGTATTTTAAAATCCAAAACCCCAAATTGAAAACCTTTTACGTCACTTCAAATCAATTCGTTATAAAAAAATAACTCAATCAAGTATCACTTTTACAATATGTAAATTCTACAAATATAAACGTTACATGAATAATCTATCATTTTGATTAAAAATGTATTTCAAATCCATTTTAGTTGAGTGGATTTTGTGTGCGGGGCCTACGATATCAACCCTCTTTGTGTGTAGTAACCCATTATAATACAGTGAGCTTTTTATTTTTTGTATTTTTAAATAAACATTGTTGATTGTTTGAATTTAATTATGTTGTAAAATATGTATGAGCTACATTTGAATGCCTTAAACAATACAATATGTCATCAAAATATGTGGGGAACTAAATGGAATATTTTAAATTTTAGTGTATATCACTGTTTTTTTTTTATTTTACCTGTAAAAAGGTGTTTTTTTAATTGTTTTGTAAACTAATAAACTAAAAAATTTTAAAAATATGTAAATATTAAATAAACAACATGGATAATAAAACGACATCAAAAAGATAGTGACCGATTATATGCATTGCACTATCATAGCATCTCAGGTAGCTCAGTTGGTAGAGCATTCGTCTAGAATATCAGAGGACGTGGGTTCGATCCCAACCCTAGATTTGTATGACTTTTCATATCAAGCATTTTGATGTCTAAGAATGTTTTATTTATCAAGCATTTTAATGCCTAAGAATGTGTATACGTAAAATATATAGGTATTTTTGTCGATGCAGAAAATCGATATTGAGATATTAGCGACGTATACCAGCCAAGTAGCCGTGCTTGTTAAGGCGTTGTTTTTACTTGGAACTGGGAGGTTTGTCAATTAAAAATTAATGGTGCGATTGACTAAACTGTCGGCGTACGGACTAGAAGAAATAACCGGCTATGCTTGTGAAGGTTTTCTGCAGTTTCCCTTCACGAACTCCAGATGAATATCTGCAAAGTGCCTATCAAAGTCGGGTGCAGCCGCACACCTACCAATTTCTTCTCTGCATACGAATTCCTGATCCACCACTCACATCATAAAAATGTAATGTAAAAATTAATAAAGGTTGAAAAATAATGATGTGGGTGGCCTCTGTTATAGACCGTCGTGTCTCTAAAACGGAGGTTAAACTCCATTATTATTATTATTATTAGCGACGTTTTGAGATCCCCTGAAAAAACCCAGTTTTGCCCACGGGTGGGTCTGTGAATATGTTTGTATGTTTGTTTTCCTTCAAAATGTGCGTACAAAAAACTGACTACAAGAGATCTATCAGACATCTGGAACACTAACCTGAAACTGCTTTCACATTACTTCGTGGTAGTATCCAATTTCACCCTTTACTGGGTGTATTTATGCATTAAAACTGTAAACAACTGTATACAAAAGAAGTTGTATACAAACTTCTTTTGTATACAACTGTAATGTTAATCGTACAATCTTTGAATGCGATTTCAACTAAAACTAAACGATAATAATTTTGAAAAAGTTAGATATTTTTTTTGAATAATAAATAAAAAATTATGCCAAATTCGTCCCAATCGCGTTTCACATGACAACTAACTTAAATAGTTCGGAAAACTTATTAAATAGTATATGTTCACAACTCCTAAAAATAAATAAACTCAAAATAATTTAATTGATATCTACTTTACAGTAAGTTTTGGCGCTGGGAAGTTGTGCTTACAAACACATGTTCCCAGCACCAACACCTAAACGTAAACAAACTAAAATATGAAAAAATCTGATTATGTTTTAAGGTAGTCCATCACTGTCTTGTATTATCAGGACAAAAGAAACAGTTTGCTTTGATTTTATTATAGAACAAATACATATAAAAACATACACAACACATACATATATTCACATACAAATTAATTTGAATTTTAAACTATTATATTGTCGCGGTATCTTGGCTCTCCTTATACCTTAAAGGAGCGCTGCCCGAACCTGCAAATGATTCCGATACTCGACAAAAACAAAAACAAAATATTAGTAAAAGGTTTACTAAATATTTTGTAATTGAAATGACACGCACGTTTTTTTTTAAAGAAAAGAAAAAAAAATTAAATTAAACACAATTTTTTACGAAACAAAAAAAAAAACCTGATTTTAATGCTTAAAAAAAATGAGAATCCAATTTCTTTTTCAACAATTATTTTAATTTTTCAACACAATGACAAACTTTGAATTACTTGTACAACTGCCAACTTTAACTTGATCTGAATCGAACAATAGTTAATTATATACTTTGAAACTAATCAGACAGTGGTCGATTTTAAACTTTGAAACTACTCAGACAACAGTCGATATTAAACTGATTTGAATCAACACTGGTCACCGGTTTATATACCCGTCAAGGATCTTTCGAGAACATGGTTGTTTATTTGAATAAATTTTTTTTTTGACAATATATTTTCGCATGGAGGCTTCTAGAATATTTTAGTTTATCAACAACCATGGACGTAATCGGAGTGTTCAGATTATTTATAAAATTAATTAAAAATTATACCTCTCCTTAGGTTTGACCCATAAACACACCCCGCTTGGTTGATATTTAACTACCGACTTAATGAACACGGCCAGTGTGAATTCAAAATCTATACACAAATTTTATGATACATTCATAACAAGCTTGTTCATTCTGGTTACTTGTGTTTTCAAAATTATTTATTTGTGATCTATTTATGTTATTTATCAAAAACATTCAATTTGTATGACTTGATTTTTTTTAAATTAAATTATAAGTAACAATTTTTTTCAATTTTTAGATTTAAAAAAAAAAAAGAAAAACTTTAAATCAAAAGCATCTATTAATCTTTTTTCAATTTTCGACTTAAAAAAAACTTAGTTTAAGGAAAAAAATAAATCGAGCTATATTATATTCTTTTTGTGCTTCTTTCAAAAAAAAAAACTCCTTTTTCCAAGGAGAAAAATATTATTTTGTTAAATATTTTTCGTAATATTTTTCTAATTCATAATTAAAACGTGTGTTGGATCAAAAAAATTATTCTCAATAATTTTCACTACAACAATATTTTGAACACAAATCGGTAAAACGCGATTTAAATAAAAAATTTATTTTATAAATATTTATTTTTATTATTTTAGTTTTTTTTTTTAAATTCTGTCGAGTATTTTTTTAAAAACAACAGATAATAGTTGGGCGAGCATGAAGTTTTACAAGATTCTAATGAGAGAGAATAATTACTTTGGGATTCATTAGAAAACGTTATTTTTAGCCTGTGAAAAAAAGAGCAAAATCCGTCGAAAAGTGCAGGAACTTCCTTAACTAACAAATATAGGTACTTGTTTTTTGTGTCATAGATTTGTATTAATTGAATCCTGAAAGAGAAAATTGAAACAAATATCCAATAACTGAACAATATTTGAATGAATATTTAATAATAACAAAACATTGAAATGTTAATAAAATAATTTTGATTATAGAAACAACCGATTCTTTCTATTGTGTAATACGAGTGTACATACAAATTTATTTACATTAATAATAATTCTGTGAAACAAAAGGGCATACAATTGTTAATATTTATTGTATAAAATAATAATTCAGTATTATTTATATTATTTTATTTGTTCTTTTTGTGCAAAAAAGAAAATAATAATGTTTTAGTTTTTAATTGTAATTATTTTCAAAAAAATTTAAAGAAATAATTTCAATTTCAAAGAATTGATTCATTTGTCAGAATCATCTATGATGTAATGCATGGTAATCACACTGGGCTAGAAATCGAGATATTCAGGGTTCGATATCTGGTGGATTAGTTAGTTTTTTTCATATCAATATTTAATTAAAAATTAAATGACATGTTTGTCCTTATTGTATTCGCTACTTCTTCCTATGTCTTACGTACCCTTAATTGAAATTGGCAATAGTATTATATTATGACCCCTAAATCTACACAAACAATAATGTGGAATAATAATTGAATGTTAACTATGCCGCGGTATCTTGGCTCTCTTGAGCCTTCAAAAGAAGCGCTGTCGAACTTACAACTGATTCCGATACTCGACACAAAAAGAAAACAAATATTAGCAAAATTTTACTAAATCTAAGTCAAAAACACGCACTTTTGAAAAAAAAATTAAATAAAACAAAAACTTTATGAAACTCAAACCTGACGTTTATTTGATTTAAAAAAAAAGAATTTTGGTTTAATTTTTTTAACTGACTGTACTGAACAATCTTGACTTTTTAAACTGATTTAAAATCCAACAATGTTTAATTTATAACTTTGATTATATTCGAACAATGGTTAACGTTTTATATACTTGAACAATGCTAAACTTTTAGAGTTTGATTTTTCTTCAAAAAGAAAAACTTTTAATCAATATGCAATTATTTTGCAAATAAATCAAACAAGATCTTACCATTTTGTTTTTGCAAATTTATATAAAAACTTCTTTCTTAAGGAGAAAAATATCTTAATTATTTTCTTTTTATATTTAGAACTTTTGTATATTTAAATATTTTTACTTTTTGTAATTAGAATTGTGTGCTGAGCCCTTACAAATTATTTCTCTAATTTTCAATACATCAACTACAAAGTAATACTGCCAATGATATGTAATAGTTGATTCATTCCTCAGAATCATCTGTGGTGTAATGGTAAGCACAGTTGGCTAGAAATTCAGATGTTCAGGGTTTAATACCTGATGGATGAGTAAATTTGTTCATATAAATATTTAATTAAAATATGGTAAGATTATAAATTGTAGTAAAATGTATTTTCTACAACTTTCTACTGATGAGTGAGTTTTTCTATTTCTAACTAATATTCAGGAGAGTAAGTTCTACATTTTGTGATTCGCTGAATTTTGTAAAAAGACTTGGTTGGTTAGAAACTTCGAATACTGGATAAATTTGAATATTGTGATCAAACATTTATATAACACTACGATATAATAATGAATTTATACTATTTTAATAGACACGATGATAGTATAATTAACTTTTGGTATGCATAATATTAAAACCATCATCATTGTTCTACATTACATGATACAATTGTATCCAAAATCATGGATACTGTGTCTGTATAGGGTAGGGACCGATAGAGTAATGAAATTACTCTATGTGGTTTTAACATACTGTTTATGTTAATTATATTCTAAATGCAATGCTATTACAGATAACGATTTGACTTTATTATATCGAATTTATCATCTAATGGCTATTGTTTGTAACTTTAAATGTTAATTAATTTAAATAGAAGGTTTGAAAATTGAAAATCGACATTTCACGTCAAATATCACGTAATGTGACAAAGTAGTTTGTAGTTTGTAATTCTCTTTATATTGCATATTCCACGGCTGGCTGCTATTGGTTTTTGTTCCTTAGGACTTTGCAATCTAGTGGCGAGAATGAGAAACAGAGAAGTCAAGCTCAACTGTCATAGTGACATATGTGTTAGTAGGATTATGTTATTAAAATATAATAACAAAAAAATATTATTTGAATGAATGAAACTCATCTATTTTTATGAAAAGTGATAATAATGCTATGAGTTTTTCACCAAGTAAAACAAAAGATAATAAGATAATAATTGTAGAGTGTATGGATGCACAAGTAGAGCAAACAAACTTCAATGCGCGATTCCGCGAATTTCCTATACTTGGTCAACGTCTCATAAATGAATACATTCGTTACGCAGGAGCTGTGCCAACTTTATAGAATTTTATCAGAATAAATATACTTCTCTTATTAAATTTTATCTTATTAATATTCATGGCGATCCGTGACCGCTAGAGTGGGTACAGACACATATATAAATAAATATGGGATCGTATCTTATATGTTTTTGGTATGTCAAAGGCCAAGTTCGTTAATCAACAGAATCGATCAAGGGTAAGGGTTGCTATCAGAAAGAAGATAACACAAAATATGGAACATCTCTCTTAAAATTAGAAAAATTAGTTTAAATACATTAAAATATTAAGTAACCATGGTGATGCATGATTCATTATTATGGGTATTGTTTTTAAATTGCAAATTGAGTTACAGAAAATATATATTACAATGAATTGTCGTAAAGCTGATTTACTACAAATTTACTAAGTATAACTTTTTTCATTTTATTAATATTAAGAGAGAAATTCAAGTTTTTATTTCCCCCCTCTCTCTAAAGCACTCTTTCTCCTCGTCCAATTTTGTCCGATCACGAACATAGCCTTTCAAATACAAAAAGCACCCCAGATTCTAAATTTCATTGTGATCAACTTAAAATTGTGGCCTCCTTAGTGCGTACAGACACATATATGCATTCATATAGATATATCTATAAATTTTAATGATAGTGATTTTCAGTATCTGCTAGGTAGGTTCGAAGGTAAGGAATAAATTCGTAGAAAATCACGATTGCTACTTCAGCAACTTGCGGCCAAAAATACTCGTTCAACATCTGTCTGTAGCGCTCTCGGTTACAGCAGCGATATTCACGGCCGAACGAGCAGTACGGGGTCAGTTTGCACGAGGCGTTCAGATAACCGCTTGATAGTTTGCGTACAAGGTGCACAACGACCAGGATAACGGCGATGAAATTCATGCTGCGTTAAAACAGCAAACCGAAAATTGGCCAATAAGCAGTATTGTTAATTAATTGCTTGTTGTTAACTAATTCTCTATCTATCTGCTACATAAAAGTCAAAGAACAGTGGCATTAGATGTCAATTACAAATATTATGACCCATTCACATTATGACATTACTTTTGGCTACCCTTGTACATGAGGAAAATTGTCCATTTCTATGTTCATCGTGCAAACACACCCAGTTGTAAATGTAAATACTTATTGTACATAATGATGTTATATAATATTTACAACTCAAATATACATTGCGTCACAAGCCTGGCAACAATCGACCTTTTTTACCCCTCTTATACAGGTTGTTTCACAAACATCCTGACTGAACGGAATAAATCATTACGTTATTGTGGTTATCAGTGCATGGGAAGAAGGAGGGAGGAGTTATCATGCTATATATCAACATTCGATGTATCGAAATATTCCCGGTAAATATGATATATAAAAGGGTATATGAAGTTTAGAACCAACTTTGTAGCTAATCAGTCCATTTCCACATATCTGTCTGTCCGTCCGTCAACGCGATAACTCAAAAAAGAAAACAGATAACGAGCAAAAATTTGTGTGTGTTTTCAAAATCAAACCATGTTTGGGCCAAATGTGCAAAACTGCCCATCTTTGAAACCGTAACAAAAATTTAAAGACAAAAAATGTTCATTTTCTAAAAATAAACATTTTTTGTTTGAAACTATTTTCATAAGCTCAGTATATATCGAGTACGTAAGCACTCAGTTGATTGATATTTTTACTCATTAAATTAATCAAATTTTTAATTTTGAATATTTTTTGCACTTACTTGAGTTCAAAGACTACAACAATCTACGCCCTTATTTTATATGACTAATACGTAAAGATCGCGATAGGTCGATCAGGCCAAATATATAAACAGACCCAAAAACAGATATAAGTATTTGAATGTGATTTCGCTAAATTTCACTCACTGTTATATTTTAGACAACATTGATATTATATTGATATATCGGAACTTTCAATATTGATATTGAAATATCGAAATTTTTAAATATCATTATATCGTTGCCATCTTAACTATTAATTGACGGGAGCTTTGTGAGAATATATTACCAAATACCTGAAATCTGATTATAGGAAGGATAATATAATCATGTCCCTTCGTAGGGTGTCAGGTATAAAATGTTTGGGTCCGAAACCGTGGATCCATCAATAAAATGTGTGGCGTCTGGCCTCAACAGAATTCTATAGCTTTATCTGTTTAAAATAGCACCTCTTACTCGGAAACGGCTCACCTTCGGGTGACAGGTTGTTCTCAAGGAGGGCACAGAGGATCCATTGGTTTAGGTGCTAGAAACCCATTTGCGATATCACTCTTTCTAATTATTATTATTATTATCATGTCCCTTAAATCCTGACGAAGATGGCGACCAGTAATTTTATAATCGGTATCATAAAATGGGATAGTGCATATTCAAAATTGGTTTATGGTTCTGTGGCCATAAAATTCTCATTCGATAACAGCTTTAGGTTTGAATTTAAAACCACGCCTTTTATGATCATGGTAATAGAAATTCTGGCCGTCATCTTCGTTAGGATTTAAGGGCTATGACTGTACTTCACGATTTAACTGGAAAAGGTGTCAGTTGATGCTGTTTGTTGTAAGCAGATAACTTTTCTATCGTTTTTGACACACCTATTAGATTGTGTCATCTTGTGTATATTGTAAATTCATCAGATCATTAAATATTGTTAATAATTAATTAGGCAAACATTGTTATAAAAAATATACATTTTGAAAGTAAATAATAATGAAAGGGGTTTCTAATTATTATTATTGTTTTATAAAATTATCCTATTTGAATAATGTATGATGGCTATACAGTATACTATACAGTACAAGAAATTTAATTAGTCACGTGATCGCCGACGCGTCCATAACAATAATTATTTATTAAGAGTTTTATGTTTATTTTTTGAAAAGCAAAAAGGGTAGAAATTAATGATTACAAACTTATAATTCTAGTGGCCAATCACCATTGTTTTACATTTGAGAGACGCATGAATTTTTATATTTTTTAATATATATAAATTAAATTATTAAAGTTATACCTACAGGCAAAAATAATGATCGTAAACATAGATAGATAGATAGATTGTAGAGACTAGAGGCTACCCTGGACGGGCTACACTTCAACCATAAGGTCCATTGTGATACCTAAGGATGTGAGGATGTGAGTGGAGTGGAAGATTTTTTTAATGTATAGACTAGGAATTGGTAGGATATGCGGCTGCAGCCGACTATCATAGGAACTATGCCGATATTCATCTGGAGTTCGTGAAGGAAACTGCAGAAAACCTTCTCAAGTATAGCCGGTTACTTCGTTCTTGTCCATACGTCGACAGTTTAGTCAATTAACCGCCCCTTTTTTTTCTTAATAATTTACAAACTGCCGATGTCGGGATTCAAACCCATAACCTCCCAGTTTCCAAGTAGGCATACTGCGCAGACATAATACCTTAGACCGCTCGACCACTTATACTGGTATCGTAAACATAACAAAAATTCGGTGTTCATGAGCGTTTCTAAAATATTCTATATATCCACTTTACTGCAGTCTATCTGTCCGTTTGCCACGTTAAATAATAAACGAAAATGGGCACTAGTTGAAGCTTTTATTTCAAGTATTGATATCAAAAATTCAATGGCATGTTTTTCTGTAGGTATACTTTACGCTAGTTCTGTCATACTCTGTCTTCGTAACCTAAATGGAAATTTACATTAGTATTGTATTGTGATTCCTAAGCATACATAAATAATATGTAGGTTGAAACGTATTTTAATGCTAAAAAACGGGCGATAAACCATAGTTTTGTTTGAAACTTTTTTTCCTTAATATTGAGCTTGTGTGGGGATTCCGATTTTACAAGTAATAATGTAAATAATAAATAAAGAGATACATTATTCAGTTCTTTTAGAAAATCACCCCATAACGGGATAAAAAAAAAGGAGTGAGAAGTTTACAGGAGTCCCGTTTTTATTCAAAGTTCAAAATTGGTATTCAAACTATGTTTCTTAAAAACTTGCGTAAATATATGACAGTTTAAAAAATAATAAACTGAACTTTAAGAGAGAAGATTCTTTCGTTCATAGATCAGTTTTACATTAGTTCTTAACGCGTAAGTTCACCCACGAGTTTGGTGATATTGCTGTTCAATAAAAAACTTAAAATATCAAAATATATATATATATATATATATATATATATATATATATATATATATATATATATATATACATATATATATATATATATATATATATATAATTATTAATTTATTTCTTTATTATTTGTGTATAGGTACTTATGAAGCTTCACGATACAATAATTGTCAAATCCAATTTAGGTACAAGCAAGTAGGAGAGAACTGGCGTATACTTTATAGACAAATGTCATTGAATTTTAATTAAATATTGATAAGAAAAAATTAACTCGTCGACCAGGTATCGAACCTTGGTCCTCTGGGTAACTAAATATATACACTCCCAAATCGTCATAAATTACACGTCATAAATTACGAGTCCCAGGTAGACACTATTTCTTCATATAAATATACTTCATACATATAGGCATATATACATACATACATACATTTATATATATATATATGTGTGTGTGTGTGTGTGCTTGTATGAAAAAAAGGTTAATTAAAAAAGAGTCCCGCGTTCATTTGAGTTGGCGATATCAGTATACTCATAGATAAGCTGATCCAGATATATATCCAGAATCTGCGTGGGTGAAGGCGCGGGTAACAGCTAATTGATAAATCATTAATTGATAGCTAATGCGTAAGCTATGAACAGAATCCCAATTTTTTTTAATTAAAAAGAAAGTTGAATTTTTTCCAATTCATTTTATTTTAATTTAGAAGAAAACTGAAAAGAATAAAATAAAATGGAATAAAAAAAACTAGAACAAATATTAATTTGTACCATATGATGATAAAAATCAACAGAGCAGCCAACTCTCACTCTAACTAACCAACCGACCCACCTGCACACACACACACACACACACACTCAGGAAGGAATAAAAACAAACGATATAAGTCATATGCTTGGAAATTTTCATATAATGGTTGTTGAAATATATTTAAAAAAAAAAAAAACCTGTGTATATAAACTCAAGTAATGTAACAGTTTCTACATACAATAAATTTTCATTACGTAGAGAAGAATTAAATAGAAAAAAAAAACAGTGGAAA
This sequence comes from Nineta flava, assembly GCA_963920215.1. Lineage (NCBI taxonomy): Eukaryota > Metazoa > Arthropoda > Insecta > Neuroptera > Chrysopidae > Nineta > Nineta flava. The sequence continues at coordinate 96,409,422 of OY986042.1, forward strand.
TGTGCTAAATTATTACACACAAACCGTGTGGTACAAAATAACTGTGCCTGCGCAACAGTGTACTTACTATTATTCTAATTAAAATATTATTTATTAGGTTCTTGTACAATAAAATATTAGATGTTTGGTTTAAAAATGAAAAAAAGTTTCAATTAAAAGTTGTTAAAATAAAAAAATAACATTTTTGTCGTTAATTTTCGTTCTATCTCTTACGGTTTCAAAGATAGGCAGTTTAGTCCATTTGGCTCAAACATGGTGCGATTTTGCCCATTCAACGTCACCTTATTTTTAAGATCAAGAACACACATACGGAATTTCAGCTCGCTATCTCTTTTCGATTTAAGTTATCGGGTCTATGGGCGGACATCTTTGCGGAAATGGATTAATTAGGTCATTTTATAAACACCAATACGAAAATTTTTTTCTGCGATCAATATTTTCAACCGTTACAAAGGCGGACTAAACTTAATATACCCTGGTATATATTATATACCGGGTATAACAAGTGAAAATAACAATTAACTGAGTTACCTGCTAAAATACCCGGTATATCCTAAGTTGATGAAAAAAAGTTTCAAACAAAAGTTGTTTATTTTTTAAAAAGGGACATTTTTTGTCCTTAAAGTTTTTCTTCATCTCTTACGTTTTCAAAGACGGAAATTATTGCCCATTTTGCCCAAACATTAAATAAATAAATTTAACACACATACTGAATTTCAGCTCTATATCAATTTTTGTTTTTTAGTTATTACGTGTACAGGTGGGCGGGACAGTTGGATTTGGGGAAATGGCCTAATTAGACCAGTTTAGGAACACCTGTAATAAAATCTTTTTTCTACGATCAATATTATCAACAGTTACAAAATCCGGGTATTTAAATTTTAAATAATACTAAGATAAGATTTTAAGTGTAAGAGAATTAAAAGGTTGGAGAAAATATTGGAACGTTTTTTGTTTCTTTCACCTGAAAAATTCGTCATACGACACAGTCAAGCAGTTACCACGACGATATGGCATACATCAACAAGCTATGCCATATATTTAATCAAAGTTTGGGAAGTAAATATATTCTGAAGTAAATATATTTAAATATATTCTGAATGAGACATTTTTGCTTTTAAAATACAAACAAACAAATGCAAGACCTTATCGCTTCATTTACTAAAATAATCTTCATAGGCACGTTTATTTGAAAATCGACTTAAAGCTATAAAAAAGTATGAAGCTAAAAGCAACTGAAGCTAAAATTGTTTTTCTATACCATATGGTTTTGAAACTGATAGCAAACACAAGTAATAATACTGAAGAATAATTTCATACTGAAAATAAATGACTTTCATATTAAAAAAAAAAATATTTTTTTCATTGTTTTATGGAAATTTATATTTTTTTATTTAAATCTCAATTGAATTATACTACTCATTAAAAACATACACAACGTTGGGCTTTATATGACAAACAATAATAAAAATTATTACTTTTCCATAATATTAATTTACATTAAACAAATAAACAAACATTCAAAATTTATGCCTAATAAAAGAGAAGAGATTTATGTCGAAGAAACAAGAAGAGAAGAGAGAGTTTTTAAATTTAAAAACAAAACTAATGAATTTTAATAAGTAAATAATTCTGACAACTTTATAGCTAATCATTGTAGTACTATGAGCTACACAAAAGTAAAGCTCATGTTTCAAATTTTCTTAGTTCATTCGTAAATTATTCATTCAGGTTTTGGAAAAATTAAAGCTGTTAGAATGAACAACTTTTATTCTCACCATTTTTTCGAAAACGGAATGATAAGGTTATGTTACTTACGACAATGATACTGGTGCAATTTTTTCAAAAACAATTCTTAACAGTTCTAAAACAATTCTAAAAATTTTTTCAAAAACCAAATAGATTCGGTACAAATCAACAGTAAAATTTTGAAAAAAATAACGTCACTTTTGCTCTCCATTATAGGATGTTTTTCAAGCATGTTGACGTCATGACCTCCATAAGCATTTCAATAAAATTCCATTGTCTGCAAGATATCTCAAAACCGGTTAGGGATTTAAAAAAAAGACCAAGACATAAAGTATAGAAAATTATATTCTCTACAAGTTTTAAAAAACCTTTAAACATGATTTGACGCATATCAAACGAGATATTTGCAAAATATCTATTTACGACATATACGACACTTTTAAGTCAGTGTTTAGAATGCTTAGAAGGTCTATGCAAGTTTTCAAATTTTTATCTTTCATTACGAGGTTTAATCCCTATTTGATTGTGTTATATTTTTACTTTATACATTTTATTTGAAAACAGTGGAATTTAAATAGCTACGAAAACAAATAAATAAAAATATTTTGCGTTTATAGAATAGTTTGTTTTCATTCACATTTTTATATAAATGAATGTTTTTTACAAGTCTCTGGTTTATGTTTGAAAGTTAAAACAATTTATGTTAAAATTACATTCTGTAATATAATCCATGCTTAACTTTCAATTGCTCTTTTTTTCAATTATAAATAATTTAAATAATGTATTCAATATATATATATATATATATATATATATATATATATATATATATATATATATATATATATATATATATATAAATATATATATATAAATATATATTTATATATATCACGTTGATTTAGATATCGAGGGGGAAGTTCAAAAATGGTACCTAGAAAATTTTAGCTTTCGTCTCTTCGCCCCCAGCCATCCCCACTTTGAAATTTCAAATGGCATCCCCTACCTTGTGATACATCATTCGAAAGAGGATAAAATTCTCTATTCAACCATGATAAAAAAAATTAAATCGATCGATATAGACTACACAGAAATGGAAAGTGTGAAATCAATTATAATTAGCAAAACATTGCGGATTATTAATATTGAAATAGGCAATTTTCTTTTTTAATGGGCAACCCACATTACATTAATGTTTTTTTTTATATATAACTGTAAAAATTAATTTAACAGTTCCCAAAGACACTTTAATTGGTGGTAAGGATTGGGGACCAGCAATTTTTAACTTTTTTTTTTAAATTACATTATATATATTGCTGAATTCTTGTTTCTATAAGCTTTCATTCTATAAGCTTTCATTTCACGACCTACACGATGCCTTGGAAAAATTTGTCTTAATTTATCGTCACAACCCGCAAAACTAAACTCTTGTATTTTCTAAATAACATGCATTTTCAAACTCATATCTTTATTTGGGAGACTGCATATTGCATGCCAAATTTTAAGCATTAAAATTTTAGGCATTAAGTGAAATAGCCTCTGAGAAAAAAGTCACATATATGCAGACAGACATACATCGAGGTTATAGCAGTACGCTCCTAAAATCAATTATGCTTTCTTTTAGAAACCATTGCTCCTCAACTATATCCTCCCCAAGTTACCACGGTAATTGTTATTGTAAATTACCTTGGTAATTATCAACAAACATAATAGAAACTCATTTTAATATTTTCAATAAAGATAATATATATCTTTCAACTTGTCTTCTAATTTATTAAATGTATTATAATTATTAATGCTTGAAATATAATCATTTATCATCTTACAAGGTAATGCCATAAGTGTTTCTTGAAGTACAGAGCACTTAGAATGGACAGATAATTCAGATATCTATTGGTAAGATGAAATAAACACATAATAATTTGTGCTGTTTGATTTTATCGACAATAGTACATTTCTTGGAAATTTTGTATCTAAATTGTTTTAAGATAAGTTAAAAAATTATACAAAAAATAATAAGTAATATTCAACAACCATGATAATATCTGACCTGAATATTTATATTTATTTTGATAGAAAATTAATGTTGGTTATGTTTTTTTTTTTACAGACACGATAACAGTAGCTTTGCTGCACCGGAACAAAAACCACCGTTGCATCCTCGTAGTCGACCCCGTCCCCGCCCCGCCCTCAACACGGAATCCACAGGTAAACTATTCATATGGAAGAAAGGTTATGCTTGTTCTTCTTTTTTTTTCATTATAAATTTCAGTATTATAATTTGAATTTCTTGACTCCAATTACTATGGTATAGTAACATACAAATTGTGTAATTTTATTGTTTATTGAAGTATGCCATGTTATCGAAATATATGGTTATGTGAGTTCTACGAAATTGTACACAGTGGTTCAGAAAAGGTGATTCAGCTGTTTTAACATCAATACTTGATGTAATACATTGTGAATAGTAATCGTGAGGATTGAACTCACGACAAATGACATCAACTGAGTCACCAGATGCTATGTAGAGTATATAGTTTTTCACTATCTTGACGTACATGAATTGTTAATTTTTCATTTGATAGTTTATTATATTTTCATTGATTTTTTTAAACTTAACGTTTATCCATCGATTGTTAGTCAACTAAGCCACGATATATTATGTGGAATGTATATAATTTTTCACTATCTTTGTTTCACTACGTGTATTGTTGATAGTTTGTAGAGGCTGCTCTGGACGGGCTACACTTCGACCTTAAGGTCCATTGTGATGCCTAAGGATTTGAGGATGTGAGTGAAGTGGAAGGAATTTTTGTGTATAGACTAGGAATTGGAAGGATATGTGGCTGCAGGCGACAATGATAGGAACTATGCCGATATTCATCTGGAGTTCGTGCAGGAAACTGCAGAAAACCTTCTCAAGCATAGCCGGTTACTTCGTTCTTGTTCATACGCCGACGGTTTAGTTAATTAACCGCCCCCTTTTTTTTCTTAATAATTGACAAACGGCCAATGTTGGGATTCGAACCCATAAACTCGCAGTTTCCAAGTAGGCATACTGCGCAGACATAACGCCTTAGACCGCTCGGCCACTTTGAAACAGAAAATTTGACATATCTCCCTTAAAATTCATAAAATCGAAAATTTTATAAGAAGTAAAGTTATAGGTGTTAAGTTTTACTGTAATTTTGTTTCTTATAATTTTTTCTGTTACACTAATATTTACAGAAATATTGCCGGTTTAAGATTGAAAATTAAATTCCTTAATATCTCTGTACACATTAGAGTTTGAGCAAAATTAATAAGGTGATGAATTGTAGCAAACATGATTTTCTACAACTTTATTCCTTATTTTTCGATTGTTCTAATATTCAGAGAGATATTTTATATTTTGTGTTTTCTTCTTTATTTATACCTCCGTTTCCCCTTAACGTATGTCATTTATTAATAAAATTGGCTATGCAACTACTAAAATCATTTACGACATTTCATTTTGATCAGACTAAAATTGTAACGCTAGAAAATGATTTATGTATTCTAAGGAAATTCGCTAAGTTGAAGCAGCTCCTACGTAACGAATTTTTTTTTTAACAAACTTGGTACTTTGTTTCTTTTGTGACTAACCGTTTTCTTGAACCGTTTTGTACAAAATAATATTATTTATTTGTTAGTATACAAAAAATTGTTATGTGCTCATATTATTTCAAGTGAAAACGAAAATAAAATGTGTGTAATCAACTTGAAAATTTTTAATTTTTTTTTTTTTAATATTATATTGTTGTTACCCTAAATTGAATTTATTCAGATCAGAGCAGAATATTTTTGTCGATTATAATATTTTTACATTATTTGAGAAAACGAAAAGATTATTATAATTGTGAAAATAAATGGATAAGTTTCTTATTTTCTTGTTATTTGAAAATATACCTTATTATATCGAGTACTGAAACTGAATGGGTTTCTCTATGTTCAATATTCTTTCTGATATAGCATATAAGAAAATTTTCGTAGCAGTATAACAAAGAATATAAAACCTATAGACGTGCACACGTGAGGGTAGAAACACGCCTGGGTGTTTTGTATTCCAAGTAGTTGATTTGATTGATTGATTTATATCTTGGTAAAAAACTATTGCACTTTGACCTTATGGCCCATTGTGATCCCCCTTCTACTTCATATGTTGGCAATAGTCTGGAGCTTGCTTATTAGGTCCTCCCGAAGGTTCGTATATTCGGGGTGAGATGCACCGAATATCCTGTATCTGCTGTAGCCCAGAGGTTCGTAGTCAACGATTATGTGGTTGGATGTTTCTTCCTCCTCGCCACACAATCTGCACATAATGAACCCGTTATGGTGTCCCGTTATGGTAAAAAAGGCCTAGCAAGTAGGCCTTTTTTACCGACCCCTAAAAGACAAGGAATTTGTATGCAAACTAGGAATGGGTAGGTTGTACGACTGTACAAACTACTTAACCCTGCTCATTGATAAGAACTAAAAAGCCAGTTATCCCTCAATGATTTGAAGAGCAGCGTTGTATTTATGAAGTGTAACGTGATGGATGACACGTCCTTTCTCCTTCTGGAACAGTGCCTTTAAGTAGGTTCAGTAACGGAGACAGGGATTGTGGAATCGAATGAAGTGAAGTATAGGAAGAAACTTGAGGGAATAGTTTCTCAAGGATCGGCAATAAGTAAACCTAGACCGCCTTATTTGTTAAGCTTCACCCTTAGATAGATATATTGTGATGCCTAAGAATGCGAGAATGTGAGTGGAGTGAAAGGAATTTTTGTGTATAGACTAGGAATTGGTAAGATATGTGACTGCAGCCGACTAGGATAGGAACTATACCGATATTAATCTGGAGTTTGTGACGAAAACTACAGAAAATCATCTCAAGCATAGACAATTACTTCGTTCTTGTCCATACGCCAACAGTTTAGTCAATTAACCGCCCCTTTTTTTTCCTAATAATTGACAAACTGCCGATGTCGGGATTTGAACCCATAACCTCCCAGTTTCCAAGTAGGCATACTGCGCAGACATAACGCCTTAGACCGCTCGGCCCCTTGGACTGGTCAGCATCACCTTAACCCTCCACTACTACAAATACTGCTGTTACTCCGTACTTTATTCTATAATATAGGATTTAAAAAAAAAATTAAGGATTTCGAAAAAAATAAAACATATGAAAATCCATACAATTCAGAGTAGTAATAAAGAATATACAAATAATTCATTTGATTTTCTTTCGTAAATATTTTTTTTGTAAATTACTCATTTATTTGCACGTTTTAAAACACTACTAATAAAAATACACATACCATTCAAAGGGAAAAGTCTAAAACAACACCAACACCGCAGCACGAGTTTTTATTGTGTTAAAAAAAGCTTATAAGATTTATAATAAAATGCCTCTATACCTACCTACACAGAATGTTATATCACAGATGAAAATAGAAAACAATTATTGTGAAAAATATAACAATTAAACTGTCAACATTTTATATAACATAAACAAAAAAACGTGTGTGTAGGTACATAGAATTCTAGGTTTTATACAACCGATTGAAAACAACAACACCAACAAAAGTTTTTGTTTTGTAGGAAAATTTTTGTAGAACCGAAACGTTGTATTTGTTTGTTTATATCTCTTCTAGTTTTTTACAATTGTGTTTAATTTTTTTTTTTTCAAGTATAAATAAAACTTATAGTCTATAGTATAGCACGGTTTTTTTTAATGATTAGTAACAGGTTAAATTTTTGTCAGTAGCTTCCATTCGACGAGACGCCCAACTTTTCTCTCGCAAAAATTCTCGATGATAGTGACTAGCGAAGCGCGTAAGAGAGTAATTTGTTTGTTTGGCGATAGCAAAAGTTTTATCAGTAACAGTTAATCAAATACTGATATGAAAAGATTAACTCGTCAACCAGGAATCGAACCTCGGGCCTCTGGATATCTAGTCCAGTATGCTTCCGCTACACCAAAGACGACTGTGACGTAACAGCCAACCTTTTCATATTCTTATTTTATTTATTTAGACAGTAAGTGTAGCGGAAGCATACTGGACTAAATATCCAGAGGCCAGAGGTTCGATTCCTGGTTGACGAGTTAATTTTTTCATATCAGTATTTAATTAAAAATTCAATGACAATGACATTTGTCTAAATAGTATACGCTAAAGTCTTCTACAGTTTGTCTTACGTAACCGAAAGGAATTTGGACAAACATCGTAATGTTGACGCTTAAGTATACACAAATAAATATATATGAATAACAGTTAATCTGTTAGTTAAATTGGCAGATAATGTAATAAAGACTTCTAAAAAACTTGTGTCCTACAAAATGGATGGTGTGACAGGCAGGTCCCCCACCCCTTACATGTTCAAATGTTATGGGTGGGGGTTTGTTTATAATATGTAAAATTAATTATGATTGAATTGGTTCGAATACTCTGGCTAAACAGACAGAGAATCAGATATTGTCAATCGTATTAATTTATCTTCAAACTAAATTGATTCTAATTGATATTGATGAAGTTTCAGGTTATTTGATTGATTGTTCATTATAAAAGCAAACATTATTTGTATAGTTATTGATTTTTACCGCTTTGTAGAAATGACAATTTTATACATATAAAGGGGTAAATATATACATAAATGTATAAAGTACTTGATTTTGAAATTCTATATCTCACCGGACCTTTTCGAGTTCCCCAATATCAAAACCAGCCCAAGTGGTCGAGCTTATAAAGGTGCTCTGCTCGGAACTGAGAAATAATTGGTTTGATTTCCTACATTTGCAGTCTGTCAATTAAATTAATTATAAATAAAATTAATGGGGCGGTTAATTGACTGAACTATCGGCGTTTGGAGAAGAACGAAAGTAATCGGCTATGCTTGTGAAGTTTTTCTGCTGTTTCTTTACTCAAACTCCAGATGAATATCGGCATAGATCCTATCAAAGTCGATTGCAGTCACACAACATACCAATTCCTAGCCTACATACAAATTCCTTGTCTTTCGACGTCGATCAAAAAGGTCTAGAAAGGCCTACGTACTACGTTTCGATCTCCCCTTAGTACTACTTAGCTACTATTAGTACTACTTCTACTACCCCCAATACCAAAAGTAAAAGTTTTGGCCGGCGGTCACTGTTTGTGTGAACAAGATATCTGGAAAGCGAAGATTTTTCAGAAGATTACTTCTCTTGGTATATTTTTTTTCGAGATTATTTCCAGAACATTAATGAACTGACCACGTACATATATTTGTATATTTTGAATCCCTTCTTAAGAAATTATATATCTTTAGGAGGGTAAATGCTCTTCTTAAGAACTTTACCATTTTTAAGAAATTATCTATCTTAAGAAGGGTAATTTCTCATTAGAGATTTCATAGGATATTTACCTTTGTAATCTCAAATTGATAAATATACTATTTTTGAACATTGATCTGTAAGGATTTCTGTTTAGGAATACTTTGATCTATGACCGAGAATAGTGATAATATAATATTTTTATTTTACTTTAAAATAATGTGACCAACATCACAGCCACAAACTGCCCAAATTGTGTCCAGGAATGCAGAACGGGAAGTCAAACAAAGAGCGCATGCTCTGATTAGTATCTCTGTATATACGGACCTATTGTGCGATAGGCTGTTATATAAATTTTTAACAGAACTCTATGAATTAACCCCATTAATATTTTGCTAAGTAGTCTATACTATTGTTTTAAGAAACATATGATTTCGTTCCTCGTATCAAGGAACCTTTGGGTATGATTCTATCCGTGAGATATATATATATATATATACCTATGCTATATCTAGTGCTAAAATATTTACATTTATTATTCTGAGAATTTGTTGTAAATTTTCATTGTTTTAATTTTTTTTTGAAACCATTAATTATTTTTGATAATAATATGTGTTTTTATCCTTTTTATCCCCTTATTGTTACGAGTGATATATACATTTTAATTAATACCACAACCAAAATACCATGATATTATTGTGAAATAAGGTATTAAAGGATTAGGTTTAAATTTTGGCAAGGTATTGATTACATACAGTGTGGGTCATCTGTAATGATTTGTTGGAAGTTTTTGTGATAATTTTTAATACAATATAAAATAAAATGAATTTGGAATATTATTGAAGGATATATTTACTTTATAAAAAGCGATTTTCATAAAGGAGAAAAATAAGTTTTCAAAAACTATATTTTCCTTTTCCAGTTTTTTTATATTTGTATTTGTATTAGTAACATATTTCAGTTAATATAGATATTTTTGAGCTGTTTGAAACCGTTTCGAAAAATAATATCAATTCTATTTTTGTGTAAAGAGTAGTAAAATAATCGAAGAGTACTCCAGATTTTTGAATTAAATTTCAAAATTAGCCCCCATTCCAAGATCAATTATTTATATTTTATAACTATTTCGACTACAAAATAGTCATCATCAGTATAAATTAGCTATTTGCAACTATATCCGGAATATGGAATCGAAGATATGTTCCTCGTGTCAAATTTGGTGCGTGTCTCACAATGATTTAAGGAAAGTTTTATCTTTTTTACAATCGGACTGGCTGGTTAACTGTGTTAATTGACGCACTAACAGATTAAGTGTGTGATGGGCCTATAAGCTACGCCGAATGTGCTTAGCAGTAATCCGTGTTGATCACGTGGCCGTGTTTGGGCCAATAACTTGAAAGTGTTATATCAGCTGATTTTGACATTTAGGTTTTAGTTTTGGAAGTGGTTTAAGTTTATTGAATCTGAATTTCTGAATAGGTTCATTATTCAAATTCTTTTTTTTCCAGAATTTGGGTATATAAATGCTTTTGTATGCATCAAATGCTGTTCTCTCAAATTTAAAATGAGCCAAATGTTCTTTGATTCGAATTCCGATTTGGTGACGACTTTGACCAACATAAATTTTCGAACAATTTTGATAACTTACACTGTATATATCAGATAATTGTTCATTATTAATTTTATCCTTTGGATTGCCAAGTATCTGTTTGATTTCGAAGCCTCATTTTGTTCATTTTGTTTTTCACTTTTTCTGGCTAAAATATTGACGCTCCGAAAATACTATTCACAACCGTTTTCTTTTCCTACAAAATTTGTCTCAATAACTTTTTCAATAAACTGAACGGTCTATTTGGTCTAGGTGCTAAGGACCCATTTGCGGTACACCCCTCTTTCTAATTATTATTTTTATTAACTAAACGTTTGGGGCGATATCAAGAATATAAAATTCTTACGCCTATGAAACATATGCAAGGGAGTCGGTGTACAAAAGTGGTTTTCTCAGATGAGGATTACCCCTTTTGCTATTCCACAAGGTCCGATAGATGTTAAAATTATTTTAAAGCTAAATCCTAACTGCCCTGAAGTAATATACAATATCAACAAATGTATATGGCAATTATGTTAAAAATTAAAACAAACCTTTATATAAAATGCGAATAATAAACTAAACTTCAACCTCTCATGAATATTAGAATAAAATTGTGTTTATAATTACTGAAATCTAACCTATTATAAATAACTCACAAATAGAGAAATTATTTACCTAATAAAATAACTGTAACATAACAAAGTACTAAGGTCACTTTACACAAATGTAACCTCTTATACCTAAAGTTCTATATGTTGAATTTATTATTAGGTTTATATTATATATATTTTCAATTTGAACCTTTTTTTCAAATTAAAAATTTATGAAAATATTCTATGAATAGTAGCCGACTTTTGCCTAGTTTTCTTCAAACCATGCATATCTGTTGGGAATATACACAGTATTTTCCATGATAACTACGTATGTATGTATAAAAAAAAATTATGTGTGTCAGCTCCGACGCGTATGGAGTTCATTCTTAGTTATTTACTATATTACGAATATATAATACTAGATGGCGCTAACATTAATTCTTTTATAAAAATTTTAAATTTATTAACAGCCAAAATACAAATTTGCATATTTCTAACTGATTTATAACGGTTTATAGTGTGCTAGTATGGTTTATAGTTTGTATGGAAAGGGGCAATCAAAATAGACGTTTCAAAATTGAAACAAAATTTTAATAAAATAATTATATAGTTATTTTTTAGAAGTAGAGTTTCCATGGAAATGACAATCAAATTTTAATACAATTATATATGTATATATATTTTAGAAGCTAACATTTATGATACAATTCAAAATATTATTTAAACTTTTATAAAAAATTTATTTTGTTATTATTTTTCTTAAAATAAATTAATGACCTACAAAAAAGGAAACTTTATAATGCAAAATCAATCTGAAAAGATATTGTAAAACATTATAAATTCAAATTGAATATCATAGCGTATTAAGAGTTAGCTTGTAAAAAAACATTTTTTTTTTTAACACTTGATTTCACTACCCATCAAATTGTCGTACCGGGTGCTTTAAATTGAAATCGATTCTTAAGGAGTAAACCCATTGGGCTAAACATATACGGGTCAATGTCGTGGACTCGAACTCGGTTTAAATTTGCGATGTATACTTACGTTATGTAAAGAAGAATCGTATTGTTGGACGAAAACGCTTTTTTAGAATCATTTTATAAGAAATCGAATATAATTTGGTGAGTGAATTAATTCTATATAATTAAATTCCAATATATACAAGTATATGACATTAATACAGATGTATTAATAAACTTTTCTAAAGTTTACAAATGCTTTTAAAGTTTGTTTCTTATTTTGTTATCTTGAAAGCCTTATCATTTTTCCATTCAAATGGATAATTTAATCCTACAAATTGTAAAAGCTTTTAAACAATACATTATAATTATATAAATCGAAAAATTCAATAATAAATATTTTTCAATGAAAAAAATAAAATCGCAAAACACTGGATGAATGCTTCAACAATTATCTCTGTATACAGACTATGACGTAATGTGTATATAAGTGTTCATGCAATATCAAAAATTCATGTTGATTTTTCTCAGGACCTTACGTTTTAGGGTTTTCCATTGCCAAGTAATGGTATTTTGTCTGGTGATTTGAGTATACAAATCTAAGCAAATAATAAATAAATTTAAGCAAAACTTACATTAATAAGCGGTAAATAAGCGGAAACAAATATATTTTCTAACTATCAAATTCAACAAACTATTTAATTATGTCGGTTGATATGGTATTCGAATACATAACCAATCTAGATTGGATATTGGGTTGTGATCTGTTTATAGAAGTAAGTTTGTCATATAAGTGATCACGGGTTCAGACCGTAGTCTCAACACCTTTGACCGGTCTGATTATTAAAAGCCCGTAGTAAGTGTATCAGGTGGTTTTCGCAGTAGACTTTTTAATTTGTGAAAAGATAATTTTTTCAATATCGGACACCATCGGACACACTTTCAACTAAAACATAACTTCTTTATTTTTCCTTCATTTTTACCTCTTTAAGCAGATCACAACCCACAATGCAATCTAGAATGGTTATGTATTCGATTTCCAAAAAGGGATTTTTCTCTGGAAGTTTACTTTTTGAGGCATTTTAATTCCAAGAAAATTCCATTTTTAGCCATTGGCTCGTGTGTTTGGATGTATTGAAATGCGGTATGTCGAAAACATCTAAATTTCATAATTAAGTTTTATGTCATTAGAGAGACACTTAGTGGAATTTCCGACTTTTATTGATGACGCCCCGGTTTGATGATTTTGAACAAAAGTTAAATGTTTCATTCTCTATTTATTAGAAAATTTATATATCAAATTTCAATATTATAGACCTTTCCGTTCTTGAGACATTTAATTCAAGAAGATGTGATCCCTCGGGAAAGAAAAGAAATATTAGCACCGAATATAATCTTGTTTTTTAAATAATTCAAATCCTAAACTTTGGAGAATTAGACTTTGTAGACATACACAGAAGGATTCAGATTCGTCAAACACTAAAGAAAAATATATTCTATACTTTTTTACACTTTTCTCGAAAACAATCTCCATTTTTTTAGTAAAATTTAAGGAGCTATTAAAATTAAATATTCTTTTAGACACCTTGGCATATCCAATGCCTATTCTCCCTGTTATTACGGTAATTATTTATCTTTATTACCTTAGTAACTATCAACAAACTCATTATGACATTTCTTCATTAGATGAAGATCATCTAAATGTTTATCGTGTCTTTTTATTTATTTATAGGAATTTTAGTTATTGGAATCGTTTATATTTTCCATTCTCTTACAAAAGAAAATGGATTTGAAATTTTTTCTCCCAAATAAATTAGAATAATTTAAGCAATTCCGATGCTGAAAGATAATTACTAATTCGTGAGAATTCCACACAGTCACGTGCTAAGAAAAAATAAATGTATATTTTTAATAAAACAACGTAATTTAAGGATATAAAGATATTATCATTTTCTTAAGTGAATAATATAAAGTATACCTTTTTTTCTCGTTCTTATTCAAATAAATAAATAATATAATTACTTTTCTTTTAATAATTACTAAAAAAGATAATCTACTTTATACATATATTTCCATAATCTGTATATTATTCCATTTGATGTCTCATATTCATTACACCCTTGTCTAGAATATATATGAAGTAGATATAAAATATTCCATAATATCTTTTCGAGTATATTTATGTATTCTGGTTACTAAGACAGGATAACAAATGTATAGGTTATGTCATAAAGTTATTTCATACTTTTAAGGATGAATAGAAAAATCTCTAATCCTTACTTAAATATTTCAACAACTATAATTAAAAAACATATTTTTACTCAAAAACAAAAATCAGGCAAAATGTTAAACAATTGGGTATTTTATGACTGGTTTAATTTCAACATAAAGTGAGTTTAAAGAGCCTGATTTGATTATTTCTATATCAGATATAAAAAAATGAAAAAATGAAAAAACCTATCCTATATACAAGGATATGTTTTCACATCAATGTAATTGCAATGAATAATATTTATATGCAATGCTAAATTCCTATTAAAAACACGAATGCCGATGATTGCCGACAGTAACATTGTCGGTCGTTACAAAAAACGTCACATTGTATAATCTGAAATTTCATTTTACTTCCCATATTAATAAATTGTCATTGATGCAAATGATGTATTAATTAATTATCTACATAGTCTTAAAATAATTGATTTTAGAAACTTATCGATTATTATTGACCCTGTTTTACTAAAGCTTATTATTAACGATATATATTTTTTTCGATTTTTGAAAGCAGTTCCCAAATTTATTACTCCACTAAAATGCTTAAGAAATAATCGTTGATAATTTGAAAAAGTTGTATCTGATGGGTATGGATTAACATATTTGAAGCATTTCACTCTTTTAATGTATGACCGAAGATTCTACTCATATTTAGAGTAAAAACTGGATTATATGAAAAGTAACAGTGCCAAAGTTGTTAAAACTATGGGACAAAGCAATAATCTAATGTCGTGGTGTTTTTAATTTTTTTGTATTATGTTCAAATATTCAACGAACTCATATGGAGATAAGTTTCCAAACGTTTTACAATCTATCATTTTCCATTCCGGTGGCAGTCTAATTTTTTCTGATTCCTTCAAATAAGGGCAATAGTTGACCAAACCAATTAGTTGACCAAACCACTACTAGTTCTTAAAACTGAACGTACCCATAAGTATAATGTCCTCTATCTTGCCTTGTTAGTTTTCATAATCACCAACAAACTTTGTAATTAATAATAAATAGATCGACAAAAACAGAAATTGATTTAAAGATCATAAATGGTTTTTTCATATTTCATATTTTTTTGCTTAGGTTTTAGATTGAATTTATATCTGGATATTTTGGTATATCCCTACAAGCGTCGTTGAAATCGCAGAGATCATTATGAAGCATTAAGTATTGCATTACGTTTTTGATCCACTTTGTATATAGAAAATTAAAGGATAGAGAAACAATTTAAATTATAATCTTAGTATCTAACTCGTAACTGTTCATACATATTCAATAAAGTACCAATTTGTTGACGTCATACCGAGAGACAGATAGAGAGTTACCTATAATATCATTTGATAGTAAATTATAACAACGTTGAGAGTCATCATGTCTCAACTTAATTGAATAATTAAACATTTGTGAATAATTTACGTTAATTATAATCCTAAGATTATTATAAAGTTTGATTTGTTATGTTATATGTATGAAATTTTAAGTTTCTAACCCACCGTATGTATATTATTATAACATGCAGTACATTATCACAAATTATCATAATAATTGTAATAACAGATGTTCTAAATTAATAATAATTGTAATAAAAGTGTAAAGAAATTTGTGCAAAACAATTTTTCAAGAGAAATAGTTTATGGCTGAGGATAAACTCAAAAAAACTGTTAAACTATCTGTCCTTTTTGTATTTATTGTATTTATCTCACTCTTGTATTATATTTTTGAAGGTGTGTCTTTTATATTTTGATAGTACTGTTCAAGCAACAACAAAAAACAGTTTTAATAACATTTATCGGCTTTTTTTAGCTGTTTGTATTTTTTTATTAGTTTTTATTGTTATTATTAGAAATCGTCAAATTGATTTGAAAAATATTTGAATGATTGAAATTCACTTTTTTAAGACAAAATCTACTTTTTTTTGTAACTTTGCTCGAACAGAACTATCAAAATATAAAAGATATGCCTACTAAGTAATATAATAAGGGCATATGATTAATACATAAATATTGTAATTAGCACGAATACATAGGAAAATCGATGTTCGACTATGAGAATACCGTTCTCGAAATTTACACTCTATATATAAATTCGAAATTAGGTCTTTTATTAACAAATAATGCCATTTAATGGAAATTTATTTATTTCAAATTAATTGTTTACGAACAAACAATTCATTAATGATAAAATTTATTCATGTTGTGTATGTATAGAACCAATGATCACCCCTTCAGCTTCATTTCCACTATATTATTACCACAACAATTAATTAGCAATTATAAATATAATAATATGAATAAAAATAATACCACAATGTTTATTTAAATTTGAAATTTCATGTTATTTACATGTTCCATCAAAAAAATTACAATTATTGTTATTCATATTTTGTTGTTTGTTGAGTATAATAGTTAATAAGGTCATGCAAATGATATTTTGAAGCTTTTATTGCATTCCCTACGCAAGAGTGTAGGTAGCGTCAGTCAAGTACTTCATGGATGTTTATTTACTGGTGACACAATGAGCGAATAGATCTTATTTGACCAGGAATAACTCGCTGGGAGATGTAATATAGTTAAACGGGTATATTTTACAACCCAGATTGAGAATTTGAATAGATAAATAGTTTGTAGAGGCTGCCCTGGACGGGCTAAACTTCGACCATAAGGTCCATTGTGATGCCTAAGGATGTGAGGATGTGAGTGAAAGGAATTTTTGTGTATAGACATGGTAAGATATGCGGCTGCAGCCGACTATGATTGGAAGTGTGCCGATATTCATCTAAAGTTCGTGAAGGAAACTGCAGAAAACCTTCTCAAGCATAGCCGATTACTTCGTTCTTGTACATACGCCGATAGTTTAGTCAATTAACCGTCCTTTTTTTTCTTAATAATTGACAAACTGCCAATGTCGGGATTCGAACTCATAACCTCCCAGTTTCCAGACAATTTGAAACTGATAATTTTAATTTCAGCGCTGAACATTGTCCATCTTCTGATTATTCATTCTACATGCTTATGTTATGGTAGACATGCCAATACAAGAATAAAATTTTCAAAAAACCTGAAACTTATTCGATATAATTAGGATAAATTTGACACTGAAGCCAAATTTTGGATTATCTTATGGTAGATAAAAAAAATTGCAAATTAGTACAAAACTAGATAGTGGTAATTCATTACAAATAAAAAAGTATGTACTTATGAACGCACGTAAGAAGTTATACTTATTTTTAAGTAACTTATTCTAATAACATTAAAGTCAGCACTACAATTAACATATCAAAGTTTAAGGAAATGATAAGGCTAATAGTGAAAAACTATAATAGAAAAATTCTATATTGTATCTAAAACCAATGACTCTACATTTTATCATGGTAGAACAGAGTCAGCGTCACTTTTTCCGTTAAAATTAGATTTTGAAAAGCTGACATTAAATTCATGATTTACATTACATTCAGAGTTAGTGAAATTTATCGAGACCTAGCCAGGTTATAAAAACAGGTAATATACAAAATTTACGAGACCATAAAAATAATATCATTGATAATGTGGCTCGTAATTCAAATATTCTTCTTTTATCAGGAACATATAGTAATAATGATGAAGACATTCTTGTACCTAATTTCAACTGTATAGTCAAATTTAATTTTATGTTCTAATGTAAGAGCTTTTGGTGTATCTATTTATCAAAATAATGACGATAATTCATTTTTTGTTCTATAATGTAAAATATTAGTAAAATTGCATAAGATTTTCGATAGAAGTTATCAGTTCAAAAGGAAAATATTTATGGCAAACCCCGTTGTAAAATGAAGAATCATTAAAAAGCTAAAATTAATACCCTCAGTGGCTCTCTTTCACTCATTAAAAAAAGACACTAGGCTGATAAATTCTTTATGTGAAATAAATTAAATTTTGAGATAATTAATATTGAAATCTATTTTCAGGTGATTATGATAATAAATCTCCAACAAGAAATGAAACATGTGGAACAACGGCCAGCGGTATATTTGGCAGCTGCTGGCATGGTTTTCCACCAGGTTTGACAGTTGACGGACTGTGTCAATTTCGACGCAGACCACCCGGTTATTTGAAGCCACAAGATAATTTAAAACCTGAGGGTGACTCGATTAGAAAATATCGCAGTGAATATAAACGCTGTTTTCAAGGATTTCAACCACTTAGTACTGGACCAACAACAAATGGTGAAATAACAACTGAGCAACCAAAGGTTAAGGTTAATTTAACTTTTCGATATTTATGTGCTTCTGTACTTTTGCCAATAGTTTTAGTTACATAAGTTAGATTATTTTTTTTAAATATAGACTTTCTGGTTTTTTTTTATTCATATAGGGTGGAAGAATATTGCAACATTTTGAAAATAGTTCTTATATGTAGTATGGAGGTAAGAAATTTGTTTATGAAACAGAGTTTCGAAATTTTACTAACTTTCTTTTGAACGCAGTTTATTTTAAAATTAAAAAAAATTTAATTTTTAAAAGAGCATGCATTTATTTTCCACCCTATATTTTATCTATATACAATGTGAACAGTTGTTAGAAATGATTCCTTATGTAATTTCATGTGATAAAGGAGTAACATTTTTTTCCAAATATCTTTCTCAAGAATATTCAGCTATTTCTTATGTACCGATGAAAAAAAAAACATTTCGTTAAATGCCATCATTCAAATGTATCTATGCTCTAGAGGGAAAAATTTTGGTCTGATCGGAATGAAATTAGATATAAGACGTGCCTTCTCTTTTGAAAAGTCAAGTTCGTTAGTGGTAGAAACTGGTCAAGGGGATATAGAGATCGGTTTAGAGAGAAAGAGAAAGAGAAACATTAAATCATGAATGTCTCTCTTAATATAAGTAAAATGAAAAAGTTTACAATAAGTAAAGTTGTAGAAAAAAAATTTGTCTATAATTTAGTACCAGACTAAATTTTATGTTACTCTTATATTTACAGAAATATTTGGTATATATAATTCTAACAATTCTTTTTGTTTATAAAGAAATTAATAAAATTTATAAAGAAACTTATAAAGAAATTTAAAATGAAATTTAAAAGAAATTTATGAAGAAAGAAAAAGAAACGAATGTTTGTAGTCATTTCAAATATCTCGGTATCTATTAGTTTTCTGTTAAGTAGCCGTTAAGTAGTACACATTTTGTAGAAAAGAAAATTTCTTCCGATCAATAGTTTGTGAGAATAGCACACCCAGAAAATTCTAAAAGTAATTATGCGGTAATTAAAGTATGTAATGAAGTAATTGAGGTAGACTTCTCGTTTAGGTTCTAATTAGAAATACCCCATTAGTAGAATATAAAGAAACCAACTGTAAATATTTTGTTTAGTATTCGAAAATCTCGAATAATCATAATTTAGTATTACCTAAAACTTTGATTTTAAACCCCAAGTTTTTCATTCTATAAAATTTGAAACTGTGTGAAGTTAGAAACGTGTCTAGTCTTTTCAATAATTAAATTACTAACTAAGAACACACATATTAGTAATTTCAATAATAAAACTTACACCACAATATTCGAAAAAAAAATTGTATATTAAAATATTTATTTAAAAAATTATCTGTTATAAAGTTACACGTTAGAGGATAAATTACCGAAGATGAATTACGGGCAACCAAAAAAATATAGGTTCTAACTTCATACAAAGTTTGTGTATAATCGTTTCATTAAACGTATAATTTGTGTAATAAAACAATTAAGTCTATATTTATTTAGAAAAATTCCTTTTAACATGAGTGATAAGTAACCCACTTTTTCTACCCTTTATTCTTTCAAACTGTTAATTATATTCATTAACAAATTATTAAATCGTATAATTGGTATTTAAGAGTGTATTATACAGAGTGGTTCACAACAAATCAAACGAAGAAAATAATTCCAAATATACTGGTCATCAAAAAAATTGACTCAATCTAAAAAGAGAACAACGATTTATTTCACAGATTGTTTTGACTGTCTCTATTGCTAGATTGAGACGTAAGCCATTTGAGTTTGTAGAATTTATTGTTAAGCCGGTTCTACACGATGCTCGTTCCAACGTTGGACCAAACGTCAGAAACAAGTAAGTTCGACAGTTGGTACAGCGAATGTTCTTACTACACGGTTAATTGAATATTTAATTCAATACATATGGAAACAGTGAAAAGATAATCTCCCTCCCTACCCAAGTCCAACGTTCTAACGTCGGAAGTATCCCTTTGACTTTGTGCAAGAATACTGATATCGGCCGGAACATGGCCAAATGCAAGCGTTCGATGCTTGACATTTGACGCTTGTAGGTTGAGTGAACAACGGCCACACTATGTGACAAACCGTCAAACGTCCAACGTTGGAAGGTGTTCGTAGCATCGTGTAGAACCAGCTTTAGGGTGTGTTCAGTTGGCTTATTGAAGTTACAAGATCAATTACTTACTTCAGTTGTCGGTTTATTAAAGTTTACTCAGAAAATTGTTTAAGCTTGTAGGATGAAAGATGAATATAAAGAATCCAATAATTAATAATTCTACAAATAATAAATGAAAAGATACTCTGAAAGATATAAATGATCTTTATTAAATGAAAGTATCGAATAATGTATTATTATTATATTTGTTGATAGTTACCAAAGTAATGAACAATAATAATTACCGTGATATCAGTGGGAGAATGTAGTTGAGTAGCATAGGTTTCTAAAAGAAAGTAAATTTTATTTTAGTGTTTTCGCTACAAGCTTAAGCACTTAATCAAGATGCCTTAATAAGGTGTTTCAAACTGTATCTAAGAAGATCTACATATCACTGTAAATTTGTGGCATTCACCAATGCTCAAAATGTTTCTGTGTACCAATACACTTCTAAAACCCATTCGCTACCCATTTCCATCGAGAAATAACGAAATGGAAGTTTTTATGTGATTAATAAATTAATATGTTTGAATTCGATACTTCGAAATTTTTAACTCAACCCGATATAGTTAAACCTTGAAAGGTTTTAACCCTTTATTTGTTTAAATTTTAAATTTTATCTTTGTTGATTACTGTAAGCTGGGCAAGTTTAAGGACAATTCAATTATATTTATAGTTAATTTTTTGTATAGTATTCAATATTAAAAGTATTTATTTGATAGATATGGTTTTATAATTTTGTATCCTATTTCGCTAAATGATGAGTAGTAATCTTCTAAATATTTTAACCTAACATCCTATGAAAGAATATGCGTTTGATTTTTTTGTAGACCAACCTGTATATGCAAAACCTAATTATGATTGCTATAAAATTAATTATTTACATTTAATTAAAATCTATTCATAAAATAAAAAAACCAACGTACATACCAAAGTGTATAGATATTAACATGTTAAAAAAGAAAATGTAGCGGAGAAGAAAACACACTTAACCTAAATAAAAAAATTTTGTAACAACAAAACAAAATTAATTGCATTATCACCATAAAAGCAGATAAAAAGCTACCACTTTACAAGCGACATGATATTTTACGAGGTATGTAACATTAATGACTTGATTACCAGCAAACTCTACCACTTGTCACCATAGTAATCGATTTGAAAAACAATCTCTTGTATTTGATTGAAAAACAATCTTGTCACTCGTAAATAGTCTTTAACAAAAACAAAAATCTATTAAAGATGGTGAACTCACTTATTCGTATGTGTAAAACATGTATGGAGGAGCTTAAAGCGCTTTTTTTTGTATAAAAGAAAAATTTTATCTTAAACAATTGTTATTAGTTTCGATAATAAAATCATTTCTATACAACAGATATACCTGAATGGCCGGAAATTCAATGGTGGAATCTCGGATAATGTTGTAACCATTATATGTATAGTGTTATATTACAGACCATTGTTCACGGCGCCAACACTTGTATTCAGCATTTATTTTCAATTGGTGCCCCAATTTTTTCTCAAAAATGGTAAGATGTAACAAAACTTTAAAATAAAATGTTGGTCCTTTAAATAAAAATTTTAATAATATCCCAAAAATTTGGACGAAAACCGAATGGATTCTTGTTAAAAAAAAGGCTTATTTACAAGGTTTTCGAGCTATTTGAAAAATACTATTTTACCTTCTTGTCAAGCTTTATATGAAGATAGATAGATTGTAGCGGCTGTCCTGGATGGGACACACTTCGACCATAAGGTCCATTGTGATGTCTAAGGATGTGAGGATGTGAGTGAAGTGAAAGAAATTTTGTGTGTAGACTAGGAATTGGTAGGTTGTGCGGCCGCAGCCGACTTTGATAGAAACTATGCCGATATTCATCTGGAGTTCGTGAAGGAAACTGCAGAAAACCTTCACAAGCATAGCCGGTTACTTCGTTCTTGTCTATACGTCGACAGTTTAGTCAATTAACTGTCCCCTTTTTTTTTTAATAATTGACAAACAGCCGATATCGAGATTCGAACTCATAACCTCCCAGTTTTCAAGAAAGCAGAGCGCGTTAGAACACTCGGCTACTTGGCTGTTGGTTTTACATGAAACTCTGGGACTGCTTACTAAAAAAATGGAAATAAACAAAAACCTAATAGAAAAAAAAACTCCATAGTTTTGTACGGAATATTTATTTTTTAAATACGTTATTAATGTTGCATAGCTCGTAACATGTCCAGTCTAAATATCCCCGGTCATAATACCTACAACATGTAGAACATTTACTATGACTATAGTACAGATATATATTATGTTATACAGGAGATATCACCAACACGGTACCGTTATCGACCATTAGATTCATTCCGTCTGGAATATCAGGATCAAGAGACCGCATTACTACCACCACAAGTACCACGATCCACAGCTCGTGGACAAATTCAAACACATTTAAAATCGTCAATAGTTGAAGGACAAAGGACAACAAGCAACGGTTTGTCACATCACCAAATGCCACCAGTTATCGCCGAATCTGAACAACATGAAAAGTTTAAACGTTATGAGGGTATTCATCGTCCACAACTTGCTAGAAGGTATGTTTTTTGATCGCATTTTCTTTCTTTTTTTGCAATACATTTTTCTTTCGTTTTTATATCAATATTCGATTTATTGCTTTTGTGAGATTGATTATGTTGAAACGTTTTCTGTAACATTTTTTTTCTTTCATAAAAATGCGTTTTCATACAAATAAATTTTGGATAGATAGATAGATAAAGATATATAGATAAAGATAAAAACTATGAAGTATGCATTGGCATTACGGAAAACGTTTCAAATATTTCTAAGTTCCAAATCGCAAAAGTATATTTTTGAATGTGTTTCTTGTTAAATGCTTTTTTTTTAAGATATGCAATTTTTGAATAGTTTTTCAAAATTTCAAAGTATAGAGTGTTTACTGAACGGTGGACTGTATTCAAGAGTTATTAAACAAATTAAGAATTGTTTTTGTGAACGTTTATTATGCTAGAATACGGAATACCAATCAAATATAATTATTAAGAATTGTAATTGAAACAACGTGATATTCACTAATTATAACTAATATTCATGTTATAAATTAAAAATTTCAAAAATATAATATAATCAAAAGGTCTCAAATCTCAGATCTCCCTAATTGAGATAATATCCTTACCATTACACCACGGTTACTGAGTGATTACATTACTTTATTTACAATTATTTTTTATTTTTTATTGATTTATATATTATATAATTATATAATGCGAGTGTATTCGTACAAAATAAATAATATATGTGGCTAAAGAAATGTAATGCAATCACTAAGTAACCGTGGTGTAACGGTAAACACATCGTCCCGGTTAGACGAAGGTCTGAGCTTCGAGTTTTAGTGGTTATATTATTTAATACAGCTTATGTGTTATAAATTGTTTTTAAGATAAATTGTTTTTGGTGATTTATCGAGGTAACTTATTAGAATGAGAACAAATTTCATGTGAATATTTGCCCAATTCTTTCTTATTGAAAACGATTATGTCTACCATAAATGATTGAGTGAAAAATATTCTACATCGTTTCGTAAACACTTCTATACTTAGAAGAATTTAAAAAAAATTAAATGATTTGTTAAATATTTTTGAATCAAACTAATTTAAACCGATGAACAAATTTTTTTGAGAAAAAAACAATCAAAACTTTGGTATTTTATAACTTTTTTATCATATAAATTCTACACTTTTTACAGTTATTTTAAATTATCAAATTTGAAAAATATCTTTATTCAAACAAAATTAACATTGCACCTTATACGTAAAAAACCAGGAAATTTTTACTTAAATGTAATAGAAACAAGTAAAAATAACAACTAACTGAGTTAATTGCTTAAATACCCAGTATATACTGAGTTTATGAATAAAATTTCAACCAAACGGTGTTTGTATTTTAAAGAGAAACATTTTTTTTCTATATGCCTTGCCGTTTTAAGCCCAATCCGATTTTGCCCATTCACGATCGCGACCTAAGTTCTTAGCTCTAAAACACACATACACAATTTCAGCTCGTTATCTCTTGCCTAACAGACGGACAGACGTACATGCGGAATTGAACTAGGTCATTTTATGAACACCTATACTAACTATTTTTTTCTGCAATCAATATTTTCAACCGATACACAGTCTGAACTAAACGTATAATATATTTGCTTATATACATATACCGGGTATAAAATCACAAATGTTAAGCACTTGGTATATACAGAGTATTTAAACAATGAAGTCAATTACCTGTTATTTCTCTTTTTATGAAGGAGGTGTACTTAGAGTGCACTTCAATGTCTACCAAAGACATTTTCTGTTGTATTCGGTTTTACGGTGGACATTCCTTAATATATCATAAACAATCATCGTGACTCCAATCAAGACCTGAAAAAAGTGTGTGTCATTCTTGGTTTTTTTAGCAAACATCTTTTATATTTTAAATATAGTAATTTGAATGGTTTACAGCTATTTTCCGTTCTATTGAAATTCAGGTTTATTATTAAATAAAAAAGAATTTCATTAAAGAAAATAATCCTAATCCATTAAAAATTTATTTTATGCATTTTAATTGAATTATTTTGATTAATTTTTATGATAATAATGAAATCTATCAATATTAATTTATAAATTAAATAACAACGAAAACACTTTATATAAAATTTGTATCTTAAATTATATTGATTAAAAAATAAAGCCATTGAATTTAAATTTTAAATGTATATTTTGTTTCATTGAATATTCAAATTATATTCAACAAATCAATTATTTACTTGTACTATATGGACCACAAAAGTTAATGTCAACTTTTAAAATTTAATAATTGATTTGTGCCTTATTCTATTCTTTCGGTATTCGAAAAAAATTTCCTAATAAAAGTTGTGTTGAACAATTTTTATTCGAAGCATTTTTTCGAAAACCGAATCAATTATACATTTTTTTTAAATGACATCAACTTTTGTGGCCCATTGTAAAAATATTTACATATATATATATATATAATAAATTTCAATGCATGCTAGAAAATATATAAAATTATCCCTGCCATCTCACAACCTTTAGACTGAAGTTATTTATCCAACAAATTGTATAGAATGCTTTAAATATCACGTTAAATCTTTTAGCTTTATTTGCTTGTAATTATGCAAGAAATGAATATTAGCGTTTTGAGTTGTTTTTTTTTAAATTATAAAAACAGTTTGTTTAAAATTATTCGTTTTTAGTGAGAAAAATTATTTACAATTTTTTTACAGTAATAAATCTATATATATAGGTTGTTTAATGAAAAATTATCATCTCAATGCCATTCAATTTATTGTCTTCAACTTCAACTTTGTGGAACTTCATTTTATTAAATACATACATCCGTTTAGAAAACTATAAACCGACTACGAAAAAAGCACGAAGTTTGAAGAGTAAATATTTCCTAACTGCGATGCACAAAGCATAATTGTAACAATTCCAGACCTTCTAGTCGGGTTTTAGTTTTTTAAACATATTTATTTAAGACTTTTTAGTATAATATAAAGACTCTGTGAAAACCATTCATTTGATATCATCTTCGATACATATGTGACTTTTTTTTGTTGGTTAGCGTATTATGCAAGTTAATCCACCATGTTGGATTTAATATAACGTCACATAGCCTATGGCACGTGGAACATTATGACGAGCCTAACGACACCTCGTTTGTCAAAATATGATAAGTAGTTTAGCAGCTATATGGCAACAAAAACTTCTAAAAACATAACACTCCGTCATTTTCTTCAGGGTCTTTGTTATGTGCATTGTTTATCTAAGGTGTATTGGTTTCCTCTCTACAATAAAGTCATAACTCGATTTGCTATTTTTTGCTAAGTACAGTTTCTCAGTTATAGAGGCGTAAGGAAATACTCTCACATGTAGGTTCCCTTACTGATAAAAGTTTTTTACTTTCTTATTCATTTTCGAGGGTAAAAATGACGGCACTAGGCCACACGATAGAAAGATATATAGATTGTAGCGGCTGCCCTGAACGGGCTACACTTCGACCATAAGATCCATTGTGATGCCTAAGAATGTGAGGATGTGAGTGGAGTGGAATGGATTTTTGTGTGTAGACTAGGAAATGGTAGGATGTGCGGCTGCAGCCGACTGTGATAGGAACTATGCCGATATTCATCTCGAATTCGTAAAGGAAATTGCAGAAAACCTTCTCAAGCATAGCCGATTACTTCGTTCTTGTCCATACACCCACAGTTTAGTCAATAAACCGTACCTTTTTTTTCTTAATAATTGGAAAACTGCCGATGTCGGGATTCAAACCCCTAACCTCGCATTTCCAAGTAGACAAAAAGGACTACTTGGATGGTCAAGCCACAAGAGTGGTATTATTTTAAAAAAATTTCATATTTGATTTGTACCCAATCCAATTGGGATTCGATAAAATGCCTCCAATAAAACATGTTGATCATAAAAATATTATCAAATTTTGTGGAAAAAACCACAAATCAAACATGAAATTTAGAAATAAAAACGCCACTTTTATGGCCTTGTGTAAAATACCTATGATAAAATTACTATTATTATTTTTCATTAGAATATGAAACCAGTCAAGGAAAATATGTAAATAATACATTTACTGTAATTAACCTGTTTTTTTTTTTTTTTTTTTTTTTCTGGCACAATTGCTATCCGTAAATCTACTTTATGATTACATTATCAAAGATGTTTTTGTATACAATGTTGTTCGCCCTCTAGCTTCACAAGGTTCACAATATTAAAATATTGAAAAAATAAATTAATTTTCTCGCATCGTATTTCATCATGGACTTAAATATCCCGTACTAATGAATGCGGAATAATATTGATATCATCATGGTTGGTTATGCCTTTAGGTGTATTTACAAGGTGTTACAAAAATATTAAGCACAAAACGGTATATACGGGTATGTTCGTTATTCGGTATCCGTGTTCGAAAAGGAAGTGACATTAAAGAGTTCAAATGAAAATAATTTATTGTTAAAAAAAAACATTAGTTAATAACAATAAAATAAAATAAAAATTTGATAGTTTATTGCAAAAGCGTGTGACACTTTCTGGTTACATTTATTTAAAAATAGTGTTTTGAGCATAAAGCGTCTCATACTTATCAATTTATGATTCAAATAGATAATATAGAATTCAAAGAATACGGATATATATATATATATATATATATCCATCTGGTGGAAAAAAACGAAAGTTTGTTGCATTATCTTCTTTATATATAATCCAAGAAAATATGTCCGAATTGTTTGGGGAAATTTACAGGAGATAGCGTAGTAATGATATGAAAAGACCCTAAGTAAATTTTCTTTACGACTACAGAACAGCTTTCAGAAGTTCAAAATTCTAACTTGTTCCAAAGTTACAGCTTTTTTCTGACTGTTATAGCCGATCCAGATCTCTAATATAGTTAATAGCTTCTATGGAAATACCTACAGTAATATAATTTTGGAAATCAATTATTTTTCAATGAATTTAAAATAAAGAAAAATTGACATGTCAAAATGTCAAAATTCGGAAAAAAACAATTATTTGTCATAAATAAAAACACATAATAAATTACAATTTCGGTTTCACACAATAATGAGCCACGTTTTTAAGCCCCGCCCTTGGGTCAGATCTCAGATATAATATAGCTAATATTAAATGTTTCCCAGCACCACCACCAGTTTTCGATTTGGTGCACCATTTTCGTGTTCCATCAGAAGACCAAATCAATGTTGCCATATTATTATATTGCCATCGGAATTGCATTCATTTCAAATCAATATATCAATTTGACGAAATAGGAAAATAGACTTCCTAAATTTTTTTAAAAACCTAGTTAAATGTACTTCGACCTATTAATGTAATAACTATGTAATAACAGATAACCTTTATTCGTATTACTCTGAATTATTCACACTTCAGATTGCGTTTACAAATGTTTCGTTTTATTATATAGAACCCCGCCAATCATATTTTTGTTATTTCTGGTACATTCTGTACATATATACTACGTCCATAACACAACAATGATTGTCATTCTTTTTGTCATTATGTTTAATTACTCGTTACGCATATAGTAATGTCTTCATAAAACGATGATTTGCAAAATTTATTTTCTAAAAGTAATTGAAGTCCATTAACAAAATTTTTTCCTATTAAACATGAATAATTATAATGCTTTTATGTTAATGCGTTTAAAAAAAAAATTATAAAATCCTTTTTGAATAATTTAAAAAATAATATGTTAATTCAAATTTGGAAAAACCATGAAGAGTAAAATTTATGTTCATGATGAAAATTCATACAAAGTATGCTTTTAATTTGTCACTTGTCTAATAGTTTTATCAGTATTGAAGCTCGATATAATATATACTACAGTCATGATTGTAATAAAGAAAAAATTCGTTACGCAGGAGCTGCGTCAACTTAGCGAGTTTCCTTAGAATACATAAATCTCTCTCTAGCGGTCATAATTTTAGATCAAAATGAAATATAATATCTGAGCGGTCATAACTTTAGTTTTGGCAAAAATTAAATTTATTAAAAGCCAAAATAACGATTATAGTTTATAGTTACTATGGAAACGATAATCGAAATTTTTTACAATTAAATATATTTGATGTATTCGTATCAAACAAGCACAAAATATTAAATATCTCTCGTAATTTTAGAAAAATCGAAAAATGTATAGGAAGTAAAGTTGTAGAGAATCAAGTTTGCTACAATTCATTACTTGATCTTTTTTCTCAAACTCAAATGTGAACAGAGATATTTAGAATTTTAACTTTCAATCTTTAATTGTAAATATTTCTGTAAATATTAGTGTAACAGAAAAATGATAAGAAACAAAATTACAGTAAAACTTAGTACCTATAACTTAACTCCTGATAAATTTTTCTAATTTTAAAATATTAAGGGAGATAGTCAAATTTTGCGTTTGCAAAGGTATAGAATCCATTAAAAAGTTAATATTGACTTCAAAGTAATACTATCAATGATATGAAAAGATTAATTCATGCATCTATATCATTCGTGGTGAACGGTAGCTCACTGGGCTAGAAATAGAAAGGTCCTAGAAATGGAAATGTTTGCCTGTATAGTATACACTAGTTCTTTCATGCTATGTCTTTGTAACCTTAATGGAAGTTGACATAAGTGCAGTATTGTGACCTTTAAAGTATACACAAATAATATTATGTAAATGAATATACGTCAAGTTCATTACTTATGACTTTCTTCGTGGATTGAATATATTCGACGAAATTTGAGACATTTCGAAACCAAAGCAAAAATGTACAATTTTTGAAGAACTGTGATCCGGAAAATAGTAAACGGGTGCAGTTAGATAGATAGATTGTAGCGGCTGCCCTGGACGGGTTACACTTCGACCATAAGGTCCATTGTGAAGCCCAAAGACGTGAGGATGTGAGTAGAGTGAACGGAATTTTTTTGTGTAGACTAGGCATTGGTAAGATGTGCCGACTCTTTTTAAAACTAATTCATCTGGAGTTCGTGAAGGAAACTGCAGAAAACCTTCACAAGCAAGCCGACAGTTTAGTCAATTAAACGCCCTTTTTTTCTTAATAATTGATAAACTGCCGATGTCAGGATTCGAAACCATACTAAACAGGGACAGTTAGTTTAGGACTCAAATTATAGTAATTTTAATCTAGTATAAAGTTGATATTGCTAACTTTTTCTTCCAGGCACATTTTTATTACATATATTGAGCCAAAATTGAAAAATAGTTGTTTTTTGGCTACTACGCAATTAGTACTGGTATTTTAAATAAATTTAGTGTTTTACTACTATCTGTAGTCTAAACAATATATTTAAAAAAATACAGACGAATTGAGAACCATCCTCCTTTTTGAAGTCGGGTTAAAAATGAGAACTACTGGGCCTATGCAAGGCCGGAGCCTTTTTCATGTTGATATTTATTGAACTATATTGGTATATAATCATTTTACTGGTTTATGAAAAAGAATACCATTGACATTATTTATGTATTTATAACACAATAACCCCACATATTATTATTAATTAACCAAAAAGAAAAGTTATTAAAACCTTTAATTACCTACCCAATATTTTATTAATGACATCAAATTATTGAACTTTTGTATGAAAGGAGGATATACATTTTTTATAGGCATTATAAACATAATATGTCAATAAACTTTTACCGACATAATTATAGAGTCATTCGGACAGTCGATCGCATGTATATGACATTGTTTCTGTCCCTGGCGTCGTATTGTTGTCATTGTTATGTATAATTAACGGTTTAGCTTTATAAAATATTCTTTGTTGGAACATTTTTAATCTATTTAATGCTTTTAACTTTTAATTTTTTCAATAACTTTGAAAAAGTTATGACGTATCAATATATAAAGTGTGATTATCTATTAGGTAAGTTTATTTCTTGTTGATTTTCTATGTTAGAAAGTGTGCTATTTTTTTTGTAGAGAGAACAAATTTTGTAGGATATCTTTTACATTTTTATACCCGGTGTATAATATATATCAGGGTATATTAAGTCTAGTTCCGTTGTTGTAACGGTTGAAATTATTGATAGCAAAAAAATTTTTAAGTGTTGTAAAATTACCTAATTTGTCCATTCCCGCAAATGTGTTTGTCCGTCCCGTCAGCACGATAACTCAAAAACGAGATAGCAAGCTGCAACTTTGTACGTGTGTTCTAGAGCTAAAAAGTAAGGTCAAGTTCGTAAATTGCCAAAATCGGACCATGTTTGGGCAAAGAGATAGAACAGTAAGAGATAGAACAAAAGTTTCCTGATAAAAAATGTTTCTGTTTGAAAAATAAACAACTTTTGTAAGAAACGTTTTTTCATTCATCTTACACAATTTTATGGCTTACGAGCAACGTGGTAATCAAATTTACGTCTACTCAGTATTGTGTTCTTTAGTGTGGCTGATGTTTCCGACCTCAAATGAATATCTTGGTATATATATATATATAAACATATATATATATATATATACTCATATATATATATATATATATATATATATATATACTCATATATATATATATATATGTATATATAAGGGTATATCAAGTTTTGTCCCGGCATTGGAAATATTGCAGGGAGAAAAAGTTTTAGGTACAGATGTCGATAAAATCCCCTAAGTTCCTCATATCCGCCCGTCCGTTCACCTCTCTGTCAACAAGATAAATCTAAAACGAAAAGAGATAACGAGCTAAAATTTTATCTGTGTGTTGAGATAAAATGTGAGATCGACTTCATGGATTGGCAAAATCAGACTGTGCATTCACTGCCAGAGGGAAGATATCCATCTTAGAAACCGTATCTGTTTTTTTTAAATACGCTTTTGTTGAAGTTTTCTAACACAAATAGAATAGTTTAGTCTCAATTTCAGCTCAAACATATGTGAATACTCTTGATTACAAAATCATTTATATATGAAACTATGTATTTATATACGTTTGTGCGTGTGTAAAAAGTAAAATAAATAGTACACACATTGATATTGAACTAAGTGGCATACCGGGTATTTGAACAACTAACTCAATTATTTGTTATTCTCCCTTGTTGCATAACCTAACTCTGGAGAAAGTACTTTCAGATAACGAATATCGCATTTCATTCAAATCCATTATAATAAAATTAATTACATTCTACACTTGGTCACAAAAGTTGATGTAATTTTTCATAATTTTATAGTTGATTTGTGCTTTATTAATTCGGTTTTCGAAAAAAATTTTCGTATAAAAGTTGTTACTATATTTGTAATGAACAGATTTTATCCGAAGTATTTTTTCGAAAACCGAAACAATAAAATTATAAAAAAATCAATTATAAAATTTTAAAAAAATGGCATCAACTTCTGTGGTTTATAGTACAACTATACTATGGACCGTATAGCGAAGACTAGTTAAAAATGGAACATAAAAACAATTTATGTACACATTATGCTAAACATCGCAATTATTATTATTATTATTGCAATAAAAATGGAGATTATATAGAGGAACCTACATCATGTATACATGAGTTTTTAATGGCAAGAGAGGAATACCCCTCCTGTTCCCAAAATGTTTCCCATAAAATATACATATGCTTGTTTGTGTAATATGTTTTGATAGCAACAAAAAAAACATCGCAAATGGCTGGCACAATAATTTATTACTCTATTCACGGGCATAAATACGAACTTTTAAATAAATTAGGTCAGGTCACTAAGAAATTTGGTCATAGACTAGGGGTGACCAACTTTTGCGTAAATATGAAAAAGTTATTCTAAAATTGCACAGTACGGCTGATAATTTGAGTTTAAGATTTTTTTTGGGTGAGGAAAATTTATCACGGAAGAAGAATCTGTACCAAAAACTTTTTCTCCGTGCAATATTTCCAATGCCGGGACAAAACTTGATATACCCTTGTATATATATATATATATATATATATATATATATATATATATATATAAATATATATAAATATATATAAATATATATTGCACGGAGAAAATATTGCACGGAGAAAAAGTTTTTGGTACAGATTCTTCTTCCGTGATAAATTTTCCTCACCCAAAAAAAATCTTAAACTCAAATTATCAGCCGTACTGTGCAATTTTAGAATAACTTTTATATATATA
Organism: Nineta flava; assembly: GCA_963920215.1. NCBI lineage: Eukaryota > Metazoa > Arthropoda > Insecta > Neuroptera > Chrysopidae > Nineta > Nineta flava. The sequence continues at coordinate 96,442,995 of OY986042.1, forward strand.
TACAAGGGTATATCAAGTTTTATCAACCGCCCTATTAATTATTTTTAGAAAATTAATTTAATTGACAAACTGTCGCCGTTTAGAACCAAACCAGCAACTCCCAGTTACGAGTATAACTTCTTACGACAACTAAGCCTATTGGACTGGACTAATATTAAGATAATTTCAAATTTTTTTGTTTGCCTCTCACTCTAAACCTTTTTCTCTAATCCCCGAAGTCGAATTGGAATTGTATCTAAAACTTATTTATTTGTTAGATCTTTGGTTATGAATTCTCTTCTAGTGAGCCGTGTAGGTGGATTTCAGAATTTGCTTCGACTAATTATCTTTTATCGTGTCCTACATATTTCGGACATATTTTTTAGAAAATATTTAGGAAATACATAAATAACGTTTATCTTTTATCTTGATTTTTAATAATATGAATACCTATTTATAGTTTTTCCCTAAAATAAACATCCTGTCTAGGAAGAATCGGAAACGGAAAAATAATTAATAATATAAAAGTCATTTCAGTTTTTTTATAGCCTAGTATTTTTATTTTGTTCAAGGTGAAATAAATACGGTTGTGTTTCACTATAATTCACTGTATATTCACTATATAGCATTTCTTTTTTGTTTCGACTTTATTAGATTATAAAAGAAATTATGTTATAGATATATAGAAGAAAAATAAATAAATTATAAGATTACATCGAAAACCATACGGTTCAAATGATTCACCTGTTTTTACACAGACTATGTGCGTCTTCATATTTGTTCTATTTTATTAAAAATACAATAGATGTAAGAAATTAAAATAGATTCATCATTCATTTTTTAAATCTTGTTTCTGTAATAATAGCAATCTATACATGTTGTTTCCTTACCAATGTATTTTAAACTCGATTACTTTAATTTTTCATCAATATGGCGTCAATACATTAATAATAGATGTGTACTGTAGTCAGTTGACGCCATATTCGTCACAAATTAAGCTAATCGAGTGTAAATAACACGTTTTACTGTTAGGATTAGATAAATGAAAGCGAAGGACAAAGTATGCAGTTATAGCTGCCTTCATATGGAACAGCCACAGTATAACCCTTAGTGGCTTAGCGCTTGTATAAGAAATCATACAAAAGCTTAGGTTAGCACAGCAGATACTTGATTTAATTTCAACTACCTACCTAGTTAGTTGAAAGTACTGACGCAAAGTAAACACAAAACTTCCGCTCTTTTTCCAGATGTCCATAATTGATTTATGCCTTATTTATTCGTTTAAATGAATAAATGCTTTGACTAAAGCTTGTTCCTTATAAATATACTAACTAGTTTTATTATCCCAAAAAAACCGAACGAATATACTACAAATCAAAAAAAATTTTGAAACTGACTCATGGTACATAACTTATATATATAAATATGTAAATGACTTTGACAGAATGATGTATGGGCGTCCGTCAAAAATTCATTCCGTCTTAACTCTATTCTGAAAGATACATAGATACATAAGTTGCCGTAGAGAAAAAAAAGTAGAGGTCATGCCCATTAAAATTACAAAATAGAGAAAACCTTTAAAAATAAAAAATGTTTATCTAAAACTACTTTTGTTTGTACCATTTTATAACTCCTAACGCAAAAAGAAGGGCTTATAAGTTTGAAGCCTTTGTATATCTGTAGGTCAATCTATGGCATCGTAGCTCTTAATCACGTCGCCCAATTTGGATGTAGTTTTTTGTTAGATAGCTGGTTTTCTTGCGATGGTTCTTAGCTATATTTGATAAACATCTGTTCAGTCGTTTGAAGATTATCAGCTCTTTTACAAGATGATGTAAAGAAAAAATATAGTTTTTTTTTACATATAAATTTAGTAGAGGTAACGGGAAGTTCTTATTAAATTTCATATAGTTTTTTAAATCTTTTTGTAGTTTTGGCTTAAAACGGATATATCTACGACTAGTTTACGATAAATTGTAAATAGTAATATAAATATATATATATATATATATATATATATATATATATATATATATATATATTTATATATATATATATATATATATATACATATATATATATATACATATATATATATATATATATATATATATATATATATATATATATATATATATATATATATAGATTTTTATCTAAATTATATCTGATTCAACTGAATGAACTAATTTAAAGTGATTTATTAGCTGAACATATTCGAAGAGAAAATGTAATTTTTTTTTGCTTTGACATTAATGAAACAGTCTAAACGGGAAATGCACATCTAAATCAGAAAATAACTGAACAAAGATGTTGCCTACTGTACAGATAACATATATTTTTTGTCCTATATTATTAAGAAAAAAAATTAAACTATCAATAAAATTCTTCTTGAGTTGAGTGATTAAAAATAGATTAAGATTTAAAAAAAAAATGATATTGCCAACAGGAAAATGAAATAAAAATAAATTTTTTTTCATGATATTTTAAACAGAATACCATAGACAGACAATATGAATGACAATTGTTGTATGTGTTAGTTTTAGAAAAAAAGGACTATAGTTGTTCATTCATTCTGCTTTTCATTTTAACTTAAAGGGAAAAGTTTATTTATAAAAAAAAAAAAGAAGAAAAAACTTAAGCAGTAAAGTTACATTAAACAGAATAACTTCACTAACATGGAAAAAAACCGACTGCACCCACACACAACAAACCAAGTGTTTGTAAAGTTTTCAATTGTTTCTCGTCTCTGAATGGATATGGCTCTGGAGAATTTATATACTTTTTATTACAATTTTATTTTGTAATTTAATTGTAATTGATATTGCAATACTAGTATTCTGTTTTTTACACATTTCACTAAATACAATTTTTATACCCGGTATATAATATATACCAGGGTAGATAGATAGATTGTAGAGGCTGCCCTGAACGAGGTACACTTCGACCATACGGTCCATTGTGATGCCTAAGGATGTGACGATGTGAGTGGAGTGGAAGGAATTTTTGTGTATAGACTAGGAATTGGTAGGATATGCGGCTGCAGCCGACTATGATAGGAACTATGCCGAAATTTATCTGGAGTTCGTGAAGGAAACTGCAGAAAACCTTCAGAGAGCCCTGTTGATATGTTATGTGACGTCATATTACACTTTCACCATTTAAAATACACATAAAACTCCGTTTTTAGTATTTTTTCAAGAAAGAGACAGATAATAATCTTTAAAAGCTTATAGCTTCCTTGATATTTGTCGGATTTAAATTTCATTTTTAAATATTATTACAGTATTAACAGTATTTTCATGTTCTGAAAATAAATGTGAAAAAAAATTTTCATGCATATTCCCTAATATGCAAATCGAAAAAAATATTAATAATTATCCATACAAAAGTTTATGAATTTGTTTGACTTTCTAATATCTGTTCGTTCATCAAGAAAATAACTCAGAAACAAAAATAAATATCAAGCGCAACATTTGTGTTCCACAGCTAAAATCGGTCGATGCATCCCGGAAATATTTATGTTTAAAAGTGTCTTTTTTTTAAATAAATAACTTGTTTGAATTTTTTTTTCATAAACTGAATAATTTTGCAACTATTTCAGTAAATGCTCAAACTTCTGTAATGTGTATACTACATATGTATGTAATACTAGTACATTTATATATATATATATATATATATATATATATATATATTAGTTTTAAATTAGGGCCACAATCAACAGATATCAGTTGTTTTTTATTTTGGATTCTATTCTTGGAAGATTTTTAATACTTTAATACTATATATATATATATATATATATATATATATATATATATATATAGTAATAGATATATCTAACACGTTTTTAAACAATTAACTCAGTTAACTCTTTGATCTACGCGCTTTAGTATTAAAAATCTTCCAAGAATAGAATCCAAAGAAAAAACAACTGATATCTGTTGATTATGGCCCTAATTCAAAACTTGTCATACCATTCTGGTGAGAAATATCCAATATGCATTCATATACCTCGAACACGAAACAGGTTATTGATCTTTCAGAATAACAGGAAAATTATTCGATTCAATACAACATGTTACCACATACGAACGTGTGATATATTCTCCATTCTTCTTTTTTTTTTGTTATCCGGAAATAAATAATTCATATTATTATAATATGAAATCGTCAGAATTTAGTCTAACAATTCGATATGGTTCGTTTTCTTGTTTCTTTCTTTTGATGTTTATGGAGTTGAATAACCTTTTCTCTATAATAAATAACACAATATTAGTTTAAAAATATCAATATGAATATTATAATAATGTTTTACCATAGATATATTTATAGTAGCTATGCTACAATGAACAACTATATTGTATAGACATTTATCTATTTTAAATCGATTCTATATAGTAATTTATTAGAATCTATTTTATATTAATATATAAATACATAGAATTAATGTGTATATTCAACTTTGATACTAGGTATTGAGTATACAAGTTATTATCTAATATGTGTAATACCTTACATATTTAGTGGTCCGTAAAAAAACAAGTCGTAGGGTGGATTTGTCTCTGAGTGTTAATTTTTTAATGGTGAAACAAATTTTTGCGAAATGGTTTACTTGAAACACCTACAATATCTGTAAAGCTCCCTCCTGCACACGGGGATAGTAGTGGTGGCCAGTACTGGCAGCAAGAAGTGGCAGCCAGAGAAATGATTGGATAGTAGACTTACACACGAGGACAGTTATGGCTTTCGATACTTGGCAGCCAGAAGGCAGTTTTGTGTGGAACATTATGAGTGAAACATGTTTAGAGGATGTGTAAGAACATGAGTCTAGCGCTCTACTAGTGACCAGTAACTTTAAGACACGTTCGATAATGACTGTCACTAGGTCAGGTGACCCAGTGACTGGTCGTCTAACGTTCACTAATTAAAACTCATATATTTTGGTGGCAGCCCATAGCCAAGTGGACGTTTAAGCAGTAGTATTCTTGCGCGCGAGGACAGTAGAGGGATAATTGGTAGCGGTCATTACTGGCTAATACTACTGGCCGCTACAAGGAGACAGATTACCTCTACCCTTAACGAATGGGTGGATAAGTCTATGGACAGGAAATGAAGAGACACAGGAGGTTGCAGACAGGTCATACAAATGATAGCTGGGTATAAATCCGCAAGGTCAACCTGGTTAACTGGCAAAAACCGGAAAGATATAAACATTCTGGTTTGGATGTTTATCGGGCACTGCCGGCTTAAAACGCATCTATTCCTCATGAATTTGAAGTAAAGTGTGATCTGTCCGGACGGATAAACCCTTCCACCTCCTGGCAGAATGTCCCCAAAGAGCCAAAATGAGGTACCTAACCTTCGGCTCGACTGAAATGAGGTAAACTGAGGTAAAATTACTAAAGAAGAGCTCTGTCCTGTCATTCAAAGAAGGTAGGTAGATTCGACAAGAACATAGGGCTAGAGGAAACGAATCAGATGTCGTAGATGATAGAAAAGCTTGAAAGGATGGGTTATTTAAGGGTCGTTAAAAAGGCCTAGAAAAATCTATTTGCCAGGCTTGAGCCTTCCTTCCACTAACACTACCACTACTACAGTATTGATTTTATTGACCTTTCGCCTGTTTTTAAACTACTTTGCTAAGTGAGGCCTTGAAACATAATGGTGTCATACAAATTTGTATGCTAGTTGAATTTCAAGATTATCATATGACGCAACGTTATTATAGTGCCACGACCACACTATATGACATTGCAGAAAACCACACACACACAGTAATAACGTATTATTCCATTAACTTAAACTTAATATAGAAAATGAACAATTTAAATGAGTCTTAAATAGTACACATCAGTAGTAAGTAGTATATCACATTAAATTTTCTACAATTCGAATTCGAGAGTAGGTAACAACAAGTATTATACTATTGTTTCAATATATACTTGATGATTCCTATATATTCTAAAATATATACGAACAGTTATAGAGTGATGATAAGGACATTTTGTAATTGGATTTAACAATAAAATAATCTCATTTGTATGTGTTATGTGTGTTATGGAAGCTTTCGGTTGTTGTTGTAAGTTAAATCAGCTTTAGTATCTATAGTTCTTCAATTCAATGGGGCTGGTTGGTTGGTTGTGTTTAGACGTACGTACACAGAAGCAGAAAACACTTTAGTGTTTCAATATATTCAAAACATATATAATAACATCATCAATTGTGTCTAATCTAAAATAGTATTGAAAAACATTTGAGATTAATTTAATTGGGACTCTAAAATTAACGTCCATTTGATAAGAAATTATTTTTAATTAAAGTGAAAATTTATTGTAAATTTGTTGTTTAATTTATTATAATTAAATACCTAAAATTATACCGGACTTAAACTTTTATATTTTTAATATAAGAGAAATTAACGTCCATTTGATAAGAAATTATTTTTAATTAAAGTGAAAATTTATTGTAAATTTGTTGTTTAATTTATTATAATTAAATACCTAAAATTATACCGGACTTAAACTTTTATATTTTTAATATAAGAGTGTTTAAGTGGCTACAGTTATGTTCATAATAACTGGACCGTCCTATCAAAAATAGTGTTCTGTGTATACAAATAATAAATAGAGTTCATACAAAGTTCATAAAAAAGGTTTTTATAAATGTAAATTGACAATTTCTATAGATATTTGTACATTTTTTTAAGTATTTACATATTGAGATGGCGTCTTGGAGCGGTGTAAGAAAGTCATTACCATCCAAAATGATTTGCGGTTATGTGATTAGTACATTTTTACAGATTATAAATCTATAGAGATTAAAAGAGAGTATTATCGCCTATTTCTCGAAGTAGTAGTAATAGCGGAGGAGAAATCGAAGCCTAGTAAATAGTCCTATCTAGGTCTTATAAAACCAACCCCTAACAGACAAGGAGTTTGTATGTAGGCTAGGACTTAGTAGGTTATTCGACTGCAGTCAACATGGATAAGAACTATGGCGATATTCGTCTGAAGTTTGAGAAAGGAAACTGCAGAAAACCTTTATAAGTATAGTCGGTTACTTTCGTTCTTGTTCACACTTTATTCAATTAACAGTACCATTATTTTTTTTTCAAATTAATTTAATTGACAAACTGTCACTGTTGGGAATCTAACCAGTTCCGAGCAGAGCACCTTACACAACTCGACCACTCGAACTGGTTTATCGAAAATAATATATGTATTTATCGAAAATTAGGATTCTAATTTTCGTCTAATCTATCGTTTTTCTCGTCTCTCGCGACAATACTGTTCTCAACCAAGCATATGGGATTTGGCATTTTATAAAATACCGGAAGCCTCCAAAACCAGTCTAGCTTGACTAGAAACATTATCTTTTATTCAAGAAATGTCTTATTATACCCTATATAAATAATTTAGAATTTCTTCGTATAAAGTTTTAAGCTTAAGGTAGTACCACAGATACCACAAGGGACAAATGCGTGCTCTGTGTGATTCAACTTCAGTATTATTTATATTTGGCTGCATAAAAGTAGGAGAGATAGAAATAAAACTTCTGCGCAAGCATCAATGAGTTACATGTGCATTTACTAAAATCAGTAAATAAAGTCAAAATTATTAATATTTCATTGGAAAGACTTTATGTGATAAATGTAACTGTATTAATAAAAATTACTTTATATATTTTGTAACAAAAAAATGTGCATAACATTGATATTCCCACATACCGCATTTGAGGTATGTTTGAATTTGGCACGCGTCATAACCTCTTTGATGGCGTTACCACATGTAATTAACATAGTACATTTTTCGTAATTATTTGCTAATTACTCTTATCACACTCTCTGAACCTCGATTGGTGAGTAACCAAAATATTCGAAAATTTTTTTTCTTTTTGTTGATACTACTTTCATTGAAATCTGAACGGTACTTTTTGTGAAATAAAATAAAATCTATGATTTCTCATAAGGATCAATGGTAAAGGCAATTTTTTTAAAAATATTAATATCTTTTTACTGGTTCTCTGCAGCTCTTTAATAATTTAACTGGTTCATTATCTTACTATAATGTATTAGGATGCCAAGTTTCATTACATTCTCAACAGTAATTTTATAACCGAGGGTACTACCTTATACATATACATTACTTTATACATGCATACTCGAACTTATACACCTTATACAACTTATAAGTTCATAGAAGTACAATAAATAGTACACACATTGATCAATAGGTATATATCGGATATTCAAACAATTGACTCAACATTTGTTACATTTCTTGTTTTAATATTAATAACTCAACAGGAATGTTGAAATTTTACATTAAATGCCACCATAATCAAATTGTTAAATGCATGTAAAATAATTGTAAATAAAGAATAGAATATTATTCGAGTTGGAATTTTCTATATAATTGAATAAATTTGCATGTAAAACTTTTAAATAATAATTTTTTTTTTAAAATATGAATGAATATATATTATTATGAAAAAAAATTTCGTATCAAATTTAATTAGATTTAATTTTGAAGTATGTTTTTTTAAGTATACAAATTATTGTTGAACTATTTTAACTTTGGATTTTTATTTTATTCTATTTTTTTGAAAGTTTTTTTTTTTTAAATAAATACTTTAAAAAAAACCCATATAAATGAAATACATTTAAATCCATTTAAATGTTATGTTACGTAAAGACAATATACTAATTATATTATTACGTAATAAATTAAAGTAATCGTCTTGTTTCATGAACGTTTGCACACACTATTGACAGTAGATATTTTTTATACGGGACGTATCTAGGAAAAATAGTCCAATTTTAGAACAAAAAACATTGGAAAATATAAATACTAAAGTTAATCCACTATAAAAAATATGCATTGCTGCTTGTAGGCATCGTTTTTATATAAAGAAGTTGGCCACAAGTTGACCACAAAAGTAGCCTTCTTTTTTTTTAAATTTTATAGTTGACCAGTGCTTTATATACATTGTAAATTAGGCGTCAAAAGTTGATGTTAGTTTTTATAGTTGATTTGTGGCTTATTGATTCGGTTTTCGAAGAAATGCTTCGGATAAAAGTTATTCATTATAAATATAGTAACAACTTTTAGTCGAAATTTTTATTCGAAAACCGAATGAATAAGACACAAATCAAGTATAGAATTTTATCATAAACTTTTGACGCTTATGCGCTCCGAGCGCAACCGCACTCAGCGCCATGCGTGGTCAAAAAAACAACTTCATGACCAATGACAGTGTATAAAACCCATAGGCGTTTAACAAAAAGTTACAGTTAATTTAGCTTTTACATGTTGTTTATTTTATTTAATTAATTTTTTTTGTCAAACGCCTATGGTTTTTTATACACTGACATTGGTCATGAAGTTGTTGTTTTTAACCACGCATGGCGATGAGTACGGTTGCGCTCGGAGCGAATACATACCACTATCACTTTCGAACTAATGAATATTACAAAAAGTCTTTGACTGAGAATCAAAAACTAATTCAAATCAAATACTAATTAAAGAATGATTTCTGCGTTTAAAACCGTGAATTACTCAATATAAAGAGATGTAGTCATTCGCGATAGCCGTGCGCAATGGATAAGTATGCACGGCTATATGTTCACGGATAAAAGTGTTTACATTTGTTTCAATCAATTAAGGCTAAATATTGGCGATATAGTTAGATTTATGCCTGCATCTTGCGATGCCAAATAATTCAATTTTGATTATTATATTACATTTTTAACACACGAAGCAAAAAGAGAAGTGTTATAAGTTTGTTTATCTGTCTGTCTGTGGCATCGAAGCTCTCAAGCGCGTGGACCGATATGAATGGTTTTTTTTTTAAATTGTCACCTCGTTTCCAAGATGATGTATGGATAGATGGAAAAGCTGCTTTTTGCATAAAAATTTGGTGGAGGTGGCGGGAAGTTTTAATTATTGCGTTGGGTTTTATTTTAAACTTTGAATTTTACTTGTTAATATTTTATTTCATAGAAAATTGTTTCATTAATGGGGAGTTTTTGTATGTTTACTAAAATGTAGTCGCGTTAACATAAAAGCAAATTCAGATTAATATGGTTGTTATTGTATAAACAAAAATTTCGGGCATGTACTCTTAAAGAAATCGCAATCATATTCCAACAAACATATATTATTAAATTCACAAAACTACCCACAATTCGAGGCAAATATAGGCAAATATGTCCAAATACTTTTGTTCTTAGTTTGTAAAATAAGAAAAAATGGATGTTTTCTGTTACTCGTATTACTTTTATTCTTACTCGATTCTTAACTAACTATCCTATAATATAGCCATTTGTGTAACTCACTCACTGACTCACTCACTCATTTATACAAACTTATGCAAACGCAAGCTCCCCGGAAATGGGAAAAACCCCAAAAATTACCCTTTTTACATTTATTCATTCTAGAAAGATTTTTGCATTATGTTAAGAACACAAAGCCAAGGCCGAAGACCACCGCGGGGTCAAGGGGGTGGGACCTCCTTGCGAGAAGAGCGAGTCTAAATTTGATTGAATATTCGTAACCCGCTTTACTTTATACAGTCTAGAAATTAAAAGTACGTAAACTTTCGATGACCCGAATGACTCTACAGATTGTATACTCTTTCTTGTTCTATGATCAAAGAACTTCTTTCATCTGATAAGTTGTTTTCTTTTAAAAAGATTTTGGACTATTGGCTCGTTAAAGCCATCGAATTTACAACCTAATTACGTTCCTGTATTTTGATTGATATGAATTGTACGTAATACGTAGTAAATTGTAATAATTGTTTTAATAATGTAAATATTTTAATGCACACTTTTAATATGTATATGTTACGGCTAATCGTCGAAAATGAAGACTTGTAATTAATCAGCCAAATACGTATGCTTCAGCGGCTGGTATTTTGTGACAAAATTTTGAAATCTCTTTAGTTTAGAGTCGCAAATCTGAGTAACCAAAAATGAGGAATAGGGGAGAATCTCTCACAATTTTGATTATTCTTGTAGTAAATGTTTTTTTACTATACTTCCATTTCTTTTTTCACACTAAATATATATACTTCTTATCTTTGCTTATAAATTAATCATTATACAGAGAGTTACAAAATTGAGGAGTTTTATGAAATGTAAGAAAATTAACATTTTAGGTCTGTTCAATATTATTGAACGTGAGTATATATTTAAAGAATCTCAGAAGAAGAAATCAAGTTTGCAAATCAAAATCTTCTTTTGTGGCAATTATTGAAAAGTGTAGTTTGATCTGTTCATGAAACAACAGATCAATATTTCGTTTTGTATCCCCAGTATATGTAAATATACAAGGTATATTCAGTTTAGTCCCGACTTTTTATCCCCGGTATATGTAAATATGCAAGGTATATTAGGTTTAGTCCCAACTTTGTAACGCTTGAAAATATTGATCGCAGACTTTGCATACATGTTCATAAAATGGCTTAATTCGGCCATTTCCGAATATCCGTCCGTCCGTCTGTCCGTGAATACGATAACTCAAAAAACGAAGAGAGTTAACGAGCTGAAAAATTGTGCGTGTCGTGGGCAAAATCGGACCACGTATGGGCAAAATGAGGAAAATTGCCAATCTGTGAAACTGTAAGAGATATAACAAAAAAGTGAAAACAACTTTTTTTATAAACTTGTTTATATAAATTCAGGATATAAGGGGTATTTAAGCAATTAACTCAGTTAGTTGTTATTTTCACTTGATCTTTAGAAAATACAGAGCAAAAAATCACAATAATTAAAACTTTAATTTGAATTTTTGATCTAGGATTTGAAATAATTTTTCGTTTTATATTTTTAAAGGAATAATTTTGATAGAACTGAATATATATTCGTAATGCCATTTACTTCTAGACAAACGTAACTGTCTTGCTCCATTTTCGTACAACATTTCTGTAAAACCAATTCATGCATATTAGTCGTAACATAAATATATTCCATTATATACTAATTATTACCCACACAAAGTGTTTCAAGACGATTGTCCTCTGTTTTTAGTTTCGTTAATTAACGCTAATCTATTTCAGGCACCTAATTATATTACTATTCAAAACAAAAAAATGGTTTTTATAGAGCGTCAAGTATACCAAGGGAGAAGACACAATTAGCAGATAAAAGTTCTGAAGTACATGCAAAATATATACATCATGCTGATGTTAAACGCGCCAATTTGGTCCGACGACCAACTAGTTTGAGTATGGAAGGTGAATTATTAACAAAAACAGAGAAAGCCGATAAATTTATAAAATTTTTACTATCGAAACGTCCTGGTTTAATAAAAAAACCAACCACATTAAAATTAGAAGGTGATATGAATATAAATACAGAAGCAAGAGAGAAATTTTTACCATTAGATATAACGAAACGTCCACCACTAGCTAAAAAAGAAACAAATTTACATTTAGAAGGAGACATCATCATGGAGCCAGAATATACCAAAAAATTTACCAAACATGACGTACAAGAACGTCCAACATTAGCGAAACGTGATACAAATTTGCGTTTAGAAGGTGAATTAGAATTAGATCCAGAATATCGCGAAGTCTATGTGGAATTTCCAATTGAACGTGTGACACCATCAAAACCTGTAGCAAATTTAAAACCCGAGGGTGAATTAATTGCTAATGGTTCAGAAACGACATCGAAGTTTATAGAACATTCTCTAGAAAATTTGAAACCTGTAAAATTAATAAGACATTCAACAAATCTACAATTAGAGGGTACACAGGAGTTTAATCCCGACTATCGAGATAGTTATAAGTCACATGGTTTACATAATTTACGTACGGAAGTTATTAGGCAACCAACAAATTTAAATTTAGAAGGTAGTATTGAATTTAAACCGGATTATCGTGAAAGTTATGTTGTACATAATTTAGAGAATTTACGATGTGAATATGTTCGCAATAAACCAAATTTAAATTTAGAAGGGGTTCATGAATTTAGTCCTGGATATAGGGAAACATATACAACACATAAGCTGGAAAAAACCGAAATGAAACGACCGGAGGATAATTTAAAATCACCAGAAGGTAAACTACAATTAGTTAGTGAAAGTAGTGAACAATTTAAAGAACATGAACGTGTCAAACGTCCGGATATGATTAAAGAAGTTGATAATATATTATTGGAGGGGAAAATTGATATGAATCCAGAATATAAAAATGCATTTATTGATTTTCCACGATCGCGGCCAGTTGTTAAGAAACCCATACCAGAAATGTCAAAACCAATTGATGAGATTGTTAAAAAGAAACGACTTAAAGGTAATTTTTATTTCCAATTAAACTTAGATTTAAATTCGAAGAAGATTATTTGAACAAGGGGTCCAAATAAATGGAATCTTTAATCCAAACTAGGCATTTTACAGGTGAAGGTGTTCATTCACAGAATGGTGTTGCTACATTAAAATCAGAAGGGAAACTTGAAACATCACCGGAATATAAAAGTTCTTTTGTTGATTTTCCGAGAGAACGACCAGTTGTCGTAAAACCGGAAGCCAGTTTTAAAACATCAGGGGAGGTAAGATTCTACACAAAATCACACACACACTCACATACGACCAAGAAGACATTGTTTATAGCTAAATTACTTTGTAGATCGACGGAGTTGAGAAACAAAGTCCAACAAAACGTATATCACCAACAAAACGTGCATCACAAATAAAATTAACTGAAGAAGACGAACCACGATTTCAATGTCAACCAGAATATCGACGTGCTTATATCGATTATATAAAACGTGAAAAAATTGAACGAATCAGACCACCATTGGATAATTTATCGTGTAAAGAGAATATTGTTCCTGGTATTCATCGTAAAGTGGGTGAAAAACAAGATAAAGCTTTTGAAGTATTATGTACTAAAGGTACAGATTCTGAAGAAAAACGTCTTGGTCCTGTTAAACTTAAAGTAAACGATGAAATTATCATGAATGGAGATATACCCAGGTAAAGTAGTTCATATCTTGTATAAACTATGATGGTAATTTTCTAAATAAACTATTCCGGGATATCATCTTCGACACCTTGTAGTGTGGTAATAGCATTTGCTTTCGCAATCAATTTTGCATGAATCAAACTGGATATTCAATTTTTCAAAATTGAATATTCATGCTAAAATATCCAATATGACTGAGATGGCAGGGTACAAATTTGGCTGAAAAATTTCAAGTTTCAATGTTGGCTTGACTGTTTTCACATCATTCTCGTTAAAATTTTACAAGTCAAAACCTTTTATCTTCTTTTTTTTTTTAGATCACCAAAACGATCTATTTTGAAACCGTTACAAGACCGGTCACCGTCGCCAGGTTATCGAGTGCAAATTCAAACTGATGAGCATAAAGTAGGTTTTAGAATACGACGAAGACGATCTCAAGACATTCGTCCAACTCCAGGACGACATCATAATAACGTTTGTAAGGTGTCTTCAATTAGTTCGGATCGTAATCGAAGGTAAGTTACTTGTGTATGCTGTCAATCAGAATTTTTGAACTTTATACCCTTATTTAGATTTATTTCACCGTCAACAACTTCGACATCACCTGTTCGCCGAAAACGTTGGAACGGTGGTAATCGTGTATCCAGAAAAGATTCTGCCCGTAAGGCTTTCGTAGTACTTTCCGATAGTGAAAATGCTAAAGTTGAGAGTCAAAATAACAATGATGAAAATGCCGAAGATCCAATAATGAAGAAAATTGTGAAACGTGCTAGTAGTACACATGGTGTACCCAAAGAAGAGCGCGCAAACTGGATGCCACCGTGGTATGATGCGCCCATATGAAACGAGACCTTCTTCCATGTGTTAACATGGAAGTTCCAGGCTGCTGAAAAAGGTTTACCGTTCGATGAACAAAAAAAATTAACTGATTAATAAAAGAAAGAAAAAAAACAGTTTAGGTACCTCTAGTTCGTTTTTATTTTTGATGAAAAATTATTATGCTCAAATTGAAGAACATTCAATAAAAACAAATGATTTGAGCATAAAAAATTAAATGAAAGTGCTTGTGTAAAAAAAAAAAATTGATTTTGCTTTTATTGATTAAAACACATATCTAATAGAGAATATGACAAAATTTGAGATATAACCAAAAAAAAAAAAAATTTAAGAGCACGAAAAATTCCTATAAACGCAGATATCATAGAATTATGACAATCAGAGTAATAACAAAATTAGATATCATTTTTCATGTACTCAAGAAAAACCCACATAACAAACCAGTAAATCAAAAAAAAATGATTGTCATACAAGAATTACTTCATGTGCTTATGTTTGAAAAACAAATTATTTTCGTTTTCGGATTCTTTTTGGAAACAATATTGTTAAATACTTAAAAAAGAGAGAAAATTTTATGAGGAAAATTACGTATGTTGTTTGCGAAATTATAATAATTGACTGAAAACCAAAAAAAAAAAAATGAATGACTTTAAAAAACGAAATATTTATAATAATAAAAAAAAAAAACAGTTAATACGAGTTACCTAATTATATGTATGGAATAGTTATTATTAATTATTTGCCTGCACGTTTTAATTATAGGTTAGGACAACATATTATGTCAAATTTTCCTAGCCTATAGTTTTTAAATAAATAAAAAAGTTCGTCTCGTTGACTATTATAATCAAATTAGAAACAAAAAAAAAACAAATATTACAATCAAAATAATTCCGAATTACAACTTAAATGCATTACAAGAAATTGTTCGTTGGAACATAATTTAAAACTATACTGTACAATTCAAAAAAAAAACAAAAAGTTCTGCACAAATTAACAAAAACATACAAAATTGATGTTATCGTTTTTGTAGGATTCATTATATTCAAATTGACTACTACAATTCAAGACATACTTGAAACTACAAACACAAAAATACGACATACATATTCGAAAATGTTCTCCGAACAGATTACGAAACATAACTTATATCTAAATAAGTGTCAAAAAATAGAAATAGTGAGATTTTTTGAGCTTAAAAACAATTCCTATATAAAAAAAAAACCATTAAAAAAAATGAGAAAATATTCGTGATAATTGTTTAAAATAATAAAATGACGTAGAAAAGCAGTGTTTTAAAAAGTTTTTAAAATATATATTTAAATAATTACCAAAAAAAAAAATTGCTTGGTTATGTTTGCTGCAAAAAAAAAAAAAACAATTGATTTGCGATTTAAAAAAAAAAATATTTTTAAATGGGTGCTTAACAAAAAATATTCTTTGCTTTACGTAAAAAATAAAAATAATAAGTCTTATTTGTGGAAATTTCTTTGGCAAAAAAAAAATCATTTTACTTTTGTATCTTCTCATAGACTTATACATACATACACACAAAAATTGTGAAAGACATAAATAAATCCGTCATACATAATATTTTAAACTTAGAAATGTTTTCGAAGCACCATATTAATTCTAATATTCATGTCCGTGGCTGATTTGGCATAAGTAAAAAAAGTACACTTTGATGAATAACCGTCCAGTAGCCGGTATATTATAATTGTCCAGAATGAATCAGCCAATTTTTAAAATACAATCAGCCTAAGAAATTTAAACATTAAAAACAAAAATATTGCTACCTATTTTAGCCAAAAAATTTTTTGTATTTTGCGAAATTAACTTATACATTTACTACCCGTACAAATAAGAAAATTACCAAAAAAAAAATTAAATAAATAAATAATTGGATGTTTTTCATAAAATAAATGTTTAAAAAATGACAAAAAAAAAACAACCAATACAGAAAAAGTATTTTAGTAAAACTATCACTAATTTATTTGATATCCACAGTGACTGATAGTTTCAAATAGTTTTGAATACGAAGATGTGATGGCTAAAGTGGGGTATGTGAAATTATTTTTTATAACCAAAACCAGGTTGTTTAAGATGTGTCACAAAAACTTATTGACATAACCTAAACAATTTGACAGCGTTGACGACAAGTGTTGAATATGAGGGAATTGTGAATAATTTTCAGATAATGTCTGTTATTTAACACACAATTTGAGTGAAACAAATTATTATTGTAGGTATTTGGAATTGTTAACTTAGGTTAGGTTAAAACAAATTGCTAACAAATTGCCTTATGGTATGATAATGAAGAGGCTGAATTCATGTAGGAAACCTCAATTTCTAGTATATATCGATTAGGAAAATGTCTTACGAAATTGGTGATAGTTTTTTAAACATTAAAATTAATTACTAATTATTCGAAATTATTCTATGTAGACTAGATCTTCCAAACAAATTATGACCTTCCGAATATTTATTAATGTATTTAAAATATATGATTAATATTACAGTTTTTAGGTTAGGTTATAGGTTAGTAGCTTTTATGAATAAATGAATATAAATAAATAAATGAAAGGTTATTAATACCTATTATATTGCATTGTCGGTATTTATAATATGTTTGAAACAAAATTTTATCAATTTGGCTTCAAGATGCTTATCAATTATTTTTTAAATCTTTGGTTATGTTATTAATTATTATTGTCATTATTTTTGTTCAGTGAATTAATTCAATCAGAAATTTATTTGCCAAATATTTCAATCAGCTTCAAAATAATTATTGGAATTTTAAAGTTTGTACGTTTGTTAAGCTTGCGTGCTAACAAATCGCCTTTTTGTTGAATTAATTCATTTAACAGAAGTAAAAACAAAAAAACAAAAGTGGTTAAAATTGTGTAAATTATTTTTAAAAGATCTGACAAATTAAAAATCTTAGGTATATAAATAACAACACATACCAAATTGGAACAGGAAAAGGGTAAGAATTAACTGATATTCTACACAAAAATTTACATCAATGTAGTGTCAACTGTTTACCTTCGCTCAGGTTTCAAACTGTGCCATATTACAAAAAAAAAAAACTAAACTCATTAATTTCAATCTTCCTTTTTTACTTTTACGTCTTTTTCTCTAAAAAAAACTTTATAAATATTTTCCATTGCTCTTTTGACTTTTTTTCAAAACAAAATTTACTGTAGAAATTGTTATTTTTTAATTAAAAGAAAAATGATTGGTAGAGTTTTAGAAATGCAAGCTTCATTAACAAAAAATAAATAAAACACTATATTGTATGTACTGCCATTTTTGCAATTAGTCGAATATCATTGTTAAACAAAATATGAAATAATAATGAATAAAAAAGTATATTATTTTGATGTCTTTTTATTGTGTCATCCTGGATATCTTATCAACATATCGAAGTGGAACAAGTAAAGAAAATTATTAAGAAAACAAGTAACGTAACAACTAACTGAGTTAATTCTTTGAATACCCAGTATATACTGAGTTGTATATCAATGTTTGAATTGTTAACCATTCTGCGTATTCGAATTGTCAATTCGATTTTCGAGGAACATTTAATCACAAATTATGAGAAAAAAATAGAACTATAAAGTACTACAAACAGTAATACTTAGTCCTAAGTATTAAAGCATCGATACCAAAATGGATAACTCAATTAATTATATTACGAATAATATTATTGATCTCTATCATTGACGATATATTGATCTTATCTTATCTCTTAATCTTATATACCAAAAATATCTACATTACCTATATATTAAAAGAAACTAGGTGAGTAAAGTTGTAATTTCCTGGGAGAGTTTTCAACGACGATGGAGTTACGTGATCAGATTTGATTTCTGACGCCAGCAGTTAGTTTTGGCGTCGAACATACAGCGAAGAGCTTTTTCGGCAGTGAAATTATCTCATTTTTCTAAATTAATTCATCTAACACTGCATCTGCTCGAGTTGCAATTTATATGTGGGTGATAATATTGGGCAACAATAGAGTATTTACAATAAATTAATTCTAGTTAATACCAACGATGGCGTCAAAACATGTCTCTCTCAACTCTCTAGGGCGACGAATTGTCTTAACCCGCCCCAGGTTGTAGCGATAACTATGGCGGACTGCGTTACAGGTATTTTACAAACAAATAATGGAATGAACCGTGTTTTGGGTGATGGTAAGTATGAACAAACTTAAATAATTTGTAACTTAAAAAAAAAACTGAATCCTTGAGCCAAAATTGAAATTGATTGAAGACCTAGCCGATCTGTGCGAATGTATTCGTACAAAATAGAAAATATATGTGAGTAAAGAAATGTTTTGGTCAGTATATCGACCCGCTAAGACGGAGATCTAAGGTTCAAGTCCTAGTGGTTAATAGCTAGAGACTAAGAAATGTAAACGCATAATACGATAATAATTTACTCAGGTTGTTTAACCACCTATATTTAAAGCAATAACATTAGTAGTTTATTCAGCCTTGCGTGAAAACTGGCCTGAGGCATTAAATTCATGCAATATACAATCTAAAACTATATAAACATAGCTTGTCGCTAGGTGACCAAGATGCCTTCAATTTAGAAGTAAATTGATAAATAAATGTTATTCGCTACTACTATATGGACGAATGCTTTCAAGCGTTGTTTTTAATGTTCGTCTTGGCGCTTTGTATGCTGACGGAGCGTGCTAAGGGTTGAGTTCCATGAAAAATACCACGGTCACAGACGCTATCTGTATCTAGTTAAGGAAACAAAGGCGTCAGCGCTAAATCGTACTAACTTCCAAAACGAACACTGTATAAGCGTTTGTTTATTAGAAAAAACCTACATTACCGGCTTTTTTTTTTTAAATTTTCAACTTAGGATGTTTTGATTTGATTCTAGGGGCTTTTGCAGTCACTAAACTATGTTCTTCTGGTTGAAATACAGCTGTAATGTTTTCATCCGCCATATGATGCTAACTGACGCTTACACATAGAGATAATATATATAGAGTAGGCAAGTCATGATTATATAAAAGTCCGTAAAAAGAGATAGCGATACCTCATCGATTCTCCTTCTATCTGCAGGACAACTTATTACTCGACTTGTCTACTCTATGTATATATTATCTCTATATGCTTGCACGCAATTATATTCAAAAACGAACGGCGTTTTCTAGAGTAGAGTAAGCGTTCATAAGCGAAAACGAACATCAAAGCGAAGCTGAGATGGCATCACCGAAATAAGAGATAAACAAAATGCTGCCAAATGCGATTTGGTAATTTTATCATTTTCTTCAAAATTTGCTACAATAAAAAATTGTTTAATGTATTCACTCAGACGATTTGTTGTCTTGTCCGTGTGAAACGTTATATGTTTCAATACATTGACCGACAGATGATATGAAATATTTACACTTAATTGGATAAATAATTAATATAAATAGTCGACATAAATTGCAAATAGACATAAAATAAATGTTAATAAAATTTGAAATCATTTGTTAATAAAATTGACTTGTGTCTAATTATTTACCACTTCCCGCCATCTATCGCTCAATGTGCAGCAACACACGTCCCTTCATTATTTCGTTGATTTCAATTTATAATAATATACTTTAGGCATTAACTTATTATAATATATTAAAACTGAAATAACCCATCCAATGTTAAAAATGGTACACTGACCTAGCTTAAATCTTTCTGCATTATAATCTTCAATTTTAAACTGATCATTTTGGTGTTCTTGAGTTCTTTGAAGTCTAAGTTTTTGGGACTCCCAACCGTTTCTGAACTTTTTTTAACTTTAAGAAATAAATGTATTCCGATATTTTTTCATCAAAATACACAGAATAGGCCATTATGACAACAAGAAAATATCATCATAGTTCTCATCAAATTTTTGTACATCGGAACTTACAATGGCACCTCTAGTGGAAGAAATTTAATTACTTTAATGGCTTTAATTGTACCCATTAATCTTAATAGTATAACACGAAAATACTACGCCGTAATTTTAAATTTATAATGTCATTTTTCAGGTATAACAACGTAATTTCGTTGACTAACTAACGAGAACTGTATTGCCGGTCTAACACTCGGCGAGAGTGTACACAGCTCCACTAGCGGCTCCTCGCCTTAAGAATGTCTCGCCGAGTGCTCTCGCCGAATGTGTATTGCTGGCATTACTTTATCTTTCGTGCTCCTGCAAATAATTCTATGCACCTTTTTTTTCTTCAAAGAACTTAAAGCACTTGATAATTAGGAACGTCAAGTATGGTTAATTCAAAGACCTCATACACGATGAAGCAATTTGCGCAACAACCGCTTTTGCACAAAAATTAAATGGTTTATGACATGGATTGAGTTGTCGCACAATGGTTTAAACAAATCGGTTGGAATACATTCTCATCCACAATCAATCAATTTGTGCAACAACTTGTTTCCTGGAACAATTTGATGGTGTATGCCATGGATTGAGTTTTTGCACAACGGTTTTAAAGAAATCGGTCGATTTTTTTATTGCGCAACATTTTCGTGCTTGATAATCGATTTAAACGTATATGGTAGTGATTGACCAAAAACTACAAAACAAAATGAGTTTTGTGCAAATTCTTTGATCGTGTATAGGAGCCTATTATTATTGTGCAACACGCTTGACAAGCGGTTTGAACATTTATGGCAGTGTTTGACATTTTTTAACCGATAGAGAATCTTGTCCAGTGTTCATTATTGTTACTCAATCATTATTGATAATTATTTACTAGATCAATCATTTATTCTGATCAGCAGCTGAAGTTTATTTCAGCTATGAAATCACGCGGTCATGATTAAATTCCGCTCCTCAAGATCAACCAATTTACCCAGAAACTCTGCTTTTTTTTCCGTTTTAGTTTCTTTTTCACCGTCAAAAGAATGGCGGTGCACCATTCGTCGGTGTCAAACATTTTCTCTCGAGAACATCACAATATGAAATTGAATTTGCACAAATTGTTGGACGGTATATGGACCAATGTTTGTGCATACATAGTGTTGCACAGTGATTACTATAATCATGAACTTAAACCTTGAGTATCCAATTTCGTAATTTTCGAAAAAAATGGAAAATATAAAAAAATGAAACAAATCAATAATTTTTTTCTAAATCAAATGTATTTGTTCTTTATTAATCATCACTTGATGTCTTTCTTTTGAAATAAGCATCAATTTTTTATATCATTTATTTAATTTATAATAATAAATACTATTGGGACATACTCTTCATTTAATTTATTATAAATATTTAAAATTATTGTGAACAGTTTTTAATAATTAATAATAATAATGTTTCTGTTCAAAATTAAATGAATTATAAAAAAAAAATCAAATATATTATTATTTTTATTATTATTTAAATATCTAATTAAATAACTGCAATACTTGTGTTTGGTGTAAAAAAAATGTTTTCTTTCAAATATCTTGTCGATATTCTTTGTTCATTCATATAATAATTAATCATTGTATTCAATAACAATAACTATAATAAATACTAGTAATTAATTGTTTGAAAACATCACAAATATGATTTTTGGAACTTTTTTTATGTTTAT
The DNA here is from genome assembly GCA_963920215.1 of Nineta flava. Taxonomy (NCBI): domain Eukaryota; kingdom Metazoa; phylum Arthropoda; class Insecta; order Neuroptera; family Chrysopidae; genus Nineta; species Nineta flava. The sequence continues at coordinate 96,465,376 of OY986042.1, forward strand.
TGAAAAATTCTTATTTAATTTGCAATTGTATACTACTACTTGCAATTAATGATTCATTGCGAATGGATGATATAATATTAAAATTATCTTCGCTACACACTCTGGTGACTTGTTAAAACTCACCTCACATATTGAGCATATACCTCAATTGTTATGTCCATATAGTACAGCGGCCACAATAGGGGTTCAAGTGGTCTCATTAAAAGTTATTAACAATTTTTATAAATAAAAAATAAATAAAAAGTCGCAATTTGCAATTTGTTTATAAAAATTGTTAAAAAATTTTAATATGACCAATTGCGGTAAAAACACCCCAGTTTTTTTGGATTCAGGGGGCAAAATACATTTAAAAAAATTTTGATGCAGGCGGCCACATGAAAGTGACACGAATCCCTATTGTGGCCGCTGGACTAATATACAATAATTATGATAATTAAAATTCGAAACTGTTTACACAATGTAGATTGAAGCTACTATGCGGCTCTCAATCTTTTTTTACAATTTTAATTTTTCCTCTCTGAAATAAAATTAAAATTGTAATACCAGAAATGCATACTAGTGCGGTTTTAAACAGAAAAGTAAGGAAACTACGCTGTTGAAAAATTATGTTCGATTAGTTTTAAGAAGTGTAAGAATTGATTAATTTAATTAATACTTTTTTCATGATTTAAAGTGCATTAAATGTTACAGACCGATAGATAACATTTAATTGAAATGCCATAAGAAGGATGTAGGATTTATTTATTTGTGAAGTTCAGGCAATGGCGGATTTACCGGGTAGATAAGGTAGGCAGCAGCCTCGGGCGGTAAATGTCCATGGAAGTGTTTACGACGCCATCAAACGTCGGTGGAGTTACGTGATCGAACACTGCATGTGTCGAGTTTCTACGTGGATGATAATATAGGACGAAAATTCTGAATTTACAATAAATCGATTCTAATTAATAACGAATGACGTCAGGAAGGCAGAAGTTGGTTTCATCATATTCCAACTTCTAGTGTTATCTACGATGGCGTCAAAACTGGTCACGTGAACGATCACATACCATTTTTCGACACCCGACGCCAGCATAAAAATGTACCTTAAAAGGAGGGGGCAGCAATTTTGCATCTGCTTAGGACTTCGATCTGTTTTAATCCTTCCTGGATCCATCTCGTATCCTCTCGTAAACATATCATCTCAGGATTCTAACTTATATTTACTTTTCTTGATATTTTCATGAAAAGTTTTGATTCTAGCTGTATTTTTTAATGAAAATCTTTCATTACCAACTGTTTTCCGGATCTTTTCTAAACAAGTCATTTTCTCATCAATGTAAATTAACTTTTTATGTTATTTTGATGACTTCTACCACCTCCTAAAGTTACAGAGGACAATAATTGGACAGCCTGTATATAATATAATATAAAAAATGTTGTATATAATATATATCAAATTAATCTATAGTAACAAATCTAAAAGACCGTCTCATATCTTAAACAGTATTAACCTAAACCTGATATTTTCCACGCATTTAAAGGTTTTAACAATTTTTCTCGATATCTTAGTGTGTAGTTAAGCTATTTTTTAGGGCAACTTATAATTATCTTACCGTGCTGATCCGTTAATAGTTATTGATAATATTAAACACACATAGAATACGTCACCAGAAGGACGTGTTTTTGCTCATCAAGCCCCGTCTACTTGCAACAGTCTTTCTTTTAATAATAATTATGAGAATTAGTAGTAATTTGAAACAGTGATAATTTTTAAAAAACTTTTTGGCTTTTGATCAAAGTTAACCATTTTTTTTAAATAGTTTTGATATGCTTTAAATATCAGTACTTTTGCATTAATGATGATGAATTTTGATATTAAATAAGAATTTTTGTTGTTGATAAAACGATTTTTGTTTAACGTGACGTAAGTTTAATATTAGTTATGTAATAATTAATGACTAAAAAGTGTGTATTTATTTGTTATGATAAATTAGTTTTTTTTTTTACCTAACAAGGTATACAAAAATGATTTTTTTTTTCATTAATAATAATAAATCACAAAATCTATATTATAATTTACCACTTTGGTTTTACACCTTTTGATCTAGGTCTCATAATAAAAACATTTTTATCCCAAATTAACAACAATCTAAAAATATTTTCATAATATATTTTTAAAATTTTGTAAGATTTCAAAATGTTGTTAATACTTAATAATAAATTTTTGTTTTCAAGCGTTTTAAATTCACAATATTGGTTTTTAGCTCCGATTTATATCCGAGCATTGGGCTAACATTTTGATTTAACCGATACAATATTTGTTGGTTTGTGATCCTCACAGTCTTTTAAAAAGTTTTCACAATATTCTTCGGTGATTCTTTTTATTTCTCAGAATTTATTAACTAAGTGAGTTCAAAGAGAATGAAAATGAATATTTTTGAAAGAGAATAATTAATTTTGAAATATCGATCACATGGTTTTGAAATGAATGATCTTATCACGTTCAGAAATTACTCATTAAATAAATTTTTTACTAATTACGTTTACAAGGGTTCACATTCTTTTAAAATCCAAGTATTTAGGTGTGATTTTTTTTGTTTTGTTTTTTTTTGAAAAGACATTTAGTTTTGAAAAACACATATGTGAAATATTGTGCATATATATTATGTAACTATATATTAATGTGAATTTATTTAAAATTTGTTCCACGGAACCATTCTAAATACATTTATAATATACGATTATTATAAATACAGAACGCCAAATCAAACGAGACAAAGCATTATTTTGATTTGATAAAATGATCCCAATACAATTAGTCCACAGTACAGCACGGTTTTTTTTAATGATTAGTAACAGGCTAAATTTTTGTCATTAGCTTCCTTTCGACGAGACGCCCAACTTTTCTCCCGCGAAAATTCTTGATGATGGTGACTAACGAAGCGCGTAAGAGAGTAACTTGTTTGTTAGACGATAGCAAAAATTTTATCAGTAACAGTTAATTTGTTAGTTAAATTGAGAGATAATGTAATAAAGACTTCAAAAAAACTCCCCCAACATGATCGAATAACGTGGTGTACATACTTATTACTGGGCGCTACTTAAATAACCGTTACTTGGCGTGATTGAGTGTATTCATGATAAAAACAATATTAGTGTTCTTTTAAGTACTAAAGGTTGAAGAAATGAGATCTACAATATGTATAAATGTTGTGTGTCACTGAAATAAGAAAACATTTTTCTATATAAATGAAAATTTTACATTGATATGTTTAGAGCGTAGGACTGGGAAATTGAAACACTGAATTTGTAGGACAAGGTGGCCATCAAATTATCCATACCATTATTAATTAACAGCATAAAAAACAGCTTGTTACTAATAGCTATGTACACCCCGTTATTTGAACATGTTGGGGGTGGGGTTATATTCCTGTTACACCATCCATTTTGTAGGACACAAGTTTTTTTGAAGTCTTTATTACATTATATCTCAATTTAACTAACAAATTAACTGTTACTGATAAAACTTTTGCTATCGTCAAACAAACAAGTTACTCTCTTACGCGCTTCGTTAGTCACTATTATCGATAATTTTCGCAAGAGACAAGTTGGGCGTCTCGTCGAAAGGAAGCTACTGACAAAAATTTAGCCTGTTACTAATCATTAAAAAAACCGTGCTGTACTGTGGACTAAATGACCTACAGAACGAATGCCATTTTTTTAATTTGAGGTAAAAGTTATAGTTTTTAGACTCGTGATCAAAAGTTACCATAGACTCAAAGAAGCTATATGCTTTGGTTAGTTTAAAAGGTATTGTCTCTGGATAATATCAGCCGCCAAGCATTGGACTGGAATCCTAAGATAAAAGATGAGAACAGCCCAAGACTACTTGAAGACGTACATTGGAGGGAAAAGTAGCGAAGGAAGGAAAAATCTGGAACACCTAAAACAATAGCGGAAAAACGAATGCGTCAGAGCAGTATTAGGTAAAAAAAATTGCCGTACAAAGAGATTTGTATATTAACGTTTTACTAAAAATAATCTAAATTTTCCGTTTTGAAGATGGTGCTCTCTCTATCTTCATTGTTGTTAAAACAAAGGAACTAGTAATTAATAGTATTGGAAAAATTGCTCCCATTTTGATTGTACGCCTTTGGATATTTTTAATCCCCCACGCAAAAACAGGGGTGTTATAAGTTTGACATCGTAGCTTTGAAACGGGTGGACCGATGTTTTTAGTAGACAGCTGGTTTCTTTACGGTGGTTTAGTTGTTTGAAATCCGGTTAAGTCGTGTAAGGATTATCAGATCTTCTCCAAGATAATGTGTAGGCATATTATTGACATTATCATTTTAATTTGGTGGAGGTAACGGGAAGTTCTTATTCCTTTGTCGGTTTTTAAAATTATTCTAACGTAACTAATTAATGAGCTATTAGTATAGGGTAACTTTTAACCAGTAGTCCTTTAAACTTTAAGAAATCTGACATATAAATGTTTCAACAGAATCTAATACTGTCGTCCTTGTTAAAAATAATAAATAAACGTTTGTATTGTGATTACGGTAAGTAAAATTTGTTTCTAATACTAATTTACTAAGTTCTATAACAGTAAAGATCAATTTATATAGATAGTCTATAAATGCAATGCAAAATACATATTTTGTGAACAAACATATAAATTTTGAAAGCTCATTAACAGTTAACATTTTAGACATTGTGGCAAGAGTCATATTGTTTCTTTTTTAAACAAGAAAATTAAAATGTTTTAGACCGATAATAGTATTTTTTTTAATACAATTTTGCTTCTTTTTATATAAAATTTGAAATTTTTATGAATCTTGTCTAACAGTTAGCTACAGAATTGGATAAATTTAATAGGGCATTTGACTAGAATTGATAAAAAAGTAATAATCTTTGATTCCTTGTTCCAAATATAATCAAATGCCGTATTACTACAAAATACTTTTACAACATTTAGCTAATAGTTAAGGTAAAAGTACAATATCTAGTTTTTACAATGGAACATTATATTATATTCCATTCAAATACACAAATTAGATAAGAATTACTTAATTCTAAGAGTTATTATTTGTAATCTTTTTCTTTTTAGTAAATAATAAATAAGCTCTTAATATTGTATAAGCTACGAAGATATTTTAATAATGATAATACAATTTTTTTTTTAATATTTATGTTTTCGGCGAATATTTGATATTTTGCCTGTAGAATTTTTTGTTTGGTTTATTAATTTCATACAATGTTTTACAAATTTACAAAAAAAATTCTTATAATTTTTTATACAAAATTATTATTAGCTAATATTTCTATGTAACGGACATTTAATTCAAAAATAATCTTTGTGAAAATAAATCGCATGCCTTATCTTTAATGTTTTTTTACAATATTATTATATGGTGCTTTGAATGGATGAGGAAAATGAAACTTAAAAACAAAATTATGGTAAATGTTTATGCGTGATGCTTAGAACTTTTTATAACAAGTATTCCTACTAAATAATTTTTTTAAATGATTCTAGATGACAGTGTACGTGTTTGTGACGACACGAGGCGAGAGTATTGTATTGGCTTGTTAAATTTTTCTATCCTTTTGACTCATGCTTATACCAGCAGTACACACTCGGCGAATGTCTCAGCAGACATTCGTAAGACGAGGAGTCACGAGTGAAGCTGTGTACTCTCTTGCCGAGTGTTTGGCCGGCAATACAGTTCTCGTCAGTTAGTCAACGAAATTACGTTGGTATACCTGAAAAATGACATTATTAAATTAAAAATTATGGAGTAGTAATTTTGTGATTAAACTATTAAAAATTATTATTATTAAAATGAGTAATGAAGGACACTAAAAGAATAAAAACAGAATTCATAAATTTATACAGTTTTTATTTATTTTCGTGTTCTACTATTAAGATTAATGGGTACAATTAAAGCGGTTAATAGTTGAATATTTAAAAATGCCGGTTGAACGTTGAATCGAATGAAGACGAGAGTGTCCTTTGCGCTCGTGTCAAATATATTAACCAGTCGCTTTCTTTGACTAGTGTTAAAAAAATCTACTTTTAATAGAGCGATGGTGAGGCGAGTCGAGCCGACACAAGGCAGATCGAGCGTTGTGAGTTCACTCTCGCGGTGGCTATATCTCGTGTTGCCTCGCCGAGTATGTAAAGCTGGCATTACAGTTGAAGATTTTCTTAAAAAAATACAATTAAAAAAAATTATCTTTCGTACTTAAGTAAAATATTTTGTTTATTCATGTAAAGTGGATATTTTTCTAATTTTTTATATTTTAATTGAAACAATAAGGACTATAGAAAATATTAAATTACTACCACCCAAAATATTTTGCTGGTTTATGATTAGTACCTTAGTACATATTGAAAGAGAGTACTATCATCTTGAATATTTATCGAAAATCAGGATTCTAATTTTCGTCTCGTCTCTCGTGGCATCAACAGTAGGAACGGTTGTATTGAAATTTCTTGTTCTATGATTACTTATAACTTTATGGAAGGTGTTTTAAATATTTATGCTTTCCAAATAATTGGAGATTAGGTAGAAATTATTTAGTGGAAATTTTCCTTGTGTATAACATATCCGAAGATTCTGTGCCAAAAGTATCTATGGATATTCCATTGACATAATATATCTTGACCACGTTCATGTAGACAGATCTGTACGTCCTCGCATGTTTTTCTAGGCAAAACTAAACTGTGTGATAAATGATTTTTTAATAAAAATACTTCGAATGTAATGAAAATGGGATTTACTAAAAAAATTAAGTTGACCCTGCATTTAAATATATGAAAATTATTTCGCAGGACCAATTGGTCTGATAAAAATTTTCAACTTAATTCAGTTTTACTTGAATGGTCTGAATAAAACGCAAATTACATACTTCAACACAATGTATAAGTGTCGTGTTTAGCTAGAAATATTGGAGGGGAAAAAGTATATCTCTTGGCATGTATGTAGATGCCGTGAAATATCTACCCCAAAAGTGGCGTTCCTTTTTAAATTATTGCAGTTGATTTGTCCCAACCCCATTTGAAACGTCATATTTGGAGTCGATACTAAATTGTGATGAAAAGTGATATGCGTTATATAGTGGCGCAAAAGTAACGTTACGATTTAATTAGTGAATACATTTTTTGTTTACGGATTAAAAAAAATTTTTTTTTTTTCAGAATTAACTTTGAAAAACTTGGGATATTTATGATGGAAAGATTCGTCCCCTCTCAAACCTATCCAACAAATTTGTTGGTCGTTTATTGGACATTGTTGGACCATTTTTAAAATTTGTTGGACCCTATTTCAAAAGTTATAAACGTTTTTAAATATGCTTTGCTAGGTTCACGCTAACAGAGCAATATTTGAAAACTGACCAAGAAAGTATCCAAAAACGTTCTTTATGTTGGACATTGTTGGAACAATTTTAAGATTTGTTGGACCTTATATCAAAAGATATAAAGCTTTTAAAATGCTCTGCTAGGTTCACGCTAGCAGAGCATGTATGAAAATTGACCAAAAAAGTATCCAAAAATGTACCTTAGGACTTGTTGGACATTGTTGGAACAATTTTAAAATTTGTTGGACCCTTTTTCAAAAGTTATAATGCTTTTAAAATGCTCTGCTAGGTTCACGATAGCAAATTTAAAAAATGGTCCAACATTATCCAACAAACGACCAACACATTTGTTGGATGCGTTTGGAAGGGGACTGCTAAAAGTTCTCTGCTAAGTTTACGGAGGTTGAGAAACCACCGTTTTTAAACTAAGGAACCATATTAAGATTATAGGTTGACAATTTAAGGAATATTAGGATTATATTAGGATTAAGATCGATCTGCATGACAGTGGAGGACTTTGACATAGCAAAAACTTAAAGATAATTTTTCATGTGTATTGTTTGTAATGTCCTTAAATAATTATTATTATCTATGTATGTACAAAATTACCCGCAAAAAGAACAACTTGTATATTTAGCTATTATTTTATTTTTAATTTTTTTCGCATTAACTTTATATTTGATTACAAAATCACAAGATTATGTTCTGTGCTTTTTTTTTATGTTTTAATGTAGTTCGAGGAAACGTTTAATTTTCATTTCACTGGATATTTTATTAACATAGTGTTTTGTAAAAGAGTATTCTTAATTTTGAGTTGAAATATAAATTGAAAATGTATTGATTATTCGTCTTTGCAAATAAAATCATAATCACAATTAAACTGTATTTAAACCATGTATTGTATTTAAACCATGCGATTAGAGAACAGGGATGGATTTGTAATGGTGTCGCTTCATGATTAAATTATTATTATAATTTTGTTCTTCATTTTAGGTTCTTCAATTTTGTTCTTTATTATTTATTTATATGTAAATTACCAAGGTTGTTAACATTCACAGCAACCGTGATAATAGAGGGAAGTTATAGTTGAAATGCAACCAATAAAAAATGGAGAACAAATTTATAATAATAATTTAATGATAAGGCGACACCGCTACAGATTAAACTGCTTTCTTGAACATATTTAAAATGTAAATGGTTAAATACTGTTTAAAATTATTTCTAATATTTAAGTAATTAAAAGTTTATCACGTCCAAAATAAAAGTATATAAATAAATAAAATCACAGGGAAGTTGGACAAGGAATTCTAAATCAGAACATTATATTTGACTCAGTTGGACGTTTCGTCTCTTTATTGAGACTTCTTCAGCAACTACAAAATATAATTAACAAAATCACAATATAACCTCAAATACGTAATTACTTAAACAAACAAAAATTCAAGACAAGTCTTATTAATTATATTTTGTAGTTGCTGAAGAAGTCTCAATAAAGAGAGGAAACGTCCAACTGGATCAAATGTTATGTTCTGATTTAGAATTCCTAGTCCAACTTCCCTGTGATTTTATTTATTTGCATATTTAAATTAAGATTCGTGGACATACACTGCTTGGTATGAAAAATCATCTAGAATGTGAATCGATCCCCGGAAAGTTTAGATGTGTCTGATTTTTCATATCCAGCATTTGATGTCAAAGAATGTTATTGATGTTAAGACATATCACTTAAATGTTAAATTAAGTAAACGCTGGTCACTTCCGTTAGTATAATACAACCGATAGGTATCCATACTAACAATAGATAAAAAGAGGCTAGTTTACAAAAAGAAAAAAAAAGAATTAAAAATATATAAATAGAAAATAAACAAATTAATAATAGATTGACATCAAGGATAGTGAAAGATCATATGCATTCCAGTACCATAACATCTCAGGTAGGTCAGAGGCAGAGCGTTGATCTGGACTACCAGAGGTCGTGGGTTCGTTTCCCATCCTAGACATCTATGATTTTTGATACCAAGTATTTGATGACTAAGAAAAGTAACTCGAAATCATTATGATTAGCAATAAAGTCTAATTGTGAACGTTTTTTTTACAAATATCTTATCGCAATTTGTTTTAGTATTAGTGAAGTGATAATATTGATTGATGTGCAAAAATTTACAAAAAAAAAAACAGTGTGGATATGATCTAAAGGACGGTGAATTCTTACATAAAGCCATTATACAATATACATATATTTAATTATGTCCACTAAAGGTAATCCATACAAATACAGTCATACTCATGATAAACATGCATTTCTTTTATTTATTTAAAATGGAAGACCAAACATAATTAACCATGTCCAGAGTTTATACTTATGTGACAAAGAAAATGTAACCTCTTGGACTCGAACCATAGACCTCCGCTTAATCGAGACATTGTGTTCTAACCATTACATTACAGTTACTCGGTGATCGCATTACATTTCTTATTCGCATACTTTTTTTTAATGTACGGGAATACCCGTACATTCGTACGTACTGTTGTTCACGAAAACAATTATTAATTTTTTTAAAGTGTGTGTGTGTGTGTGTACTTATGTACGCACGTAAGAAGTTATAATTCTTTTTAAATAATTGATAAAAATAATATTAAATATGGTCAAGACTACTATTAAGACACAAAAGTTTAATAAAAGTACAGACTAGTGAAAAAACTACAAAAGAAATTTTTGTTTGTTTGTTCTAAAACCAATAATTCTAAAGATTAAAATTAGAGTTTGAAAGACTGACATTAAAACCATAATTTACATTAGAATCAGAGTACGTTAAATTTATCAAAACCAAGCAGTTTTATCAATATATTCATTTAATATAGAAAGTTTACTAGACCTTTAAAATGATATCATTGATAATAAGGCTCGTAATTCTAATATTCTTCTTTTATCAGTTACATGGAGAAATAATGATGAAGACATTCCTGTACCTAATTTCAACTGAATGGTAAAATAAAAATGTTAAATGTAAGAGTTTCTATAATGTATAATATTGTCTTGTCTTTCAATATCCACAAATTATAAATTCCATCTAAAAAATGAAAAATCTTTATTATATACACTCCCGTTCAATAAAATTGAACCCATCTGAAATTTGAATTTTCTTACATTTCATAAAACTCCTCACTTTTGTAACTCTCTGTATATTATTTATTTATAAACAAAGATAAGTAGTATATTTTTTAAATGTGAAAAAAGAAATGGAAGTTTTATATTTTTTATTTATGTAAACAAAAACATTTACTACAATAATAATAAAAATTGTGAAAGAATGATTCTGTTCAGGTCGGTTCAATTTTATTGAACGGGAGTGTACTTGATGACCTCATTTTTATATTATTATTGATTTTATATGGTATTTTTGGATGTTATCGATATATTTTGTTATTATCGACTTCGAATCTGTTTTTGTGTAAAGCGCAAAATCGTTACGTTCGAAACTAAAAATGATCCTAAAAAATGATCATTCCCTGGGTAATTTGAGTTATTAATTTCCAAGACCCACACTTTTTTTAGTTTGGGTGATGGTACCGTTGTCTTTCTGTTTACAGTCTTTTTTGCAAGGATCACCTTCAATTAGTAGACAATATTTAAACATCATGATTTTTTTTTTGTGGTGTCAAATTTATTTTGCGAATTCGCTGATAAGTGGAAGATTTTAATAGTGTCATGGTTGTACATAATTTTGTTGGTATCCATTTTAAATATTAGTTAGTTCAGAACAAATTAAAATTACTACACACTACGCTTAGCACCACGTTCATGTTTTGTTTGAAAACAGTACTTTATGTTTTAATTAAATTTGAAAAAATTATAACTTTTATATTTATTTATTTTTACAATTTTCTTTTTGTAACGAAATTAAATATTTCTAATATTTGTAACTATATTGTTTTAATAAAATGAATTTTTGTTTAATTTCCAGTTGAGACATACTCTTGTGATATAAGATTTATTATTTGAAAACTTCAAATTTTCAAAATTTTCCTGGGAATGGTTTTATTTTTATTTTTAGGTTCAGTAGTTGACTTATTTTTAACATTCTTTTTTTAGGTCTCCCTAAATGGTCCAGTACCGTTTCTTGAAGTGCCGAAAAGCATAATAAAATATATAAGAAAAGAATGAGCGGTACACAAGTCCAACCGTTCTTGGATAACTACTTGGGAAAAACCAATTGAGGAAATTTATTGGCCACTTCAAACTTGCTGGCCACTTCAAACTCAATAAACATATGCACAAAATCAATCTCACAGAGTATGATCTCTGCAGATTTTGTCATGAAAAAGAGGACACTGGATTCAAATTCCGTGTTAATGCGAAAACCTCTCTCTCAAAAGACAGAATCACTTAGGTTGGATAGATTTCCAGCCAGATGAAATCAATTTGGTGTCGCCAAGTGATATCCAAACATTTATCAAGACCATTGGACTCCTGGAACACTTTTGTAGGAAAGGAAGTACAATCGATCAAATTGGTTGCGGTACAAAAGTTCATTAGTAGACTTAATCCTGATTCGAATCTAATATAATCTGATGTACTTAAGTTTGTAAACGAATTTAGAAACATTGTGGGGAAAATGTAACGGACCGTGAAAATGTCACCAAATAGCTATCAAAGTGTAATTTATAATCCAATTGCGAAAAATTTGAATGCAATATCGACATGAAGTTTCTGAGTTTTAATTTTTATAGTTAAACAGTTAACTAACTTACTACCAGTCCAAGTGGCCGATCGGTCTAAAGCGTTATGTCTGCGCAGTATGCCTACTTGGAAACTGGGAGGTTATGGGTTCGAATCCTGGCATCGGCAGTTTGTCAATTATAAAGAAGAAAAAGGGGCGGTTAATTGACTAAACTGTCGGCGTATGGACAAGGACGAAGTAACCGGCTATGCTTGTGAAGGTTTTCTGCAGTTACCTTCACGAACTCCATAAGAATATCGGCATAGTTCCTATAATAGTCGGCTGCAGCCGCATATCCTATCAATTCCTAGTCTATACACAAAAATTCCTTCCACTCCACTCACATCCTCACATCTTTAGGCATCACAATGGACCTTATGTGTCGAAGTGTAACCCGTTCAGGGCAGCCTCTACAATCTATCTAACTTACTAAAGGACTCACTCATATAGTTTACAAATATTAAAAATATTTTTATTATGTATAAACTTAAAACATTGATTTTTTAACAACAATTCTTTTAAATTACATTAACTACTGTGATTATTAATGAATTTTTTTCTTTTAAATTATTTTAACTATATTTTTTTTGCATCAAGCGTAATATATTTTTATCAATATTGTCAATTAAATAAATAAAAATTATTGTTTAATTTATAATTTGTTTCATTATTATTTGTTTTGAAAATGATAGATTTTCATTAATATTTGTGTTATTGAAATTTTTATAAATGATTTCTGACCAAATAAAACAGTTTTTTGTTGTTGTTGAAATCATTAATCTGACATCGGAAGGTTTTGGATTTGTACAGATCTATTCAAGTCAATTTATTTAAATTTCATCTTTCAATATTTTAATAATTCTTTTTATATGAATTAAAAGTAGTAAGCAATTCATTTTTGGCGAAATAATTCAAAGTACCTATAAGACAAGGCCAATTGTGGCAATAAATCAACCATATTTAACAAACTATATTACTTGTATTTAATAGTTGATGTAGGTACTATGCCCACACAAGTTGTTGTCATTTATTTAATTTTTATAATTGATTTATGCCTTATTGATTCGATTTTCGAAAAAATGCTTGGGCTAAAAGTTGTTCATTAAGAATATAGTAACAACTTTTATTCGAAATTTTTTTTCTCGAAAACCGAATGAATGAGGCGAAAATCATCTATAAAATAAATAGAAATAACATCAACTTTTGTGGTCCATAGTACAATAAAAAAGATTTTTACCCGACTACGGTGAAGCAACAAGGATATGATTTTGACCGGTATTTATGTATGTGGATATTCTAAACTACATATCATAATTTGACAAATGAGGTATCGTTGGAAACGTCTTAATCGTCTGCTATGTGAGGTCACATTGAATTGAATATGGCGCTCTCTAGAGGATATAAAGTCGTGAACTAAAAAAAATAATTTTTTTAATGATGCCGTGTTGGGTATCAAATGAAAGGGCTTAATTAGCACATTTAAAATACTTTATCATGAAACATTTTAACAGTAGTAAGCGATCATAAGCTTTAGGGCAAAGTTACATAATATGACCATGAATATCCTCTGAACATCACTATGAATATGTATTAAATACATTAAAATATATTACGTGTAAGTTGTTTATTTAATAGACGATAAATATTGAATAGTTTGTAGATAACAATTTCAGATGAGAATATTTTCTTGTTTCAATACTTTTTAGAGCGTGATTTTTCAGTAGTCGGGTCTTAGTTTTTGAACTTAACTTTTATGAATTAAGAAATTATTGCATGTCGCAATATAATCAACAACAGAAGTAGCACTCTTTTTAATAGAAAAGTGATTTGTGCCGAATCAATTTTCGAAAATCGAATGGAATCGCATAAAACGATTATTGAATAAAGTAACATTCGATTTGACCACTAGAAATGTTCATTATTGTCCATTTCCATTTAAACAAATTGACTAGATCATTAAACTGTATTACAATAAAAAACAACTTCGCTAAACACGTTATCATGTCACACAAAAATACTTGGGTTTGTTTTTGTTACCCTAAATCATAGTTAATTAATTTAGTTTTTAAGTAATATTAGTAAGTATAGTAATTAAATGTAGCCAAAGAGTTAATGATAGATAGATATTTATCAAAATAGTTCAATTAATTAAATAATTAAAAATAGAATAATTATAGAAAAAAAAAGACAATACATTTATGATACAATACATTCATCAGAATTACTTTGTGCATCACGTATCTGTTGTTTTGTTTTTCGACTTGAACGTCGTATTAAGGATCTGGATCGCGGTTTTGAACGCGGTTCACTTAATGATGAATTTGTAACAGCGGATGTTGATGTTGATGTACTCCCACTACTACCTCGATCACGTCCAGTACTATCATTGGGACTTTGTGTACGTCGTTGCCCTTTTGATGTGGAAACGTAGGCAGATGAACGCCGCTTCAGACCACTTGTACCGGTACCATCATCTTGCCCAGCTGGTAATATTCGAGAGAGTGTGACGAATGATCGAAATATTTCTTTTATGTTATAATCATCTTTCGCTGAACATTCGAGTACTTTTACCCTATAAGAATTGTAAAATGTGAATTAGAATTTTGAATAAATTTATTCTGAAGTTGTGTTCAATGTTAGTTCTTAAGATCAAAGTATCATTCGTTTTAGAAAAGCGTTATAGACGCAGATATTTGTTTTCTTCGCAGATATTCAGACGCAGATATTCAGATACTTTGCTCCTAGGAGAAAAGTATACATTGAAATGGTTATCAAAAGCGCGTAATGAATGGTTCACAATTTGTCAATTTAAATAAAATAATAGTTTAATTCATTGTGATGGGATATATCGGAAAATTTGAAAGGCGAGTGACCAATTAGGAACCAGTGCTGCCTTGTTGTCGAAGTGCATGCATCAATTGGCGTCTTTCAGACTTGAAATTAATGATTTTCGGACACTGCAAGCTTACATTTAATTTGAAAATTAGCTCCAAATTCTAAAATAATTAATTGTATGATATAAATGCGTATTTCGGCTACAAAGTAGTTATCATCTATGTGATTCAGTCCACTGATACATTATAAGTCACAATAGCATCCCTCATGAGCTTAGAGGACATCTGCCCGGACAGGTGTGATCTGCCCGGACTGTCACGGAGCGGAAGATGCCTTTCCACCTTCTAGCAGAATGTCCTTACAGAGCCAGAATGAGGTATCTAACCTTCGACTTGACGGAAATGCGGGAATCTAGAATAAAATAATAAAAATTCAAAGAAGACGGGTAGGTTCGACAACGGATGCAGAGCTAGATGAAGCGATCAAGACGTGTTGGAGGGTCTGAAATGTTGGGTTAGGGGTCGGTAAAAAAAGACTTGGAAGGCCAGGCTTTGGCCTCCCTTTACTACTACTAAGTTACAATAGCAATGACCGAAACTATTAAGACACCAGTTGACCGTGGTACCGGTGTTAACCTGGATAATTTCCGTCAATTTTTTTTCGCTCTTCTTTACATTTTATGAAACGTACCTTAATTTTGGTAATTCACAATAAACCCATTCACTAACATCCTCAATTCGTACTTCACGATGCGACGTTGCCAAATCAAATTTATTTCCCGCAACAACAATTGGTATTTCTTGAAAATCAGCACGTTGTTCTCGTATCTCTTCAAAACATCGCTTAACACTTTCAAATGAAGCCGCCGATGTGGCTGCATATACTAATAAAAATGCATGGGCTGTTGCAATACTTAAGCGACGCATAGCTGGAAATTGCATATCACCGGCTGTATCTAATATGTCAACCTTTAATGTGACCGTACCTAAATCATATTCACGATTATATAAATCTTCAACAGTGCTACGATATTTATCCGTATAGCTATTGGTTAAGAATCGTTTTACAATACAACTTTTACCAACGCCAGCACCGCCTAAGATCACTAGACGGATACGTTCATAATCTGACATTGTTGTTGCAATATTGTTATTCATTTGTTTGAATTTAAAAAAATGTTTCAATCAAAACAAAATGAAAGAAAAGATAAAAATAAATTAATTTTCGTTATTTCGTAGTAAATATTGCAACTGGTCCACAAAGTTCTCAAAATCAAATTAACTTCCACATATTTTGTTAATTTTCATTAACAAAGTTTTTAGAATATTGTTGTATGATAAACATGGTTGCCGAAAAGATGAACTTGATTGATGTATCCAAAGTCTGAAAACAGAAAAAACGAGACTTTAGAATATTGAAGATTAATATTTAAATAAAATATAAAATATACATCAGCATAGAGAAATTCACATAAAATTTGGATACCGCGTCCAAAAATAACAATAATTGTACATATATATTTAAAAATTTTTGCTTAGGTGAACTCAAATTGGCACAAGAATAAGCAATTATTTTTTTACTTTTTTACTTTTTAGTGCATTTTTTGTTTTAGAATATTTGATTTTTGAAGTCGGGTATCCATTTTCTCTAAATAGGTTTTATATCATGACAGAACAAGCGTCTCTTCTGTTACAATTAGAGTTTGAAAGACAATAAATCCATTATTTACATTAGAATCAGAGTTAGTAAATGTGCAAATTTTATAATTGATTTGTGCCTGATTCATTTAGTTTTCGCAAAAACATTTCCAATAAAAGTTGTTATAATATTTCTAATGAACGACTTTTATCTGAAGCATTTTTTGCGAAAACCGGCTACAATTCAATTATAAAATTTTAAAAACTGACATCAACTTTTATGGTCCATATGGTACTACAATATTTCAATAAATAATAACTTACTATGGGAATAGAGACACGGGGGATTGCAAAATTTTGTAACAATTATAAAACACCAAAAATGTAAATTGTAAAGATATTTTATTATCTATCTATGTAAATGATACTTCATATGCCAATCATTTAAAAAATTTACCGTTGAGTGTATTTCAAATAACAAATTATATATGTTTATTAAGAGCACAACAAAGCTCATTTTTATCTACTGTTCATTCCAAAATGAGAGTACAAAATTTTCCTTTGATAAATAATCATAATAATAATAACAATAATAAAATAGAAAATTCATTCAACGATAAATTTTCGTAAACAATATTGTATTATAAATTGTACAATAAGGAATATATTTTCAGGTTGACGTCAAACATTTACTTCTATAATCAAAGTACTTCAATTTCCAATGATTTTATATAAAATTACCTTATATGTCCGATGTTCGTAGTAGAATCTAATATATAGAATAGTTAATTTCAATGAAAAAATTCAGAATTATATTTCACACGACTAAACTGGTGGATTTAAAGAGAGAAGGGAAAAAGATAAAACAAACGTCATTGATATACAACAGCGTATCACTAATGCATAGAAGAGATTCTGGATTCTTAAGGACGTTCCAGCACTTTGTTATATAATTAGGACAAAAAACCGGTTTGATTTTGTTATAGCACAAATACATAAACACACATATACAACACATAGGCAAATACACTGTTCACATATACAAAATAATGTTATTTTGAAGAAAAATAATAATTTTAAACTTTTATATTTCGAAAACAAAACGGTAACACACGATTTTTTTTAAAGTTTATATAATAAATATTTAGCTTTACTCTCCTAGTTTTTTTTTAAATTCTGTCGAGTATTTTTTCTAATACAACAGATAATAGTTTGGGTGGGCATGAAGTTTTACATGCTTCTAATGAGAGAGAGTGAGAGAGAATGATAACTTTGATATTTATTATCTCGCGTTTCGGGATTTATTAGAAAACGTTATTTTTGTCTGGGAACAAAAAATGAGCAAAATCTGTCGAAAAGTGGTGGTACGCTGGAACATCCTTAAAGTTATATATTAGAGTTAACGAATCGTATGTTTTGTCAATCCTAACATACATAAGATCGTACATAAGATCGTATGACCGCATTGGAAATAAGTCTAAATCCGAAGATTTTTCGGTTCGTATTTCATCATGGCTCTTATAAATATCAAAGACTGTGAGGACTATGTATAATTCACTTCGAACCAGGTGGCGTGACCAGTGGTATATGGACTCGTTAGACCCAGCATAGAGAGAAGTGTGATTCGTTATTATTATTAATAATTTGGAAGAGATATCAATTTTAAAAATTAAACGATGGTTAAAGGATGCTTAAGGTAGTTGCCGTAATAAAATATTGTCAAAAAGTTGTGGAGCGTATGAGTATAGTAAGAGTGAAGAAACATAAAGCTAATTATCCATCATTTTAGTCCAAGACTGTACCAGTAAACACGTTACACATACGATACTTTTTATACGTATATACAAATAAATCCGGCAACATCGATTATATTCCGCCAGTTGATATACTGTTTGTTTACATACATGTACTCGAATAGTACAACCTTTACTGACGTATAGTGTTGTCAATTTGTATCTGTTCAGCATGCCGACATGTATTTTTATTTATAAAATGCTTCACTTTGCGTTGTCATAACTGAACAATGAGACGGTTAATAAATCTAGTTTTTTTTTTAATACATAAAACAAATCCAATAATTTTTAACCCGACTTCAAAAAAGGAGGATGGTTCTCAATTCGTCTGTATTTTTTTTTTTTTTTTTTTTTTTTTTTTTTTTAATGTGTGTCCCCTCAGAACTCCGACATTTATGAACCGATTTTGAATTTTTTTTTTTTGTTTTAAAGGGTTTGGTTTCCCATTGGTCCCATTGGCACCAAATCGCATTCTGATGAGGGGATCCCCGGAAAATCGAGGAAAATCCTCATTTTATATGTGATAACCGATCTCTGCGAAATTTTTTTTTTTTTTTTGAAAGGGTATACTCATTCATAATGGAAAAATAAGAAAATTTTTTTAAAAACCGACTTCAAAAAATTTTTTTACAAAAAAAAAACCGACCCCAAAAAAAAAAATTTTTACAAAAAAAAACAAAATGCATGTAAATAAAATTGAAAATCTGTTATAAAAAAATGCTCTTAAAATTTAAAAAAAAAAAAAAAACGGGTAAACAAAAAATGTGTTATAAAAAAATTCACTAAAAATTAGTAAGTCGTTTAGTAGGTCTACCCATATTTAGACAAGTAAAACTAGTTATAGAACTTCAAAGTCACTAAAAAGTGAGAAATAAACCATATTTTGACAAAATGGAAACCCGACTTCTATAACAAAAAATGCACTAAAAAGTAAAAAAATAATTGCATATTCTTGTGCCAATTTTAGTTCACCTAAGCAAAAATTTTTAAATATATATGTACAATTATTGTTATTTTTGGAGGCGGTGTCAGCACAGAGAAATTCACATAAATTTTGGACACCGCCTCCAAAAATAACAATAATTGTACATATATATTTAAAAATTTTTGCTTAGGTGAACTAAAATTGGCACAAGAATATGCAATTATTTTTTTACTTTTTAGTGCATTTTTTGTTATAGAAGTCGGGTTTCCATTTTGTCAAAATATGGTTTATTTTTTTAAAGATTCTTAAGTGTCGCTTTTTTATTAAAAATAAAAAACTGATAGAAAAACGGCTCGAAATGAATATTGATTTTAAATTTTAAATTTGGAACATTGTATAATTATGTCCATTAGCACGAAAACTACTCTAATCGAAAAGAGTTTAGTTTAATCAACTATTCAACGAGTCTTACATTTATGCGATATTACGTATCGCATAAATGATCATATATCTATATATCGTGTATGTTTATGGGAATGTTTTTGTCAACTATTTTACTATTTGAAGAAAGATGCTAACTACAATATCAAATGAATATTCTACCTTCCAGTTCTATTACGAAAGCATTCATTGTTATAATTGAAATTATAATTTAATATTACCAAATGTAACAAAAATCATTATTGGAATATAGCACAAATTTGTTCTCATTAACTAAATTATTATTTCTAGTAAATATTATAATTAGAAAAGGGGTTTTGTATTGACGGATATATGAAGAAAGATTACATAGCACGGTAGTGCGTCGGGCCAAGTTTAAGCATAGACGCCTACCGTACTAACAAATAGTAGGATAGTGCGTCGAACAAAGTTAAAGCACACACTTCTATATATATGGTTTACTATGTTTTACAGGAAGGATAAGAGACGTGGCCTCAATATCTCCGGAATCAAAACAGCTATGAAGCTTAAATTTAAAACGTAGCGTGAGACCTCCATCTGACGGTACAATTTCAACATTATAGCTTTAATAATTTCTATGATATTTTACCCTGAGATCGAAAATTGGAGATTGACTCACTCATCATCAATATTTGCCTCAGAAAATTGATTTTTCGTGGGAAGATCTTAGGTTGAAACCACCCAGAAAAGCCTGAAAATCGGAAAGTACCGTACCTACTAGATCCGACCAAAAATAAAAATATAGGGGAAAAGTTTTCGCATAGAAAAAGTGGAGATATCCCTGCAAAACAAAAGTAGTAAAATGTATGTAAGGGCCAAGTCGTTCAACCAAAAATGCGAAAATAATTGGTAAATATTTATCGTGTAAGTTTCTCATGTGCAGGGTATTTCATATTTTACCTTGGAAAGTGGTCAAAATATAAAATACTCTACACCTGAGAAACTTACACCATAAATATATACCAAACATTTTAACATTTTTGTTAAAATATTTATGTTAAGATACCTTATGGAACATCTATACCAAAAATGGTTTTCTACGATCAATATTTTCAACCATTACAAAGTGCGGACTAAACTTAATATACCCTGGTTTATGCCATATATATACAGGGTATAAAAGCATAGTGTTGGCATTATCCACTGGATGGAACATATCAATTGTATCGTCAAAATGTGAGAGGAAAAATTTTGAACGCCATATTTAATTTTGGAACACTTGGTATGGTAATAATACATGCATTGTCTGATATGCAAATAGAATCTGTGAATGTTTATTGAGGAATTCAGGTTAATAACGAATCGTTATTACAAACATCTTCATGAGTTTTTAGTTATTTTTAGAATCCAGGAAAGTAAAAACAAACTTGGGATCTAAATGTTAATACGAAGTTGGGATCTATAATATTAAGGATCCGAATATAATTAATTCGATCCCATGAATTGTTACTTTGCGATTATTTAGAAATCCAATGTGATTTATATAAATATTTCTTTATCTACACCACGCTGAAACAAATTGTTTCTTTTTAAAAAAATAATATTTTTCTTTCTCTTATGGTTTCAATGATAAACAATCGATTTGGCGCATTCACTAACTTGATCCTACTTTTTAGCTCTCGAACATATGGGCAAAATTTAGCTCGCTATCTCTTTTTGTTTTTGAGTTATCGTCTTTACGAACAGATGGACAACTATGCGGAGTTAATTAGGTCATTTGATGAACACCGATACTAAAAATTTTTTCTGCGATTTTTTTCTACAAAGTTGGAACTAAACTTAATATACTCTGGTATATAGTATATACCGGGCATAATAAACTTCATATACCCTGGTACATATTATATACCGGGTATAACAAGTGAAAATAATACAGCTGAAATTTTATATAATATTTGAGCTGAAACTATGACGAAACTATTTAGTTTATAGAAAAAAATTTCAAATAAAAGTTGCTTCTTTAAACGAAGATTTTTTGTCTTAAAATTATTCATCTATCTCTTTTACGGTTTCAAAGGTGGGCATTTTTCCACGCTAGTGTCCATCTTTTCGATTTCGAGTTATATAAATCCTCTAAACTTGTATATATTACATATATATAATATATTTTATATATATATATATATATATATATATATATATATATATATATATATATATATATATATATATATATATATATATATATATATATAAGCTTGTTGTAATGAAAATTATTGAAATAATTTTTAATTAAATTGGGTTACTAACTTTATTGGGATAAACAAGATTTGTTTTTTTTTAAATGTTTTTTTTTGAATCATCTAAACATGTTTTTGCGACGGTATATAAAGCCGGTGCCTAACCCAATTTAAGTCAGTTGTTAAATTCAGTCCGAAAGGAACAGTAGTGCGGTTTGAAGTTTCCCGAAATTTTAGAAATTGTGACACTATTAGAAGAACTCGAGATAATGAATAACAAAGTTTGCAATTTTGACGGTCACCTCTCATTAAAAGCATGAAAAACTTCATGCCCGCCCCACTAATATCTGTTGTATTGAAAACAAAACTCGACAAATTAAAAAAAAAACTAGGGCAGTAAAGATAAATATTTCTTAAATAAATAAAAAAATAGCCGCGTTTTACCGTTTTGTTTTCGAAATACAATAATTTGAATTTTTTTTCTTTCAAATTTACATTAATGTGTATATAAATATATTTATGTGTATTTGTATTTGTTCTACAATAAAAGAAAACCGGTTGTTTGTCCTGATTATTCAAGTCAATGCTGGAACTATCTTAAAAACATATAGCGAGTGTAACGATAATTAAAATGCTTTTTGCAATGATGTTAGAATTATATTGTTATAAATTTTTAATTAAATAAAAGAATATGAAATATGCACACCGCTGTTTTTACTTGTTGTGTATATAAATGTCTGTGTACAAAAAACAGAACAACATAATATGACTTGTACCTTATACTTGTACTCTTGTTGTACCAACTCTTGTTTTAAATATTTTATATGCTGTAAGTGACGTTCACCTGATATATAATGTTCTTTTGTTTTTAGAGAATATTTGTTTCAAATCATTTTCTGTTAAAAAAAAAGTTTATATACACGGTGGTATACCCAATTGAATTTTTCCATATCTTTGTTTGTTTATAAAAATATGGAAAATCAAAATTTTTTAAATTTTCCAACGGGCATCTTTCTTAAATCCTTTAAAGAATAGCTTCCGGAAGTAAAAAATTGAAAAATTGGAAAATTTATGTAATTAACAAAAGCATAGTTGGTGTTTTGTTAAATTAACAAAAAATTGGGGTAAAAATAGTTTGCCGGTTATGTTTTTTTAAGTATCCAGTAACCCACCCGAATTTTTTCTTTCCTTAATATTCATATTTAATGGGTTACAAAAGTTTTTTTGTTCAACTGCCGGAATCAAGCGAGCCGAATCACTCGTTTTCAAGCCCTATTTTTGTCTCTCAATTAGAATTATAAATATTAGTGGTACAGTTCCGGGAGGTGGGACTTATTTAACGAAATTTCCTGCTCTTTCTTTCGATTTCGATTTCAGATATCTACAATAGTTTTTCAGATATTTGCAAAAAAAAAACACCCATTTTATTACTAAATTGTTTATAACATTTGCAATTTTTTTATGCGGGACTTCAACTTTTTTAAAAACTTTTTAAATGCAATTACGAATCGAATGACACCTTGGTCATAATTTTCTGAGAAGGTTAAGTGGAATTCGAAAAAAGGCACATGTATTACATCAAGAAACATCTGACCAGGACTTAGAAAATGGCTAAAACTACAAAAACATAACAATTTATTTGTTACTTATGTCGAGCTAGTTTTCTCCTCTAACAAAGGAAAATGGGACTAAATAGGTTGGATATGAATTGTTTACAAAAATATTATTATCACATCTCCGGCGCTTAAAGTAAATACAGTTGAACGAATTTTTTCACGTAATAGCTCAAAATAAGTGTGTTGTAACTATAAAGTTTCTTGATAGTGTATTCTATGAAGAAGAATGATCTCGTATTAAATAATATTGTTTTGCGATCGTCAGAAAAAGTTTAATTAAAAATTTATTAAAAAGTGCTTTTGATGTTTGCGTTTAAAATAAATTGAAATTTATAATTTTTTGTTCATTTTTCAAAGTATTAATAATAAAACATCAAATATGGTGTATATTCATTATTGTATGAAATACACAGTCTCAATTTCAACTATACAGGTTGCTCAATTGAAATAATGCATTTGAATATTTCTTTAAGGACATTCCAGCACTGTGTTTATTATAGCACAAATACATAAACACACATATACAACACATAGACAAAAATAATGTTCACATATACAAAATAATGTTATTTTGAAGAAAATAAATAAATTTAAACTTTTATATTTCGAAAACAAAACGGTAACACACGATTTTTATTTTTAAATTTATATAATAAATATTTAGTTTTACTCTCCTAGTTTTTTTTAAATTCTGTCGAGTATTTTGCTCTCATGCCTCTAATGAGAGAGAGTGAGAGAGAATGATAACTTTGATATTAATTATCTCGCGTTCTAAACGGTCAAAAAACTTCGGGATTTGTTAGAAAAAATTATTTTTAGCCTGTGAAAAAAAAAAAGCAAAATTTGTCGAAAAAAGGTAGTATGCTGGACATCCTTAAGGAAGCGTTTTTTACCTTCGACGGAAAAAGAGCAGTATGGGTATGTCTGTTGCATCGTAGCTCTCAAAAACATGGACCGATTCCAATGCGTTTTTTATAGCTGCTTTCCTTGCGGTGGTCCTTAGCTATGTTTGATAAAAATAGGTCAGCCGTTTGAAAATTATCAACTCTTTTCAAATTGATGTATATATTATTAACATTAGCATTTTACGTATAAACTTGGTGGAGGTAACCGGGAAGTTCTTATTATGTTTCATATTATTGCGTTGGGAGTTTTCTTTATTTTACTTTTTAGATATGACCAGAATAAAAGCTGTTGTGAGGAAAGGGGTAACATTTAATGGCAGCCTTGATTTAAACCTTGATCTTGGCCTTCTAGGTTATTTGAGGATCAATTTTTTAAAGGCAACCCATATTTTTTTGACAGTCTACAATTAATGTATAAAGTTCATTTTGAATAATATATTCAATAATTAAATATTTTAAAGCTGTTTAAAAAATGGAGTTACGAGAATATAAGATTGTATTTTTTGAGAAAAAAATTATTCTGAGAAAATGTATATCGATAATAAAAAGGTGTCTTTTTTTCAATAATCGATTTTTTCTATAGGGTGGCGCATAACTAACGTTATATGCCATAAGTAACGTTATGCGTATCAGTAATCGAATGCTGACTTCCAAAATAAAATTGAACAACTTAATTATTGAATTTTGGTTCTTTGTTCTGTGTTGTGTCTTTCCATCATAAATTTCTCAAGTTTTTCAATGTTATTCTAAAAAAAAAGAAATTTATTCACTAATTAAATCATAATGTTACTTATGCGTCATCCTATATATTATAAAAAACTTTCAATGTTCAACCATTATTTATCTTCCGATTTTTTGTGTGTGTGAAAGTCGGTTAATGAGACACTCTATATACATATTTTTAATATTCACAAAGAACCACGACACAAGACACCCACCCACACACATACACATATACACACTTGGAGTGGAGTGTTTATTATAACTGAGTGAGTGAGGTTGCTTGTTTTTTTTATGTGTGACAAATTAAAATATAAAAAATTCAAATTTTGTTAAACAATACCATTTCTGACAGAAAATAATAATGTAAACAATGTTACCATGTTGTAGATTAAACATATTGTTTCATTGTGTGCTAAGCTGTGTTGATGGGGGCTTTATAGTCCGTGAGACCACCTATGAAATTTTGCATATCGTATAATAAACATAGCCCTTTGTGTAACTAAGGTATACAAATTCTAAGCCACTTCTAGACATGCTATAAGGATACGGGTTTTTTGCATTCTACGCGGAATAACTTCAAACTTACGAGAATAATCGGAAAATTGTAATTTTGCCAATGTAACACCCCCCCCCCCCTAAAATTGGAAAAACTCATCATAAATATCTTTTTTATTTCTATTCATGATTGAAGGGGGCGATTTTTTGCATTATGTCAAGGATGCGAAGCTAAGGACGATATCTCCGGCCCGGAGATCAAGGAGGTGGAGCATTTTTGCGAGCAGAGTGAGTTATTATAGTATAAAATTAGTTAGCAATATGTGTGATGTGATAGCATCTGTAGCGAGACTATGCTTTTAAAGTATGCTTTTAAATGGGAAGTAAAATGAAATTTTTGAATATAGACTGTCACGTTTTTTTGGTAATGATAGACTATGCGATTTTCAGGCCTCTGTATTTAAGGAACCAAAAAAGCTACGAAGCAAATTTAATTAAATTTAAAACATAGCGTGAGACCTGTCATTTGACGGTACGTACCAAGTTTCAACATTCCAGCTTTAGTAGTTTACAAGATATTTAACCCTAAAAATCAATATTTTGGGGAATGACTGACTCATTCATCATCAATATTCTAGGCCCTGGGGTACTTCCAGTTGTCTTAGAAAGTTGATATTTGGTAGAAAGGAATGCCTTAGGCTGAATTCATCCAGTCTAGAAACCAGAAATTTCCGTCCGCCCAAAATGTATACCTCAAAAACGGTAAGAGATAGAAGTTATGTATTGAAACAAAATTTTTTTTTGCATTTGGTATTTGAAACTTCATTAATGAGCAAAATAGGACAAGAAAAACTGAGTTTAGGGGAAAGGAGAAACTAAAAATTTCTATCTCCCTTAATACTGCAAAAATCAAAACATGTATAAGAGGCAAAACAAAAACTTTCGCATTCAAACGTAGTAAAATCTATGTAAGGACCAAGTTTTTTGACAAAAGTGAAAAAATGATTGGTATATATTTAATGTGTCAGTTTCTCAGGTGCAGGGTATTTCATATTTTACAAGTTTATTTCATTGTTTATTAATTATAAAATCTGACCGCTTGCCAAATAAAATATGAAATAACTTGCATCCCATCATCCTGATAT
Organism: Nineta flava; assembly: GCA_963920215.1. Classification (NCBI taxonomy): domain Eukaryota; kingdom Metazoa; phylum Arthropoda; class Insecta; order Neuroptera; family Chrysopidae; genus Nineta; species Nineta flava. The sequence goes on from OY986042.1 coordinate 96,492,154, forward strand.
CAGTTCAGTTCATTTTGTGCACTTATTAGCATAATCTAGGATGGTTATTTCGAAGGATATAACTATATCATACACTAAACTGCAGAGGTGGGCGCAGACGGCTCGCCGGAGTTGAACGACCCTCCATAAGCTGGGTGAGAGTAAGTAAAAAAGGTATGTTTTGAAGTAAGACGAAACGATGTTTCAATACAGGTTGCCTACCGATTATTGCCCAATTATTTATTCAATAAATTTAGAATTAGTTTTAGAAAATATTTATTGTTTAAAAAATATCTTTTACAATATGGAGAGATACACTAAAAAACATAATAATAATAATAACAATAATAAAAACAATAATGAAGATAGCAATAACAATAATCACAACAACAACAACAACTATATGTATTCCCACTTTATGTAAAATTTAACCATTTAGAAATTAGTAACAAATTACCAATCCTAAACCCCCCCCCCCACCCAACTTTATCATTGGCATCTTTTTTGTATCCAGTGTCATCAAATTTCCATGACACTATACCCCCTACTAAGAAACAATAATTAAATCGAGTAAATAATTGTTTATTAGTTCTCCGATATGAATAGTTTAGGCAAATTTTTAAATTTGCCAAAAAAATAAAAATAAAATAAATAAAAATTTGTTTTAATTAAAAAAAGAAAATAATAATAATTCTACTCTATCTTTCTTCCTACCTCTCACACAGAGCTGAGTGCAGTCAAGGTCTGCCCACCTATGCACTAAAGTGTATGTGTTGGTAGCAATATTTCCCTATTTCTAATAATTTTATATATATTTTTTCTGCATTAATATTTTCATACTGACTTTCTTAACAAGACAATTTTCTATCGTATAACTTTTTAAAATAGTAAATATATTTACTAACAAGTAACGAAGAAACTAAATTACACTTGTTAATAAATATTACTTTAATTAAAGTAATTTCAAAGAGAACTTACTGACTAACCTAACAGCATACAAATAACATTTTTTTCTTTGGTATCATCTAGTTCTAGTTATTGCATCGCATACTTGAAGAAAACGTATTATTAGCTCAAGAAACTTGTACAATAATTGAAAGTTGTTGCAAATATTATAAAAGCGATGAATCAATTAAAATGATAATTTAAACTTTAATAACAAGAAGACTTTACGAGATTATTAATAATACGAAACGTCGTTGTAGACATTTGATTGTATCTAAAACTTTAAAAAATATTATTTTTCAATAACTAATTAATGGAAAAAAATAATTGAGAAAAAATTGCTATATCAAGAGTTTTTCAATAGGGACGCTTGTAATTAGTTAAGTTATCCTAGCAGTAGAAACATTAAAAAGGATTTTGAGCTGGTGGGAACGAATTTTGAAACTAGATACCAATAGACTTCCAAAGGTCTGTTACAATCAATTGAGGTGGCTTGATATAAATGGAGGTAATAATGGATATAACTTTAAAAATAAGCGAGATATGAATGATTGAAATTCCCGATTAGACAAAGAGATCTCTTGATATGTTATGTGACGTCATATTACACTTTCACTATTTAAAATACACGTAAAACTCCGTTTTTAGTATTTTTGCAAGAATGAGACAGATAATAATCTTTAAAAGCTTATAGCTTCCTTGATATTTGTCGGATTTTAAAATCGTTTTTAAATATTATTACAGTATTAACAGTATTTTCATATTGTGAAAATAAATGTGAAAAAAAATTTTCATGCATATTCGCTATTGAATAGGGAATTCAATAGGGAATTCCCATTCTTATCAAATATCAAAGAGAACTTTCCAGCATGGACAAAAACCTAATTTTGAACTCCAGTTACAGCCCCATGTATCAATGTATTTTGGACGACACGGTAAAATATCTAAAAAATGAATTTAAACTTTAATAAGATATAGCTAGTTAGCCAAATCAAAGTGTCAGGGATGCAAACCGTGAAAATACAGGCTAATGGTTGTTTATATAAATGGAAACAAGAAGACCTCTGTAAAATTTTTAATTATAATAAGCCTGAAACATTATTACATTTTCTTTTGGAATGCTGGATCAATAAATCAGAGAGGAACTGAATGGATATCTCAAACACAGCTTCTCTTATTTACATTTAAAAATCAAGCGACCATATTTAAAGATCCTATCATATAAGGGACAAATTTAATGAGTAATCAAAGGACTAGTAAGAAAGTTTTTCGAGAGATTTCTTCTTAGTTGATTGAACTATATATATATATATATATATATACTTCGAGAGATTTAATATTAGTTTTTAGTGAGTGATGTTTTTTAAAATTTGTATACTACAGTTTTTAGCGGTAAATAATCATTTTCATCAAATTTCATCCAATTTTTAGATCCACTTGAGGAATATGGACTATCATGGACAGTAGTTTTTATCGAATTTTTAGCGAATTTTTGTAGAAAATACATCAGGTTTATTTTAAAATGAAATCGGTACATAAATTCAGCCAAGTGCTCATTTGACACCGATTTTGAATCATAATAATGTTTCATTAAAAATAATTTCTTTTTTAATAATTTTTTTGAGTACTTTTTTCACAATTACTTTCTAATTACTGTTATACAAAAAATGTAAATGGTATATGAAAGGTGCTAATTCAATTAAGTAAATACAAACATGAAAAAACAATATATTAATTAACACGTACATGTACAAAGAGTTTAATCAATATTTTAATTTAGCTAAAAATTAAAAGGGAAAAGTTTTATTTTTTTTTAATTTTCGTCATTATTATAAATAAAAAAGTTTAAATTCAATTTTTTATTTATAAATGTATGTACTGGATAATTCATTTTTGATAATTGTTCATATATATATATATATATATATATATATATATATATATATATATATATATATATATATATATATATAAATAATTAAGTCTCAATTTATAAAGATTATTAATTTTGCCCCAATTCCTAGAACAGTTATTTGTAATTTATTATAAAGTATTTCGACTACAAGGTAGTCCTCATCAGTATGCATTAGCTAATCGTAACTATCTCTGAGATATGGAGTCAGAGATATGTTGCTCGTTGCTAATTTTGTGCGTGTCTCACCAAATTAGCAACGAGTTTCGTCTTATTTTATTTCAAGTGAAAATTATCAAAATATAATATAAAAATATGTGTAAAAATATGGGTTTTTCCATAAGAGCAATGCATTAAAAGTCGAACTTTAACATTAAATAATTATTTAAAGGCACCTGTAACCCCTTAAACTTTTATGATTGATTTATATGCACTTCAACTACATGTAAACAAAAAATCAAGCCTTAACCTTTTTGAAGCATCAGTGCTCGTCCATCCTTAAGTGCTTAGATGAATCACGCAGTGTATAAAACGCGTATATATATATATATATATATATATATATATATATATATATACGTGTATATATTTTTTGTTAATTAAAAATATGAAGTGACATATTATGAACTTTTTGACTCGAATTGAATTGAAAAAAGGATTATTTGCATAAATAAATATATATTACAAGTTTATAAGCAGTATTTTCTTCTTTTATTATTTACAGGGTTACTATATACAGATGAATCTGGTGGCTAGAATGTTGCGGGTTTTAATTCCGATGGTGAGAGGTTACGAATTTTAATTAAAAGGGTGGCTATCTGTCGGCGTATGAACGGAAGAACGAAGTAACCGGTGGTGTTAGAGAAGGTTTAATGCAGTTTCCTTTCAAGAACTCCAGATGAATATCGTAGTTCCTATCAAAATCAATTTCATTCGCATAAACTACCAATTCCTAATCTAAATATAATTCCTCCAACATCATTAGTAGTGGGTGTCCTTTTAAAGACTGTGTGTTTTGGAAAAGGAGGTTAAACTCCATTATTATTGAATGTAAAGAGTGAACGTTCTATACATAAAAATATGCTTAAAAAAGAGAGTAACAAAATTAATTATCTAATTGACTTGGTTAACCTAAAGCAATGAGTGTGCTTGATTTGTGAGTGTATTGTTTATTTTACTTCTACATGCACGTAGATGAATCAAAACATGAACGTTTTACATAACGAGGTACTGTATACATATTAGGAAGGAATTACATATGTTTGAATTGAAATTGTTGAGAAACTGTTTAGTTTAGTTTTAAACAAAAATTGAAAATTATTTTATTTAAATTTTTCTTTGACTTACCGTTCAAGTAGCCTAACGGTCTAAGGCGTTATGCCTACTTGGAACTGGGAGTTTATGGGTCCAAATCCCGACATCGGCAGTTTGTCAATTATTAAGAAAAAAAAAGTGGCGGTTAATTGACTAAACTGTCGGCGTAAGGACAAGTAACCGGCTGTGATTGTGAAGGTTTTCTGCAGTTTCCTTCACGAACTCCTGATGAATATCGGCATAGTTTCTATTAGAGTCAGCTGCAGTCGCACACCCTGCCAATTCCAAGTCTACACACAAAAATTCCTTCCACTCCACTCACACCCTTACATCCTTAGGCAGACCTTACGGTCGAAGTGTAGCCCATCCAAGGCAGCCGCTACAATCTATCTATCCTTCTTCGACTTCTTATGGTTTTAAAAGCTGTGAAACTATATATTTCGATGATTATTTTTACTAAGCAAGCTGACGATAAATATTTCTAACCGTTACAAACTTGGAATTTACTTATAATATCCTTTTACGAATTATATTTATACAGGGTATACAAATCTTAATATCTTTATATTAATTTTGTCTATTTTCGATTTTAGACTTAATCGCCATTGCCCGCGTATAAAAATTTGTTATTAGGTGTAATAACATACATGACACCATAACTTTAAAATGAAAGCTCATCGGAAAGCAACTATTTACGATTAGTGTCATTCTTTGACTTCTCTTGATGCACCCTATATGTAGGCAGGTGAAAATTTGAATTTGATTTATAATTTTGTATAGTAAAATATATAGAAAATTGTACGCATATACAAATATTATTTATATTATGAAATGTATAATATAATAATAAATTGGAAACTCTGGCAAAAACTAATTTCCATTTTTAATTAGAAAGGTATGCAAAGATATATATATATATATATATATATATTTATAAGACAATACATCTTTGCTGTCGTTAAATTCTATACCCGTTAAATTATTTCAAAAAGTTCTCTTCAATAGGTACAAGTATTTAATAACTTGCTCTTAATTGCATTGTTCACTTAAAAGTCACGGATTTCACTTTGTATGCTATATTTTGTGTTATTTTCAAAGAATAAAAACATAATATACAGGGTGGAAGGGAAATAATCTGCTAAACTTCGCCACGGATAAGCAGATAAAAAACTTGGAAAAATTAAAAAAAAAATTAATAATTGAAGAGATTTTTAAAATTTCAGTTACGAAATCAGCATGTTGTGAAATTAACAAAATTTGGCCAAACATAAGCCGTTTTGTATTTTTGCGATTTTGCAAAAATCATTTTCCATCGCGAGTAATAAACTTGAAATCATAAATTGAATTACATTTGTCTGTCAAATGGTTATAAATGGTTATAAAAGATGATAAATGGTAATAAATACAGCCAGTTTCAATTATTATTGTTTTTGTTTTAAATAATTTATTAAACTCATCATAGTAGTTTTATAAAGGTCTATTATATTGAGCCCTGATATCGATTGGGGAAATATTGAATTTTTAATTTCTTCGAATGAAATATAAGCCTTGTATCCCTGACAGTAGACCAGTTTTTTGGTCCACCAACGGTATTGTAAGTCGTTTTCAATCAGTCGTAATGCATAAAATATTGCTTACAGAAAGTAAATTAACAAATCGCCATTGTCGTCAATGTTGTTGATTTTTAGCGAATTTCCAGAAAGGAAATAGAGCTATTGGTCTCGTACCGACTTCAAAATTTTGCAAAAATTTTTGCAAATGTCCATCGATCCTACCTAGTAGATGTCGAAAATCACCATCTGCAAAATTTATATATATATCTATGGACATATATATATATATATATATATATATATATATATATATATATATATATATATATATATATATATATATATATGTATATATATATATATGTGTGTCTGTAATCACTCTAGCGGTCACACTTTTGATCTGATTGGAATGAAATTTGGTATTTGAAGCGCTTTTGGTATTCAAAAGGCCATGTTCGTTAATGGGTAAAATTGAACAAGGGGAAAGGGGGCTTTAAAGCGAGGGGGAAATAAAATATTTGACATATCTCCCTTAATATTTGAAAAATCGAAAAATTTATAAGAAGTAAAGTTGTAGGTACTAAGTTTTACTGTAATTTTGTTTTTTATCATTTTTTCTGTTACCCTAATATTTACAGAAATATTGACGGTTTAAGGTTGAAAATTAAATTCCTCAATATCTTTGTACACATTAGAGTTTGAGCAAAAATGACAAGGTGATGAATTGTAGCAAACATGATTTTCTACAACTTCATTCCTTACGCATTTTTCGATTGTTCTAATATTAAGAGAGATATTTTATATTTTGGGTTTCTCCGTTCTTTATACCCCCATTACTCCTTGACGAATGCCATTTATTAATAAAATTGGCCTCGCAAATACTAAAATCATATACGACATTTCATTTTGATCAAACTAAAATTGTGGCCGCCAGAAAGTGATTTATGTATTTTAAGGAAATTCGCTATTTTGCCAACAAGCAGTTTGATGTTGATGTTGGTAACATGTTGATACTTTTGTTGGTAACATTGACATTCAAATATTTTTTTCGACCCATTCGTTACACATATATTAAAAATATACTTCTTATTTTTAAATTTTATAAAATATTATTTTAATAAAAAAATGTTTGTCCTTTATTGAAATGTCAATGAGAACACGTTTATAATGTTTATAATGTACTATATAATAATTATATAAAGTAAGAAGAATATTTTAATTAAATTTTTTTTTTTTGTTAATTTCCAGGAAAATTGTTTTTTGATAGAATACCAGAAACATAGGTATTTCAAATGTAGCTTTACACATGCATAATATACCCTTATTGAAAAAAATTGTTTTTTTTTCTAACAAGATCATATAAAAATATTTCATACGAAGTTTTCATGCAAATAATATGAAAAAATGTGAACTTAATTAGAAATATACCAACCCAAAATAGTCAAATTTTATTATATCGGATAATCGTGACGTTTCAAGTAAATTCAATACAGTTTGTATTTATCCCGAAAGAGAAGAGCGTCTCTTCAGCAGAATGTATTTCACCCAACAATATTTTTTTGACGTATTTGTGCAAAGAGAGCAAAATAAATATTAAAAATTTAAATTAAATATCCATAATTTTAACCTTTCGTCAGGCGCAATACGTTCGACGGCTGAATCGGGCGCAGTGTCCTTAATAGGCACACGTTCAAAAAGCATAATAATCACCTCGTGTAGTTCATTTATACAACTTCCCAATGAGGTATATCATTATTCGGGTTGTCAAGAAAAGAAAAAACACAAGCCTTCTGTAAAAAACTATGTTTTTGGTATAAAATTTATTGAACAAACGTTAATACAATTTTCGATTTACTGTCAAAAGTCGTATGAAGTAAAAAATATAACTTGCAAAATACAAGTAAAAAAATCGTTAGGCAAAAATAGTAAAGATAAGAAATAGTGAAAAATGTTCACAGTATTTACATCTATATTAATCTTCCAAGATAGGTTCACAAAATCTTTCAGGATAGGGTCCCCTTCAAAAATGTCACAAAATGGGGTGCAATGAACTGAATTAAACAAAACGAGAATAACTTTCCGTAATGAAGGTTATGGTGAAACTAACTGAAAAGGTTGCGTGGAGTAAGCCGAAGAAAACAGCTACTGGGAATATCTGTGCCTGTCAGATCAAATGCGTCCGACGGGGGGTTAAATTTGAATAATTAAAACAATACAATGGTGTTAAATCTAGTTCAATTTTCAATGAGAAATATAATTGCCAAAAAGAATAAATTTAATAAGTAATAACAAAGAACATGTAGAAAAAACAAAAGAATATTTGTAAAAGGTTTATATATATATATATATATATATATATATATATATATATATATATATATATATATATATATATAAATTAAATGGAACAAATATTTATAAGAGAAGAAAATTAATAACCTAACTGAAAGCCATCACAGCTCGTATTGTATCGGTTCCCATGTTTTACTACATTAAATAATTAACTTTCGTCATATTTAATAATAATTAAATAATATAACACAGAAAAAAAAACAAACCCAAAATAATTGTTGTATTTCTGTATTGTAATATGATCCACACAAGTCCATGTCATTTTTAAAATTTAATAATTGATTTTTGTACCTTATTCATTCGGTTTTCGGGAAAAATGTTTCGTGTAAACGTTGTTTATTATAAATATAGTAACAACTTTTATTCGGAAATTTTGATTCATTTGTAAAATTATGAGAAATCAATACGCCAATTAATAAATATGGTGACAAAAGTGATTTGTTTTCAAACACTCAAATTAATATATTAAAAGCATATACTGTGTGTGTTAGAAAGCTTTGCTAGAAGATAATCAATGTTAAATATTATTTATTACTATAATAACTACACATTGCTTCATAAAGAAATACAAATAGTGTGGGTACTCTGTAGTGTGTATGTTGTTTACATGCTGGCTGGCTGTGTAGTTACTGTGTAAAGTCATTCAGTACTGCAGAAACATGTAATGAGAGTGGGTTAAATATGTTCATTGACTTCTTAACTTTAGTATGAGCATTACCCACTCTTAAATGACAACAAATACCATACGCATACAGTATACACTATTCAGATGTTTGTATGCATGTGTATTGTATAGTTTTATAGTTTTATTTATTTATTTAACATTGATTCTCTATTAGAAATGCTTTTGAAAACGGCCTGTATACATAATATCAAATATATCGAATACTCTCGATTATTTGAGGGCAGTTTATTCAGTTTGTGAATTATCCGTGTAAATGGTGAGATGGTGCACACGAATTGTTTTCGAAAACTAAATGAATAAGGCACAAATTAATTATAATATTTAAGAAAAATGACATGCCAAATATCGTAAACATAAAAAAATTTACACGGACGGTTCCAAAAGTGATACCTCAACCTCCTGTGCAATTACATGTGACAAAAATTATAAAATGTTTAAGCTGAATCAAATAGCCTCAATATTTACTGCCGAAGCCATTGCTATTCTCAATGCATTAACCTTAACGGTTAATACACATAAGCCAAGAGATTTTGTAATAATTCGTGATTCCCTAAGTGTACTAACAGCAATAAATAATAAAACATCCCAAAGTGCTCTAATTAAACAAATTCAATGTCAGCTCATAAACAACAAAAATAATATATCCTTTTTATGGGTACCTAGTCACGTGGGTATCTATGGAAATGAGATGGTTGATCGTCTTGCGATACAAGCCCATAATAGCACAAACTTAATTCCAAATATTTCCAATCATGATCTTAGAAATCATATTGATTCAAAGATAAAGTCACTATTGACAAATAAATGGCAAACTATTAACAGCAATCAAAATAAACTTCGTGCCATTAAATATGAAACAATATCATGGGAAACAGCTAATCAAAGTGACCGAAAATTTGAAATCACATTATCACGACTTAGAACTGGCCACACACTACTTACACATTCATTTATCATGAAGAAAGAAGATCCACCTACCTGTGAAAAGTGTCGCACGCACCTAACAGTGAGACATATACTTCTGGAATGCATTAAGTACCGACAAGTCAGAAAAGAAATAAATCTTCCTGATAACTTACCACAAATTCTTGGAGACAACCAACACAACATCAAACTCCTACATAAATATTTAAAAAGGACTAATCTTATTAATAAACTATAATTAATCAGGACTCAATAAATCATAGTTTTCAGTTTTTATATTTTACACTGTGTAATGACCATGATGTTAACACAGTATAAAAAAAAAAAAAAAAAAAAAAAAAATGACATGAACTTTAGTGGTCAAGTGTACATGGTTAAATTAATGAACAATTATGGTATATTTACAACGACTTATTCGATGACATACTAGAAGTGTAAAAACTTTTATTTGATTTGTGTCAAATTCATTTTGTTTTCCAGGAAAAGTTGTTTTCTTCAAAATTTCTTTAACTTTTTCAAAATCTTTTACCTCAAATTCGTCAATTACTTTGTGTCAAGACGTCGCAAGCGATCGACCTGTTGGACACCCCTGTTCTAGAGTATACTTTAGAAAATAGTAAAGTAAGTGTACTTTAGTAAAATAAAGTAAATTTCTATCATAGTTGATCATATTTTAATTTATGTTTTATCTCTTTTTAGTTATACTAAACCTAATCATTCAATCATTGTTCTATTTTAAGAAAATCATTTTATCTTATCTTTTTAAGTTTCTGATTTCGAACCGAAGTTTCCAAAAAATCTTACAGTATCGATAATAATACGACCCCAATGGTACAGCTACGATAGCTTTATTTAGAGAATGCATTATGATCTAGTGCCTAAAAATGATTAGTTTTTAAAATGCTTTTACTACCTAAGTTAACCCTGAAATAGTTGAATCTCTAAAAGACCGTACCAATCAAATGAATTCGAATAATTAAAGAATGGAAAAAGTTAATGTTAAGTAATGTGAACTTAGAGCTAATGTCATCTATCATTCAGAAATTCAATTCAATGTTTCTTTTCTATTATCGTTGCATTTTTTTCTTTAGTGTGTTATCCGCCACAAACATAAGTTTGGTTATCAATATAGTTTTAAAGATTAGATAAATTCCGTCTTTTTTTTTGTTTTGTTAAACCTTGATGTTAAAAATATTTCAATTCCATTTTATTATTATGTTGAAATGCCATTAAATCAATTTTAGAGAAACACTCAAACTTTCAATATTAATAGACAATATTAAAAAAAAAAAAACAATGAAATTACAAAATTTTTGTTGTATTCTGGTATTATTCATATCGTCCACTTTTGGTAAGTAATCTTTTTTTAGTATTACACTTAAAAAAATATAAAATTGGTGTCTAATATTAGATTAATAGTTACAGTTAAGGTTGATCGGACAGAACCTCGTAAGTCATATGAAAATCTAAATTTTTTTTTGATAGAAATTAAAAATTTTAATCTGTTTTTAAAAATTTGTCTCTATATATTGCCTACTTGTCCGATCAGCCTTAAAACCAGTGAAAATAACAACTAACTGAATAAATTGCTCAAATCTCCGGTGTATAATGAATGTATGAAAAAATTTTCAGACAAAAGTTGTTTATTTCAAAAAAAAAAAAAAACATTTTTGTCCTTAGATTTTTGTTCTATCTCTTACGGTTTCAAAAATTGGCAGTTTTGCCCATTTTTCTCAGACATGGTCCGATTTTGTCCATTCACATACTTCACCTTACTTTTTAGCTCTAGAACATACATTAACCGATCTACTGCATTTAGGAAAGTGGTTATCGGCATGTATATTTTTCAAAGTATCAAAATATGAATAATAAGCAAACACAATAAATTCGAATTTAAAAAATAAAATTTTACAGGTGATGATTACTTCAGACCCGAAGATGAATTTTATCCGTACATTGGGCCCAAAAAGATGGGAGAAGGGGATATTCCATATCATGTATTCATAAACCAATCGCAAACTAATGGGAAAGGTTACACTCTCTGTGGTGGATCAATTATAAGCCCAACAGTGATTTTAACTGTTGCGTCGTGTTTTGTTACACCTTCATATCATATTGTTACAGTTGAAGCTGGATCAGTTACACATAGAGTATCCAGGATAATAAAACATCCTAATTATTATAATAACACAGCTTCTGATTCATCAGATTATGATATTGCAATAGTTGAGCTTCAGTACCCGTTACGCTATTCATCAACAGTTCAACCAATTGAATTGCCAAATCGAATTGAATATCTCGATGAACCTGAATGGGGAAATGTTACAAATTATCTATTAACTGAAGATTTGGTAAGTCTCTCTTAGTAATGGAAAAATCGAAAAATGTATGTAAGAACCAAACTTATAGAAAATCAATTTAACAACAATTTGGTTTCTACTTATTTTTCTGTTACTCTAATATTTAAGGATGTACGAGCACGAAGCCTTAAAAAGATTAAGACTTGATTTTTTGTTTGCATGTATTTGAAGTGCATATAAATCAATTATAAAAGTTTCAGGGGGGTTACGGGGGTGTTGAATTAATTATTTAATGCTAAAGCTCAAGTTTTAATGCATTGCTCTTATGGAGAAACTCATATTTTCACACATATTTTGACATATTTTGATAATTTTCACTTGGAATAAAATAAGACGAATAGAAAAAAACTTATCCAATAAATAAAAAGATATTTAAGAAAACCAGTGATATTTCGGGTAAATTTTATTTCTGTCGGCGGTAGCATAATTACCCGAAATCTCGGGCCTAAAAATGACGGGCCTAAATTAAATATTAATTTTAACTTACAACAAAAAATAATAAATATTATTGTGGACTTTTTTGAATGTACTATATAAGATTTTGAAGAATTTTATAAATGGACCATACATTAGCGCTCGTACATCCTTAAAGGAATATTTACGATTTAAGATGGAAGATTAAAATTGTAAATATCTTTGTATATATTAGAGTTTTAGAAAAACTAGTAAAGATGTGCCTTTTTCGAATTCCACTTCGCCTTCTCAGAAATTATGACCAAGGTGTGTGTCATTCGATTCGTAATTGCATCCAGAAAGTTTTTGAAAAAGTTGAAGTCCCGCGTAAAAAAATTGCAAAAGTTATAAACAATTTAGTAAAAAAAATGGGCGTTTCGTTTTTTGCAAATATCTCAAAAACTATTGTAGATATCGGAAATCGAATAAAAGATTCTTAAAGAGTAGGAAATTTCCTAAAAAAAACTGTACTACTAATATTTATAATTTTAATTGAGAGATGAAAATAGGTATTGAAAACGAGTGATTCGGCTCAGCTTGATTCAGACACTTGAACAAGAAAATTGTCTTACCCATTAAATCTGAATATTAAGGAAAGAAAAAATGCACGTACTTACTGGATACTTCAACAAAGAAAAATCCGTCTGCCAAAAATGTTGACCCCAATTTTTCCATTAACTATGCTTTTGTTAATTAAAAAATTTTTCCAATCTGAATAACCCCGATAATTATTAAAATTAAAGTCAGAAACTTTTTTTACTTCTTTGAAGGATTTAAAAAACATCCCCGTTGGAAAATTTAGAATATTTTGATTTTCCATTTTTTTATAAACAAACCAAAATTCAAAACATAAATAAAGTAATGATCCATTATTTCGTTCGATCATATACGCCGTTACGATTACAAACCGACAGCGATTTTAAAAATTTTACACCGGGTCCGTTCATTGTACAACTCCATGATTTCCTGACAATCATTTAAATCATAATATAGATATGATATAAACTGTATTACCTTTTTCAGTCAAGACCAATAATATACACTTCAAGATTACGTGTTGTGGGACATGACGAATGTCAAGGCTTATTGAGATCCACCACTATAACACGACGATTATTATGTGCAGGGCATTTGGATATTGAGATCACAGAAGAAATTCGTATGGCTAACAAAGGTGCTCCTATAATTGCGGTAGGAAAACTACAAGGAATCTCCATGAGTACTCTAGCTGATGAACATCCACATATTTTCACAAGAGTAGCAGCAGTTCGTGAATGGATTCGGTGGAAAACTGGTTTATAAATTACTCCAATTATCTTTTCAAATATTACAGTCCATTTTTTCATTTCAAAACTTGATCTACAAAATTGATTTTTTTTAAATATATTTTGATAATCTAAATAATCAAACACTTCATTATTTAAAAGTAGTTGAACCAAAGTACCACGGCCAAATTGCTATAGATCTAAGTTTCATAGCACCTTATGTTTCTTCAATTAATTATTACACAACTTTCAAATAAGAATAATTAAATTTTCAAAGTATTGCAGTGATACAAGACAGTGTTTTTTATCCCAAGTTTTTATCTCGAAAATTAAGAAAATTAGAAGATATAAACGATGGATCTTATCTTAATCTATCCTAGAATTTCAAGTTAAAAAAAAGTGTGCGTGTCAGCTCCGACGTGCCACTGGGGTTTACTCTAAAGTTATTTACTATATTACGAATATATATTATTACTATGTTACGAAAAGTTATTCAATTTTGAAATATACTGCTTAGATGGCGCTAACATTAATTCAGTTATAAAAATTTAAATTTAAATTTATTAATATCCAAAATACAAATTTGCATATTTCTAACTTATATAAAACGTTTTATAGTGTGCGAGTATAGTTTATAGTTTTACAATCGACAAAATTTTAATAAAATAATTTTACAGTTTTTTTTTAGAAGCTAACATTTAATATACAATTCAATATATTATTTAAATATTTATAAAAAATTTATTAAATTAAAAAAAATAAATAAATTAATGACCTACGAAAATGAATAATGTAAAATCAATCTGAAATGATATTGTAAAACATCATAAATTCAAATTGAATATCTCAAGCGTATAAAGTGTTAGCTTGTAAAAAAAACCTTACGCTAATTTTGTTAACACTAGATTTGACTACCCATCAAATTGTCGTACCGGGGGCTTTAAATTGAAATCGATTCTCCAGTGACCTCCAAAAATTAAGTTTTGCTTCTTCTAGTATATGGTGTTGATAATTTCATAGTTTTTTTTTTATTAAATAGAAATGTTTAATTGAATTTCAATAACTTTTTAGAGTGTGAGAATATTATACATAGATTAATTTCCATATTAACCATGCAAATTAGATAATAATCCATTACTAATTATAATGAACAAAACGTTATGGTATGTATTATTATGTTATGTAGATTCTAATTACTCAAACGTTTTGAATATATTTCAAAGATAATGAATAAATTTTCTGTTTAACATATATTTGTAAATGTTCATCAATTTGAAAAATATTACCTGAAAATAGCAGTAAACTTTCGAACGAATCTAGAAATCTAGTTTTTGGTGTTGAGAAATTGAATCATTTTAAAAGAAACATTTGTTAATATCCCAAATTAAGAGCATGGAAATCTCAAATATACTACTTAGAAACTGGGAGGTTAAGGGTTCAAATCCCGACATCAGCAGTTTGTCAATTATTAAGAAAAAAAAAGGGGGCGGTTAATTGACTAAACTGCCGGCGTATGGACAAGAACGAAGTAACTGCTTGTGAAGGTTTTCTGCAGTTTCTCTTCACGAACTCCAGATGAATATCGGCATAGTGCCTGTTAGTCGGCTGCAGCCGCACACCTACCAATTCCTAGTCTGTATACGAATTCCTGATCCTCCACTCACATCATAAGTGGAAAAATAATGATGTGGGTGGCCTCTGTTATAGACTGTCGTGTCTCAAAAACGGAGGTTAAACCCCATTATTATTATTGTTTTTTTAATTTCTTTATTCAAGGCTGAGCCCGATTAGTTTACCGCACGGACATAGTCAAGTGACGGTAAACTAATTTATTTTTTGTTCTAGTCTGTCATGTGAACCGGAGAATGTGTGTGAGTGTGCGTGTATATTTGTAAGGGTGTTTGTGTTCTTGTAGTGTGTATAAATGTATGTATGTATATTATTATTATTATTCTTATCATTATTATAATTAAAATTACAATATTAATCTCATGGAAAGTGTTTTTTACATGGTAGTTTCAATTTAATATAATTTATTACCTGTGATTGGATAATTATGTTAACGAATCACATCTCTCATTATTAACGATATTCAACTAAACTGCTGCTATCTCATTTTATTAAACTTTAGTGTCTATAGTAAAAAAAAACAACATTGCAACAAGTAATGAAATCGGTGAGAGGGTCTAAGTTTTCGCATACAAAAATTATTAAAATTAGCCTATAAAAATAGTGAAATCTATGTAAGGACCAAGTTTTTTTAAAAATGGAGAAATGATTGGGATATATTTATTGTGTAAGTTTCTCAGGTGTAGAGTATTTCATATTTCACTTGGCAAGTTTATTTCTTTATATATTCAGTATTTAAAGTCTCAAAATTTGTCACTTTTGTTTAAAAACGTGACCCTTACATATCACTTCTTTAGTTAGATAGATAGATAGATTGATCTAAGGGTCTAAAAAGTATTGCACTTCGACTTTATGGTCCATTGTGCTCCCTCTTCTACTTTAGTTCGACGAGATTCTCTTCTCCGATATGTTGGTCATAGCCAGGAGCTTGCTTATCAAGTCTTCCTGAAGGTTCATATATTCGGAGTGAGATGCACCGAATATCCTGTATCTGCTGTAACCAAAAGGTACACAGTCAAAGATAATGTGGCTGGATGTTTCTTCCTCCTCGCCACACCATCTGCTCATAATGGAAACGTTATGGAATCCCATTGTGTGCAGATGCTTTCGCAGGAGATAATGCCCGGTAATGAAACCGGTAACCCCCAGCAGTTGCATTCTGTTCAGCCTCAGTGCATCGAGAGATAGCCTCTTTGTTGCACTCTGAAGCAGTACCTTCCCGAGCTTCTGCCGTAGTACATTTTGCCAGTGATCACAGTGTTTAGCATTTGACCACTCGTTGATCACCTGTTTACATGCATGCCATGAAATTCCTAAAATAGGCTCTGAGCAAATGAAGGATATTCCGAATCTCTTCTTTGCTAAGGTATCTGCTTTTTCGTTTCCTTCGAAACCACTGTGTCCTGGCACCTATCACCACTTTAGTAGGCGAACATTTTTGTTTTTGCTGGGATATCAATAATTTTTGTCTGCAAAAACTTGGTCCCTCTCATATTTCTAGTTTTGGTCGGATATTCTATTCATATAATATAGTTTTATAACTATGATACTTGTCAAGTATAAAATGTCCCTTTTCATAAAATTTCCCTGAATAATTTCCCATGAGCTTGTTGCTTGAATGGATATTTATGATTACTTTTTTTCTTCAATATAACTAGCAAGGCAAAAAAAACACACACGCACACAGTTCACTTTTTTTTTCAATCAATGACAAACCAAATTGAAAGAATTAATAACAAATAAATACAAATAATTCAATTATTTTCTCATTTCACTAAATTCACTTGCTGCTCAATTAACCTCATTTCATTGTATAGTTTTTTTCCCAATTCAAGAAAAAAAAGGTTTCATTAAAAACAGTTATTATATTTTTTGTGTGATTTTATTGAATAGAATATGTTTTTTTCTCGGTGTTCGGTAAGGAGTCAATCCATTTGACATCGTTCCGTATATTTGTTTTTGTTTTTTTTTTGTATGCGTCAAATGTAACAACTGAATGTTCACCTTTTTCTATTTCATGGTTCTCTTGAAATGTTTGACACACGTATTTAATACTCGTAGCAATACCATGGGATATCGATACTTCGGTCGCGGGGCTGGGATATATAAGGAACTTAAGTAAGCAAAATTTAGTTTTAAATAAAATATTAAGCAAACTAAAACCTATAAATTTAGTGTTTCTTTTCCAAAAGTGGCTTTTTTACTTATGAAAGTTTACTTAATTTATGAGAATCCGATTAGAGATAGAGCATTCGACTGATGTCGTTGTTGTTTCAAAGATCGCCAAGATATCACCAACTGCTTAGAACGTCGCCTGGTGAAAGTTTCGGGGTTTTCCTCAACACTTGCTTACATCCGAGCAATGTTCACATCATTTCGAACTGCACTAGGTCTTCCAGCACGCAGAAGATCACAGCCGAAAACGCTGAACCAATCGGTAAATTGTTGGAACGCTAGGTGCATTTCGAACATGAAAGAAATATGAATAATTGAATGCTGCTGAGTTTTTCTGAAAAGTTAATTCTGGAAAAAAATACGTAAAAAAAAGTTTATTCACTAATTAAATCATAACGTTACTTATGCGCCACCCTATAGTTCTCCTGGTTTAATTAAAAGAAAATTTAAATCATTATCTTTTGACACCAAAAATAGGGTGGGAAAATTAAACAGAATAATATGGACTGACTTACTGACTGCAAAATTAATTCGAATTAAATACAACTTGATAATATTATGATCGAAAAATAACGAACGATTTCACTCTTATTATTGCATTTTTTTATTTAAGTGTTATTAAGAACAAATGATCTAATTAAAGAAAGTGCTGATATTACT
This sequence comes from Nineta flava, assembly GCA_963920215.1. Classification (NCBI taxonomy): domain Eukaryota; kingdom Metazoa; phylum Arthropoda; class Insecta; order Neuroptera; family Chrysopidae; genus Nineta; species Nineta flava. The sequence continues at coordinate 96,510,360 of OY986042.1, forward strand.
AAAAAAAAAAAAAACTAATCTTTTATGTGTGTATGTAAGGTTTGTTTGTTATAAATATAGAAAAATGGTGATGAACGTGTTTGATATACACTATATGTGAGGTTGTACAATCATTGATCAAAAGTATTGTAGAAAATGGAATTTTATATTTAGTGTGGTTATTTACTTCTAAAATTAAAACCAACCAGTTGATCACCATACTTCTATAAAGCAGTAATTTGTGGTTTCATATTTAAAATAATAATAATAATAATCTGTTTGTAAATAATAGTATTCGAGATGGTCCAATTAGAAATTGGTATTTAAAATGTAAATAAAATTTTCTATTTTATATTTAAAATGTATTTTGGAAACTCATTTCTATTTTAAATTTAAAATACAAGTATTGAAGCATCACGAAAACAAAGCGGGATAACGAGTACAATTAATTTGTAGTTCAAATTGTCGCGCGTTTACAACGGATTGTCATTAAACTTGTATTATGAATGTAGCGCGCAAGCCAATTGATTCCATTCCCGACTCTTCATACGTTTCATATTTTACTATTGCAATTCAAGAGGGAATCACGTGTTTAAACCTTTTAAAGTATCTTCAAAAAATACTAGAAAATTTGAAAATATGTACGACAAAATGGAAAGAGATATTTTTGAGAATAATAATCCTAAAATAACTACATTATTTTGAATGGAAAACTTTTTAAAATTGTGAAATTTAAGAAAAAAATCGTAAACGAAACTTTTGAACAACCATTGCTTCTCAAAGCAAATTCCCAATTTTGCACTTGCGAAGTAAACTTTTACAAAGTTACTTAAAGATGTATTACTGTAAACTATAATTTAATGTTAGTTCAAAGCGTTTTGAGCCAAAATTCTGCCTCTTAATATCATCATCATTGTGTGCCATGCCTGTTCAACAGGCGTTGGCAATCATGGACCTCCACTGCTGCCGATCGTCAGCCATGTGAAAAAGGTCAACCACCTTTTGCGGAGAAAGAGATGTTAAGAAATTTACTGACTTTCTGTCTCTTGATTTACTGCCTAAGATTTTACCGTTCAGTACTAAATGCTCTAAGGACTGTTGTCTTATCATATGACTCACGAACTGCAGTTGCCGTGTTTTCAAAGTCTTTATTATCTCTCTTTGAACAACAACTCTATTCAGCACCCTCTGGTTTGATATTTTATCTATCCAAGAAACATTCAATATACGTCTCCAAATCCACATTTCAAAAGCAAGTAAAGATAACTCCATTCTTTTAGAGGTGGTGCTTCACTGCCAAACAACAAAACCAAATATAAAGTTTTTATAAAAAAATAAAATAAAAAATAATGGGGCTTTACAACTCCGTTTCTGAGGCTCTGCGGTCTATAACAGAGGCCAAACACAATAGTTTACTCTTATTTCTAACCTTTATTAATTTATTTAGATATTATTATCCATATTAGAGATTGGTAAATTGTGTGACTGCAGCCGACATTGATAGGAACTAAGCCGATAGGCATCTAGAGTTCGTTCATGGAAAGTCCTAAAAAACCTTTACAAGTATAGCGGATTACTTTGTTCTTGTTCATACGCCGACAGTTTTTATCAATTATTCGCCGCATTGATTATAATTAACAAACAGACGCCGCCGAAATTTGCTTAATTAACAAACAGACGCCGCTGCAATTTGAAATCGCAACCTTCCAGTGCCAAGAAGAGTTAACAAGCGCGACAACCTGACTGGTTTCCGTAAAATATAGTTACATTTAGCATTTTTAAAGATTTTAGAAGAGCATTTAATCATTTTTAAATATTCACAAATACATTTTACCTAGCCAGGAATATATACGTATATATTCCGGGATAATATGGCCACACTTTACTGGGTTATGGCTGTATACCGACAAACCGCTCATTGATTGCCTTTAGTTTTGGAAGTAAATGACCGTCCTATTTTTGATCGGTGATTGTACATACTTTCAATGACTACATTTAATATACCTGTGATAATACGCAGACAGAGCTTGGAAAATATATGTATGAACTTCAAAACAATTCCTGTCACAGAGAAAGAAGAACTTTATATGTGAACACATGTCATCACATTGGTAAATCTGTATTTTTTTACCCGGTATCTGATATTCTCTGCTCTGCTAAACCATTGAATTCGAAAATAATCCTCTTTTATAGAGCCAAAAATGTTTTTCATAGACAATAGTTATTTTTATATCCGGTATATGTAAATAGACAAGGGTGTATTAAGTTAAATCCCGACTTTGTAAACTTGAAAATATCGCAAACATAAATGTTTAGAATAGGTGTTCATAAATGGCCTATTTCGGTCATTTCCCCATGTCCGTCCGTATGTGGACACGATAACTCAAAGACGAAAGGAGATAACGAGCTGAAATTTTGTTTGTGTGTTTTAGAACTAAAAAGTAGAGACAAAAAATGTTCCTTGTTTAAAAATAAATAACTTTTGTAAAAAACATAAATTTCGGATATTCCGGCTATTAAGCAATTAAGGTAGTTCCAGCACACTTTTCAACAGATTTTGCTCATTTTTTTCACAGGCTAAAAATAACGTTTAGCCTGTGAAAATTAACATAATTAACGTTAGGACAGTAAAAATAAATATTTCTTAAATAAATTTAAAAATAAAAATCGCGTTTTACCGTTTTGTTTTCGAAATGTAATAGTTTAAAAAAATTTTTCTTTCAAAATTACATTAATTTGTATATAAATATATGTATGGTAATAAATATATGTATATTAATAAATATATGTATGTGCTAATGACATTTTGTTTAAATATATTTCTTAGCTCAATTCAAATTTTTCTGTAATCTTCCAGGTATTGTTTCGATGGTATTAATATAGTCTATATAAAGTAAATTAAATTTGTTATTTGACATCTTACGTTGAAAATCCTTTTCAATTAATTTTTAATCGAAATATACCTTAAATTCAACACATACCACCTCTATTTTTAGTACATTTTCTTCAAAAATCGATGGGCTAGAAATAGTTTTTTTTTTCAACATGTAAAACAAATAACATTAATAAAATCAAATATTTGATTGAAAGTAAATTACTTTTTATCTTAAACTTTATAAAACAATAATAAATCAGTAATGTTTAACGAAAATGTGTATCTTATTGAATAATGTTTCAAAAGAACATTCACTTAGTTTTACTTCCTTTAATAGTTAGTTCATCTTTAGATTGTTTAGAATTGTGAAGATTAAAGAAGTTATTGTCTAGAATCGCTCTTGAATCAAAAAATTATTTTATAAATATAGGAAATATTTATTTTGTGTAACCTCTGAAAAGTTAAAAGGATAGTGCAGTGATTTTCAAATACTGTGCCGCGGCACTTTTGTGTGTCGCCAAATTCTTAAAGTGTGCCGCAAATTTTTAGAAATGTATATAGTCAAATATTAACCAACATAAAAACGAAAAAAAGATCGAGATTGTTAAATTTAGAAGACGATATGAGAGTACCAGTGTCATTTTTACGACCAAATATAAATGAAATTATCAAAAAAACATCAAGCTCAAATTTCTCATTAAAAGTATTCTTATTATTAACTTGTAATTAATCCCTTAATAAACGTACTGTTGTTTTTGTAGTACATATTATTTTATTTTACATTCAAAATAATTATCATAAACTATTTTACACAGTGTATTATAGGTAAATAAAAAACTTTTAAACTTAGCTTTTTCTTTGTTTGCCGTAAAATTTTGAAATCGTTAAAAGTGTGCCGCGACAAAAAAAATGTTGATAATGAAGTTTGTTATCATTTTTTATGTTCCTAATATTTATAGAGATATTGACGGTTTAAGATTGCAAGATTTAATTTCTAAATATGTCTGTACACATTCGAGTTGTAGAAAAAATGATGAGGAATGAATTGTAGATTGGTTTTATAATTTTTAGTGCGTGATAAAAGCGTGTTTTTTAGTTTTTTTAAACCTCATATATGATTTATGAACAAATCCTAGACAAATTTTTAGACATGGTTATAAATAATTTATATATTTCTTTCTTTTCCCTGGATGAAATTTTATTAACCCAAAAATTTGTTGTATATTCTAACGTTAATATTAAGGACAACAAAAGAATTGCCTATGCGAATATAAAATTTGGCGTAAATAAGAGAAAAAAAAAAAAATCGTAGATCCAAATGAACCTGACCAACTGGTTCATAAAAAAAACCCGTAGACCTTACCAGAAGATCTAAGGCACAGACATTTTTGTCCAAATATTTTTGTCTAAGTGTTTTAGAGAATGATACACTCGGTTGCGAAATATGTAAGGAATGTTGCAACTTTGTTCCTTACATTTCCCCCAAATTTATGTCATAATATTACTTTGGTTGTTATTAATATTGGCTAGTTATTATCGATATATTGAAACCAATTATTCATTTTTACCGTAACATATACAATACATAGCATATCAAAGTATGATACATTTCAACTAAATTCGTTTAAAATTGGATCAGGTGAATGATTAAGAGTGGATTTATCTTAAATTTCAGAAATTGTACCTGATTCCATTTCATTTCACAACATTCAACCGTAAAAAATAAATGTACTTGTACTTTTATGAATATGAAGTTATTAAGGATTGTATGAGGGTTGTCCTCAGTCTTCTAACTTTTGTATCTGTTGGAAAATAGTTTTTGCTGAAAACTGTTGATATCGGACACTATGCCCATGATTAAGAAAATAAATTTAAAATAATTTTTATTGTAAAAAAATTGTAATGCCATGACAACCAGCCAAGTAGCCGAGCAGTCTAAGGCGTTATGTCTACTTGGGGACTGGGAGGTTATGGGTTCGAATCCCGACAACGGCAGTTTGTCTATTATTAAGAAAAAACAAAATAAAGGGACGGTTAATTGATTTAAATGTCGGCGTATGGATAAGAACGAAGTAACCGACGATGCTTGAGAAGGTTTTCTGCAGTTTCCTTCACGAACTCCAGATGAATATCGGCATAGTTCCTATCATAGTCGGCTGCACCCGCACATCCTACCAATTCCTAGCCTACACACAAAAATTAGTTCCACTCCACTTACATCTTCATATCCTTGGGCATCACAATGGACCTTATGGTCGAAGTCTAGCCCGTCCAGGGCAGCCGCTACAATCCTTCTATCTATCTTATGCCATGAAAAATGTTTGTTTTGTAAAAGTTTGATTATATTTTTAAACTGATAAGTAATACTTTGATAGCCGGTTTTCTCATTAAAAATTAATTGATATGACATTTTACTAGAAAATAAGTAATACTTTACTGCATTGAGGTGAATCAATTATTTATTAAATAAATATTTATGAGCGTTACTATCTGTCTACATGTACACAGCTGTACAAAGTCATTCTACAAACAAGGACATTATGGAAATCTTAGGAATGATAAATAAATCTTGCAATCAGAGCATATCCGGACGATAAATTTTTCGGATTTCTATTTTCTTTTCTTTTTGGGGTTTTATTTTTCTTTTAATTTGTATGTATTGTTGTTTTAAGTTATATCGTTAATAGAATACTATCATTTATTTTCAAACATTCCACATACAAATAATAAGGCATATTCAAAAAAGAATTTTCAATTGTTAAGTAATGCTAAGCTTATGAAGATATTTAACCCACAACAATGAACATATTTAACCCACTTTCATTTCATATTAATGCATACTGAGTATTCAAAACAGTCCCGCAAGCATACACAACAGACACCCTAAAGAGTACCCCCACTATTTTTATATCTTTATTAAGCATATCGTATACAGTTATTATAGTAAATAATATTTGATCCTCTATTAGCAATGCTTTCCAATACGTACGTATATATTAAGCCTAGAATCTTTTTTGATATTTTATTAATAGAATATATTGTTTCTTAGTTGTGGAAATAATAAAACTTATACCTGCACAAAACTCGAAACATTCCAACTAAATGACTTCTTCGTTGAACATTTCTTTGGTGTGTTTAAAAGTTTGGTTTTTCTTAAGGGTTAGTTTAAACTCTATAATATGTTATACGGAAATTTCCTACTGACGATGATTGCATTGCAATCGAAATACCAGTATCTAGGTGGTGGAAGTCCTATGTCAATTTTTATAGCCGGTATATATGATATATATAAAGGTTATGTTTATGTTATTATGTTTAGTTCCAAATTTATTACGGTTGAAAATATTGATCGTAAAAAAAAAATTTTTTTAATATAGGTGTTCATAAAATAACCTAATTAGTCCAATCCCGCATATCCGTCTGTCCGCCCGGTCCGCCCGTCAAGACGATAACTCAAAACCGAAAAGAGATAACGAGCTTAAATTTAGTATTTATGTTTTAGAGCTTTAAAGTAAGTTCAAGTAAAATGGGAAAAACTGTCCATCTTTGAAACCGTAAGAGATAGAATAAAAATTTAATGACAAAAAATATGTTACTTTTTTAAAAATAAACAACTTTTATAAGAATTTTTTTTCATAAAATCGCTATATACCCGGTATTTAAGGAATTGACTCAGTTACTTGTTATTTTTACTTGTACAATAAAATTTTTTAATATACAATTTTGTTTCGAGTATTGTGGTATTATTTTTGGTTTTATTAAAAGTTCATTTGATGATATTCTCTCTCTTTCGAAACACATTGTGATTGAATGCATAAAATAGTATATCATGCTCGTGTACCATGTCAATATAATTAAAGTTGTGCACATTACATTGATTATATATTATGTAGTTTTTAAATATAAATATGTACATTATCAATAACAGGAAGTAATTTGTAACAATCTAGATGTTGAATTATTTGTAAGCTAGTTTTATAAACTTCTGTTTGTTTATTCTTAATAAACTATTGTAATCAGAGATTACAATTTTCAATTAACTCCTGAAAATTTTTTAGTTTTCGTTTCAAAGTGTATCGAAAATTTGTGGGCAATTTAAGGCTACGGATACGTTGGGCCAAGGAGACACAATATAATCATTGAGAGGCAATATAAAAGAAGGGTAAAAATAACAGACGAAATGTTTTTTCGGAATTTTTTTTGCGTCGTTGTTTCTGAAAATGTTGGACAAAATTGGACGAGTATGCTCTGTTTTTCCATCTCCTTAAATTGATAACTTACTCGATTATCCAAATATTTTCATCCAAATTAAAAATTTATTAAAGATTTTCTGTGTCATTAAAAAAAATTTGAAACAATAATTTTTTTTGTCAACATTTTTTTGATGTAATGTTTAAGAGCTTATGGCTATACTCAAAACAATATGCGCGAGCGTAGTCGCGGGTATCAGTTGTTTAATAATTATAGGTTGTATAAGGTTAGGGTTTAGATGATCAGAAGATTTTCAAGCTGCAGATTTGTTTTGAAGCGGATGACAATAATATTAAACACTTGTGAAATTCATTTGTAGCGATATTTTCTTTTGTATTTCGATTTAATCAAAATCCCATGACCAGTTTTATTAACTAGTCAAATTAACATTAAAAAAAATATATTGATTTTTTTGACTATACGAGTACAATGTTTGTTTCACATTTGAGGCCTAGGATAAAAATATACGTTGTATTACTGTTTTAGAACCTATAGAATGCATACATACTTAGAATGTTTCAACTGGTGCAAACTTTTTGGAGGGAAGTATATGTATATTAACGACAGGTAAAGCTTTAGAAAATTCAAGAAATGTATGAATCTATTTGAATTCGTGTACGCTGACTGATACTAAACAATTGTAATCTGAATATTTCAAATTCACACATATTCAACTACGTTTTATTTATATGTGACTGTTAATAAAAGCTTGGGGCGTTAAATAAAAGCTTGTTTAAACTAAAAGCTTGAGGGTATAAATAAAAGTAATTTGAGTGTATTTTTATTTTAAGACGCAATTTAATTTCCCACTGCTTCCACTACTGCCCAATATTTATCCGAACACTTCCACCATGTTTCTATTTTAGGGCATATGAATTCCATGCATATAGAACGATACTATATTATACTATATTGCATCATCATCGTGGCATATTCACTATATACCATTGCCTTGTGGCTTATTGGTCTCGTACTTCAAATGTCTATCGATCCTACATAGTGGATGTCGAAAATCACCATCTGTAAAATTTATATATATATATATAAATTATATATATATATATATGTAAATTATATATATATATGTATATATATACAAATATATGTGTCTGCAATCGCTCAAGCGGTCAGAAATTTGATCTGATTGGAATGAAATTTGGTATTTGAGGTGCTTTTGGTATTTACAAGGTCAAGTTCGTTAGTGGGTAAAATCGAACAAGGGGAACGGGGTTTTAAGGGATGGGAAAACACAAAATATGACATATCTCTCTTAATATTTGAAAAATTTGTAAGAGGTAAGTTGTAGGTGCAAAGTTTTACTATATTTTTGTTTCTTATCATTTTTTCTGTTACATCAATATTTACAGAAATATTGGTTTAAGATTGAAAATTAAATTCCTTAATATCTCTGTACACATAAGAGTTTGAGCAAAAATGATAAGGTGATGAATTGTAGCAAACATGATTTTCTACAACTTTATCGTACATTTTCACGCAGTTTTTCGATTGTTCTAATATTAAGAGAGATATTGTGCTTTCTTCTTTCTTTATGCTCCCCTTTTCCCCTTGACATATATCAATTATTAATAAAATTGTCCTTGCAAATATTCAAAACATATACGACATTTCATTTTGATCAGACCAAAATTGTGACCGCTAGAAAGTGATTTATGTATTCTAAGTAAATTCGCTAAGTTGAAGCCACTCCTGCGTAATGAATTTTTTTTTCTCATAAATAAATAACAAACAAAATGAAAGTGTACTTAAATAAAAGCTTGTAAACTATGAGCGATTAAAGCTAGCTTTAAAAGAATAAACGAGCTGTTTCTGAAATAACGATCGATATGTTGGTTATGTATATAAAACAAACTTTACGATTACGTTCGTTGTACGATGTCGTTACTGAATATCATAACGAATTAACTTAAGGTCAAAACAAATTTGATTTGAATAAAAAATAGATTATGGTCGTAACTAGATTATTCTTGTAGGAACGATTATTTATATGCCATATCCTGTAATGAAGGAGGCTATTTGTAATATGACAACATTTTTAATAAAATGCCAATTATGCAGTATAGCCAATCGTATAAACAAACAAAAAAGTTATTGTTTGTAACATCCATAAGTGTTTAATATTTTATTTTAATATACATGTATTATACCGTACGTGTATTATACTACGCCTATTAAAATAGACTGAATAGGAACATTGTGTAGTGCATCTATCACTGTCCATATGCAGCGCACCATGATACGGTACACTCTGTTAAACCCAAACTCACAGACATATGTAGAGTGCAGTTTCGTTGGAACAAAGCAGTCCACAACTTGGCACACTGTATTTTCCATAAAATCATTGTATTAAAATTCAAATTTTAAAAGGAAACATAAAAAAAAAAAGAAAATGCCAACAGTTTGAGTTAAATACTTAAATACCTGGTAAATACTGAATTCATTATCAATGAACTGGCTATTTTAGTTTCACAACAAAATACGTTTATTTTAAAGGAAAATTTCAAGTCTTTATCTCAAAAGTTTTGAAGTTTATAATGTTTATGGAGCGACAGATAGGCAGACGGACAGTTGGAAGTTCGGAAATGGACTCATTTTATTTCAAGTCATTTTATATCAAAAAACACGTATGCCAAAAATTATTTTCTACGGTTAATATTTTCAACCATTACAAAGTCAGGACTTAACTTAACCCTAGAACACTAGCCATGCGTAAAACTTACGTACACAAAAATAAAAACCACGCATGTGCCAAAGTCACGTGTCAGTCACTGCTCTACTTCATATCTAACATTTCTCCGAACAGTGCTTTATGTGATTCCATCAAGATTTTTACTTAAAGTGCAACGCTTCCCATCTTGAAGAGATTTTTTTTAAGTGGTGAGTAAATTTTACGTATAGTTAGTAATAAAAGAATAAATAAATGCGCGCCAGTTTGAAAAAAAATGGGAGGCGTTCTAGGGTTAATATACCCTTGTATTTATCATATTTACCGGGTTTAAAAACTATTGATATACTCTTAAAAAATAAGAAAAAAATTAATTATAAATAAATTTTTGCAGGGTGAATGGCGAGACATGTAATCTATAAAAGTTTAATGAAGTATAAGTATGAAGAAAATTGCGCGTAAAGAACGTAATATAACCTTTCTACGTGATCAATTCTTTGATGAAATTAAAATATTCCATATAAATACGTAATCATCATCGAAAATTCTCATTTCCTATATGTTCTGTACAAGACGACATGTACGATAAATAAATATAACAAATATGTGAATTTAACCATTCTATATAAATTATTGACTATTTTGTAAAACACATTTTTGATTTTATTTATTGTTTTCTATGCATCTTGTAGTAGTTTGCATATAAAATAAAGGTTTACACATAACAACAAGTAAAATTAAAAGAAAAAACCCTAACCCAACATAATATGAAGTAGTTTCGTTTTTGTAACGGTTAAAAATAATGATGGCAGAAAAAAGGGTTGGTATAAGTGTTCACAAAATGGCCTAATTAGTCCATTTCAACATATGGGTCTGAGATAGCTAGCTGAAATTAAGTATATGTATTCTAGAGATAAAAAGTTCGTGAATGGGAAAAATCGGACCATGTTTGGACAAACTGCTTATCTTTGAAACCGTAAGAAACCGTTTTTCACTTGTTCAGTATATACCGGGTATTTAAGCAATTAACTTAGTTGTTATTTTCACTTGTTTCATATGCAAAATGATTCAAAACTAATGGATCACATATATTTCAAGAGTTAAGGTTGATTAATAATTTTTTGAAAAAAATCTGACGAAGGATTTTCATGTAATTAATCATTAAAAATTGGAATTTTAATGTGTTGCGAATAGCAAATGTTGAATGTACGCATACATTTTCAATAATGTTGCTCCACCTTATATAGATTAAAAAGTAAACACAAAATTTGACATATATCCCTTAATATTCGAAAAATCGAAAAATTTATAAGAAGTAAAGTTGTAGGTATTAAGTTTTACTGTAATTTTGTTTCTTATCATTTTTTCTGTTACGCTAATATTTACAGAAATATTGACGGTTTAAGATTGAAAATTAAATTTCTCACTATCTCTGTACACATTAGAGTTTGAGCAAAAATGATAAGGTGATGAATTGTAGCAAACATGATTTTCTACAACTTTATTTCTAACACATTTTTTGATTGTTCTAATATTAAGAGAGATATTTTGTATTTTGTGTTTTCTTCTTTCTTTATGCCTCCATTTTCCCTTGACGTATGTCATTTATTAAAAAATTGGCCTTGCAAATACTAAAATCATATACGACATTTCATTTTGATCAGACTAACATTGTGACCGCTAGAAAGTGATTTATGTATTTTAAGGAAATTCGCTAAGTTGAAGCAACTCCTGCGGAAAGAATTTTTTAAATTTATAACTTCGATGTAAAATTTTCAGTTTCAACATTTTGTAATTAATATAAAATTTTTATTACCAAGTTAATCAAATAATAATTAAAAGTTCAAATATAAACGTAAGACGTTTTAAATAAATAACCTCATTCTGTTTATTCAGTTTTTTCATACAACTAATATTTAGTTTAAGTAGAAAATATATAATTATTAAATATTTTTTTAAAACAAACATCTACGATTTATTTTTAAAAAACGGGAGTGGAAATTTTTCTCATGGCAACATTTTTTATTGACTTTATCTATTTGGTCTGTATATTTCCATTATGTTTGTATATTCGGCATTTCAGCAAACGACATTCGATCCGAAAATTAAATGAAATTCGATCCGAAATAACGATGAGTTTAACAATTTTGATCATCGTTCGACCAACTTTTCTTAGTCGTATATCTCGAGAACTTTTCATAGTATATGAATTTAGGACAATATGTAAGCAAAATTAACTTGGGAATAAATTTTATAATTACGTCTATTAACGTTAATGACCTTGTTTTTAGAAAAAACTAATTTTCACGGACTTTGACCTTCAGTAAATTTTTGTAATCTTGTGAGTCTTTATCAATAAATAGTAATCTTATTATTCGATCAAAACCTGAACGTATTCCTTTTGTTCTTTTTAAAAATCAGTTTAACAGTTAAATAAATTGTTAGGCCAAACTTTTCTTAACCGTATATATCGAGAGCTATCGGTCAATTTTGTGTGAGACCTTTTGTGTGTGGAATTAGCTAAGGAATAAATTTTATAAAGTGGTCTGTGAATCTAAAAACCATCCCATATCAATTTCGCGATAATTCAGAAAAAAAAATTTAAGCCGTCGTGGTTACGCCTGGTGAAACATCGAAACTATTTTGTATAAAAAATATTCATGAAAAGATGGTTTATTAAAGGAAATAAAAATGGCACAATCAACTTAATAGTTACTTAAACTATTATTATTATTATTATTAATAACTATTTTGTATAGAAAATATGCATTGCCACCTATGAATGAATTTTTGAACCTGTATATGTACATGACCTCCTTTTTAAACTGATTTGTTATATGTAATATCACCGCCGCATTAAATGTTTTACATCAAAATAATTTTCGCGACCTTTGTTTTTTTAATAACTTTTCCGTTATATACTTTTTGTCATGTTTTTATAGTGCATAAATAATTCGGATGGAAAATCTCCACTTGTATTTTATAATAGACGAGCTCAAAGTCACTGGGCTATAATCAATTTCTCATTTAAATTTATTCAAATTTGTTAATTACCAATATCGTTAGTGTAAATAGAAGATATATTTGTTTAATTATCTTAAAACAAATAACTTTGCCTTATTTAAGCAAATGATGAAGGTAATAGAAATTATTAAATATTAATGTTATTACATCAAGTTATTGAATATTAATTATGATAATTCTGAATAATTAATGAGAACATAAAAATACATACAGTCGAACATAGATTCTCCTTCGTTTTTTTGAAGTTTAACCCAATTTTTGTTGATTCTATCATTTCCACAGAAACTATACTTCTAAAACATATAAAAATATTTTATTAAAATTTTGTTTCAATTTTGAAATGTCAATTTTGATTGTCGTTTCCATAGTAGCTATAAACTATAATATCACACTATATAGCGTAATTATTATTATTATTTTCAATTCATATACATTTAGCTTTCATCTAAATTCGAACGAAGTCGCGGGTAACAGCTAGTATGTATATATATACATATATATATATATATATATATATATATATCTATATATATATATATATATATATCTATATATATATATATATATATATATATATATATATATATATATATATATATATATATATATATATACATATATACATATACAGAAATTAGTTATATAAATCAGTAATGATAGACACATACATGATAAAGAGTTTATACAGGCTAGTTAAACAATGAACTAAGTTAGTTGTTATATTTACGAAAGAATTGCCGTTCGAATGAAGTATATGAATAAGAAATATAATGTATTCACTAAGTAACTGTGGCGTAATAGTTAGCACACTGTCCCGGATAGAAGAAAATCTATGGCTCGAGTACTAGTGGATACATTATCGTTTTTAATTAATGTTAATATTTTCTTTTGTCTTTAAAATTATTATTCAATTGACTATTTTCCGAAATATGGAGCAATCTGTCATAAACAGGAATAATGACCAATATTCACCAAAAAAAAAGTTGAAATAATTGTAATGAATAATGTTTTATGTTAAATATATTTCATTGGGCCTTATTTCTTGTTTTATTTCTATTATTTATAGATTGCATTTCACTGAATATAGGAGATATATTTTTTTAAATGCCGTTGTAGATAAAAGTCATAATATGGATTTACAAATAATGGAAGTGCTCTGATATGTTTTACCTCGATGGTGGGTATGTCAGTGATATATTACATTGTATAATTCTTTAGCAATATTATTATTTTGACAATATTGTCTAGTTTTCCGTTTTATGAATGATATAATTGGTGTTTACAACTCACACTAATGGCAGTATAATTTCGAAATTTTCACGTTAAAAAGATGTAATAGTTAATATATAGTTTTTATTCTATTTACCTTTCTTCACAAATTTTTTATCATGGTCCTATTGGCCACAAATGTCGTAACCTTTAAACAAAATTCGATAGTCACTTTCTGTAAAACCGAATGAATACAAAACGACATGACTATGGGCCAGTACTTTTAATACATTATTTTGCATATTGACACATTATGATTTGTGTATACTTAAGCGTCGCAACGCAATACTTCAAGCGTGCTTACCGCTACACCAAAGATGATCTGTTGCCAATTACTTTGTTGCCAAATATCTACTTTATTATCCACATATTGATGTGAGAGCAAACTGACTCGTTATTTGTTAAAATTTTTCTAATTTATTGTCTCTAGTATATTACAAAAATTTCTTATATTTCACAGTTTACATGTTCTTAGGAAATTTTCCAAAATTGATATGCACACTAGAAATAGATATATATTCCTATTAGAAATTAACGAACGTTAAGATACGAAAACAAATTGTAAAAACATTACCTACTTATATAAATAAATCTTTTCATAAATATATCATAGATCTGTTTTATGGTTGCATAGAATATTAATAGGAACATCCTATTCTGTTTGGGATTTAAGGATTCAGCAAATCGTCAAATTCTATTTGAAGCAAATACAAATGAATCACTACCAGCATATTCTAAAAGGTATGGCTGTGAAAGGTCTTGTTGGCAACAGAGATATTTAATAATATAAAAAGAGCTTTTATCAAATTTTTGACGAATATGACGTGCTTTTTGTATTTGAAAGGTCAAATTCGTTACTGGGAAAAATCGGACAAGGGGGAATGGGATTTAGACGGAGGGGGAAACATTAAATTTCTCTCTTAATATTAGCAAAATGGAAAAGTATGTAATGAATGAAGTTGAACAAATTCCGAAAATGTCTAATTCATTCTTATCTAATTACGGAGGGTTGTATGTTCCCGTGTAACACCTAAAATACTTATCATTTCTTGACAAATGTGGTGTCGTTAGCTTCGCCTTAGAGTTCCACATGTTATAGGCTATGTGACGTCATATTAAATCCCAAATGGCGAATATGACCTAGCGAATTATAGACAGGCAACAAATCAAATTTCACAAATGTATCGAGTTTGGTATCAATTGAATGGTTTTAATTCACAGATTCTTAATATTATACTAAAAAGTGTAATGTAAAAAAGTATAAAAAACTCAAACCATGAAAAAAGTTTAAAGAAACTTGAAAATATTTTTCGTAAACGGTACAAGGCCCAACTGTGATGGACAAACCAAAACTGTAAAAATTCCCGACCTTCGACTACGAGAAATATTTACAAGGGTTTAAATATTTAAACTTGTTTCTGGCTTCATAGTCGGGTTTTAGTTTTTTAAACTTATATATATATATATATATATATATATATATATATATATATATATATATATATATATATATATGGATACATATATATGAAATAGAATGCAATCTGTTTCCCAAAAAAAAGTTATGAATTAATTCTAAAGAAATTCACTGACCGTTGACGCAGCTTATTTGTACTACTATGATTTTAAGCCTGTTGTTTACATATTTTTTTCCATTTTACAATAAATATTATTCTTATTCTTATTATTTTCATTATTATTAACTTCCCAAGATCAAAGATGAATAAAAATATTAATTGAAGTTAAAACATACTAAACAAACAATTTATTATGAGTGTATAAAATAAACTTATCTGTTATTATTATTTTTATATCAAAATAATCATAGCAGGTACATCGACAAGTAACTGTTTACAACAATAAATACATTTACAGACATTTATAAGACAGACATAATTTAGAAATGTTTATATTATTGTTCGAAAATAGTAATTACTGTAGTGGAAATAAAACAGTCTAGTTATTTATTTATTTATTTATTATAAAGAATAGATGAAACCCGTTTAAAAATCGACAACATTAATCGTTTTCGAAATGTATAAATTATAAACTTGGTAGAAGTTTATGTAAAAAGAATAATATTTTTTATCGAAATTAATTAAGTGCAAAGTTTTTAGTTATTATAATGAAATATACAATATCATTAATATGCATGCAAAATAAACGTTATAGGTGGAAATATTTGTGAAAATGTGAAAATTGTATCTTTGGTACAATTGCCACAACTAAATTTTCGTTAAAAATACATACGTCACGATGAAATTACACAAAAGATTCTATAATTTTAGAGGGGACCGGATATTTGACACAGGATATCTAAGACAATTAATATAAGATAATATGATAGTAGCAAATATTATTTGTAACTAGATAAATAAAAGCATGAATAAAATATATAAAATAATTATTTACTGTAGAATACGTAATTGATACATAGTGTTACAAAACAATAATCAATCTATCTCTATAAATAACGCAATAAAATATCCCTTGAAAATGAATATTGGAGCAGATGATAAAGTGCAAAATTCGATCTAAATATTTCCATTTCAGACAAAGCGCTTATGGGACGGCTTGCACGTAGATAAGCATGCCTATTACAAGATTCCGAAAATAAAGCACACAAAAATTTAAATTCATCCATTATTTACATTAGAATCAGAGTTAGTGAAATTCATCAAGGCCACATATATATATATATATATATATATAAAATTATCCTTCTCATACATCATAATATTGTCTGTTTTATTCATGAATAAAATTTCTTTGAGCGTCGAACATCGATTGTATTTATCCAGAGAAAGAACGGACGCATATACTTGGACGCAATAATGTGTTAATTGGAATTTTATGTGGCGTAAAAGGCACATACATATGCGTAGCGGCAAAAATCCCTGATATAGAACTCAGTATATACAGAGTTATATATAGAGTATATACAGAGAATTTAATAATTAGCTTTGACAGATGATTGTTTATTGTCAGTTTTATTATCTGTTCATTAGTAAAAAAAAGTATTTTTAATTAAAAATCGCCTTTCTATTTTATTGCACAATTCTGCAGCATATACTGTTTATAATATCATATTAGCAAACTTAATATAATACAGTGTAGAGAGTTATTTGTCACGGTGATTGATACGTATTATTTAAGACTAAATTGGACAATAATATTCAGTAAATTATATATTGTTGAACAATATTACTCTATTAATATCAATGGAGTATATCGAAAAGGATTGTTTTCACTTCTTCAATTTTGAATAAGTTAGTTTAAAACAATTTATTTTCATTGCGTTAACGGCTATTATGATAGTCAGAAGTTCTGTTGTAGTGACTCACACTCATATAGCAGATAAACATATCTGGCCCTTCAGTGTCAAAATTACAATTGCACCTGCGGTACAGTGCAGAACGATATATTTACGTATACACGCTATCTTTATCTCTTTTTATATGCTTACGTATGCATATAAGTAGAAGTAATACATACATGCGTGTATGGAAGCGTATAGACTTTTTAGGTATATTCTGGTAATGTAAAGAATATTCAATGCGATTATCTCACCTTCTTAGAATGCACAACACAGTAATAATTTATTACCAGCACAGTAACATTCGTTGTAGTAACAATTTAACATTCGTTGAAATCAAAAAGTTAATACAATTCAAAAGTTTAATTTAGAAGTTATAATTGTTATCCAAAAAGTAGTGAAATAAAATTTACAAAAATATACATTTCATGTATTTTCTTTCTCACAAGCACCCTTTCGCTACACTGTCTCTAAAAAATATCAAATTTAAATCATATGTACAGAGGTTGTCTGTACCTAGGTCTAGTATACTTAATAAAATTCCACGTTTGTATTACACAGTTCGCGGGAACTGTACAATGAAACAAGGTCTTAAATTTATATTATCAACCTTATATTTATATTCGTACTATGTCTTACGTAGCCTCAATGGAGATTGACCATAGTATTGTATCGTGACGCTTAAGTACAAATAATAATATGTTAAATTTATGTTTGGAATAACATCAGTTTCATATTCAATATTACTATATTTATGAAACTTCAATCTTCGTCAAAAATGAGGTGTTCATCATCATTTTAATTTAAAATTTGATATATTTCAATTTTGTAATAGACCCTACAGTTTTCGAGATATTATTCCAACACGATGTCATACCAAATCCAACAGCAGCAACTTGATAAAATCTGAATTTTGGTTGTTCGGATTCTGGTCGATTTTTTTTGCTCTGGCGATCAGTATACCCTGTGATGATAAAGAGGAATCTCGAACCATTTTTATGAATCCGTTTTCTGAATCCGATCCTTTTGTTAATGCGGTGAGGTCTGCTCTTCAAAAGCTTTAACTTTGGTTTTGGAAATCTTTAAATAAACACACATCCTTTAGATACTCGAGAAGTAAATAACCTATTATTGAAATGACATTTTCAAAGCTTTTTCTATTCTGAATCAGAGTTAAAGAGAATAAGTGTTCAAAATATGTAAACCTTATTTATTTTTTGCAATGTCTAATATTATTCGAATATTTTTATGTAGCAGGTGGATTTAGAATTTTTCTATTTGCTCATAAGTATTGAATGCTTTGTTCATATCAAGTCAACCACGTAAATAAAAATAAATCATAAATGTTATATCGGTTATATTGTTTACAAGATTTACAATAACAGTATGTGTCGAATCAAATGAATAATCACAATATATTTACATATACAAGACAAGTAAATCAATAGCTTTGTGTAAACTCTACTTCAAAAAATTTAAATATAACTGAATTGAAACTCTGAATTTGAAAAATTTCTTGAATTCTTAGTTGGACCTGATTCAATTAAACAAAAATATCGCTATTTATTCATTATCTCTTAAAGAGTCTTAAGTGCTTGCGTAATCTTAAATCTTAATCTTTAAGAATCTTAAGTGTTTGCTTTATAAATATACGTTCTATAAAGAAAAATACAAGTTCTATAAAGAAAAATACAACTACGCAAAGAAGGGTTATGATTTTAGCAGTCTATTATTAATATGTATGCAGAGATTCGATGCTTCCTCTCGGAGATCCAAATACAGAACCAATGTTGATAATCATTGGTCCAAAGGTGTCGTTGGATTCGTCTCAATATCAAAAGTATCAGGTATATGAATTTAGCTAAGCATTTTCATCTAGCAGCAAAAAAAAATATTGGATTATTTTTTGCTAATTATTTGCTTCTTTTTTTTATGAAAATAACTAACTTTTTGCTAATGCCGTTTCCGAGAGACGTGCCAGCTAACTTAAGACAATGTGAATTTGTTGTTGAAAAAAATTCATTTTCTTGCCGATGAACCAAAAAAATTTTCCCTGAAAGCTTGGAAAGCTGAGACACAGCATGTACTACCTTGCGCCTCCACGA
Source organism: Nineta flava (assembly GCA_963920215.1). Classification (NCBI taxonomy): domain Eukaryota; kingdom Metazoa; phylum Arthropoda; class Insecta; order Neuroptera; family Chrysopidae; genus Nineta; species Nineta flava. Next base: position 96,529,862 of record OY986042.1, read on the forward strand.
CAAATAGATTTCCTACGACAAATCTAAAAATATGTGAATTATTTGCTGATTTTTTGATAACCGATGTGCCTAACAATATAACGAAACAAAGCCGGGAAAGCAGAGACATAGCTTCTACTTCCCAGCGCCAACACCAACAAGTATTACATAATAAGTATTACATAAAACTTCAATATAATCAATAGTGGAGATATGGCAAATTGGCTCTCATTCGAGAACAGCATTAGCAAAAAATTCGGTTTAGTATTGAATGATAGATAATATACTGTTCTTTATTATAAATTTTATATAATACTTTCATTTAATATTTAATTAAATGAACTTTAATTTTTTCATATCAGTATTTAATTTAATTAATAAATTCAATGACAATGAAATTTGTCGGAGTATACGCTATAGTCTTCTACAGTTTGTCATACGTAACCGAAAGGAATTTGGACAAACATCGTTATGTTGACACGAAAGTATACACAAATAAACAAATATTAAATAAAACAAATCACTTCGACAGAAGTAAATACTGTCTAATAAATAAAAAATTAGAATAATATGAAAAAGTTGGCTGTTGCATCATAATCGTCTTTGGTGTAGCGGAAGCATACTGGACTAGTTATCCAGAGGCCCGAGGTTCGATTCATATCAGTATTTAATTTAATTAATAATACTTTCACTTTATTTTATGCAAAATATTATCTTTGAAATTTGTGAAACCAATAAAATGTTTAGAAATGGTAAGGTAATGTTGTCGAATTTTACATTTAAAGTTTACGTGAACAAAGTTTCAGGCCATGGTTTCTTCATGGAAGAATCTCAAAAGGAATTAAAAGTATGTAAAAACTATTTCAAAGTAAATTACTAGTAAGCCACAAAATATATCTTCTATGAACTGTAATACCCTTGTAACTATATAGGTTTGCATGTAGATTAAAAAAGCTGTATAAAAAATAATATACCTTTTATAAACAAATTATAAACCTTTTTCTATACACGTTAAGTATGAGAAAGGATCTAATAGGGATCATGTAGAAAACAAAGGTTCATAGTGAAAATTTATTGCATATTTATTATACAAAACAAGCAAAAATATGCTTTAACTATTTGCTCATAGTTTCTAAATGAACTTCAATTAAACAATCAATATTCAATAGTGGCGTATAAGACTTTTAGAAAAAATAATCAGGCAATTAATTGAAATAAAGATGATTTTCTCATCTTTCTTTAATCTTCGTTTTCCACTTGACAGATTCTATTCATTAATGAACTTGGCCTTTCAAATACTCGAAGCATATCTGTAAGGAAATTTCATTTTGATCGGACTAAATCAATAGTGGCCTATATGAATTTTAACAAAAATAATCAGGCAATAGGGAATATGCATGAAAATTTTTTTTCACATTTATTTTCAGAATATGAAAATACTGTTAATACTGTAATAATATTTAAAAACGAAATTAAAATCCGACAAATATCAAGGAACCTATAAGCTTTTAAAAATTATTATCTGTCTCTTTCTTGCAAAAATAATAAAAACGGAGTTTTACGTGTATTTTAAATGGTGAAAGTGTAATATGACGTCACATAACATATCAAGAGGGTTATCACTCTCTTTGTCTAATCGGGAATTTCAATCATTCATACCTCGCTTATTTTTAAAGTTATTTAAAAAGTAATTTTACCTTGATATTTGTCAAGTAAACATGCTTCAATTCAAGTGAAAAAAAATTTTCATGCATATTCCCTATTCATTGAAGTAAAGTTGATTCTTTCCACTTAGATAGATAGATAGAATGTATTTGTACTCTCTAATGGTCGCAATTTTAGTCCGATCAAAACAAAAGCTCGTAACTGATACGCTTTGAGTATTTGAAAGGTTCGTTAATGAAACGAATATGTCAAGTGGAAAATGGAGCTTAGAGAACGTAGAGAGAAACCAGTCCAAGTGGCCGAGCGGTCTTAGGCGTTATGTCTGCACAGTAAATGTCTTATGCCTACTTCGAAACTGGGAGGTTATGAGTTTGAATCCCGACATCGGCAGTTTGTCAATTATTAAGAAAGAAAAAAAGGGGCGGTTAATTAACTAAACTGTCGGTGTATGGACAAGAACGAAGTAACCGGCTATGCTTGAGAAGGTTTTCTGCAGTTTCTTTCGCGAACTCCAGATGAATATCGGCATAGTTTCTTTTATAGTTGGCTACATAATATCCTACCAATTCCTAGTCTATACACAGAAATTCCTTCCACTCCACGCACATCCTCACATCCTTAGGCATCACAATGGACCTTATGGTCGAAGTGAAGCCCGTCCTTGACAGCTTCTACATGACATACAATAATTAAATAACGTTCCATGAAAGGCAAGGCTAGATCCTAATCAACTTTGATGGTTCACTTCGAAATTATACTATTTCAAACATTGGCAGCGAATCGGATAAGCGAAATCGGTAAATCAAATTGAATTGTTCAGCTCAAACGAAATACATTTAATTAAAAATTGAATGTAATCAACTATTCACATTATAAAATTTAATTATTAAATAAAACAAATATTTAAAATTTTTGAAAAGTCACTTTATTTGACTAGTTTCGGAACGCAGTTCCTTCTTCAGAAATAAAAATGAAATGATAATATAAAATTCAAGATCGTGCGGAATCCTAAAATTAAAAAAAAAAAAGGTTATTAATAGAAGTATCCTTTTTTTTTTTTACTTTGTTGCCTTGTTGCCATATAGTTAGTTGTAGAATATAATAATGATGATAAAACTAATCCTCACTACAAATATTCCATCATAAAAGAGTTACATCGTAGCGCCTGTCTGTATATATCATCGCTGTTGTGTGTTTATGATGATAAAGGAAATAAAATTATAAACTTCGTTGAAAATTTTACAAACATACACACATATGTTATATTAATTTGTATATAAATATTATAATATAGTTTAAACTTCTTAAAGGATTTTAAAGGATAAAAACATTGATATATATATATATATATATATATATATATATATATATATATATATATATATATATATGTATATATATATATATATATATGTATATATATATCGAAATGGCAACGAAAAGTCCAAAAAATTTTAATTGTCTAAAATTATTTGTCTTTTGATTGAATTATTTGTTAGTAAAATAGTTGCTGTTTGCAATTATTACTTATACTACACTATGGTAGACGTTATGACCTAGGGCAGGGATCGGCAACCTTTTGAGTCGGAAGAGTAAAAAATTTCATGAAAAAGTTATTATTAATATCGATTCGAAAAAGTTGTTATTTTATTAATATCGATGGAAATGGAAATGGACTGGAGTTGCTGAAAACAAACAATTAATTCAACATCTCGAAGTTTTTTCATACTTTCATAATATTTTTGTAAATGTTTTTTAGTATTTTGTTTTTCGGGAATCCATTCTTAATTTTGTATAGATGACATCCTGTATGTAAAATAAACGTTATTCATCTCACATAGCGAAAGAAAAATGGTTAGCTTTTTAAAAAATACTTTTATACCTTCACTCGACTTCAATGTACGTACTTAGATCGGTATAAATGTCCATTAAGCTAGGATAGCAACTTGAGTAGAACACAGTTATACTTGTCTTATAATTAGACGCTAATTAAATGCCCTTATAAAAAATTAAATGCTCCTTGTTGTATTGTGTTACCGCATGCTCTGCTAGCTTAATGTTCAGCTATCAGAACACTATCTAAAAAATCAATTAATTATATTGTATTTAATATCAAATTATTAAGTTAATTCAATGCTAATTAAATGCTCTAATTAAAAATTAAAAGTGCTTTGTTGTACTGTATAAACGCATGCTTTGCTAGCTTAACCAGCAGAGCAATATTTAAAAAACCAATTAATTATATAGTATTTAATATCAAATTGTGAAGCAAACTAAATGCTGATTAAATGCTCTAATAAAAAATAATTGCTCTTTGTTGTACTGTGTAACCGCATGCTCCGCTAGCTGAAGTTTGCTCTAGCAGAACAATGCTTTAAAACAAAAAAAAGTAATTATGCAATGATCGTAATGTGCTTCAGATAATTAAATACACTAATTAACAATAAATTATTCTTTGTTTTAGAGGGACAAATAAGCCCCCTCTAAAAAACAATGCATGGGCATTTAATGAGTGGGTATCGACATATCTGGGTACTTGCAAAATTGGTTCCTGGGTACCTCAAATGAGGCCGTACCAAATATGAGCTCTTAATATTATCCATTTTCAGTTATCCATTTTCACTTCAGTCACATTTTATGTTAAAATAGGTAGGAAAATATAGCTAAAAAATATAGGAAATCCCAATAGACGCGGTAACACAATACAATAAAGAGCATTTAATTTTTAAATAGGGTATTTAATTAGCATTTACTTAGTGTCTAATTATGAGACTATTATAATTGTGTTCTACTCAGATTGCTCCGCTAGCTTAATGGACATTCGGTATAAACATAATACGATATACTACACATCACACATTATATGCAGATGTAATAAACAATTTCTATGTATCCCATATTACTAAATATGTACATATTTAGGATAATATTATATCCTTCGTACGTATGTAATGTATTACATATATGATGATATTCACAAAGGATTCACGTTGTTGTTTAGTTATGTGCATGATTATTATTTTGTACATAGGAGAGAAATATTCTATAATGTTTTATTCTAAACGTACAAATTGCCAAACTAAATTTAATGTTTACAAAAACATTTGAAAAGGTATTTTAAAGAGTACCAAATAATTATAACAATGTTACTGTAGAATTTAATTAAAGTACATAATAATAGCACCTTAATAGCTATATACATATACTATTTTGAAAAAATAAAAATATTTTTTTGAAAAAATAGTTTCAAACAAGAGCGAAAGAGAGTTTCGATACTTAGAAATGAAACAGAAAAATTAAAACTTGTTTGGAAATTTCTGATCGGCGATACCTTTTGAACGAATCAACCGATTTTAACGTGTGTTATAATACACGACATTTGACATTGTTTAAGAGGTGCATTATATTGTAATCGAATCCAATCTATTAATAAATCTAACCTATTCATAAAATTATTTATGTTTTGAACTGTCTAAGACTTTGGGATGAGTAAGTTCCACCTAGGCAGCAAGACATGAATGACTCAGATTCTCAGAGTGAGGAAAAAGACGGCGAATATGTCTTTGACCAAGCTGCAAAGGATGCCACGTGTTTTTACCGAAGCGGAAAGCAAAAGTTTCATACCATAAGCATGTAAACTTTTATCACAATATAACATGCACATCTACACACCTCATGAACACGTACACACCTTATATGTTGCATATTTTGTAATTGCATTAATTTCGTACACGCAAGTGACTTGTGAGATACGATTTTGTGCGCTGAAACGGAATAAAACGAGACTTCACTCTCTATTGGGGGCAAGAAATGTTAGATTCGTTGATTATATTAAACACAAAATCGGATCTTATCAAGGATGACAAGAATAACAGCTTCTACGATCCAGTTATTGACATATTAGCTGAAACTTCTCCTCTTTAAAAAATATGTTGATTGGCAAGCTTCCGATTTGTTATATTATAAGTAATTGGAACTATATTTACCTAACAATATATACAGTTGATAATTAATAATTTGTATATTTCATTATTTTCCGATAGTATCCCATCTACCATAATCCCGTTCCGAGCCCCGGGCTTGTGGGGAGCCACCCGGGCCCTTTCGACTCAATTCGACCCTAGTCTATGCTATGTGATATCTATCGTTTATAAGAACATAATAATATATTATTTGAGTTTGTGGAATGTTATTTTTAGGCAAAAAGTTTAAATAAAAGTCATAATTCCTACTATTTAATTTCATTCATGATTAATTTGTGACTAAAATTTCTTCAGTGTACATTGTTGATTGTCAAATTCAATAATATAAGCATTTTATGGTTAACATTGTTTAACACTTTTGATGTAGACCATGCTCGTCGTTAAACGACCAACCGTAGTAATAACTATTTGGAACTCACCGTAGTTAATAAACTAATTTATATTGCTATATATAGTGTGAATAATTTATTTGTTTTAAATTTGTACTATTTTGTTGCATAAATAATTTAAAATTTAATATTATTGTTTTTTATTATAATTCTATTTTTATTGACTTTATATATAATTTTATTTCATTTTAAATACGTATATTAAAATTTTTAGTAGATCCCAATTCAATTATTTCAACATTTTAATTAACACTATTTATTTCAATGTATTTATATATTCAGTATTATTTAACAGTAACTATATTGTATGTATAACATTATTCGAGTGAAACTTGTGAATTCTCTCTCTTCCTTGCTCAATGTTCTGAAAACTTATATCGTAAAAAAGTAGGTAATCCAATTTTTCGACAAATATGTTTTTTTTTTTTTTTTAATTTTTTCGTTAACTTTTTTAGTGGAATAGGGAATATGCATGAAATTTTTTTTTCACTTGAATTGAAGCATGTTTACTTGACAAATATCAAGGTAAAATTACTTTTTAAATAACTTTAAAAATAAGCGAGATATGAATGATTGAAATTCCCGATTAGACAAAGAGGGTGATAGCCCTCTTGATATGTTATGTGACGTCATATTACACTTTTACCATTTAAAATACACGTAAAACTCCATTTTTAGTATTTTTGCAAGAAAGAGACAGATAATAATCTTTAAAAGCTTATAGCTTCCTTGATATTTGTCGGATTTTAATTTCGTTTTTAAATATTATTACAGTATTAACAGTATTTTCATATTCTGAAAATAAATGTGAAAAAAAATTTTCACGCATATTCCCTATTATGGAATTTTTAATAATTTATACCCAAATTGTCAAAATTGCTTCAAAATGTATGTTGGTAAAAACTGCCGTTAAATTGGAATTCGGTTCAAAGTGCATTTGGTTCATGTAAAATTTGTAAGAAAAGAAAAATCGTGAATTTAAAGCTATTGAAATCTGTTTGAAACTCTACGGAATCCATCTATTCCAAATCCAGATTTAATTAAAATTGTAAAATTATATTACTTTCAAAATTAAAAATAAATGTGGAAATCGGCTGATAAAACACAATCACAATTTTGGCCTAAATATCACATGGTCAATGACGAAGCGGGCTGGCCATTACAGTTGGTCCGTTAGTGCGTACGTCATACGACCATATAAAAGAAATAATAAATTTAAAATCATTATGAGACACGCACCAAATTAGCAACTAGTAGAATATCGATTCTTTATCCCAGAGAATTACTATTCGCTAATTCAAACTGGTTATAACTACTTTGTGGTCCAAATACGTATTCATAAAATACGTTTAGTCTAAAAAACATAATTAAATAAAAATATATTTTTAACCACGTTTTTAAAACGGACCAAAAAGTATAAAATAATTTTGATTTTAAAACGAAAAACGTGAATATGAATCGTTGTGTGAGTTTCTCAACGACATGCTACTCTCTACACTTCTTAATATTTGTCTATTCATTTAATGTGCCCCACATTTTTTATATTAAAATTAAAATTATTTTATACTTTTTTTTAAAAACGTGATTAGTTGAAAGTTTATTTCATATCTGGTATATAATATATACCAGGGTATATTAAGTTTAGTCCCGACTTTGTAAAGGTTTAAAATATTGATCGAAAAAAATTTTGGTTTAAGTTTTCATAAAATGGTCTAATTAGTCCATTTCCACATATCAATAACTCAGAAACGGAAACAAATCGAACCATGTTTTGGAAAATGGACAAAACTGTGCATCTTTAAAACAGTAAGAAATAGAATGAAAGTTGTTTTTATAAATTCAGTACTTGTCGGGTATTTAAGCAATTAGTTCAGTTATTATTTACCAGTCCAAGTGACCGAGCGGTCTAAGGAGTTATGTCTGTGCAGTATGCCTAATTGGACACTGGGAGGTTATGGGTTCAAATCCCGACATCGGCAGTTTTTCAATTATTAAGAAAAAAAAAAGGGGCGGTTAATTGACTAAACTGTCGGCATATGGACAAGTACCAAGTAACCGGCTATGCTCGAGAAGGTTTTCTGCAGTTTCCTGCACGAACTCCAGATGAATATCGGCATAGTTCTTATCATACTCCACTCACATTCTCACATCCTTAGGCATCACAATGGACCTTATGGTCGAAGTGTACCACGTCCAGGGCAGTCTCCACAATCTATCTAGCTATCTGGTTGGTATTTTCACTTGTTATTTAATTATTTTCTTGTTTAAGTCAAGTACACTCGAATATATTTTGCATAAACACAAATTATTATGTAAACAAAATTGACAATAACTTTTTATTTGTTTCGTTACTATTTTATCTATGTAGTTTCGTTCAACATGAACTATTTGTTTAATTATTTTAATTGTAGTAAAATATTTTAATAAATTTTAATAAAAATTACCATTTACATGTTTTGTTAATTGTTGCCGTTGTAATAGAAAATATATGTTTCTCTAGTTTTTTACATAGATTTTAATTAGCTTCTCTTATTATTGCTCCATGTTGCTTCACATATTGACGACCAAATCGCTTGGAAAACCTAATAACTTTATTGAAACGACACATAAAACTGGAGTGGATATCGTTTTCATTCTTTTTATGAAAATATTTTATTCTTTATTGTTTTTTTTTTACGAAAATCTCACTTTGTATTAGCGGACGAGTTTTCTCTCTATAGACAACCCACAATGGCATTGATTTTGTGTTTGAATCCGATTGGTATTAAGTTTTCACTGAATATTTTTATATATTGAACGCCCCAGATATCAATATCGATCAAATTCATTTAACCATTACACTGTGTGTGGCTTTGTGGAAACACAATAATTCGAGAATAAAAGTGCTAAAACATTCAAATTTCATGATCAAAGAACCCAGCATAAATCTTACGGAAATTGGATCCCAGTTAGCTTAAAATTTAATATGATATTCTATAAGTCATTCTGATAATAAGTCCTTATTGGCACAATGCCCAGAAAGGCATAGCTTTCATATATTTATATACAACTTCATCGAATTCATCAAAACTTGACCTGGATCCAATTTCCATAAGATTTGTGCAGGGTTCTTTCAGTTTTTTTTTCAATAGAGCTTGCAGAAATAAAAATTTCGATATTCAAGTTAGTTTTTAGTTTTATTAAATTTTTATTTATTTTTTGGTTTTATAGAATAGGAAATTCGGTTTTAACAGCTTTATTTAGGTCGTATCTCGCCAAAAATCTGCCACACGATTCTTTGTGCATATAAGACACTTACTTGTCTGTGAAGTTTTATCGGAACCGATAGAAAGACGGACAAAGTTATATGGCTGTGCCTTGCAGGATGTACACTCTCTGCAAAAATTTGACCCAGTTGAAACATTCAAAATGTAATTGTAGTTAATTGCATATTCAGTACTATTTTCAAAAATATTTCATTTGAGTGTACGTAACGAAATTATTTCTTAAAAATCAACTATAAAAATTGTATAAAAACTGTATCAGAGGACACTAAAATGTAAAAATTTGACCTAATTCTTGAAAATTCTTTTATGTTACATACTAAGTCCTGATATCTTTAGATGTAAATTTATTTAAGATTTAATTTTATAGATAAAAGATATAGAAAAACATTAGCAATCCGTATCAAAATACTGATATTAATACAACGTGAAATAAACGGATAAAAGATCTATACCTCTATCTTAAATAACAGATGAAATTCTATTATTTGAATTATTCATATTTCTATAGATATATATTTAAATGTTTGTGCATTTAAATTAGTATTACTACTGTTTTGGCATTTGATAGAACCTTCTGTAATACCAAAAATAAATAAATATACACTCATTTAACAAAACAAAACAGATTTTATCTTAAAATTAGAATTGATCAGATAATACCTATACAACAACACAATAGTCAAATCATAGTTTAAATGCAGTAATTACTTATACATTATTGTTCATAATACGCCATTCAGTAGAAAATGAAAACTAGGGTGTCCAAAACCGTCCAAGTAGTCGAGCGGTCTAAAACGTTATGTCTACCTGGAACTGGAAGGTTATGGGTTCGAATTCCGACATCGGTAGTTTGTCAATTATTAAGAATAAAAAAAAGAGGTGCGGTTAATTGACTAAACTGTCGGTGTATCGACAAGAACGAAGTAACCGGATGTTAAGGTTTTTTGCAGTTTCCTTCACGAACTCAAATGAATATCGGCAAAGTTAGTCTACACACAAAAATTCCTTCCACTCCACTCACTTCCTTAGGCATCACAATGGACCTTTTGGTCAAAGTGTAGCCCGCCCAGGGCAGCCGCTACAATCTATCTATGATGCAAAAGTTGGTGTAGTACTTTTATGTTTTTAACTTGCATATATGGAGCAAAAATGCTAAAACAGGCGACAGCTCTTATGGCAGTTCAGACAACTCAGACAACTCATACAACTTATGGCAGCTCAGAATTTCTCAGAATTTCTCAGAAAACCTCAGAATTTCTGGACTTTTTTTTGGTTTTGTACCTATAACTTCTATACGGTGTATCCTAGCGAAAAAGTCATAATGTAATTAATAAAAGAACATTGCATCTTGCGTCAAATGAGTACAAATCAACAATTCGGTTAAGTAGTATAGTCGAAAACAGCTGAACCAATTTTGATGCGGTTTTTACCAAACGGTTCAGAATAACATATGCTATTATATTATATGCTATTTGTTTGTTACATGCATCCGGTCCCGTGGAGTATAATCTATCTTTTGAACGGTGCAAAATAGGGTAAAATTTAACCAAACGAAATGTTGGACTCTAAAAATCAATCAACTTATGTTTGAAACTTTTTTTTCATGCATCCAATATTTCTTGAGTAAATATAAAATTTACGCCACTTTTACGTCTGGTTTTTACACCAAAACTATAGGATATATGAAAAAAAATTTCAAACTCAAGTTGTTTGTTTTATGATATAAACATTTTTTAGCGAATTTCCTGAAAGGAAATAGAGCTATTGGTCCCGTACCGAAGTCAAAATTTCGCAAAAATTTCTTCAAATGTCCATCGATCCTACCTAGTAGATGTCAAAAATCACCATCTGTAAAATTTATATATATATATATCTATGGACATATATATATATATATATATATATGTCTGTAATCACTCTAGCGGTCACAGTTTTCATTTTATCGGAATGAGATTTGGTATTTGAGGCGATTTTGGTATTCAAAAGGGGAAAGGGGGGTTTAGAGGGAGGGGGAAACACAAAAATTTGACATATCTCCCTTAATATTCGAAAAATCAAAAAATTTATAAGAAGCAAAGTTATAGGTACTAAGTTTTACTGTAATTTTATTTCTTATCATTTTTTCTGTTACCCTAATATTTACAGAAATATTGACGGTTTAAGATTGAAAATTAAATTCCTCACTATCTCTGTACACATTCGAGTTTGAGCAAAAATGATAAGGTGATGACTTTATTCCTTACGCATTTTTTGATTGTTAAGAGAGATATTTTGTGTTTTCTTCTTTCCTTATGTCCCCATTTCCCCTGAAATTGTGACAGCTAGAAAATGATTTGTATATTTAAGGAAATTCGCTAAGTTGAAGCAGCTCCTGCGTAACGAATTTTTTATTTAAAAATTTACTCTATCTCGCACCGTTTGAAAGATTAACAGGGATAACAGGTTATAACAAGGATGAATGGAACAAAAATTTATACATGAGATCATTTGAAAAGCTAACACTTTAATACTTCTTTAAGAATACTTATTTCCAGGCTGCAGACTAATTTATAGTACTAATCTCAGTTTTTATCAAAGTTGAAAAAAACCGTTGTTTTTTGACCGTAGTTTTCGATTATACTACTTAACTGAATTTATAAGTTTTGGTACTCATTCAACGCAAAATTCAATGTTCTTTAATTCATTATATTTATGACTTTTCACTAGGATGGCTATATTTAGAAGTTATAGGCCCAAAACAAAAAAAAGTCTGAAAATTCCAAGATTTTTTGCTGCCAAAGGTTGTTCGTGTTAGCATTTTTGTTTGTTACATGTTTGTACCCATATGTACAAGTTAAAAAAAAAAATGCTTCACCACCTTTTGCATCATACAATACCTCTATTGACTGGCGTATAATAGTAAACAATATTAATTTGTAAATTTAATTAGTTTAAATTAATTAGTATTAGCTATATAATCTTGAATATTGCATATTTATATCATGTACAACCGGCCACGTATTTAATCCAAAACTATGGGGAGTTTGGGGAAAATGTTTACGATAATAATTATAACTAACATTGTCTGAAATCAAATGCTTGATATGACAAATAATATACATCTATGATGAAAATCGCAGCCACGACCTCTGACATTCTACAACAACGCTTTGCCTTTGAGCCGCCTGGGATGTTATGGTAGTGTAATGCATATGTTCATTCACTATCTTGATGTCAATGTATAATTAATTTGATTATTTCCTATTTACATATTTTTAAATTTATTTTATTTTTTTGTAAACTAGCGTCTATTTACCCATTACTAGTATGATTGCCTAACGGGTATATTATACTAACGGAAGTGACTAGCGTCTACTTAGTTTGACATTTATATGTCTGAACATTAATAAAATTCTTTGACCCTAATGGTTATATGAAAAATCACCTAGGATGGGAATCGAACCCATGACTTCTGGCATTCTAGACCAACGCTCTGCCTCTGAGCTACTTGAGATGTTCTGGTAGTGAGAACTTCACAAATTGAGGCATTGTCAGCTGTTAGAGCAGTGAGCCCAAGTGGTGTTTGAGACCGTAGTTTATTCTATGTCCAATAAATAAAACACAACGATTGACTTATTTTCCAAAAACTTTTTCTATCTACAATCAGAATTATCTACTACTGGTAGGTGAGTCTTGATAAAACTAAAAGAAAAACTCTAGAAAAACGACAGTTATAGTTTATCCTGGAAGAAAGCATGAAACTAAGATCAAATATGAGAAATAAAAATGGGAATACGTCGTGGAATCATATTCCCTGCATGGAATCAAATTTCTGCCCATTTAAGGAAACTGTATATTAATTCTTGAGCAAAATTTGAAATTCCAAAAATTTTTGAACAACCAAATCATCATCTAAATGTCTACATGTCCATTTCTAAATCGAACGTTGAAACCGCCTTCAAAGTTACAGAATGTCTATGTATATTGACTCCAGGGACTAGGCCATATTTAGTTGCCGACTGCGGTCCAAGGCTACAACAAATTGTTTTCTAAGTATTTTGATCAGCTGAACACGATTTTCGAAGGTGCTTAGTAAAATGGAATGATAAATTGTTATAAAAAAATAAGGGGATGAAATGTTTATGGCATAAAGTAATTTTTTCGGGATAACTATGGGATTTACGAGTCAAAGTACCCGAAAAAAGTTGTGTGCAAAGAAAATTTCATTTTGTTATTTGTTTATAACAAGTTATTTCCTTCGAAAATTGCCTACAGTCGATCAAAATACATAGAAAATACTTTGGTGCATTCGTGGACCTCAATCGTTTACGTAGAGTATCCTAGCCCCCGGAGTAATTGACTGTTCCCTTTTTTTTATCTAGAATGCATATAAAAAGAGTCGAGGAAAAACTGATAAAAGAGTGCGAATATGAATTCTGCATGCATATCTAGTAGAAGATTCACGCTTTCGTCTTGATTGAACCGTATTTATGGCTATAGAGCGGTACAAATATAGTAATATTGATTGGCTTATTTTTGGATTATGCACACATGAATGAATGAATTGGAATTGTATGCATAAGGGGAATATTAGTTCAGGTTATTAACCCGACTTCAAAAAAGGAGGATGGTTCTCAATTCGTCTGTATTTTTTTTTTTTTTTTTTTTTTATGTGTGTCACCTCAGAACTCCAACATTTATGAACCGATTTTGAATTTTTTTTTTTTGTTTTAAAGGGTTTGGTTTCCCATTGGTCCCATTGGCACCAAATCGCATTCTGATGAGGGGATCCCCGAAAAATCGAGGAAAATCCTCATTTTATATGTGATAACCGATTTTTGCGAAATTTTTTTTTTTTTTTGAAAGGGTATACTCATTTATAATGGGAAAATAAGAAAATTTTTTTAAAAACCGACTTCAAAAAAATTTTTTACAAAAAAAAAAACCGACCCCAAAAAAAAAATTTTTTACAAAAAAAAAACAAAATACATGTAAATAAAATTGATAATATGTTATAAAAAAATGCTCTTAAAATTTAAAAAAAAAAAAAAAACGGGTAAAAAAAAGTTTTACAAAAAAAAAACCGACCCCAAAAAAAAAATTTTTACAAAAAAAAAACAAAATGCATGTAAATAAAATTGAAAATCTGTTATAAAAAAATGCTCTTAAAATTAAAAAAAAAAAAAAACCGGGTAAAAAAAAAATGTGTTATAAAAAAATTCACTAAAAATTAGTCGTTTAAGTATGGTCTACCCATATTTAGATAAATAAAACTAGTTATAGAACTTTAGAGTCACTAAAAAGCGAGAAATAAACTATATTTTGACAAAATGGAAACCCGACTTCAAAAATAAAATATTCTATAACAAAAAATGCACTAAAAAGTAAAAAAATAATTGCATATTCTTGTGCCAATTTTAGTTCACCTAAGCAAAAATTTTTAAATATATATGTACAATTATTGTTATTTTTGGAGGCGGTGTCAGGATAGAGAAATTCACATAATTTTTGGACACCGCCTCCAAAAATAACAATAATTGTACATATATATTTAAAAATTTTTGCTTAGGTGAACTAAAATTGGCACAAGAATATGCAATTATTTTTTTACTTTTTAGTGCATTTTTTGTTATAGAATATTTTATTTTTGAAGTCGGGTTTCCATTTTGTCAAAATATAGTTTATTAATAATACAATTTGTTATTATTATGTATATCAAATACCCTACCACTATCTAATATACAGACCAATATAATTTACTTAGATGCATCCTATCCATTATATATCGATAGTTTGGGAATTGAATGGCACTTCTAAGTATATCCAGGAAACTAAACTAGTGTTTGAGATAGTTGATATTACTAAAGGTTGTTATGAAAGTACTGGGGACAAATAATCCAAAATTAATGGTAAAGTTCGTGTAACTCAAAATACACGAATTCGACCAAGATTTTTTAAATTAATTGTTAATTATTAATAAAATTATTATCAAATAAAATAATAAAAAAAAAAAAATCCATTATTAAAAATTAAAAATTATTATTTTAATATTAATTTAATTATTATTATTTACTTTAATTTTTATTAATAATTATTTATTTAATTTTAATTACACTGGCGTTGCCAAACCTACTGTGACAATCTAAAATATAAGTGACCATTTGTTAATCTATAAATTTAATTATCTTAGAAACCAAAAACAGGATTGTTTTGAAATATGGTCTAGGTATTTAGTAGACTTTGATAATTATTATGACAGTTTCATAAACCTGACATTTCTGGTGGTCGAGATATAGATTTTGCATTAATGTTTTTACCGCCTAGTTCATTTAAGCTATGTAAAAATCTCTTAAAAATCGCCACTTTAATATTTTTTTACTCAAAAATTAAAAACAGGATCAAGTTTTCAAACTTTGACACGATATTCTTTATTATTGAAATAATAAGCTGTCAAATTTTGAAGAACCTATCATTAAATTGAAATTTCTTCATAACAACCTTAATAGTTGAATGAATACATTAGATCTCTTTTTATTGTATAGAATGATCCTAAAAAACAACTAATTAATAAATGTCTTCCCCGCCGAATTTTCACGCTAACTGGCTGAAAATATTGTGTATTTGTATCATAGCTCTGAGATGTATTAGATATACCTAGATGTACTTAGATGCCCTTAGATGTATTAGATATACCTACATATACTTAGATGTGTTAGATATATGCATCGGAAACTGTGTATTTCGATTTTTTCCCCGCAATTTTACTGCAGTCCTCGATGCACTTATATCTAATACATGTTTATATCAGTATCAAATATAAGTACACCACCCGTTCATAAAAATTGAATCTGTTTAAATATTCTAAGGGTGGATCCACACTATAGTGTCGATCACGGTTCGTTCTCGGTCCGATCTTGGTCTGATAAAGTCTAATCATGTTCACTTTAACAATCTCAGTTCAATCAGTTCACGATTCAGTCTTGAACCGTCAATAATCGAAGTCGGATGTATTTGGCTCGTAATAAATAATAAAATTATAAAACGTTATAAAAGGATGTAATTGCTTGTAATATTTTCGACCGAAAAATGTCATAGAACTTTTCGATTGAAGAATTAGCTATTATATCTCTTAAATTATATCTTAAATTATATATTATAGCTCTTATATTATATTAAATTAGCTATTATATCCCTTCAATGGGTAATGAAGAGATATATAAAGATCCTCGTTTCTATTTAAATTACATAGAGTCTGTAAAGTAGATGTTTGTTATATTAAATAATTATTATTTAAATAAATATTGATCTTTATTAATTAAAATTGACATTTTTAATTTCATTTATGAATTGTTATTATTTTTATGTGTAAATTACCAAGGTTGTTAACATTCACAGCAACCGTGATAATAGAGAGAAGTTATAGTTGAAATGCAACAGATAAAAATGATGAACAAAATTATAATAATAATTTAATGATGAAGCGACACCGCCACAAGTCCATATTGCTGTCAAATCTATAACATAAACTGTCCCATGTGTCCCTCACTCAAATTTACTAAACAAAATTTTCAGAATATAAAATATACATCAAATATATGATATTAAAAAAGTTAATAGCATTTTATATTATTACCAATCAGTTAGAAGTCAAATGGATCAGCATTCTGAAATTAAAAAAGAAGATTCATTAGGTTTTTATTTTCAAATTTTATAAAATAATAAAATCTTAACAAATAGTTTGATATTCGAAATTAAATAATTTCGATATATTATGTGCATATATTAAGTAATCAATTTCTTTTGTGTTATTTGGTACCCTTGGCCACAAAAGTAGTGCTAATTTAAAAAAAAAAAAGTTTTTTTTGTAAACTTGCGTCGATACATCCATTATTGGTTTGGTTGCCTATCGGTTATATTACACAAACGGAATTAACGAGCGTTTATTTAATTTGACGTTTAGGTAATATATCTAAACATTGATAACTTTCTTTGACATCAAATGCTTGGTATGCAAAATCATACATATTTAGGATGGGAATCGAACCCACGACCTTCAGCATTCTGAACCAACTTGGACATCTCGTAGCCTATGTGCTACGAGATGCTATGGTGGTGGAATGTATATGCTTTCTCACTATCTTGATGTCGTTGTATTATTAATTTTTAAATTTTGTTTTTGTAAACTTGCATCAATTACTTCATTGTAAGTATGGCTGCGTTTCGGTTATATTATACGAACGGGAGTGACTTGCGTTTATTAAAATTGACATTTAAGGACGTTGGAAAGAAAAAAAATGCAGAGTAGTTCGTGTAAATTACATATGTTATAAAAAAAGTCAATAGGAATTCATTGGTATGCTTCAAACTGTTAGTTCAAATGCATTTTTTCGTTTTTTTTTGATATTGAAAATCATACTTTTAACATTGGGTCTTATGGAGAAACTACAAATTTAATCTTTATAATCGAATAAAACATAGTTTACAATGCAGAGAAGTTTTAATAAAACTATGTAAATTGTTATTAAATAAACAAGGATTTATTTGAGCCAAAGATTAAGGTATGTTCAAATGCATTTTGGATAGTAATAATGAATTATTTAAGTAATTCTACCATTTTAGAGAAGCAAAACACAAGATGTGTCCTTCGATATTTACATTTTTTACATAACATAATTGATTATTTTTCGAATGTTATTTTTCGAGTGATAAATTATACTTATAGTAAAAATTTGGATGTAATTCATTCGCTACTTTGGTGAAGTATAAACATGAATTGTTTTTTGTAAACTAGCGTATATTTATTTCCATTGTTAGTTTGGTTGCCTTTCGGTTATATTATACCAACGGAAGCGACTAGCGTTTACTTACTTTGACATTTAAGTAATATGTCTGAAAAGTAATATGTCTGGTAGAGCATTGGTCTAGAATGCCAGAGGTCGTGGGTTCGATCCCCATCCCTAGATGTGTATGATTTTTCATATCAAGCATTTGATGTCAAAAAAATGTTATAAACATGAATGTTATGCAACAATAAAATAAGGGAAGTAGCTAAATATTCTGAAATGAAATGTTTCAGTGGTTTTGTGTTGATTTTACCATAGGAAACAAAGTATCATAGATAGTATTATGATGATATATATATATATATATATATATATATATATATATATATATATATATATATATATATATATATATATATATATATATATTTATTCTGTATTGTCGAATTGAAAATTGAAAATGCCTGTTATCGATATTGATGCTAAACTCTCTGACACTTCTATCACTTCTATATACAACAGAAACATGGCATAATGAACAAAGAGGATTTAAAACTGTGGTAGTAAAATGTTCTGATAGTTAGTTGATGCGAATGACTATAAGAGAGAATATGGGGGTACTTCGATTAAAACCCTATTCTATATATTATAGTCAATGCTCATCATCGATACACAAAGCCATCTATATATTAATGGTATTATCGAATATGTATAGTTATCTTGTTCCAAAGTGTTTGGTAACTAGCCGAAAAACATTAAATTTGTAACGAACGAGCTACGTATACTAAGCGATGTTTCGAATATTTCTGTAAATGTTAGAGTTACAAAAATATGATCAGGAGGATTTAGATTAATATTTCCTCCTCCTTCTAAGACCTTCCTAGACCCCTCTACCGATTTTGCCTATTATAATGAGCTGAAGTTCAAATTTTAATGATGGTCATTTTTGACATCTGGGTATGTTCGATGAAAATTTGATAAAATGTTCATCGAACATTTCTCTTATCACTTTTCGGTACAAAATTTACACATTTTCTCCAAAAATTTCGCTGATGAGGCTATATTGTAGATCATTTCCTATGATTTCAATCAAAATTATTCAAAAAAAACATTCTTTAGTTATTAGCAATAGGAACTTGATTGTTGTATCTTTTTATGAAATATTTTGAGTCAGTGAAAGGTAACTATAAAAGAAACACAATACCTATTGACATGATTATTTCAAGATATTGAGTGTTTGCTTATTAGGATTATGGCATCTGGTGGCAATAATTAGAAACAGAAGACTCAGGCTGAACTGCGATAGTTACAAATGCGTTACTGGGCTTAGATTAATAAAATAAACAAAAAATTATTATTTTGCTATTGAAACTCATATTTTTTATGAAAAATGTTGAAATGTAGCCTGATTAAAGCCGCCATTTTAAAATATGACGCAATGAGTAACTTTACCAAGACTGGTTAACACAATAAATGCACTGGGTAAAATTTTTAGCAATAAAGGTATCTTGATCGTTGAAGTTTGTATTCTTTTGTAATATGGATCTCAAAAGTAGCGTTCTTTGAATAAAATTTGTTAGTATATTTATGTAGACCAACTTAAAAGCTGTACTCTTGCACAGTAAATCAATTTTTTCCATACGATATTCGTACGAGTTTGAGTTTAGTATAAGATCAAAATCCATATATGTGCATTTAGCCTATGATGTAATAAAAGAAATGAAAACTTGTGAGAATAACAACTAACTGAGTTAATTGCTTAAAAACCCGTTATGTCTAATTTCAAACAAAAGTTATTTATTAGACAGGAACATTTATTTGCTCTAAATTTTTTAATTTTTTCTTTAATTTTCACTTACAGAATCAACGATGGGAAATTTTCTCCTGTTGAGGCAAATTATGAGAAATCTATTGAGATTATGAAAAAAAGTTTCTGCCAAAAAATGTTTTTAAAGAGAGGAAAGTTTTTTGTAGCAAAATTTATTTGTTTTCTATCTCTTACGGTTTCAAAGACATATATATTTCCACCATGGCGGGGAGATACACTTTCCGATTTTGTCCATTAACGAACTTGACTTTACTTTATAGTTCGCCAACACACATACAAAATTTAGGCTCGTCATCTCTTTTTGTTTTTGAGTTATCGTATTGACAGATACACAACTAAACTTAATCTGGTACTTAATCTGGTGGTTAATCTGGTCGGAACCTGGTATATTATATATACCGGGTATAAAAAAATGTATATATATATATATATATGTATATATATATATCGAAATACTAAAAAATACAATGAGAAAACGGCGGTTTATCATTAAATATCACAACAATAATTAAGAATATACAACACACTATATTTGTCATTAATTTTTAAAATTTTTAATTATTGCTCACAACGAACTAATATGGATATCAGAAAGTCCTCTTTGATCTATTTTGGTTTTAATATACGGATATATTTGGAACACATAGATGATACATTTTTAGTAGCTTCCTGCAACAATGTTATTTTACTTGTAGCGGTCTATATATATCCTATCAAAAGATCAAAGATAAAATAGGAAGTGGGTTTTTCTTAGAATATACGTTATATCTGAAAAGCAAGTACTATAAGAATTTTTACTTGTTTATTTAAAATCAATTACAATCTTCTAAATTGATATGTAATTTCTATCCGACGTGATGTGAGGGTGACCAAGTTTTCGAATACAAAAATAATTGATATTCCAGCAAAATAAAAAATGTTTGCCTACAAAACTAGTGAACTCTATGTAAGAGAATTACACAATAAATATATACCCAATCATTTGCTCACTTTTGTTAATATGGATATATATTTATTGTGTAAGTTTCTTAGTTGCAGGATATTTCATACTTAAGTTGCAAATGTATTTCTTTGTAATCCTTAAATAATCTTGTAAATCACAGTACAGTATGTTTCTATGCTTAAACTTGGTCTGACGCACTACGCTATGTGATCATTTATTTGTAACAGAAATCGGTAGTTCTAGATCTTAAGAATAAAATAGCCTTAGCAAAAATTTCATAAAGTTCTGCTAATTTTGCTTTATCCATTTTTTGCATATACAGGATTTATTGGAAAATTATTTTACTGTCGGGCACGAAAGTAGACAATACAAACCGCTAGTGAAATTTTTGGAGTTCTAAACTGAAGGCATAATCGAGTATAATACAAAAATAGAAGATACATTAATTCTTGGCACTAGAAACGGATATTCAAACGTTTGAAACCATTATGAAAACGTATGCATAATAATCACTACTTTCCATATTAAATGAAACAAAAAGTTCGAATTTAACCTTACTCTAAGCGTGAGATTCATGATTACGATATATGAATAAAATTTGGTCAAACATAGGTATTGTCATTGTAATTCAGATGTTATTTTTTTTATTTTCGTTAAACAAATGTTTACATTACTTTTGTGTATACACATTTTTTGATAAAACTGTCGTGAAAACAACCACTAAATGGTAGTATTTCCCATTTAAACAGAATAGACTTTGTTCCTACATATTAGGAAAGGACGAAATTCTACACGGAGATTTTTTTCTAAATACCAAGTAAAAATCTATCTATCAAAGTAAAAATATTACTAGAACAACGTCAATGATTTGGAAGCATTATGACACAGCTTTAGTTTGAGTCTGAAGATATATTCTACATTAACTTGATAATTTTTTATTTCAAATATTAAAATATGATTACATTACAAAAATCGTTGACAGAAAGGCCGGTTACACACACGCCGTATTTGTCCGTGGGGGAGAATTCATCATCGTCGCCGTTCACCAGCCAAGTAGCCGCGCTTGTAAAGGCGTTGTGTGTACTTCGAACTGGGTGTTTATGGGTTCAAATGGAATAAAGGGGGTGGTTAATTGACTAAACTGTCGGTGTATGGACAAGAACGAAGTAACCGGCTATGCTTGAGAAGGATTTCTGCAGTTTCCTTCACGAACTCCTGATGAGTATTGGCATAGTTCCTATCGAAGTCGGCTGCGGCCGCACATCGTACCAATTCCTAGTATACATAGAAAATTTCTTGTCCTTCACTCACATCCACATATCCTTAGGCATCACAATGGACCTTATGGTCGAAGTGTGTCCCGTTCAGGACAGCCCACAGATGTAGAGCTTATACATTAAACAAACAAAAAATACGGTCGGGAAATTTGCCGTCAGCGGTAGCTATGCAGTCTTCACTTAGTGTCACTGATAGACCGGAAAGACCGGAAATATTACCGTCACGGTCGCTTTGAAGCATTCGCGTACGTGATCAAATGCACATTTACATACTGTTTCTACGATACCATAGCTTTTGTACTAGAAAAATATCACCATGTAAGTTGATAACAAAACCATTGAATACTAATAGTTTTTAGTTCTTATCTAAAGTATATTGAAAATTATTATGTATATGTAAAGGCAGGTAATATTTCTGAACGAACAATTTAACGCTGAACATATCCACTATACGCATCATTAATGTTACTTGTGCTAAAAGCTTATAGTATCCTTGCCATTATACAAGTATGTTGATACTACTTTATGAGAAGATAATAGTTTTTTAACACGCATCAATTTTTATTTTATTCAATAATACTTTCTTTGTTTAGTTATATCATTGTGTTTCCGCACTGTAAAAGTAACATAGGGGCACCACAACGCCAAGTGGTTGTACCAATGCTACCTTCAGGTGAATGATTGGTAATTAAAACTGAATATCTAAAAATTCAAATGATGAAACTATTCTTGCTCCTAATTTTTTCGTAATTCGGTACAAGACGTGCATACTTACTGGAAATAAAATAATTCGTTCATCAACTGAAATATTCTCTTTTTATTTCAATCTCGGGAAATATGTTGTGTGTGTGTGTTTGTCCGAAATTTTCATTACTGGATAAATTGTCATTATGACTCCAAAAAAACTATCTATTCTGACGGCTATACGGTTTTCTGAAGATATTGATAGGCAAACCTTTTTTTGAAAGTATTTTCATGAACTGAATAGTTTCGCTACAATTTCAGCTCAAACATGTATAACTACTCTTAATTATAGCATCTTGATACACTACTTTGTTTTGACCAGTCAGGTGGATGCGCTGTCAAAAGCACTCTGCTTGGAACTGATTGCCAGTTCAAATCGCGACAGTTTCTATCAATCGGTTCCTATCAAAGTCGGCTTCAGCCGCATCGCCTACAAATTCCTAGTAAGTTAGAATAAATAATTGGTGGTCTTTGTTATATACCGTGGAGCCTCAAAAACGGATGTGAAACCCCAATATTATCATTATTATTATTATATAAATAAAAAAAAAAGGTTTTCAGAATTATTGATAGAGAAAAAATTAATGCGCCAGCCAACAGAGTCGTTATGAAAATTCTTCACCCATGAAAATTGGTTCAGTAGTTATTGTGTAAATCACAAGTATAGATAGCCACATACAAAGATACCTTCAAATATAATTACGATAATTTTATATTCGAAAAAGCTTTCCAAAAAAATTTAATTTATAAATGTATGTAGGCAAAATAATGTTTTTGTAAGCTGGGGTACGAAAAATAAACTTTTATAAACGAGATTCAAGCAATATTCATAGCAATCACAATAAAATTTATCAGTTATTTTTCTCTGTTGAGTACCTGGATGTACAGAGGTGATGGGATGTCTAGAGTCGTGATATTAACAAAAGATAGTAATTTCACGATTTATAAAATTATTTTTTTCATTAATATTTTATTTAATCCTATTCGTAAATATATATATATATATATATATATATTTATTTATTAAAGCATAAATTCCCATCAGGCATATAATATTGTAAACTGAAATGTTTTTAATAATAATAAAGTTTATGAAAACAAAAAATGAATTTTTAATTGGATGAATTGTTTTCAAAAATTTTCATTCTATCATAAAATTGTTTTCAATTTAATTTTTGTTATAATTTTTTATTTTATTTATACATTTTATGGGAATTGTTTATATTATTTTATTTTTGAATATTTTCTATAAACCCTTTTAAAATATTCAATATGATTTTGATAGCGAAAATATATTTATAATTATTAATCTATTTATAAAACTTTTAAAATTATATTTTGACTTTACTTTATGTGTCGTAAATAAGAACATTAATCATCAAAATGTCTTGGTGAACATAATTCAAAATTTATTTTATGTCAAAGAATGTTATCAGTGTTTCGGCACTGTCAAATGTCAAATTAAGTGAATGTTAGTCACTTTCGTTGGTATAATATATATTATATCCGAAAGGCAACCATACTTAACATGGGTAAATAGACGCTAGTTTACAAAAAAACAATTAAAAAATATGTGAATAGTAAATTGAATAATTGAATAACATTTCGTAGCTGGCCCATCGGGCATACGGCGGCCAAATGTACAACGGATCATGTGCAGGGCGTTTTAAATTGCGCCTTTCTTCTTTTTAACAATGCTTTTATTAGCTTGACATGTGTGTGTATATGAATGTAATGGAATGTTAAAAGTGATTTTTCACTCGCTTCCGGACGTCTGAACAATTTGAAAATTTGCGGACGTATTAAGAACCGGTGACAATACAATAATATAAAAAAAATTAAAAAAAAAAAATTTTAGTTTATTAATAGCCAAAATACAAATTTGCATATTAGTTACTTATATATAATGATTTATAGTGTGCTAGTATAGTTTATAGATTCCATAGAAATGTCATCAACAAAATAATTAATCGACATTAAATTCCTATGCTATATTCGATATATACTTTCTTTGGTAAGAATTGGATTCATTCCATTACTCGTGGGAATAATAATGAAAAATGAAACTTTAACACAAAAAAATAATTTTGATTTAAGACTAAAAACAAAAAATTAAATTTAGAGTTTAAAAAACTGAAAAAACATGCTTTTATTGGAATATGAACTAAAAAATGCAAAATAATTTAAAATAGAATAAAGAGATTGACAACAAAATTAACTTTAATGTAAACAAAATCATGGGGTGCTCTCTACTTAGTGTTGTAGAAGAAGAGTCATTATCAATGCGTAAATAAAGATCACCCTATGCTTTTGTTTACATTAAAGTTAATTTTGTTGTCAATCTCTTTATTCTATTTTAAATTATTTTGCATTTTTTAGTTCATATTCCAATAAAAGCATGTTTTTTCAGTTTTTTTAAACTCTAAATTTTATTTATATTATTTTTTGTAGAATTACGATGGTTTTATTTTCAATGGCAACTTAATATTTTGGAATTGTCATTGGTAAACGAGCCGAAAAGTTTTTGATTAAAATTGATTAAGAAGCTAAAAATTCTTGTTGTATTATTCCTATACTCGGCCTCGAACTTTCTGTTCAACTCAATCATTTTGCATGTCATTAAGTGAACAATGAAGAATATATGACATCATTCTTTAGGTGTCTTTGTACCGATAGAAAAATGGTGATTTATGGGTTTCTAGAAGGCTTTTAAGGAAGGAAATCTTGGAGTATTACACAAAATCCTTACCGTTATATATTCTAAATTATGTATCACATAGGCACTCATAAAAATAACATAATTTTGTTGTGGTAATAAAACATTATATGTTTATTTTCATTTATTTAAAATATAAAAACGCTGTAAATAACTTACACAAGAGTTTATATATCAACTTCAAAGCCTCAAAATGGATTCTCTTAAATAGGTCTTTTAATGAATTTCGATTAGATAGCCAAGAAATTTTCAGCATGTAAGCCTTTACCTAATTATACCCGGTAGAGTTTTAGTGTCGACGTTTTAACGGCTGCCCGTATGCATGATAGCTCAACATAATAGCTCAAAAACGAAAAGAGATAATGAGCTGAAATTTTGTATATATGTTCTAGAACTAAAAAGTAAGATCAAGATTAATGGGCATAGAATAAAAACGATCATGTACTCCCCCACAAAAGAGAGGAAATATATAAAACCGTGAGAGATAATAAAAATTTTTGTTTGAAACTTTTTTTCATAAACTCAATAGATCACTCATTATTTGTGCTCCACCATTGCCATCCCTGGCGAAAAATGTCATTGATAGCCAAAAGATGTTCTTTTATTTCAAAATAAACTTTCAACTTTGTATTGAAACATTTTTTCGTAAATTCAATACATACCGGGTATTTTAGCAATTAACCCAGTTAATTGCTATTTTCACTTGTTTTTTTTTTGTCTCAGTTGATAACAATACTTTATTTGATATTTATAATGTATATAAAATAAACTAAACGGACGGTATTTAAGTTCTTACATAAATTTTATGTCGACTATATTATTATTCCAATATTTTTAAGAAACAATTATTTGTAGGTATATATTTATTTATAGGAAAATTTTTAATGGATACTTTTTAGGTAATGTAACAAATAAAATATTTATGTCAGAGATTTTATAATGTAATATTTCCCATCATCATAGACATGTAAAGCATTATAGCGTTCCATTTTTTTTTAGTTTACACCTTAAGAATCGATTTCAATTTAAAGCTCCCGGTACGACAATTTGATGGGTAGTGAGAAAAGTGTTTAAAAGAAACGGTTTTGTTTTTTTTGACAAACACTTTATATGCTATCACATTCAATTTGAATTTATGATGTTTTACAATATCTTTTCAGATTGATTTTACATTAAATTTTTGTTTTTCGTTGGTCATTATATTATTTTAAGAAAAAAAAATCAAAATAATTTTGAATTGTATATTATGTGTAAGCTCCTAAAAAATAACTATTAAATTATTATAAATGAATTAATGTCAGCGCCATCTAAGCAGAATATTTCAAAATTAACTATTCGTAACATATACGTAGCGTACAGTAGATGGCAGCACATGTATTATTCTGTTAGCGCCATTTATACAGAATATTTCAGAATTAAATAATATATAAGAGTAAACCCCATTGCGCGTCAGTGCTGACACGCAAAATCTATATACAGAGTTAAAAGTTTTTTATATTGATGTCGAGCATTTCATCAAAAAGTGAAAGAAGATAAGATAAGGATAAACATTATTTATTCTCATTTATTTAATAATTTCGAAATAAACAACTCTGCAAACGATCCACTTTTATTTTCCCAATGATATTACTCAGGTATGGTAATAGTTTTTATCGGGAAATCCAAAAAATTGATTTCCTAAAACTCGTGGCTCCCATCTAAACATATATTCTAAGAAGAAACCAGAGTGGCTTAGTTTATCTCAAGTATATTCTAAGACTAAACAACTCAATTTAATTTCCTACCGCTTCCAGTTCTTCATAATATTTATCAAAACTTCTACCAAATTTAAATTTCAGAGAATATTTTCGAATATATTCGAATCTATATAAAAAATACTAGATATACTAGATTGTATTATCACGTGACATTTAGTTTGCAAAATTGCAAAGTATTAACTCTTAAGTGAAATAAATGCTATAAATAAAAACAGCTTCTTTAAAGTCTCTTCTAGTATAAATATATGTATGTCAATGAGTTTTATGATGCATCTATTATACAATTTAACGATTTCGTATATAATTTTTCATTGCCGATTAAAGATAATTTTTTATTTGACAGTAGAAATAAAGTGTGTATATAATATGAGTGGTGTTTAAATAAAAATAATAGATGTCTTAAATAGGCCTATAAAATGTTTTTTTTTTTTGTTAATGTTTTTCTCGATTTTTTTATTGGTCTCCAAAAATATTAAAAAATAATATTTACGTCTCTTTTTAAATGGATATTTTTAATACATACACACATATATATATATATATATATATATATATATATATATATATATATATATATATATATATATATATATAAGAAAAAGCCAAAATTTTCAAAGTAAAAATGTTTTTCTTTAATTCTTTATTTATTCAAATGTTTCGTTTCATGTATTTGGTTTTTTCAAGCAAGAAAATTGTATAAAAACAAATAAGAAATGAAAAGTAATAACCTTTTTGTTTAATATACCAGAAAATGAGGTAGACAAGTTTTTTTTCGCAATAATCATTAAAATATTATTATTTTATTAAAGAGAAAGGAAAAAAATACCCCAGTTTATATGAAAAATAGATTTTTAGTCCTATCCGATATATAAAGGATTTATTTTTTATTGGTTAAATTGATTTATTTTTTACGCAATTCTCATTTCAAGCACTTACCCGTAATTGTATCTTATACACTCGACCAAACAAATGGTGTCCTTTTTTAAAAATTTTGTGGTCGATTTGTGTCGAATCTATTTGTTTTTCGAAAAAATGCCTCGACTAAAAGCTCTTGAGCATAAAGATTCTAACATCTCTTTGAAAATATTTTGAAAACAAAATGGATTTGACACAAATCGATTGTAAAGTTTTTAAAAAAGGACACAACTTGTGTGGTTGAGTGTACATAGTGTAATTTAGACTTTTGAATTCGAGTTCTGTAGAATCCACTTCACAAAACTTAAATTTCAAATATTTCCCCAATTCCTAGAAAAATTATTTGTATTTTATAAATACGTATTTCGCCTACAACGTAGTCATCATCAGTAAGAATTACCTAATCGTAACTATCTCTGGGATATGGAGTCAGAGATATGTTGCTCGTTCCTAATTTGGTGCGCGTCTCACAGTAATATTTAAAAAGTTTTGTATTTTATATGATCTGACTGAATTAGTACCTGAAGGATTATTTGAGTTGACTGACCAATTAAGGGATTAAATGTGTGAAGAGCCTAACCCATTTATTGGCGGTAACCTTTTTTGACCATGCGGTGTTGTTTTTTCAATAAGGTAAGGGTGTTGATCGAAGCTAACCTTGATTTTCAGGTATTAAATTTCTGAAAATAGTTTAATTTTATTAAATCAGAATTTGGAAATCGGCCATTGTTTTAATTCATTATCTGTTTTCTTAATCTGTGTATGTAGATACTTTCGTATGCATCTAATTCTGTGGGGTTTTGTACCGATTTTAGTAGTTTTAAATTAAATTTGTCAATTTTGTGGTTGTTCTTAATAACGTGTGTAGCTATACACGATTTTTCGATTCTCCCAAATTTCACGTGGGTCAGATGTTTTTGATTCGAGTTCCGATTTCTGCGACGACTTTGACCAACATCAATTTTCGAACAATTTTGACAAATGACCCCATATATGCCCCATTGTTTTTCACAGATTATTTTATCCTTAAGGTTGTCCAGTAACTGTTACAAATGGATAATTTCAATTGAAAGTTGATCGAAGCTAACCTTGATTTTCAGGTATTAAATTTTTGAAAATGGTTTAATTTTATTAAATCAGAATTTGGAATCGGGCCATTGTGTTAGTTCATTATCTGTTTTCTTAATCTGTGTATGTAGATACTTTCGTATGCATCTAGTTCTGTGGGGTTTTGAATCGATTTTAGTAGTTTTAAATGAAATTTGTCAATTTTGTGGTTGTTCTCAATAACGTGCGCAGCTATACACGATTTTTCGGTTCTCCCAAATTTCACATGGGTCAGATGTTCTTTGATTCGAGTTCCCATTTGGCGACGACTTTGACCAACATCAATTTTCGAACAATTTCGACAACTGATTCCATATATGCCCCATTGTTTTTCACTGTTAATTTTATCCTTAGGGTTGTCCAGTAACTGTTATAAATGGATAATTTCAATTGAAAAGAGGACTATCTGCTTGATCTCGTTTGACATGATATTTTGTTGATAGTTTGCTGTGAAAGTATTAAAATTATTCGATGTTGACAGTTGTTCAAACTTTAAATTATAAGTTATCAAACTTAAATTTCAAAAAATTTGAACTTATAATTTGAAGTTTGAACGATTGTCATTATCGAATAACTTTCATACTTGCATCATTATCGTTACGTGATTAATTATTTATATGTACTTTTCCAAGATCTTTATGCATTTTTCAAACAAGCAACCAACAATACACTAAAGTTTCGTGTATAATACATCCGACGAAAAACACAAATGTGAGAGAAACCAAGTTTTCGCATCAAAAAAGTAGTCAAATCTATGGAAGGGCCAAGTTTATTAACAAAAGTGAGAAATTAAAAGTTTCTTAGGTGCAGGATATTTCATATTTTAAACGAAGGGGCTAATCCTTCAATTGTCAAATTAAAGGGCCTAAAACTATATATATATCTATTTAAGGTTCATCCTGCAAGCATTTCAACTGAAATTAACAATATGCAATGAAAATATAAATTACAAAATATTTATCTAAAAAAATAATTTGTTCTAATTCAAAATCCCTAACACTCAGATGAAAATCAATTTGTTTTAGTTCAATATAGTTATCTTTATTCAATGGAAACTCATTTATATGAACCTATACACAAAATGAAAAATCCATTAACTTTTCTTTTTAACTGTATGTTTTGGTTTATTTTAAATCTATAATAAATATAAAATAAACATATGAAATCATGAGAAAAAACGCGCTTCATTCACCCTTCAAATTTGAGGTTTTCCATTTCGAAAGATGTAGTAAGCCGAAAAACGAATACAGTAAATTCCGTCGGTTTTCCGTTGACCTTAGAATATTTTTTCATCGACCGTCTAGCTTCTAGTCTAATACATCATATTCTAGTCAAAAATTTGCAGTTTGCGAACAGTGACAAAAATAGGCTTGCTCAAATCATATTGAATCAAATCGATTGAGAATTTGTTGGAAGCTTAAAGTAACGTTCTAGATGGAACACAATTTCATGAGGAGCTGATCAGATTTTTTTTACTATGAGGATGGAGGTAAGTGTGGTACACCGTTAAAATTCGATTCGATCGGTTGGTAAAAGTACGTACATTTAGATTTTGAGATACAGTGAGTTCTTCTGATCACTTGGCAGAAACAACGGCTGTATTATAGTGGTTTTCGCAATTAAGTAGCATTAAGAAATCTTTTTCAGAGTCGGTTATTTTCAAAAAGCAAACCTTTTACCCAAGAAAATCAATAGTTTGGCTTCATTTTTCATCATTTTACTATAATTTACCTTTTTCTTGTTTTGAAGAGATACCCGTTTTTCAATTAATCCGGACAATTATACTCTAAATATTTTTGATGCCGCGAGACCAGACGAAAATAGCATGTCTATTCTATTGCATTGACTTGTAATTTTTTATCGTCTCGTCTCGTATCGTTCTAGCAGTTCAATATTGTATTGAAAAATACATACTTAAAAAAAAATTATTTTAAAATATAACTTCAAAATCTTATTTCTATTCATATAAAGTGCATATTTTTATAATTTATTTAATTTTTATATTTAAAAAATAAACCCAAAATCATTTGCTGTTTTGTGATTAGTACCTATTTACAGATTAAAAATCTATAGAGATTGAAAGAGAGTACTATCGTCTGTATCTTAAATATTTATCGAAAATCAAGATTCTAATTTTCGCCTCGACTCTCGCTGACTGATTCTCGTCTCGTCTCGTTTCTCTTGTCTCTCATGGTATCACAAGTTGTTGATATATATAATATAAACTCTTGTGTAAGTCATTTGCAACGGGTTTTTTTGTTGTTGTAGGTATGACAAAATTTCCCTAGATCAGAGAAAATTTCTATAAAATATAGATTTTCGCAACATATAGATTTAGATTCAATCACTCTCTCCTTATATGTATTCCACAATTTTTAAATTAAATTATTATATATTATGTTATAGTATTGTGTTTGATATCATAGTATTGCCAATTATACAGTACACTACCTGATACTAGCGGCTTCTTTTGGCTCCCCGTTTTATTGTTATACCTCCGGCTTCCATCATTTTAAGAATAAAAGCCTCAAAATACTTTCCCTCCGTTTCCACTACTGTAAATATTTATCGCCACTTCCGCCAAATTTATATTCAAGCGAATATTTTCAAATTCTATCTCTCATAGCGATAAAACAAGTACAAATTTAATCATAAATTTTAGAACAAAAAAATGTTCATAAAATATTTATTTATAATATTTACGTTCAAAACAATTAAAATTAGTTTTTTAGTTTTGTTGAAAAAAGTAAGTAGATAACAGAATTCAAAAAACGATTTAAAACCTAGTGAAAATTATAAATAACTGAGTTAATTACTTAAGTACCCGGTACATTCTGAATTTATAAAAAAAATTTCGAACCAAATTTGTTAATTTCTAAAAAAGAAACATTTTCTGTCCTTGAATTTTTGTTCTATATCTTACGGTTTTAAAGATAGGCAGTTTTGTCCAGTTTGCCCAAATATAGTCCAATTTTGCCCATTCACGAACTTGACCTTTCTTATAAGAACACACATACAAAATTTCAAAATTTCGGCTTGCTATCTCATTTCGTTTCGTTTGACAGACACATCTGCGGAAATGGACTAATTAGGTTTATGAATACCTATACCAAAATCTTGCTAATCTCAAATATTTGTTTTATTTAATTGAATAAAATTAATTAATTCATTTTTCTGAATACTTGTGAAGTTGATCATTATTCATATAAAATTCAAAATTACTCAATCAATTTAATAATTAAATTTTATATGAATAAAGAATTGTAATTTTATATATGTTTTATGTACAGAACCTGAAGAAGCTGAAAAATAAACAGCGAAACGTCGCGAATTTGAAGGCTAGCTGATTAGCACATTTCTTTGATCCCAATTACCTCTTATCATTTCACCATTTTATAATATATATTTCAGCATTTTATTATATATATATATATATATATACATATATATATATATATATATATATATATATATATATATATATATGTATATATATATATATATATATATATATATATATATATGTCTATATCAAGAAGTGTGTGAATGTATATATATATATATATGTCGGAAGTTGAATTTGTGCAAAGGACAAATTCACATTTGAAGATTTTTAAACACTTACATTTATAAGTGCTATAAAACTATTTTTTAAGAAAAGGGTTTATTTATTACAGTATGTCCGACATAAAAGGATCCGCCTGACATAGAGGCCCGGAAATTAGATATTATCGATACTTATATATTCTTAGAATAAAATAAATTGTCTATTATAAGTGCAATAAAGAATAATTTCTTTAAGATTATCAATTAACACAGTAAGTATGGGTTCGGTTGGACGGGACACATGTCTCTACTTAGACGCAAATTGTACGGTACGAATGTAATAAACCAATTTTTTGTGATATACCTGAGATGGTACATAAATATGATGTAGTAATAGGATGACCCCTTTCCAATATTTTTACAAACATCAAGGAAGGGGGAGGAGTTTCAAAAAGGAAGCAGGACAGTCAGTTCTGAGAGGACAGCACCCGAGTACAGACCGTATCGTGCAGTTGCGTATTAGTATCAACTGAACTCTGCTGAAAGTTACATGAAAATAGCATCACATGGAAATAGTGTTTGGATTATTGGTAGCCCTTTTGGACTAGTATAATTAATTATGTTTATTGATGAGATAACCGTGGTATGGCATTTGTTAGTATTATTCGTGTTGTATCTGTATTGTTAACTGGAGCTAACTTACCGTGTCGTAGGTTGAACTAATTGTAATTACTAATTGTGAAAGTGCGGGACACCGGGTATTATTGTAGACTAGTGCGTGTTTGTGAAAATGCATCTTTCAGTGTGCTATTGGAAAATTGGTAAGTGTTTGTATTTTATAAAAACAACAATGCCTGACAACATATATACTGGTTCAAACGACCATAATCCCAATTATGTAACTCCGACATCAGAAGTGGGATCAGTGCCTGGTATATCATTGCAAGATAAACATGAGAAAATACGCCAAAAGTAATATCTGTTCTAACAAAAGAACTCGTATCAATTATCTTTGATTCTAATTACCCTATTAAGTTCCATACTGACGCTAGCTATAATGGGTTTAGGGCTATGTTAAGGCAAAAGATCGAAGTAAAGATCATTC
Organism: Nineta flava; assembly: GCA_963920215.1. Classification (NCBI taxonomy): domain Eukaryota; kingdom Metazoa; phylum Arthropoda; class Insecta; order Neuroptera; family Chrysopidae; genus Nineta; species Nineta flava. Next base: position 96,563,844 of record OY986042.1, read on the forward strand.
TTATGAACTATAAACTTTAGCTGTAGTAAACTCATTAAAACATTTTCGACATTATTTACACGGGCGGAAATTTGTGGTCATTACAGATTGTAACTCATTAAAAGTATCTCAAAATATAGCAAATTTAAATGATCAAGTCCACAGATAATGGGCTTTCTTGTAGTCCTTTACTTTTGAAATTATATATCGTGCGGGTAAACGAATGACTCTTGTAGATTTCCTTTGACGAAATCCAATAGATGTTAATAATAAAATAGTAAATAAAAGAAAAGAAAAGGAAATTAATCTAGCTGAGAGTCGGAAGATTCGTTATTAACCGAACAACGTCGCGATCGTCAAATCTAGAAAATTGTTACCGGGTTACAGAACGATGTGATTGCGGAAGACATCGCGAAAAACATACGAGTTGCGATCTTGTATCCTTTTCCGCAAAACTCGGAGAAATGTAAAAAGCTTATTGTTTGCCATCGCTTCAAGGGGTTTCGTTGATCCGTTATTAGGGTGTGCATCAGTCAATTATGCACTTGGACTGGGATAAAGCGCTTGAGGGGCTTTATGAGTAATTTTGATTTGAAGGAATGGCGAAATATCTGTATAAACCATTGCACGGTCGTAGAAAGACGCGATAGGAGAAACACAATTGGGTTTTAATAGTACTATCAATCGTGTAACTAAATCCAGTCCTTTAGAGTTATAAATTCGTAATGTAGCGAGACCTCACGATATCTCCAAGGTGACACAGCAGGCCGTAGATAATATAAAAGCTAATGCTAGATACGATAAAAAAAAAAAAAAAAAAAAAAAAAGATTCGATAAAACTAAAGCAAAAATAATTAAATTCAATATTGGTGATTTTGTATTGTTAAAAAGAGAAGAAAGAAACCAAACTAAATTAGAACCGAAATTTAGGGGCCCATTTGTAGTGGCAGAGGTTTTAGAAGGAGATAGATACACTTTAAAAAAACAGTAAAAGGTAGAAGCACTTACAAATACAGTCATGATAAATTGAGATGCATGCCGGAGGGTTACATTCCTAGAGAGTTAGATGTCTGTGATTCTGATAACGATGTTGAAAACGATTCAGTAGAGAGCTCTGATGAGCACTGACAATCGTTTTGTAAAATGAATTAAGCCTTACACGGTTACCATGATTTTCCCACACACCATACATATGGTAACGGGGTCTAAAGAAATTTAGATGTGATTATGTGTAAGCATTTTGTAAAATGAATTAAGCCTTACACGACGTATTCAGTAATGGGGTTCCCATGATTTTCCCACACACCATACATATGGTAACGGGGTCTAAAGAAATTTAGATGTGATTATGTGTAAGCATTTTGTAAAATGAATTAAGCCTTACACGACGTATTCAGTAATGGGGTTCCCATGATTTTCCCACACACCATACATATGGTAACGGGGTCTAAAGAAATTTAGATGTGATTATGTGTAAGCATTTTGTAAAATGAATTAAGCCTTACACGACGTATTCAGTAATGGGGTTCCCATGATTTTCCCACACACCATACATATGGTAACGGGGTCTAAAGAAATTTAGATGTGATTATGTGTAAGCATTTTGTAAAATGAATTAAGCCTTACACGACGTATTCAGTAATGGGGTTCCCATGATTTTCCCACACACCATACATATGGTAACGGGGTCTAAAGAAATTTAGATGCGATTATGTGTAAGCATTTTGTAAAATGAATTAAGCCTTACACGACGTATTCAGTAATGGGGTTACCATGATTTTCCCACACACCATACATATGGTAACGGGGTCTAAAGAAATTTAGATGTGATTATGTGTAAGCATTTTGTAAAATGAATTAAGCCTTACACGAAGTATTCAGTAACGGGGTCTAAAGAAATTAAGATGTGATTATGTGTAAGCATTTTGTAAAATGAATTAAGCCTTACACGAAGTATTCAGTAACGGGGTCTAAAGAAATTTAGATGTGATTATGTGTAAGCATTTTGTAAAATGAATTAAGCCTTACACGAAGTATTCAGTAACGGGGTCTAAAGAAATTAAGATGTGATTATGTGTAAGCATTTTGTAAAATGAATTAAGCCTTACACGAAGTATTCAGTAACGGGGTCTAAAGAAATTTAGATGTGATTATGTGTAAGCATGAGAGTAACAGTTTCATTACATTAGATTGATAGCTCATAGGATGTAACTGGCCCTTGAGGTAATAAAAATAAAATAAAATAAACAAATTCTATCTATCATCCTCGGCTGCTGGACTGGACTACTAAGTTTATGGATTATGATTTAAGTGAAATGTAGTATCTATAATGTCGAGTCTAACGCCAAACAACGCTAAAGTTTTGGATACACACGGGGACGTGTGATCGTCAGAATGGCCGTGTCGGAAGTTGAATTTGTGCAAAGGACAAATTCACATTTGAAGATTTTTAAACACTTACATTTATAAGTGCTATAAAACTATTTTTTAAGAAAAGGGTTTATTTATTACAGTATGTCCGACATAAAAGGATCCGCCAGACATAGAGGCCCGGAAATTAGATATTATCGATACTTATATATTCTTAGAATAAAATAAATTGTCTATTATAAGTGCAATAAAGAATAATTTCTTTAAGATTATCAATTAACACAGTAAGTATGGGTTCGGTTGGACGGGACACATGTCTCTACTTAGACGCAAATTGTACGGTACGAATGTAATAAACCAATTTTTTGTGATATACCTGAGATGGTACATAAATATGATGTAGTAATAGGATGACCCCTTTCCAATATTTTTACAAACATCAAGGAAGGGGGAGGAGTTTCAAAAAGGAAGCAGGACAGTCAGTTCTGAGAGGACAGCACCCGAGTACAGACCGTATCGTGCAGTTGCGTATTAGTATCAACTGAACTCTGCTGAAAGTTACATGAAAATAGCATCACATGGAAATAGTGTTTGGATTATTGGTAGCCCTTTTGGACTAGTATAATTAATTATGTTTATTGATGAGATAACCGTGGTATGGCATTTGTTAGTATTATTCGTGTTGTATCTGTATTGTTAACTGGAGCTAACTTACCGTGTCGTAGGTTGAACTAATTGTAATTACTAATTGTGAAAGTGCGGGACACCGGGTATTATTGTAGACTAGTGCGTGTTTGTGAAAATGCATCTTTCAGTGTGCTATTGGAAAATTGGTAAGTGTTTGTATTTTATAAAAACAACAATGCCTGACAACATATATACTGGTTCAAACGACCATAATCCCAATTATGTAACTCCGACATATATATATATATATACATTCACACACTTCTTGAAGTCAATTGTTCTAAACTGTTTGCGCCCGGAACTATATAACTAGACATACTGTGTTGAAAAATCATATAAATGTACTAAAATTCTACGACACCAATATATGCATGAAAAATCGCATAGAAGGTACCTACCTATATATAGGTATATATGAAGTATATTCGTTAACAATATTTTCGGTGTAGATTGTATTCTTTTATTTTACCTTCATTCTCTAAAGTTCAACGATTCCATTGGAATCGTTATATTAAAGAACAGTAAGGACGACGCACATCCGTTGATGTTTCAATATTCTTGTCACGCTTCGTTAGTAAAATGATAAAGTGTATTATTATTTGAAATAGTCATATAGTCAATACACAACGGTTATAGAGATGTTCTTTCAATCGAATTTTTGTATTCGATATATATTTTATATACTTGATCAGATAAATGTAATTTTCACATTTTTCTATTTTCATAATCAACATAAACGATAATAGGTTTTATTATGTCATAATATATATTCTTTATAATAATACCATCCTTTATCCATCTTACTTTTCAATGAATTTTTGAATGATCCAATTTTTGAAACTCGTTTTCTTTTGTTTTTGTTTAATTTTGAGTTGAGAACAGACTTGAGGTTAGGACTTTAAAAACATGGCTGTGTATTTTGTGCAACCGAAAGAGTAATCCATTATGTGTGTTTTTATTTATGTGTCAAATAATTATTTTTTTCTAAATTTTTACAGTGTGAAATGTTAATTTTTTTTCTATTTTAAATGGATAATTTCCAAAATTTTGTTAATGTAGGTATTTTTATAGAAACTACAAACTATATTTCAGATCTGGACCGGTTATAACTTTAGAGCGGTCAGAAAGCAGCTATAACTTTGAACGGTTTGGAATTTTGAATATTTAATAGTTTTTCTGGAGTCATGAAGAAAATTTCCTAGGATCTTCCCTCATCATTATTTTGCTATCTCTTTTGGTTTTCTCCAAACAATTCGACATTTTCCCTTTATATGGAAAGAAAATAATACTGCACGTTAAATTTGGTTTCTTTTTTTACCACCAGGCGTCGTGTCCAAAATGGTCAGTTATCAATAGATATGAGTTTTATTTGATTTATTTCTTTATTAATAAACTTCAAAAATGTAAATTAAATGTAAATAAACATTTAGATTACAGTGTTCAAGAAATACTGAAATGTGTTTCAATATTTTTCCATTGGGTTTTGCAAGAATAGAACTAATGTCTATTGAAATTTTCTTTCGTCAAGTTTCTGAGAAGATCGTTACCCTCAAATAATGGGCATTACCAAACAATGTGATTCAAAGTTTGAGTCCGATAGCCACAATTACAATTCGGGCATTGGAAGATGCACCTTATGCAGCATGTAATTTTAGGTATCATATCTAGAACGGCATCTATAATAGCGACCTATAACAGATATCGAAAAGAGTTGTACCGTCATTTGAAAGGCCCTTCATATGAAACCATAAAATATATTTTTTGGATAGAGCTTGCTTTTTTGAATATAAGACAAACGTGATAAACTTTTATTCAAGAGACAGATTAAATATTCAAATCGATTTTGATAATTTTTTGCTAAACATAATTTTTAGTTCATATTTTCCGAACTCACTTCATCGGTACAAAACCAATGGCCACATTTTCTTCGAAAATTTGCTAAAGAGAGCTTTATGTAGAAAACTGTATGTGTCATTTTAACACGATTCTTTCTATCTTGTAAAAATTTTGTATTAACATGTGCTTTTAAAAAGATACAATCCTTGTGCCAGTAGGGATTTCCCATCGGCAACACATCAGGAACCATCCGAGTTTTCTCAAATGTAAAAATACCAAAATATTTTTTAACTTTTTTAACTTCAAAAATGACGTACGTCCCATACAATCTTTCGTCGCCTATATTACCCTCTTAGAGAATGAGTTTTCAAAAACACTGATACAACTGAATTTTATTTATAAATAGAAGCCTAAACACCAACTTCCACGTTTTTAACTTCAAAAATGACGTACTTCCAATTTAAATTTTCGTTCCTTATTTTACCCCCTTAGGGGATGAATTTCCAAAACGCACGACTTTCATTTATAAACAGATGTCTACACACCAATTTCCATATTTCTATCTTTAATCGAAGAAAATTAAAAATTTTCTACACAAAACTGAATTCTGAATTTCTAAATTGTATAGAGTGGCGCATAAGTAACGTTACGCGCATTCGATTACTTGAATTCTGACTTTCAAAATAAATATATATATTTTTATATCAAAATATCAATTTATATATATATATATATATATATATATATATATATATATATATATATATATATATATATATATATATATATATATATATATATATATTAATATCAAAATAAATATACATCATTTATTCACTAGTTAAATCATAACGTTACTTATGCTCCACCCTATACAAGTCATCCTATCAAGGGTATAAATATTAATGCATATAAATAAAAATATTAATATAAGTATTTACATATTTATGCATAAATAAAAATATTACCAAAATTTTACAGAAATTAACGGACATATATCACATGAAAAAAGGCATTTAAAACATTTCACAACCTTTCTTGAATTGTTTTTTCTGTTGAAATAAACCCCTGTCATACCGTAATTAATAATAAAAGCAAACAAGTATGAATTTCCATGCACCAATGGTTCTATATTCTATACAGTTTGAAAAGCCTTAGGTTAAGAAGAAAATTTAAATTTTATTATAATATATCATAAAATAACATAAAAATCATAATCATAAAAAACAAAAATGAAATAAAAACTGAGCTACTTGCTTAAATACTGGCTTCAAATGCCCTTATACTGGTTTCAAAAATTTGAATCGTTTCGTTTTATAAATAAATAATTACTATTTAGCAAAGTTTTGGAGAAAATATTGGAAAAAATTACCTCAAATATATTTAAATATATATATATATGGTGAATTCACCGGAGTTCCCCGAGGAAAGTCATTCTATTTTCTCGGCGTTGAAAAATTATTGAACTTTTTTTATTTTTCCGTCGCTTTGGCCATAGTTATATTGCTTTCCAGAACATCCACCAAATTAGATACTTTGTAAATTACTTGACACGCATTGACCACTTTGACCATCGTGTCCACAAAACAAATATCAATATGACCTCATTCGATCAAGTCGTTCAGAAGTTACACGTTTTTTAATAACCGTACCAACGATTTTATATATATATATATATATATATATATATATATATATATATATATATATATATATATATGTATAAGTATATTTATCTTTTTTTCTGAGAAATTTATATAGCATTGCCGAGGTTTGTTTTAGTATCTACAGAACCCTGCAACAAGTGCACGGGGATATTGCTACTTGATGAATATGAAATAATATTTCTCCTTTATATAATAATCACCATAAATGTTACCTGATGTTTGTTATACTTATTTAATTTTTGCTTAATAGTACCAAAGTGCCCATCATCCGGCTTCCTTGTTCCCTTTATAGCATTTTAAAATACGCTAAAAAAATTATTCTATATTCATTTGTGTAGCCTAAATATTTAGTGTTAGAAGCAAAGATTTCACTTTAAGTAAAAAATTTTAAAGAATTTAATTTAATTATGAAACGTAGCGCTAAAATTGTTTGACTTAAGAAAAAAGTTTCAAACACGAATTGTTTGTATTTAAAATGGAACATTTTTTCTATTGCATGTTTTCTTTTAGCTCTAGCCCCGATTTTACTCGTTCACGAATCTGAAGTAGTTTTTAGCTCTTAAACACGTTCAAGAAATTCTATTGAGCGTGTTTCCAAATCATTTTCTATTTCTCAGGTGGGCATGCGGAAATGAAATAATATTTTATGAATACCTATACCTAAAATTTAATTTTCTGATAAATATTTCTATCCACTTATATTACATATTTGTTGACAATGACTATAAAAATGAAAAAAATAACTAAAAGCATTTTAACACAATAAAATAATTCAATATAGCGTAAATAATATGTTATGATTGTAGTACTATATTACGAAATTGAACAATTTCCTTTTTCAATTTGATTTGATTGATTTATTTCATAATTGTTACAAATTACATCCGATCAAACAATACTCAAATAAATATAATATTTGTAAATAAAAATATAAAATTTCACTTGTACCTACTTAATATGTGCAAGTGGATGCAATCCGAACATTTTGTAAATGTTCTCGTCCTTTGGATGTGTAATAATCATTAAAAATACGGATTACACAAAAAATATGAAGTAATGCTTTCCTAAAAATCGTCAATATTTAAATTATATGTGCCTTAGGCATTTGATTCAATCGAAATATGACATTAAATGCTATGAGCTACCTGAGATGTTATGGTAGGGGAATGTATACGATATCCCACTATCATGATGTCAACGTATTATTAATTTGTTTTTTTAACATATTATTAAATTGTGTTTTTTTTGTAAACAAACGTCTTTCGGTTATATTAAACCAATGGAAGTGAGTAGCGTTTACTTAATTTGACATTTAAGTAATATGTCTGAACATGGATAGCATTCTTTGACATCAAATGCTTGACAGCATAAAATCATACAAATCTAGTATGGGAATTGAATCCACACTCTGGTATATACATTTTTTTTTTTTTTTTAAACAAGTATGTACAGACTATTTAAACAATTATGATTAACGTAATTAAAATTTAATACTTAAATTGCTATATAATTTTATGGTTACAGTTTACATAACTTTTAAAGTATTTGCGTTGTATATACCTAATAAAGTATATACAGTTATTTACTATCTAAATATGTAGTTTACTAATCACATTATACAATGTTATGAGTTAGTTAAACATAAAACTTGAGTTAAAATAATCTACACTCACACAGGGACAATCAAATTATAACCGTGTATAGTTTTCATATTTGAAATAGGTACAGATGGTTTTCAATCAGTGAAGTATACTATTAGTCTCTGTTGAAATGTTCCAGCAACGTTGAGTTTTGGACGCGATTTTATTGTTGTTGTGTATGTGGATTGTGTAAGAGTTTAAAATTAAATTTCTGGGATCTGTCTCCCCCACGCTATTTGATCACAATGTTGGAAAAGGGGATGCGCTATATAAGGGGATAGTTTTTGCGCTATAACTTCGTAAGGGTATTCAAACTCGAATTTTGTACAAGTTGAGTTCAAACAATTGTTTTCCGTAATGTGGATATTTAAAAAGTTATAACCCTTAGAACATAAAAATTTGTCTTAGAGCATGGTAGTTCTATAACTTTTTTCTGGCCAAATTTATCCAAAACATACATCGTAAATGGACTACTTAGGGACAAAAGTGACACATCATCTTTGAATTTTCAAAGAAAAGATTACATTTTTTTAGTGAAAAATAAGGTTCTTAGAAAAAATTTATCAAGAATAAAAAAGTTTTATTTTTATTCGATATACAGGAATCAGTACTTTTTGTTAAAATAATGTCTGGTAATTGATTTCTATTTTTTTTCTGGAAGAATCATTTTTGGGATATCAAACACAAATCTGTGTAAAAATTAGTATATCTGCGTTTGTATATTTTTTTCTACAAATTTTTCGAAAACAAACACGAATATTTGAAGAATATGTACTCCACTTTTGTCCTTAAAAATGCATTTGGCCACAAAAGGAGTACTCATTTTTCACAATTTGATTCGTGGCGCCGTATATATTCGATCTACGAAAAATGCTTGGTTAAAACTTGTGCATTATAAATATACAAATAACTTTTATTTGAAACATTTTCCTAAAAACCAAATGATGATGAATGAATAAAACACAAATCACCAATAAAATTTAAAAAAATGACATCAACTTTTGTGGCCTAGTGTACTACGTACTTTGTCGACAAACGGCAGAACAGTTATTAGAGGGTGAAATTTTATTTCTCTTTAACTTATATCTGAAAAATTGCACAATAGATATTCTTATCAGATTTCTAATATAATAATGTATAATATTTTCAAGGTCAAAACCAACGACATTCACTATCAACATGCTACTTCTTTTACTGCATAGTACTGTCAGTTTATTATATAATCAGCTATGGATTTATAACTACTTACTGGATAAAAGCATCCCTTAAGGTGTAACTACAAACACTCATATCAGCGTATATACACCGTGTCACGGAGAAACCGTGTTTTTATTTAAACTAGACGTTTACCTCAATCTTAATCACTATAAACATAAACTGACTGTTTTAATACTCGCACTCAATTTAAAACTATCACATACATTTAATATCAATATTGTTTATCTAAATCATCCATCACTAAACTATCACTTCTGTTACTATCCTGTTACTGTGTAATTGAACGAGATGTTTCACACCAAAGATGAAAGATGCACTTGCCTCTTGTGTTTGTTGTGCTGGGTAGTGATGCTGTAACTGAAACCTGGTGAAAAACGCTAAATGTGAGCACTTCTCTCGATTCCGTAACTTTCACCATAGTGAAAATGTGAGCCATCTCACGTGAGTATGTTCGACAAGGAATTTCATAACGTATAAGTGAATCCAAGAGAGAAAGGAAAGAAGTAGAGAGAGAGAGAAATAATCGATGGCTTAAAACAATGAATGGTAATGTCCATGAAGAGTAGATAAATATTCTTCATGGTAATGTCAAAGAATATATATATGTTTTCTTTGGTTATCTATCTACCTCCGAAATCTACCTCGTCCAAAGTCGGGGTGGGCGCGCATGAAATTTGAAATTATTTGCTTTTGTTTATCAGTCAAATTCATGTTGAAAAATTGAAATATTGAAAAATTAAACAATCAAAGCAAAGCTGTTTATTTTTACACGGATGCCAATGTCAAACACTACTATATTCATAGAGATAACTACTATATTTTATCTATGATCCAAATCATCTCACGCAGTAATTTCGTATTCTGACTACATACTTACAGAATCAGGCGAGTGAACTCACGTGAGATGAAAATGTGAGAAGTGAGCAATCTCACTTAAAATACAGAATCGAGTACCTGGTCTTGTATACTCGCCCGCCTTAACCTGACTCATCCGCTCTTAGACCGTTGCACGTGTACTTGACTAGCACATTTTCATTTCAGACTTCAAATAGACGTTGTGTTACGAAACACCCTGCATCCAGGATGCATGCATCTTGCGTCTTGCATCTTCAGTGTGAAAGACCCCTAAATTCAAATTTATTAATTCAGTTTCACTCACTCATTAACTTTGTATCACTATTTTACTATTTCACTTATTTATTCACAATTCATAGAAAAGTATTCTAAATTAAAAATATATTCTTTAATTATAAAATAGCATTTTATTTAAATTAAAATAATAAATATATAACATAATTAAAAAATACAATAATGTTACAATAAGTTTACAAAAAAATACATAGAGCTTGAGTAAACGCCTACTTTAAATAAAAACAAGCTTTGTCCGTTACACGGTGTATATAGTTATCTATAGTTATCTAAAGATGCTAACCAGTATTTACTTATTCAATAAACTTATCATCGGAAATTACTTTTACTTCCATACGAATAAATGTACCTCACGTATTAAAATAAAAAAAAATTTTTGTTAATACAGCATAGATAGGAACTGATTTTTTTTAATCCGTTTCATTTCTTACTTTTCATTGAGTTTTCATCTATTCATTATTTATTATTTTCATTCAGTTTCTGGAGTTTTCACATTTGTTAATAATATATATTTGTATAGCTGTAATATGTATAACTAGCTTATACTCGCACCTTCGCTCACGTTTATTGTTATATCTCCGGCTTCCGTCACCGTAGCGAAAAGTTTAATTAAAATCGTATAAATATACGTAATGCTCGAACAGACAAACAAACAAATAAACATACATTTACAATTTTATAGTAGTAGAGATGATATATACAAAGATATATAAATATAATACAAAGGTATAATAAGTTTAGTCCCGACTTTGTGGCGGTTGTAACTATTGATCGAAGAAAATAATTTTTAGGTTAGGTATTATATATATATAATATGAGTAGTGTTTGTCCGCAAAACCGAAAGCGTATCTCAAGAACGAAAAGAAACAACGAGACGAAATCGCGATAGCAAAAAACTAAATGAGATAGCGAGCTGAAACTTTGTGCGTGTATTGCAGAGCTTGCATGAGTGGGCAAAATCAGCTCGTGCACTACCCCGCCAGGATTTTTTTGGACTGAAAATGTTTCTTTTTATTAACAATTATTAACAATTCGCTTTTCGAGGAACATTTAATCACAAATTATGAGAAAACAATTGAATTTATGTAAAAAAATTTCAAACAAAAGTTGTTTATTTTAAAAAGAAGAAGATTTTTTGCTATTAAATTTTTTTCTATCTCTTACGGTTTCAAAGATGTATATTTCCCCCGCCCCACTCGCGGGGGAAACAGGTTCCGATGCCCATTAACGAACTTTTTCGCTATAGAACACACATACAAAATTTTAACTCATTATCTCTTTTCGTTCTTGAGTTATCGTGTCCAAAGGACACGTCATGCGAAAATGGCCAAATTAGGCCACTAGGCCGGAAATGGTCATTTTATGAACACATATGCCAAACATTCATGCCTACGATCAATATTTTTAAGGGTTACAAAGTCGTGATCAAACTTAATATACCTTACATATTTACATATACTGGATATAAAAAATTGTAATTACTCTCCAAAGACTTTCTAAAATAAAAGTGAGCTTTTATGTAAGTAACGATGTGTGAATCGTTTGTACATCTAATAATAAAGACGGGAAAAAAAAAACAAAACACAAAACAATTAACTTGAAAATGTTGTATCTTTTAATAAATGTTTGTTAGTACATAATATTGAACTGATGCTGATGCTGAAAGAGAATTGTTACATGACACGGAACAACAGTAAATAAACAGCACTTGTAGAAAAAATAATATGAAATTCAATAGCAACAAAACTATATAGAAAAATTTTCTCAGCCAATTGACTTTTGTGAAAATTAATATAATATAAGAAATGTTTCAATGAACGACTGTATACAACTATACAAGTGTTTTGTTATAATACCGAAATAGAATGACGGTTTTACAGGATCTTCGGAAAAATAGTGAAAAAAACCTATTTGAAATTCGTCACGTAGAAGCTGCACAATCTATGCGAATTTTCTTGAAAGAAGGAATAATAACAAATCCAATTAGTAGGAGAACAGCAGGGTGGTCATACCCTGGCAAGTAGGCCTTACTTGGCCTTTTTTACCGACAACAAAAGGACACTGAATTTGTATGTAGACTAGGAATTGGTAGGCTGCATTGTGCGACTGCAACCAAATTTGCTAGTAACTGTGCCGATATGCGTCTGGAGTTTGTGAAAGGAAACTGCAGAAAACATTCATAAGCGTAGTCGGTTACTTTCATTCTTGTCCAAACGCCGACAGCTTAGTCCATTTATCACCCCATTATTTAAAAAAAATGTATTTAATTCACAAACTGCCACCGTTGGGAATTGAACCAGCAAACTCCCAGTTCCGAGCAGAGCGCCTTTAACATATCGACCACCCGGACTGGTACCAAATCCAGTTACCATCAGTAAGAGTGGCATAAAAACTCATCAGATGATAAACTTTATTATAATTTATTTTCTAAAACTTTAATTCCGACAAGTTTTTTTGTCATTTTACTTGTATTATGCGATTTTTTATGTTGCCCCCTGGCTTAAAGCCTCAACTTCCCTGAATCGATTTTGGTCTTTGGCTTTTGGAAAGCGTACATTGTATACTTCATTATATTTCGATCGCACTAAAAACATAAAGTAATAAAACATATACATCAAGACCTACACCTACCACCTACCACATCTCGTGGCTTAGTTGGTATAGTAATAGCCTGAAGTTCATGGGTTCGATCCCCAGCAAGATATATATGATTTTTCATATGAAGTATTGATGTCAAAAAGTTCCAATGTTTAGACATATTACTGAAATATCAAATGAGTTAAAAGCTAGTCACCTCGGTTAGTATAACATAACTGTAAGTCAAACAAAGCTAATTTTGAATAGAACATTAAGCGTCTCTATTCCAACATCCCATATTAACATATTCTTCCTTTCAATTTTGGTGAAGATTATCGATCTTGAACGTTTAATATATTTTACCGAAGAAAATGTTCACCTAACTATTCAACCAACCAAGATTTTATCAAAATTTCCTACCGAAATCTCAAAAATAAAGCATTGCTGGATTCATGTACGTACGATGGTTTTTACTCCATATTTTAGGTACCACATATTAAAACTCTCACACTATTTTCCAAACACTCTGTATAAAATGTATTTTGAAAAATTTATTATTGAACTATTTACCCGATGTTGTTTAACTGTAACTATAGATTCGAGTTTCTATCGATTAGATTTTAACATCCTTCGAGCTGATAAAACAGATGCTCGAAACTATCGTAGAACACGTTTTAAATTGTAAAATGATTTTTATTAGAAATAGTTTTTAAAAAGAACATAATTTCATCGAATTTTTTACTTCATTTTAGTTAGTTAAAAGAGTCGAATAAACAGTTCTTACTCGTTTTTACTAGATAAACTATTACCATAGGTTTTTCCCTGCATGTTAAATTGGCTGCAAAAGTTGATGTTATTTTCTAAAATTTGACAGTTAATTTGTGCCTTATTCATTCAGTTTTCGAAATAAATTTGTTATTGTTATATAAAAAGTTGTTACTATATTTCAAATGAACAACTTTTATCCGAAGCATTTTTTTCGAAAACCGAATCAATTAAGCACAAATCAATAATAAAATTCTAAAAAATAATATCAACTTTTGCACCCAATTGTACCTGAATATGTTTATAAAATAAACAAGAGTATTTATTATATGAATGTTCAGTGTGAAACTCATGCTTCCAATTGGATCGGGAATTTGAGGTAGCCCTTGCTAGACTTCGCATCGGGCATACCAAAACAACACACTTTTTTATCCTAAAAAAAACTCAAAGACCACAATTTGCAAAATGCAACACAACTATCACAGTAGAACATCTCCTTATCACATGTATGGACTATCAACTACAATAAACCAGGCGAAAGTATAACCTTCCAAACAACTGAGAAGAACTTTTGGCCTATGATGTATACATGCTGGATAAACTAAAACAATACGTACAAGAAACCAAAATAATAAAACAAATATAAAACCACCGATATAACTGGCTGTACATATGACCTTAGCTGTTAAATGTGCAGGCGTAAATTAGATTTAAAAAAAAAAAGAGTATTATTAAGTTTAGTCCCGACTTAGTAACGGTGGAAAACATTGATCACAGACAAGAATCTTTGGAAAAAAGTTAACGAATTGGAATTTTGTGGGTGCGTTATTCAGCTGTAAAGTAACTAATAAAGTCCATGAATTGGCAATACCATTCACAGTTGAGCATCCCCCGTCAGGGAAGAATATATTCATTTTTGAATTGGTAAGAGATTTTAAAAAGTTTTGGGCCTGGGCATATAGTATACATGAATGTTCATATATGTTAAATTCTTAATTAAAACACGAATACCGATGATGGCCGAATGTCACATAGCCGATCGTTAAATAAAAAACATGACAGTCGAATTTGAAACTTCAATTCACTCCCCAAATAAAATCATAGATAGATAGATTGTAGCGGCTGTCCTGAACGGGATCCACTTCGGCAGAGTCAATTAACCGCCCCATTTTTTTTTAGTTTTTATAATTGACAAACTGCCGATGTCGGGATTCGAACCCATAACCTCCCAGTTTCCAAGTACTGCATACTGCGCAGACATGTCGCCTTAGACCGCTCGGCTACTTGGCTGGTGCCAAACTACCCTTACTTTGTATTTCTATGTATTTGTGCGTGTGTAAAAGGTATAATATACGCAGTGATAATGACTCAGTTTTAACCGGCAATTAATTAACTTAAGCAATTAACGCAGTTAATGGTTATTTTGTTTTATTCAAAAATATATACTTCTTTTTAAAAAAAATCCATGTAGTTGTCTTATAATCTTTATGTTGACTTTATTGATTCGGCTTTGGGAAAATATTTCGAAATGTTAAATTTATCAGAAATCAAAAGTATAGAACTTTAAAAATTGTGTGGATCTTTTGAAGTCATGGGTACCTAATATACAATAATATTTCCTGAACTGAATATCCGCATACTATGAAATATTAAACAAATATTTTTGTGTAAAGTCAATTTTTGTACACTGATTGTGTTTTTTTTTACCTACGACTTTCAATTATGAGCAATTCACACAATTTGATAATAAATTTTGATCGAGTATGATATTTCCGTCATGCAGATACAGGAAACATTACCTGGTGTATACAACATCCTAATGACTGTCGATTATTTTTTGCAATGAGTGTTTAGAGTACAGAATGTTTCACATTTAATGGTGTATTAAGCTGAGAAAATTTAATTAGATGGAAAATAGTTTTTCACCGAGGCTACGAGGTATCCCCGCCTCAACTCGGTCCTCGGTTACGAGGCGCGAGGCGAGGCGAGGCGAAGCGTGGTTCAAAATTTTAGTTCTCGTTACTAACCAGGGCGAGGCGAGGTATATTGTCTCAAAAACCTCGCCTGGCCGAAGCAAATTTACAAAAAGAAATTTTTTTTAAATAAAATAATATAGTAACATGTATTTTTACAAAAAACATGAAGAAATAGATGCATTTGAAACGAAAAAGAAATTTTATGCCATGATTACTGTTTATAATAATAATCATAAATTTGTTCATCGCCGGTTTGCAAATTTTATAGAGAAAAGTAAATGTATTATTTTTATTTTGTTGATCGACTGCATATTTTTATTTAAGAGAAAAAAAAAAGTGCGGTCGGGGGACCCTCGTCTGGAACGAAGTTCTTTACGTTATTTTTTCCACTCTAAACGTGACTTAATATGTAGACTTCTATACATTATATTAGTGTATTTTTGTCACGCCAAAAAGCGCAGCCATTTTTTATTCAACTCACTCTCTCTCTCTCTAATTTGGACAGTCAAAATTTTGCAAAAAAATGTCCATCGATCCTACCTAGTAGATGTCGATATATATATATATATATATATATATATATATATATATATATATATATATACATCATATCATGTAGTTAATTTTATGCCCACCAGTACAAATTAAGTTTATACACGCAATAAGTGCAACATTGAAGTACATTCAAATGAAAATTTAATGAAGCATTTTAAAATCTCTACACGTTTGTTACAAAACATTAATATATATATATATATATATATATATATATATATATATATATATATATATATATATATATATATATATATATATATATATATATATATGTATACATAAACCTCGTCCGTTTCATTTCATCCTATAGATCGAATACAATACGAATTATATCGAAATAGCTATGTATACATATTCAAATGTATTTATTTTAATTGCTTACGATATAATCATTATCGCATGAACAATAATGTCGTAATATTGTTTTATTTCCCATATTCCCATTTAATTTAAAGATAGAATTGCACACAAAATTTATCAACAGAAATATTACTAAACATTATTTTAAAACAAAAATATAATTATATACTAGTTATGGCGTATTCACTCACGTCACGTGTAACTCTAAATGCAATCATGCATTCAAAAGATCTTTATAAAAAAAATGATTTTGAATTATCTCTTTTCGTTTTTGAGTTATCGTGTCCACGGACGGATAGACAGTCGGAGGACGGACAAGCGGAAATGGCTGAATAATAGCCATTTTGTGAACACCTATGCCAAGCATTTATGTCTGCGATCAATATTTTCAAGCATTACAAAGTCAGGACTAAACTTCATATACCCTGGTAAATTTACATAAACCGGGTATAAAAGAATAACACGATCTTGAAACTTTGCAAATATTTAGCAAATCGTGAAAGTTGTATGATTTCAAGAACCTGTGAAAAATGATCAAAAAGCTAAAAAAGTGAACAAAAAGAACTTAAGTTTTGATCAATATTTTCAAGCATTACAAAGTCAGGACTAAACTTCATATACCCTGGTAAATTTACATAAACCGGGTATAAAAGAATAACACGATCTTGAAACTTTGCAAATATTTAGCAAATCGTGAAAGTTGTTTGATTTCAAGAACCTGTGAAAATGAACAAAAAGCTAAAAAAGTGAACAAAAAGAACTTAAGTTTTGTTGTTTTTTCTTTCTAATATTGACATTCCTCTGTTAACTTAATGGAAGTATGAAACGCAAAAAAGTAAAACGAAATCCATTTTATGATATAGAGTGTTAGAAGAACGTTGAATATAAATATAAAACGTAGAAAATCTTAAAAGGGGTTGTGGCGTGACAAAAGTGGTGTAAAAACATCATCGTCAGAAGAAAGACATTATGTGGCCCACTATATGTATGTATGCATGTTGTTTCTCGCTTTACGCGTTAACTTTACGATATTACTTACTATATATGCTAGTAAAGTATATTACAAGTCACTTTTACTATAAATACGTAAACATTCTTCTTCGATAGGGGTTAGAAGAATGAACATCGATGCAATGTTGTACAACCAGTGTACGTCAGACAGACGCCATGGTCGACGTCGTTATTGAGGGCGTCGCACTTTTCGGTATGTGTCTCGTAGTATTATATGCATTTATATATATTTTGTATATATATATATATATATATATATATATATATATATATATATATATATATATATATATATATATATATATATATATGTTGTGTGTGACATAACAATCTAAAATATCTACTAACAACTCCGTATAAGTCTGTCAATATGTTTACAGCAAAACCTACCTTAATTTTGTGAAAAATTATTAGTAAGTTTCTTTGATCGAGGAATTAAATAGCATCGAGATTTCCAAAAATTCCTAACAGAAAGGTATTAGCCACAATAAGGCCGCAATGACAATCAAACCAATCAAATATTACATAAAAAATTTTGACTAAAAGAATTTTCTCTCAGAGAAAGGAATTAGAATGACATCAATTAAAAATATTTACAAATTATGGTCAGGTCGTGAATTGAAGCAAAATATATTTACTTCATTTAAATTAATGATGAATATTTTCAATTTACTAATATTAAGAGAGGAATACGGGATTATATATTTCACCCTCTCTCTAAGCCCTCCATTCCCATGACTACTTTTACTCATAAACGAGCTTTCAAAAACAAAGAAAAGTCACATACAAATTATACATTCCAAACAGAATACAATATATATTTGACATAAATTTCCTATACTGTATTCCATATATACTTTCTTTGGTAAGAACTGAATGCATTTCCAGTACTCGTGCGTGGAAATAATAATGAAGAATAAAACTAGAATAACACACCAATAATTTTGTTTTAAGATATAGTTTAGAGTTTAAAAAAACTAAAAAAACATGCTTTTATTGCAATATGAACTAAAAATATTCGTAATACAGGAGCTGCTTCAACTTTGCGAATTTCTTTAGAATACATAAATCACTCTCTAGCAGTCACAATTTTAGTCTGATCAAAATGAAATGTCTTATCTGATATGATTTTAGTATTTTCAAGACCAATTTTATTAATAAATGAATAAATACGTCAAGGGAAAGGTGGGCATAAAGATGGAAGAAAACACAAAATATCTCTCTAAATATTAGAACAATCGAAAAATGTATTAAGAGTAAAGTTGTAGAAAATCAAGTTTGCTACAATTCATTACTTAATCATTTTTTCCAAACTCTAATGTGAACAGAGATATTTAGAATTTTAACTTTCAATCTTGTAAATATTTCTGTAAATATTAGTGAAAAATGATTAAGAACAAAATTATAGTTAAACTAAGTACCTACAACTTTACTTTTTATAAATTTTTAGATTTTTTGAATATTAAGGGAGATATTACATATTTTTTGTTTCCTCCTCTCTCTAAACCCTCTTTCCCCTTGCTCGATTTTACCCATTACGAACTTGACCTTTTGAATACCAAAAGCGCCTCAAATACCAAACTGCATTCCAATCAGAATAAAACTGGGTCCGATAAAGACCTCACAGACATATATATATATATATATATATATAAATTTTAGCGATTGTGATTTTTAACATCTAATACGTAGGATCGATGGACATTTGAAGAAATTTTTACGAAATTCCAACATTGGTACAAAAACAATAGCTGCATTTCCTTTGGAAGAAATTCGCTAAAACGCAAAATAATTTAAAATAGACTAGAATAAAGAGATTGACAATAAACTTAACTTTAATGTAAACAAAAGAATGGAGTGCTTTCTAATTACGTCTTCATAATTGCTCTACTTTTACAAGAGTAAGTAGAAGATAAAGTAGAGCGCATCCCATTATTTTGTTTGTATTAAAGTTAAGTTTGTTGTTAATCTCTTTATTCTATTTTGTTTAAACTCTAAATTTTATTTTGAATAATAACTCCGAATAAATTCTGTGTTCCTATATAAAAGAGATTTTACTGTACTTTCTTCCAATATCAAAACTATTATATTGTCTATCACGTTTTACTAACTATATTATTGGGCTGACCTATAATGTCCTTCTGTAAATTAAGGGACACATTTTTCTAGTGTTTACGTCAAAAAAAAATTTTGTCGAATTGTAGTTGTAGTATCTTATAAACATTTCTTTTTCAATACATTAAAATCCATTTTACTTATCTATTAATAAATGAGGGAAACTACACAAAAAAAAAGATTGATCTTTTACTGTGATGAAAACCCCTTGAGGGTATTTTCGTATTTGACCGGTATAAGGATAATGTTTTTCCTTATATACTCTTTAGAACATCCTTAGGTGATAATTTAGTATTGATAAACGGAATCATGTAAATAATTTACATTATGTAGAAATTTTTTTCTTAAAATAGCCAGTAAGTTTAAGTTCAGAATGTAGCCCCAAACCTTTAGAAATATCTTTATTTTGGGTACCCAATAGCCAAAAAAAAAAAATTTTATTTATATATAAATTTTAAAAGGTAAACTAGAGTGACAAATTTGGAAACGAGTAGGCTAGTTCATGAACAGCAACAAACTTTTAAGTTACACATTTTCTTTAAATGAATGCAAAGCTCCCTGTTTGGGCCTCAAATTTGGTCCTCATATTTGAGTTCTACTCAACTTCTCTTTACTACGTATGCCGTAAATTCGTAAGTTGCGTTCTTTTATAAAATTTTATAATCGATTTGTGTCTTATTGCTTCGGTTTTGTTGTTCGTTGTAAATATACTAAGAACAAATGTGTTCGAAACATTTTTTCAAAAACCAATTTAATAAGGCACTAATCAACTATGAAATTTTGAAATAAGAACGCTACATTTTCTTTAAATGAATGCAAAGCTCCCTGTTTGGGCCTCAAATTTGGTCCTCATATTTGAGTTCTACTCAACTTCTCTTTACTACGTATGCCGTAAATTCGTAAGTTGCGTTCTTTTATAAAATTTTATAATCGATTTGTGTCTGATTGCTTCGGTTTTGTTGTTCGTTGTAAATATACTAACAACAAATGTGTTCGAAACATTTTTTCAAAAACCAATTTAATAAGGCACTAATCAACTATGAAATTTTGAAATAAGAACGCTACATTTGTGACCCATAATACATAGCTGTGTGAGTTTCATTAACACTTGTTCCACATGCCGCGACCTGTACTGCATTAGTTATAATTTTGTGATAAATTCATAAATTTATTGACTAATCAGCAAATGATGTTTAAGCACACATGATATTCTGGCAAATTTGTGTTTGATTAATGCATTAAAAAAATATAGTTTTACCTAAATGTAAAATCAGTTTAATATTGCGAACTAAAATTCAAATTACGAATTTATCCATCATAATTCATAATGATGGAAACTAAAATTACCACTAACCAACATCCGTTCTAAATTTTGGAAATAATTTGAAATAATTTACCAGTTAAGTCAAATTCTAATAAGGTTGAATATTTAACAATCTATTCGAAATCATTCTGAAAAATCTTGTCATTGTGGTAAGTAGGCACAATGAGCCCATTTTCAGAAAAAGAATCAATTAGTCCATTTCCACCCATCTGTGTATTTGACTGTCCGTCTGTCTGCCCGTCCATCCGTATTGTATTGTGACGCTTAAGTATATACAAATAATAAATATATGAATAATAAGTTGATATTTGACAGCAACAAAAAATAATACCGTCAATGATGTGAAAAAGTTGGCTCTTACGTCAGAGTCGTCTTTGGTGTTGCGGTAAGCACACTGGACTAGATATCCAGAGGGCCGAGGTTCGATTCGTGGTTGACGAATTAATTTTTTTAAATCAATATTTAACATAAATGTTCCCTTTTTAAAAATAAACAATATTTGTTTGACACTTTTTTCCATAAACATTCAGTATATACCGGGTATTTAAAAAGTTTTTTAAAATACAAATTATAAAAATTTTTATAATTGTATAGTTGATTCATTCGGTTTTCGAAAAAATATTTCGAATAAATTTTGTTACTATGTTTTTAATGAACAACGTTTTCCAAAGCGTTTTTTCGTAAACCGAATCATTAAGGCACAAGTCAATTATAAAATTTAAAAAAGTGACGTCAACTTTTGTGGTCCATAGTACATGTTTTTCAATTCAATTATTTTCATATACTTAGATTGTAAGAAAGAGTAAAGTAACTATTTATTATTGGTTTTTTTATCCGTATTTGTTTTCCCAACACTATCTTTATTTTTCTATTTTCGAACACACGTTTTATTTATTAATTGTTTTTTTTTTTCAGGGAAATCACAGAAATAAGTGTTTTTGTCTATAATTAGATCATCAAATTGTGTGCCCTCTGCTTAAACCTTTTTTTTTTGTTCGGTAAGCAAAATGTAATTTATGTTCTACAAAATTTATTTTTGATTTTGTTATTCTTAATATTAAGAATAAAAATGTAAATTTTTTCCGAATAGTTTCCAGCTTGTTTTAGATTTTCTTTATATTTTTTTTATACAAGCCTTTATTATTTAGCACCTGCATGGCGACAGATCTTTACTCGGATAGATTTAAAATGAAACATATTTATTTCAGGTATATTTATTTTTTAACCTAAGTTATATATTATATTGGTTCTCCAAAAGATGCATTAAGTAGCCACTTTTTGTCGAGTTTACACATCAACACATCAACACATCACACCAATGTCTTCCAAGTTGATAGATTGATTAATTTATATCGGGGTAAAAAAAAACTATAACACTTCGACCTTATCGCCCATTCTACTTCAGTCTCACGAAATTCGCTTCTCCCATATGTTGGAAATAGCCTGGAGCATGCTATCAGGTCCTCCCGAAGAATCATATATTCGAGGTGAGATGAGCAACGAATTTCCTGTATCTGCTATAACTCAGAGGTTCTCAGTCAAAGATTATGTGGCTGGATGTTTCTTCCTCCTTGCCACACAATCTGCAAACAATGGACCCGTTATGGAGTCGCATTATGTGAAGATGCTTCCGCAGGGGATAATGCCCGGTAATGAGCCCGGTAATGCTCCGCAAATGTATCCTGTTCAGCCTCAGTGCATCGAGAGATAGCCTCCTTGTTGCACGCTGAAGCAGTACCTTCATGAGCTCTTGCTGCGGTACTTTTTCCCAGTGATCACGGTGTTTAGCATTTGACAACTCGCTGATCACCTGTTTACATACAGTTCTTGGAATTCCTAAAATAGGCTCTGGGCCTATGAAGAGCATTCCGACTCCCTTCTTTGCTAAGGTATCTGCTTTTTCGTTTCCTTCGAAACTACTGTGACCCGGCACCCAGATCAATTTAACATTTTCCGACTTTCTTCCAAGTTTGCTAGCATTTAAAAGTTT
Source organism: Nineta flava (assembly GCA_963920215.1). Taxonomy (NCBI): domain Eukaryota; kingdom Metazoa; phylum Arthropoda; class Insecta; order Neuroptera; family Chrysopidae; genus Nineta; species Nineta flava. The sequence continues at coordinate 96,587,066 of OY986042.1, forward strand.
TACAATGGGTTTCCCACTATTACAATTCAAACATTTGTAATAAAATTTCAAATTCGCCCCAAAATCTAGATCAGTTTTTGTATTATTAATACGTACAGTATAAATTAGCTAGTTGTAATTTACTCTTTGGTAATTAGAAATAGATAGAAAATAGAGATCAATAGAGTTGATAATTTGGTGACAATTTCACCAAAGTGAAGCAAGGTATCAAGGTATTGAAACAGTCTACTTAGTTAGCTATTAAAATACTTATTATTAGTAAATACTGTTATTTTTCCCGGGAATTTGTTGTTCACTAGTAAAGTATACGATTAGGTATAATTATTAAACCTATTGAGAACTGACCTGAGGGTAGGGCTCAAGAAACATGACTTCTTATTGGGTACCATCGAAAGAGTAATCCATTTCGTGTTTTTTCACTTATGTCAAATAAATATTTTTTTTCCAAATTTTGACAGGTTGAAATGCCATTTTTTTGCGTTTTAAATTTATTGACAAACAATTTATTACCAAAATTTTATTAATGCAGGTATTTCTATAGAAACTATAAACTATATTAGAGATCTGGGCTGGCTATAAATTTTGAACGGTCCGCAAACAGCTATCCTTTGGTACTGTTTGAAATTTTGAATTTCTGATCAGTTTTTCTCTCATGATTTCGCGACCAAAATTGTCAGATGTCAATAGAACAATTACCATATAATTATTAAACCTATTTTAATGAATTTATTTGACGCCATTTATTGTTGTTTTTTTTTTGCAAACTGTTTATAAATAAAGAACTCTTATGATTATTATTATTATTATTATTAATCACCTTGCAACAACACGTCATAGCAATTATGTAAACAACACCTAAATAATAAAATATTCCTGCGTGTAATGTAATGTATATTATTATTACGTGAGGTCAATTACCTTCCGTAATCCGTTCAATTATAAAAATGTGACACGCTCTTATATTTATACTTCTAAACACAATAAACCGTTTTTACCTCTACATACACGCACTGTAGAAAATAAAATAGTGGATCCAACAACACTAGGTATTGGCCAATACGCTAGTTAAGTAAATTTTTAAATATACAAATTTCTTGTCCCTTAGGGGTCGGTTAAAAATCCCTAGGAAAGCTTTCTTGCCAAGCTTTGATTTCCCCTCCGCTACTAATTCTTCTATTACATTTACACATCAAAATTTTGATATGAAAAGTTTGTATATAAACGTAAAAATCTGAATTAAATTTGTCTCACAACCTCTATATATACTTCTGTAGCTTGTATATTGAAGTTGTGTAGCTGTTCACAACAGGTTTTTCATAGTAAATAGATGTATACTTAACATAACAATATAAATAATGCCTACGATTTCTTTTTAGAGAGATGTCATAACATTTTAACCAGGATATTATTATATTTTTATGTACACTCCCGTTCAATAAAATTGAACCAACCTGAAATGTTAATTTTCTTACATTTCATTAAACTCCTCACTTTTGTAACTCTCTGTATATTATTTATTTATAAACAAAGATAAGTAGTATATTTTTTAAATGTGAAAAAAGAAATGGAAGTTTTATATTTTTTATTTATGTAAACAAGTCTGTGATAGAGTAAGAATATGTAATGTAAATACATGTTAAGTGTTATATCTCCCTTTTACGTATAAAAATTAAATCAAATGTTGTATCTGTCAAAAACATTTACTACAACAATAATCAAAATTGTGAGAGACTGATTCGATTCAGATCGGTTCAATTTTATTGAACGGGAGTGTATATGTATAGTTCTAATATGACTCGACAAAATATCATGCGTTTTTCATTCTCATGTCAGGTTTTCCTATTGTTTTATATAGGATGTTTCAACGCAACGATAGATAGTGCTTCAATGTGTTTTAGATACTTTTAAAAAATCAAAATAAAATGTTTATCACCTAGCACTGCAATACTTCAACCCAAGTTTAAGCATCACTGTATTAAATTTGCGCTTGATAACTGACCATTTTGGTCACGACGTTTGGTAGAAAAAAAAGAAACCAAATTTAGTGCGAAATATAATCTTTTTTTTAGAAATAATAGAGAAAATGTCGAATTATTTGGAGAAAACTATAGGAGATTGCGAAATAATGATGAGAGAAAACCCTAGGTTAATTTTCTTTTCAACTCTAGAAAAACAAAATCAGAAGTTGAAAATTACCAACCATTCCAAAGTTATAGCTTTTTTTTGACTGTTCTAAAATTATAGCCGGCCCAGAAAAAAAGTAATTATTTGAAATTAATAAATACACACATAAATGGATTACTCTTTCAGTTGCACACAATAAACAGCCTTTTTTCCAACCTCAGGTTAGTCTCAGTTAAGTCCCAACCTCAGGTTAGTTTTCAATATGTAGGTAATGTAAAAACCAGACGGATGTATTATTTTTGAGTGATAATTTTTAGTAGCTATTTAATAGTTTACTAGTAGCCCAAGCGGGGACCGTAATAAACCATTAATTAGAAGATGAAACTTTCAGAAAAGATGATACATGTATTGACTTTGTGGCGGAATCGCGAGTAAAATTATATATGCTGTCTTTTAGAAACCATTGCATAGTCCACTGCCTAGTCCCACTGTTATTACGATAATTATTTATGTTCATTACCTTAGTAACTAACAACAAACTCATTATGACATTTTGATAAATTCATTTATTATCCCTTATCTAGATATCCCTGCGAGAATCTGTTCCGAAAGCGGAGCAACCACAACTAAATCTTCTCGCGCATAATTTTTTCTCATAAATAATTACATCAATACTCTTTTTTTCTTAAAATTTTATTTCCAACAACTTTTCTATGAAACTTTTTTCTTCATATCTTTCAAATCAAGTTTAACATAAATTTATTTATTTGATTCTCAAATGATAAATAATGAGAACTCTAGGTTTTTGAAATAAACGAGAAACTGTCACCAAATTAGCAACGAATAACATATCCTGAGACAATATAAGAGTAATTTTAATAAGAGTGATGTTAACAAGAGTAAATTGAATGAAAGTAATTTTAACAAGAGTAATTTCAATAAAATTTATTATACTTTAATTTATTTTGTTTAATTATTTATTTATTTTTGTCTATTAATCTCTGTTTTCTGTCTATTTCTAATTGTCAAAGAGTCAATTACGACTAGCTAATTTATACTGATGATGACTACTTTGTAGTCGAAATACGTATTTATAATACAATAACCGATCTATGTATTAGGGCGAATTTGAAATTTTATATAAATTTATTTATTTTTATATTATTTGATTTAGTACATCCTGTGTTCATAATACTTATTCACATGCAATTAGAGAGAGAAGTTTATATGATTGTATAGTCGCGATTCGCATTCGCAACTCAACCAACTGAATATTTTCCTTACGATATAATCTGTTATAATATTATGGTTTTATGTTAGGTGTCATATAATGAGGGTTAGATGCTTGCTGTGAGTGTGTGTGTGTGCACTTGAGCTTTATATAGGATGTTCATAAAAACTTATCTTTAATTAAATATACAGTTCTTTTTATTGAAAATGATAGTCTCAATCTTGGTCTCCATTGCAGAGCTACATATTTTTGAAGTTATACTTCTTTTGGTGCGGTATGCGACTCTGATCAGAGTGTATTTTCAGCATGTATCGAATCGTTGAAATAACACTCGAATGTTTTTAAACTCTCTACATCGATGTTACACAGTTTTCTATTGCTGTATTGCACAGTGCTGTTTAGGAATTCAGTAATAAAGGTGTATCATACTGTATAAAGAATAAATTTATGTACAGTGTGTTTTTTAAACTACATCCAATCTAGAAACAATGTATGTATATATCGCTGTCCATATACAGCGCACCCAAATTCACAGATATTTGTAGAGTGCAGTTTTGGTGGAACATAGCAATCCACATCATGGCTCACTGAGCAAAGACAGTGATGTACATATCACTGTCTGTATACATATCAATGTATTCATATCACTGTCTTTGCACAGTGTGCCATGATGTGGACTGCTTTGTTCCACCGAAACTGCACTCTACAAATGTCTGTGAGCTTGGGTTTAACTGATTGCACCGTATCATGGTGCGCTGCATATGGACAGTGATAGATGCACTACACAATGTTCCTATTGGGTCTATTTCAATAGACGTAGTGTAGTAAATAATATTTACTAAAGATGCTAAGCGAAACAGACAACAAGCAGGTCTGTCACATAAGTGACATCACCCTTCAGTGGAAAATAATTTTGTGTGTGCTATGATTCTAGCAAATTGGAATACAATAGTATACATTATAGAATGACATGCCGCTAGCTATTACATGTTATAACATTTGAATTTGACAATACAGTTGAAAATAGGTACAGGAATGTCTTTATCATTATTATTCTATGTTTCTGATAAAAGAAGAATATTACAATTATGAGCCACATTATCAATGATATCATTTTTATGGGCTCGTAAACTTTGTATATCAAATGTATATACATATTGATATACCGGGTCTGGTCTAGATAAATTTCACTTACTCTGATTCTAATGTAAATAATAGATTTAATATAAAACTTATTAAAATAATCAAAGAGAACTCTAGGTTTTTTTGAAAATAAATTTCATATTTTACCCTAATTCCTAGAACAATTATTTGAATTTTATAAATACGTATTTCGACTACAAGTAATATATAATCGCAACTATCTCTGAGATATATGAGACATATACTCTTAATACGTAAAACCAAAATTTATATGAAAACTTTACTGAGGTTTTTTTTTAATCATATGGGAAAACCCTAATCAGTCAGATCTTACATTAAATATCATATATAGAATTTTATCTTTGCAATGAAAATATCTACATACACGGATGTGTAATTGCAACTAAAAATTTTTTAATAATAATTGAACTAAAAGATCAATTTTTGTATCTACGAAAAAGTTTTACTAAATATACTCGTATACTCATATTGAAATAAGCAACCCTACAATAGACATATTATTAATTCTTTATTGTTTACGATTATTATAGGTTGAAATTTATTTTACAGTAAAAGAAAATTTTATGATATATTATTCAAAAATGTCATATCCTTTCAATAGATGTTAAAATATCTATGATGAGAATTCTCACAGGATGGAAAAACCGCTCCGATTGATGGTTAGCGATTTTTAAATATAAAACAGCCAATGGGGTTATACCCCAAAACACACTTGATCGAATAAATTCATACATTCTGCGAAAGATTAAATGATAAAAATCTTATTTAAAAAAAATTTAACCCTTTAAATGTTTTAAAAAATAAAGTCAACTAATTCGCACGTATAATTTCATTGAAAAAACCAAGAAAAATATCGAAAATAGTCTGTAATTTTTCTTTAAATTATGATTTTATAATTCAAAAGTTTTTAATTTTAAATTAAGCTTTCTCAATATAAATATAAATTTTTTTTAAATTTCGCAATTAAATAATAATAATTTGCTATAAAAATGGTAGTTTAAACTTGATGTTTGTAGTACCTGTAAGCACTACTGCACCAAGCCATCTTAATATATTGAAAAATTAGAAATTTTTCTCATAGACAAAGAAGAGAATATACTAAATAAAAGAATAAGAAAATGTACTATATAAGATACATATTCTTGTTCTATTAGACATTGTTGTTATTCCCCGATGAATTAAAAAAATATTTTTAATAATGGATTATTTTTTGATATTACAAATTACACGGAGATTTTTTCTTGCATATATTAAGTATATTTAATTTTTACTATGAGACCTAATGGTAGCCGAGCGGTCTAAGGCGTTATGTCTACTTGGAGACTGCGAGGTTATGGGTTCGAATCCCGACATCGTTAGTTTGTCAATTATTAGACAAAAAAGGAGGTGGTTAATTGACTAAACTGTCGACGTATGGACAAGAACGAAGTAACTGGCTATGCATTAGAAGGTTTTCTGCAGTTTCCTTCACGAACTCCAGATGAATATCGACATAGTTTCTATTTGAGTCGGCTGCAGCCGCATGTCCTACCAATTCCTAGCCTATACACAAAAATTCCTTCCACTCCACTCACATCCTCACATCCTTAGGCATCACAATGGACCTTATGGTCAAAGTGTAGCCCGTCCAGGGCATCCTCCACAATCTATCTATCTATCTAGTTGTTATTTTCACTTGTTATTTAATTATTTTCTTGTTTAAGTCAAGTTGGTATCTTTTTAACATCTATATGTTATGAACATTTTAAATATCAGAAACATTTCTCCATGTATAATTTATAAAGTACGTGAATAATTAATTATAAGCATTCTCTACAGACAACAAATTATTAATAACTTTAAAAAAAAAAGGCAAAAGGAATTTAATGAAAAAATAATAATACAAGTCTGGAATAAAAAATAAAGGAATTAAGGCCAATGATCAATTCAATAAATATAATAATGATGGCGCATTGACTTCATAGTGTATAAAAAATAGAATGTATTGCAGTATACTAGAGTTGGGTAGCTCCGGCTAAATTTCGGATTGAACGTGTAACGATTCCGGAGCTCAAAAGAACTAATTCCCGGAATCGTATTCGCGAAACTATTCAGTTTTACCAACTTTAATGAAAGTTAAATTCACAAACAAGTTATAAATTTACATTAATTTATTTCTATACAAAAACTTCTGACAGAATGCCTTTACAGAGACAGAATGAGGTACCTAACCTTTGACTCGACCGAAATTTTCGAATTTTAAGGTAGACCAATGAATTTGGATCTGTATCCTGTCTTTTGAAGAGAGGATGGATATGTTCGACGATGAACACAGGGCTAGAAGAAACGCACCAGATATGGTAGAGGATAGAAGAGGTTAAAGGAATGTGTTCCTCAGGTGTTCCCAAAAAAGGCCTAGAAAGGCTTTTTGAAATTATGTCTCTAATACTTTTGATTTTTTTTTAAAGTTTAAAAGTATAAACCTCTAATTGTTTTGATGGATCGAGTGAAATCCCAAATTATTGAAAGTGTCTTTACTAATTTAACGATTTCCACTGACCGGTTTTTGTATAAGAAACTGCCACTAGCGGCCATACTAGTGGACGATACCATCAATATAGTTTTGAATTGTGTTAAATAATATTAGTTATTAATATTAAATTCCGAATTTATATACGATATTTATAATATATTTCGTAAAAGCATCATATTCAAGTATTTAGTTTATATATAATTTAAAGTATAAAATCAATACTTTAATTACTCGAGAATAAGTTAGTAAGCGGTATATAGAAAAGTCAAATTTAAGCAATAAGTTTCAAAATAAATCCAAAACACGTGTAATAAAATAACTTTAATAATCCCACACTGTAGAGTTTATTTTGTATAATCGTACCTAACATGGGCTGATAGAGAGTTTGTAAAACATTAAAGATAGAATTACCGCGAAATTTTGAAAAAGAATATACCGGCTTTCCATAATTTCTGTAGATTACAATGCCAAGACGCGCAAAAACGACCATAAAATTCGTCACGTATTAGCGACATAGACTAGGTAAATTTTCTCAGAGAAAAGAATCATGATGAAGAGTCATAAAATTTTGATTTTTGAATCCCATTATCTGATCGATAGTATGTTTGATAGAAGGTGAAAAATTATAATGTTTTCATCAAACTTCAACGTTTAATGTCAATACATCAATTAGAAGTGGATGAACATCGATTTCCTACATTTGCTTATAAACTTACATGTATACAAGTCAACTTAAGGGCGTTCCAGCACTGTCTTGTATAATCAAGGCAAGAAACCATTTTGGTTTTATTATAGAACAAATATAAATAAACTCATACAGAACACATAGATATATTTATATACAAATTAATGTTATTTTGAAAGTGAAAAAATTTTTAAACTATTATATTTCGAAAACAAAACGGTAAAACGCGATTTAAAAAAAATTTATTTAAGAAATACTCTCCTATTTTTTTATTAAATTATGTCGAGTATTTTTTGATAATACAACAGATAATAGTTGGGCGGGCAAATTTTACATGCATCTAATGAGAGAGAATGAGAGAGAATGATTACTTTGTTATTAATTATCTCGCGTTCTAAATGGTCAAAAATTCTAAAAATTCGGGATTTATTAGAAAACGTTATTTTTAGCCTGTGAATGAGCAAAACCTATTTTAAAAGAGGGACATTTTGTGTCTTTCAAAGATAGGCAGTTTTGCGCATTTTGCCCAAACATGATCCGATCTTGCCCATTCACGAACTTGAGTTATCGTGTTTGTGAATGTTTTTGTGTTATCGTGTCCGCAGGCAGAAACAGAGACAGAGAGACGGATATGCAGAAATGGCCCTAATTAGGTCATTTTATAAACACCAATGCCAATCAATTATGATCGGGTATTTATTACCGATGCACCCAAGATTTGTAATTTTGTTTTCTCTTTCACATATGAACAAACTTGATACCTATCTGAAAACTGCACCACTAAATCTCTTGTAATATATGAAACATTTAAACGAAAAAACCAACAGATAACTACGAAAAACACTGTTCTTTTTTACTTTTTTCTACGACTTCATTTATGAGTCGTTAATATAGTGTTAAATGTTATAGTATAGGTATGAATCGAATTAAAATTTTGTATTCCACCAAACTATGAATAACTAATTCCGATTTGAATAGATTACAAACTCTCATTATTTTGTGTATAATAAAATAATATTAGATGCATAATAACAAATTATTAACAGTTTTTCTATTGAAAAATAGTTAATTCATAAAATGTCAGCACCATAAATTTTCATTCATAAAACTTTTAGTAACAATTTATTATATTATTTATTATTGGTTATAATGCAAACTCATATTTATGGTAAATTTGTATGAGTACGATGTTTTTTTTTTTATTATTATTTATTAATTTTTTGGATTGGCATCGAAATTTTGCAATTAACAACATAAATCTAATATTAGTAAATGGAAATATTATATATATAAAGGTATTTATAGTTCAACATAGTTAACATTGCCTGCAATGCATTATACAGTCAACTTTACTGCATGGTGAGATAAATTTCATTAAAATGACTAAAAATATAATTTAAATACTTGGTGTGAACAGTACATAACGTCTATATACAGCTTTCATAAAGGATTCAAAAGTCATCCCTCGGACAAATCAATATTCAATTCAGTATGAAAATTTTACTGTTGACTTATTATACCCGGTATACACAATAGGAGGGTATATATACGACGGTATGTTAACTTTGGTCCAGACCATTTTGTATAGGTGTTTATAAAATGACTTAATTTTCATTTCAGAATGTCTGTCATTCTGTCCGCCTTTCATCCTTAAAACCTTACAAAATGTTTATATCGAAAACAAATTTACCAATTCAATTTCGCTTTTTACGTTTATATTTATACTAGAGGAGAATTCGGAAAGCAAATATCGGGTGAAAACTTTGGTAGAAAAAAGTATATGTAAAAGAAAAAATATGATGAAATCAATAAATATAACTATACTGCACTACTATATGTTGATTTTCTTGCGAACTACCATATAATCAATATTATCAACAGTTCTATCTATATATAAAGCATAGACCTATATATAGAAAAGAAGATGAAAATTAACGTGCTTAAATATTAATTTTTTTTTTTTGGCCTAGATTTTTATATATTTAGTGTTTGTTTCTTGTTATTAATCTGATTTGTATTGATTATTTAGGAAACTCCATTAACTCGTTTTTTATCATACTTGATTGTCTAAGGACAAAAAATTTAAAAAAATCAAGGAAAAATTAAAAACAAATAAAGTAACAGTATAGAAAAGAACGGACCTTGATTATTTAATCCAAAATGGACCAAAGATATTAGCGATTCAAGCAATGACAAGATTTTTTAAATAATACTAGACTTCTTCCACTTGTTTATACTTGAAAATGAGTAAACAAAACGTCCAATTGAAACATGTAGCAAAGGATGATAACAGTGAATAAAACTATTTTCCACAAACGATAGCTTAATACGTTTTAAGGACGTTCGAAGATTTTGTCATTTTAGAGAAGCAAAACACAAGATTTTTACATTTTTATGTAAAATAAAAGAAACATTACGAGTCACGACTCACGAGTATTATCATTTACCAAATAACCATAGAATATTTAAATCTAGTTTCAACGTATACATTAAATCTGTAACACTGGACATACACAGTCGCTTTATATCCTCCCTACGTCTTTCCCCGCAAAATGACTTTTTCGAACGTCCTTAATACAATACAATATACCTGGGTAGACTTATCAATATAATACATCAATTGTGTGTTGTTTATAAACATATTATTAACCGGAAACCATATAAACACATACATATACAAAACCATATAGTAATATATCCTACAGGAATAATGTATGTTTGTGGTATATATCCTACTTCATCTATCATCACAATTTTGTTGAATACTATACACACTATCTTAAGATGTTTGTTTACTTATGGGTGATTTATTATGTTTGAGAGTCAGTGGAAATTTATTACTCAAGAAAATAATGATTATGTAATATGTATAAAGAAGTGTTTTATTGTGAAAAATTTGTCAGATTAACTCTTTTGTAATAAGCTTACACTTTGTCTAAGTGTAGATAATCTTTACCTCTTTTTGTCGGATTTTGAAACAATATTAATGTTTTTTCATAAATATTAACCTTAAACTTTTTAAGTATCCATTTATACAAATGGTACCACATTTATTTTATACGAAATAGATATAGTCGATGTATATTGATCAACAGTACTTATTCTATCTTACAACAGTACTTATTTGACTGTTTCTTTCTTTATAGCGTTGAAGTTCGTTAGGCCACTTCGTCAAAAAAGATAATAATTCAAACCGATCTATCTTAATAAAAGGGAAATATGTTGTGTGTTTGTCCGAATTGTTTGGAGGAACTTTTAGGAGATAGCGAAATGATGATGCTACAAATCCCTGGGTAAATTTTCATTTCGATTCCAAAAAAACTGCCAGAAGTTAAAAATTCCAAATCAATATAGCCGTTTTCAACTTTCACGTTTGCATCATCAAATTAAACGTGATTGTATTTGAAATTTTGAAAATTACCACAGAAATTATGAGATCTATTCATTAAAAAAAAATTCGCCAAGTACTGCACAGCAAAAAAAATGGCACACTTCATTTCAATTATTTTCTTTGGAATTTTTTTGCATATCAACTACATTTTTAAAAGTTTTTAGATGTTTTTGTTGGTCTGGTCGTTTTTGGTTTTTGTCGGTCGTAAAATTGCATAAAAAAACCTTATAAAATACGAAAAAAAATTAATTTAAAAAAAAAGATAAATTTGCATTAGTTTCAGAATTTTAAAAAAGCATTTTATATCGAGCTTTTTATAAGGAAATAATCGTTTAACGGTCGATATTACCTTCCCTTGCTCTAATGACTGCTTCAAGCCCTCAAGGAATACTTTTAATTATGTTCGCTACACCATGTTGGGTGATTACCTCCCATTCCTGGCCTAAAGCTATTATGAGCTCCTGTGAACTACCAAGAGGGTTAATTCATCTTTTTATACGTCGGGCAAGTTCATTCCAGATATGTTCTATTGAATTTTACACTGGGATAGGTTGTGGCCATATAAAAACCTAATGTCGATTGTTTTATTTTAATGTACACCCTTGCGAATCGTTTCTCCACTGCTTTTGATAGCCTTGATATCTGAGATATTTGAGATATTTACGAAAAACTATTTCAGATCTGATAGCATCTGGTAATACTTCCTAATATTAAAAATTTCCTCTCAATGTTTAGAATCACCTTTAATCATTTCTACAAATATTAACACCCGTAATTATTACTTCTATGAACACATTATTAATTGAGTTTTAACTATTTCACTGTAATAATTTTCTATAAGTATCTAGATTAAAATCTCTATAGACACAAAGAACGGTTGTGTAAAGCCTAGCTAATACCACAAAGATTCATTTGTACGTGTTTATTCTCAGTAATCCATTAATATTACGACTTATTATCATTTTAATTACTCACAAACCGATAAACTAAATAAATATTCTTCAATTTTAATATTACGTTTAAAATGTTTGTAGCTAAGAGTTTCATTATTATGTCATCCTACGTTTTAATCTTGTATTGAAAAATTAATAATTTAATTAAAAAGTAATTAATTTATATAATCTAATTCAATAGATTACTCGAAAACGAAAAGAGATAGCAAGTTGAAATTTTGTACGTGAGTTAGAGCTAAAAAGTATGGTCAAGTTCGTGAATGGGAAAAATCCAACCGGGCTTTCTCCTCTCCATGAGTGGGCGATATCCATCTATGAAATGGTAAGAGATAGAAAAATATGTAAAGAGAAAAAAATGTTCCTTGTTTTAAAATAACAACTGTTAGAAACATTTTTCCTAAACTCTGTATATAACGCGTATTTGACCAATTAACTCAGTTAGTTGCTATTTTCACTTGTTTAATATATAAATACTTGCTTGTACATTATATATGCATTATAAAATTCAAAAAGATGAACTTTTAATCCTTATAAAACACCGTGAGATGATACCACGCGAAAAATTGTTCTTGTCAGCAAACTTGAATTTAGGCAAATAGTGAGAAAACAAGACAAATTATACGTGCCAGACATACATTTGAAAATTAGCTATTCTGCTTGCTAATTGTCTAAGAAATTTAAACCGTTATAACCGGTTTGGGGCTTTGTTGCCTCAGACATTATTAAAGACACATACTCTTATCAAATCAAAGATCGGAAAAATTCAAATATGTTAAAAGTTCATAAGTTCTTAAGAAAAGTGTAAGACATAAGTTCTTAAGTTCTTAAGAAATTATTTTACAAAATTTTTTTAGTAGTTTTTTTTGTTATAAATTTCTTAAAAAACCTTATCAGGTGATTGTTCATCATGCAGTCGATATTATGTTAAGGCGTTGTGTCTACTTGAAACTGGGAGGTTATGGGTTCGAATCCCGACACCGGCAGTTTGTCTATTAAAAGTTAATGGGGCGGTTGATTGATTAAACAGTCGGCGTATGTACAAGAACGAAGTAACCGGCTATGCTTGTGACGATTTTCTGCAGTTTCCCTGCAAGAACTCCAGATGAATATCGGCATAGTTCCTATCAAAGTCGGCTGCAGCCCCACACCTACTAATTCCTAGCCTACATACGAATTCCTCACTATCCACTCACATAACAAAAATGTAACGTAAAAGTTAATAATTGTCGAAAAATAATGATGTACGTGGCCTCTGTTATAGACCGTCGTGTCCTAAAAACGGAGGTTATACCCCATTATTTATATTATTATTATTTCTTGAGATATGTGAGACAAAAACACGCTCGTACTCACGCACATACAGATATTTATCTAAAAACGATGGATTCGAATTCTAGAGACCCCGAAACGTCAAAATTTTCAATTCACAAAATCGGACCCATTACAATAACTTTCCAAGTGGGAAGTAAAAACTATCAGCCAGTTTTTTATAGAAATTCAGTAAAACTGAAAACCTCTAGAATATACACGTCTCATTATTAACACATTTTGGCTATTTGCATGATACTCTTAGTCAAATGAGAATTTCCTTGAACATTTGTATGCCTACAAAATATACGTATTCAGGACGCGTGTTTACATCGTATTCTATAAACCAATTTCCTAAGGTAAGGATGGATTTGACCTTTGTAAAAAAAAGTTTTGTTTATATTTCATTATGCAAGACACGCGTATCTTTATGTACAAAATTGTAAACGGAAAGGGATAAAAGACGAATTAATGTTTTTTAAACGTTTTCATCTTTTCTCGAAGAAAAAAGTATAGAAGAAACTTCAAACAACACACAAAGAAATACTTAATTGAATTTTTATTTTTAAATTTTTTTTATTTTTTAATACATATTAGTCCGGTGCAAATATACATAAAAAGTGTCAGGCACAGGAATGCAACTTTACAAATCGGTTTGAGTTATTATGATTTTGTTGCATTTATAAGATCAACCTCATTTTACTGCACTTAGATGGATCTTGTATGCCATAGATGCACATGTTCCGTAGACGTTTGAACTGTTGATGGTCACTGAATACCCTACATAATCGTTACGCAATCGCTTTGCGCCCTGATTCAATTCCTGCTGTCGTAGCTCTCGCAAACGTTTGCAATGAACTTTTCATTAGATTCTTTTCGACGCGAGGTTTCCTTACGAGTCATATGAGACGAGATATTTAATTTTTTGGTAATTTTCATAGTAATACCGATTTCTACTTATATTCCGTCGAATATTTTTATTGTCTCATTTTGTCTCATTGTCTCATTGTCTCATGTCCAGAATCCATGTTCTAGCTAATTGCGTTTCTATGCTATACCAATTTATAACTTTACACAAAGCTAATTAATAAATATTCTTGCGCAATTAATATCTTGTAGACAAGATATTTTAAATCAAAATTTATTTATTTAATTTAATTCACAATTTACTTTACAATCGTACTAATTTTAAGTAACAACAATTAAAATATTAACAATAATAAATATTTTATTGAAACAAAATTATCCAACGATCCGAACGTATGTCAAAGATCGAGATAAGAAGTCTGGTTTGTCCTTTGAATAGTTTGGTTTATATATGGTATGAAACTACTGAATAATAATTAAGAAATGTGTTATTTAAACCACCTTTTTGTATTACAATCTCAGTGAACTGTGAACTACGTCATCTTTGACCATCTAGGAGAGATAGTATAAAATTGACATTATGAGAAATTATTTGGATATATAAATATTTAAAATAAACTTAAGTATTCTAATCTATATGAACTATGAACTTGATTTTCAAATATTCAATATATAACAAACATGTAACATTAAATAATATTAAAAAAAGAGAAATAATTAATAGAGAAAAAGTAACTCACATGCGCCTACACTGGTACGATGACGACACAGACAAAATAAATACAGCACGGCAGATACGTAAGGGCATGATCTATGTCTGTTGTGGGCTCAACCATTGTAAAAGCATTATTTGTAATTAAAATCTTATATTATTTTGCCACACAAGAATGTTCGACCTACCACCAGTGTAACGAGCGAACAAACGTTTTCACGTCAAAAAAGAGTCACCGTTAATCCATTAATGGTTTTTCGATTTTTAATACTAATTGAACCCACCTATATATTTTACTGCAAACGAAGTTTTATATGTATTCTGTCAAGTTTTTATTCTTTTAGAACTGTTTTTCTTCTTTTTAAGCGGAAAACTTTTCTATATAAAATTCATTAAATATGATGTACTTAAAGAAACAAACACACAATACGCAGTTAATTAATTTTTCTTGTAATTAATTCTTAGATTGTCAGTATAAATGGCGTCAAAAGTTGATGTTATTTTGTAAAATTTTATAGTTGAATTGTGCCTTATTAATTCGGTTTTTGAAAAAGTTCATCGAGTTAACGTCGTTCATTAGAAATATTGTAACAACTTTTATTTGAAATTTTTACAATCTACAATCTATCTATCTATCTATCTAGTGGATTAAACCGTATAATCCGATATGTGAAATCATATTTATCATCACATATACAATGGATTACTGTTAATATTTTCCATACGAAAATCTATTTGTCCTTATATACGTTTTTATTAGAATTTAAAAATATAAGTAATAAAAAGTGTTTTGAAATCATAATAAAATTCAATAATTAAACACATAAATATAATGTGAACGCCACACAACCTCCATTGCCAACTACAATGTCATACTTGAATATGAAACAAAATTCGTTATGCGGGAGCCGGAGCCAACTTAGCGAATTTCCTTAGAATACATAAATCACTCTCTAGTGGTTCCAATTATAGGTTTTTGCAAGGCCAATTTTATTAACAAATGGCATAGGTCAAAGGGAAAGGAGGCTTAGAGAAAAAAGAAGTACAAACTATAAAATATCTCTCTTAATATTAGAACAATCAAAAAATGTATGATGAGTAAAGTTGTAGGAAATCATGTTTCCTGCAATTCAATACCTTCTAATTTTTCTCAAACTCTAATGTGAGATATTTATAAATTTAACTTTCAATCTTAAATTGTAAATATTTCTGTAAATATTAGAGTATCAGAAAAAATGATATGGAAACTTAATTATAGTAAAACTAATTTTCTACAACTTTACTTTTATAAATTTTTGGATTTTTCGAATATTAAGAGATAAATTCAAGATAATATGTTTCTTCTTCCCTCTAAGTCCTCTTTTCTCTCGACCGAATTGGTTCATTAAAAACCATGGTCTTTCAAATAGGGATTTTTAGAATAAGTTTCCGGGTGAAACAAGTCGATGTGGGTTATATCTTCATATCATTTAATGGATAGCAACTTTGTCATGGATAGCAATTATGATGATATTGTGTAAATTCGATAAAAATCTTTTTGAGATCCAAATAAAATTTTGGGTTAAAAAATGAATATAGCTGCAAAGTTTCACATCTCTCCCAAGCAGAAATTGATCACCCAGGTACTTATTATTTATTATATGTTATAGTTTGTATATCGAGGTAAAAATGTTGTACAACAAAATTAACAACCACTCTAATAAAAAAATGTATTGACTTTAGTTTTATGTGTTTTTTTTTTTTGCCCCATGCTTACATACTTAATTTATGATTTTGATACAACAATTCTGTTATAAAAAAGACTGTTTGACAAAATATTTTTTTACTATGTGTTGTTGTGTACTCTATAACGACCTATAGCGGCAAAAATGGGTAGAATGGGTATAGAAATAAATACAATTTATTTATTGTTAAACTTTTTCATATTTTTACGAGGTGATAAACACATATGATTTGATTGTAACAAAAATTTAATTAGATTTAACCTAAATATTATCTTTATTTATGATTATAAAAAAAATATATTATCCTACAAAAACCATAAATATATATATATATATATATATATATATATATATATATATATATATATATATATGTATATATATATATATACATATATATTTATATATGTATATATAATATATATATATATATATATATATATATATATACTCCCGTTCAATAAGATTGAACCAACCTGAAATGTAAATTTTCTTACATTTCATAAAACTCCTTACTTCTGTAACTCTCTGTATATTAATTATTTATAAACAAAGATAAGCAGTATATTTTTTAAATGTGAAAAAAGAAATGGAAGTGTTATATCTTCCTTTTACGTATAAAATTAAAATAAAATGTTGTATCTGTTAAAAACATTGACTACAAGAATAATCAAAATTGTGAGAGACTGATTCATTTTATAGAATATATGATAGAGTGTTCATTTTATCATTTTATCTTGACACAGAATAATAAATCGAAAAAAAACAATAATAAATTTAGCATAGAATAAACTGAATGGAAAAAAAGAAAAACAAATGAAAATGATAAGAATTTTTTCGAGTAAAAAAAATTTTTGGTTTTACTGATGATATACTTTGTTTTTTTTTTGTATATTTGATACAGGTAAAAATATCAAAGGGAGCTTAAGTCATTTTAAATGTGAGCTACGAGTAGCAACGAGTAATACATCTTCGATTCCATATCCTGAAGATAGTTACGATTAGGTAATTCATACTGATAACGACTACTTTTTAGACGAAATACGTATTTATAAAATACAAATAATTGATCTAAGAATTGAGGCAAAATTGAAATTTACGTACTTTAAAAATTTACTATAATAAAATCAAAGTAGACATGATCTGTACATGGGGCTTTTGTTTCATAACCGATAATCTTCTTAGCTTGGTATTCTTCTTTTATCAGCAAAATTGGACTTCTAATATATGTTATTAATAGTCAAACAATAAAAAGTAATAAAAACAGACTACAATCATCAATTTATCCTTAAGAACCTTAGAGAGGTAGATTGTAAAGGCTACCCTGGACGGGCTACACTTCGACCATAAGGTCCATTGTGATGCCTTAGGATGTGAGGATGTGAGTGAAGTGGAAGGAATTTGTGAGTAGACTAGGAATTGGTAGGATATGCGGCTGCAGCCGACTATTATAGGCACCATGCCGATATTCATCTGGAGTTCATGAAGGAAACTGCAGAAAACCTTCTCAAGCATAGCCGGTTACTTCGTTCTTGTCCATACGCCGACAGTTTAGTCAATCAACCGCCCCTTTTTTTTATATAATTGACAAACTGCTGATGACGGGATTCGAACCCATAACCTCCCAGTTTCCAAAGACTGCATACTGCGCAGACCTGACGCCTTAGACCGCTCGGCTACTTGGCTGGTTTAAAGAACCTTACGAACCTTAACGAAATTAGGATATAACAAAGAAATGTTTAGCTTTATAGGAAGTTTATAGAAAGGTATGAATTTTAAATTTATAGCATAAATATTAGTTAAAATTTTACCTTATATAATTTATATAGTTTTTCACGTGGTCCAAAAAATCTGTAAAAAAAAATTATATTAATAATTTTGCTGAAAGATCACAGTTACTGCCGTTATGTTTATCTTCTGTTTACGGGAAAATATAAAAAGGAAATTACGGAAATATATACAAAGTCCGAAAATATAAAAAAAGGCTTAGTAAAATATTTTATTTTTGAATTTTTTTTGCGAACTTCCATATGGAAAAAGGGGGTTATCTAAGTAGTTTATATCATCTAGAAGGTAAGATTTTGAGTACTGGTGTAGTAATTCCTTCGCTTTGAATTCAATTTGAAAGGACAGTTCTAGAATGACAATCGTGTTTCTAAAAGATTTTCCTAAACTTGAGTTTATAGTAAACTAAAGTAATTGTACCGATGAACTGACTTTACCTACTACAATTTACCGTGGAACTCCCGTAATACGATAATTATTTACAATATTAAAGTTTTAATTTAGGTTAATTAAGATTAAGTATCACTATATATTTTTATTTGTATCTGTAACCATACGTAGCTTCTACGTGATAATTTTTTTTAAATAAAAAGCAAATTGATGTCGATATAACAACAATTCCTTTGCCTGTAAAAACATTACTTCAAATTACATTTGATCTCAAAGTTTCTGTAATTAATGTATATAAAATATAAAAGACAATTACGTCTCTGTGTAAAATAATATATACTACTGTCTCACGCCTGTCACATGTTTAGTGGTTCTTCTTTTGGAACATACTAGATTGTGTATCAAATGAAAATTACGTTTTGTATGTATCTTTATTTACAACAAATATACATGCATAGACTTTTCATTGGTTTTCATTACAAACATGAGGTACCACATCAACTTTGTTGGAGCACAAAGACACACATATACTCTCACTTATACAGGGTGTGCTAAATATTCTAAGAAACGGATGACTTTATAGGACTTCTTCATTAGATAGATTTCCTTAGTTATAGTTGTTTGAATAGATCATTTTATTGAAAATATATTTGTCGCGGTATCTTGGCTTTCTTCTTAAGAAGAAAAATATTTCATCTTAAATACTTTTCAACATCGACTTAGAAATACGATTTTTTTGAGATTTCTGTAAGGGATATCCTTTCAAAAAAATTTAGGAAATCGAAAAATAAATGATGTCTCTGATTTTATAGAAAATAAACCAAATAGCCGCGCTTGTTAAGGCGCTCTACTTGGAACTGAGAGGTTATGGGTTCGAGTCCCAACATCGGCAGTTTGTCCATGAAAACATAATAATAATGGGGCGGTTAATAGACTAAACTATCGGCGTATGGTGAAGGTTTTCTGCAGTTTCCCTTCACGAACACCAGGTGAAAATCGGCAAAGTTCCTACCAAAGTCGGCTGCAGCGGCACAACCTTCGAATTCCTAGTGTGTCTTTGAATTCCTCCACTCACATCATGAAAAATGTACAAAATGTAAAAATTAATAAAGGTTGAAAAATAATGATGAGGGTGGCCTCTGTGGCCACCGAGGTTAAACCTCATTATTATTTTTTTATTGAAAGTATATTTTCAAGACCATTTTGATTCACAAATTATAAAAATAAACTTGAAAATTGGATTCGAATTAGGATTTACATAATAATTAGCCTTACCTATGTTCGGATCCAAAATTACGGATTGTTAGTATGGTTGCCTTTCGGTACTATTATCCCAATGGAAGTGACTATCATTACTTTTTACATTTAGGTAAAATGCCTAAACATGGAAAAAAATTATATGACATCAAATACTGTATATTGTTGCATTTTTCGAACGAATAATATACAAAAGTAAATTGTAAAGCAGTTTTATTACACCCTGTTATAAACATATATATATATATATTTTCTTTTATACTGTCCTCTATAAAATAGTGTTGTTTTCTGTGATATTATATTACATTACCTTTCTTGTAAATAAATTTGATACTTTATTTAAATTAATTAAGATAAAAATTGTAACAATTTGACACAAGTATAACTTGTTTTGTTGAATAGAGACCGACCATGTTACTTTTATTTCCTTCTTTTTTAAGTTAATTAAAATAAATTTAATTTTTTTATAAGCTTTTTACCACAGTTTTATTTAATTTTTATTGTAGAATAATGTCATTTGAACAGCCACAGTACAAAAAGACATATAAGTCTACAGAATATACTTTACGTAACTAGGTCACATTATAAGAGTTTGTTTGACCACCGGCCAAAATAATGTTTTTTTCAATAGTTTGTTGTACTATGGACCACAAACGTTGATGTCATTTTTTTTATAAATTTTATAATTGATTTGAGCCATATTGATTCAATTTTGGAAAAAATGCTTCGATTAAAAGTTGTTCATTAGAAATATAGTAACAAATTTTATTCGAAATTTTTTTTCGAATTCATTGAATTCGAATGAATTCATTGTATACGAAGACATTGCACAGTTCGATCAATGTGAAAGGCGACGAGTATTATTAGGGTTTTTAATTTTGTTACCCTTAAGCATCCATGAATGTTTTATGTCTCATATTTTGAATTGAAATAAATTTTAATATATAAATTAACTAGCAAAACCCACAAATTTGAACGCGTTTTCTTGTTATATCTTCGGATCCCGTCATTTTAAGACCTCAATATAATTTCCCACCGCTTCCACAACTTTAAACGTTTATCGTTCCCAACGCTTCCATTACTTCAAATATGTATCGACACAAACAAAAAAACTAACAGACAGTACAATTTTATAATCGTAGGGATACATAAATTCAAAGCTCACGAGTTTTACATGGTAGTTACATTTTTAGCCAAAAATTGACATTGTTTATTTACGAAAACATATTCATTTTTGCTAACAGAAAACGAAAAATAAACAAGTGAAAATAACAACTAACTGAGTTAATTGCTGAAATACCCGGTATATCCTGAATTTATGTAAAAAAGTATAAAATAAAACTGGGTTATTTTTAAAAATAGTAACATTTTTTGTCATTACAATTTTGTTCTCTGTTCTTTTGGCAGTTTTGCACATTTCGCCCAAAAATGGTCTGATTTTACCCATTTACACGAGCTTGACCTTATTTTTCAGCTCTAGAACACACACACAAAATTTTAGATCGTTGTCTCTTTTCACTTTTGAGTTAGGCCACTTTATGAACACATATTCCAAATATTTATATCTGCGATCAATTTTTTCCAACATTGGCGTTGGAAACTCGCGCGTTTTTCTCATTTACATTTTTAATGTGATTTATTTTTCTTTGGGCAAATTTATTTTTACTATACCTTGCATAATTTTCCCATTACATTAATTATAGAAATTTCAATAATGGAACAGAAAATATATACACAAAACATCAAAATATGTCATTACTTGATTTTCTTTACATACTAATTATAAATGTGACGAATCTATGTTTCCATGTAAGACATTTCCTATATAATTCTCTCACGTATTTTAAATAAATGGGTGTATAAAAGTTGCGTCCCATAGCATTTCATTATACATGTAAAAATAATTGTAAAAATATTTTTAGTACACATTAAATATTATAAATAATTCTTCGTGTAGGAGTTGGTCACTGTCGTAATATTATTAAATGTTACATTAAATATATGTAAAGACTAGTTACAGACAATATAGGTGGACCCCTCCATGTACATGGGAGGGGTCCAACAATGCACAAATGTAAACTAGTTTTTCCCTTCATGAAAAAAAAGTAGTGCTCTAAACGTAAATATAATCAATCAATTTGCATTAATGATTTTTCACCGTGTAGTATTTTGTGGCACGGATACAAAAAGTGAATATTCGGCAAATATTAGTGTTTTTTTAAACCCAAACCTTTCCTTTATATAAGTCCATGATTATATTTACTTAATATATTATACAAAAAAGTTAATATATTTTAAGGATATATTACAAGAAACTTGAGTCCGTGAACAGAAAAAACTTTCGAAAAAAGTTTCCAAAATTTCGGAAAATCAATAAAAATATCTAGAATTTAGTCCATATCAGACCTTAATACAAAAGGATACTCACCGGTCCACAATCTTACTGTTGGAATCGATCAGTAAAGATTCAGTAAAAAATCAAATTCGATTTTCGATGTCGAAATCTTTTCCAAAACGGCGTGTCTAACTTTCGGCACAAATTGATTGTAAAGAATGAAAAATATCGCTATAACATACAGCCATAAAAGAATTAATCAGTTGTTCTGCATTCAATAAAATGAAGAAAGAAAATTACTTTCAATATCATGGTTATAAATTCATTTGAGACATATGTTTGAATAAACTTTTATTTTGTGCTATCAAAAACGAAAATGTGAAAGGAGCCAAGTTTTCGCATAAAAAAAGCAGTGATATTCCAGTAAAAACAAAAATGTTCGACTTCAAACGTAGTGAAATCTATTTAAAGACGGTTTTTAAACAAAAGTAAGAAAATGAATGTATAAATATATTAAGATTCTCCTTGGTATGCGGTTAGTGAGGTTAAAGTAATTAAAGTATCATTTGCATACTTTTGATAAATAACTTTATCCTCATTAAGGTAGAACTAAACATTACAATTTTCAAAAAACCTTCTCCCACATGGATTTTCAAAAATTTGTTAATTTTCGCGGTATAAAGCGATATTAGGCCAATAATAAAGATGCTGGAAGAATTTTAAAAGCTAATAAAGCTTCCAAAGCGGTGATGAAAGATGGTCGTTTGGGCAGAAAAGTGGCTCAACAACAGGAAGAGCAGTCTAACCAAGAGTTAAGTAATCCCTTATATGGACTAGCTGATTAACCAATGGTGAGTGATAAAACTCGAATTTTAAAAATCAATGAAAAAAAAAGGCATATCATTACTTTTTGTATGCGAAAACTTTGTTCCTCTAGTCTGTAAGTCCTCAAAATGTCGCTTTTTAGGGTTTAAATATCTTGGAAACTTTTAAAGCTGAATTGTTTAAATTTAGTACGCAAATGGTGGGTCTAACGTCACGTTTTAAATTTGAGCTTCATAGTTTTTTTTTATTCTTGAGATTCCTAGTCCTTCATGTACAAAATAGTATGCTAGGAGTCTATGCTTAAACTTGGCCCGACGTACTACCGTGGTATAATTTATATATTATACAAATTTCAATGATAGTCATTTTGCATCGTTTGGATCGATGATTGATTACTTTCAAAGAAAGAATAGACGTAAAAATGAAAGACAAAACTTAATAATAATAATATTATTATTTTGGGACACATTTACCATTTTACAATATAAATGTATAGAATTAATCATTTTCTATACACTACTAAAATTATTCATACATTTTAATTAAACTTTAATATAATATTTAATTCACTTATAATATTAAATTTCTTCATCACATAAATTTGATTTAAACTGTGATGCTTGAAATTATTTATCATGAATAATTCAAATAATATTTACTCCTATTAAACTATGACAAGCAAACTTTGTATAAAATAAATATAAAAAAAAACAAATTCTATTATTGAATAAATTTTGCATGTACCGACTGAATACAGACGCAAGAATAGCGTAATTGTTTTAATTTGTATAAAAATTTTAAGTGTCTATTAAAA
The DNA here is from genome assembly GCA_963920215.1 of Nineta flava. Classification (NCBI taxonomy): domain Eukaryota; kingdom Metazoa; phylum Arthropoda; class Insecta; order Neuroptera; family Chrysopidae; genus Nineta; species Nineta flava. The sequence continues at coordinate 96,611,143 of OY986042.1, forward strand.
AAGTTTGAAGTGTATAATAGACTTTGTTATAAAATGTATTATTTAATAATACAATATATATATTGTCTAAATTTTCTAGAAACAGTTCTCAACTATGTATGTGATTATTTCTACATCATATCATATTGTCGTTCGTTACTAAACCATGATTCTTAAATTACTAAACCATGAAGTTAGAATACTAGTATCTGGTATTAAATTCTGAGTATCTAGATATACTATCTATATACTCAGAAGTCAAGATACCATAGCAAAATAATATTAACTATTGAAATATTTTACAAAATATAAACAGGCTCTATCAACAATACCGAGTTGGCAACTCTGTTAATTAGCGAATTTCCTCCAAAGGAAATGCATCTATTGTTTTTGCACCCATGTTGGAATTTCGTAAAAATTTCTTCAAATGTCCATCGATCCTACACCTATTAGATGTTAAAAATCACTATCGCTAAAATTTGTACATATCTACAAATTAAATACACATAAATATATATTCATATATATATATATATATATATATATACATATATACATATGTACTTTTTTTAAATGTCTGTGGACTCCCTAGCGGTCACAGTTTTATTAATTGGTACAGTTCGTTAATTGGTAAAATCGGACGAGGGGAAAGGGGGTTTAGAGGGAGGCGGAAACACAAAATTTGACTATCTCCCTTAATATTTTAAAAATCTAAAAATTTATCAGGAATTAAGTTGTAGGTATTAAGTTTTACTGTAATTTTGTTTCTTATCATTTTTCTGTTACACTAATATTTACAGAAATATTTACAATTAAATATTGAAAGTTAAAATTCTAAATATCTCTGTTCACATTAGACGTGATACTGTCACCAAATTAGTAACAAGTAACATATCCTGCGACAATATAAGAGTAATTTTAATAAGAGTAAAATTAACAGGAACAAATGTGAATGAAGAAATTTTAACAAGAGTAATTTCAATATAATTTAAAATTTATTATATTTTAAATCTAGTATATATTTTAATCTAGTTAATTTTCTATTTATTTTTATTTTTTGTCTGTTGATCTCGACTTTATAACTATCTCTAATTGTCAAAGAGTAAAGTACGACTAGCTAATTTATACTGATGATGACTACATTGTAGTCGAAATACGTATTTATAATACAAAAATCTGATCTAGGTAAAGGGGACGAATTTGAAATTTTATTTCAAAAACCTAGAGTTCTCACTAATTATCATTCGATAATATAACGATTAGACTTTGAGAAAAATGATCAAGTAATGAATTGTAGCAAACTTGATTTTCTACAACTTTACTCCTTATAAATTTTTCGATATTAAGAGAAATATTTAATATTTTGTGCTTGTTTTTGATACGAATACATGAAATATATTTTATTGTAAAAAATTTTGATTGTCGTTTCCATAGTAACTATAAACTATATCCGTTATTTTGGCTTTTAATAAATTTAATTTTTACCAAAACTAAAATTATGACCGCTAGAGAGTGATTTTTGTAATCTAAGAAAATTCGCTAAGTTGACGCAGCTCCTACGTAGCGAATTTTATTTTTGAACTTGATCTTAGTTTTTAGCGCTAGATCACACATACAAAATTTCAGCTCGTTATCTCTTTTCGTTTTTGAGTTATCGTGTTCACAGACCATTTTTTGAACACTCGTTCTAAACATTTATGTCTGTGATCAATATTTTTTGAGCGTTACAAAGTCCGGACTAAACTAAATATACCCTTGTATATTTACATATACCGGGTATAACAATGACGTTATAGTAGGCAAATTAAAAGATGCCGCCCGTGTATGAATACAGCTTGCTCATGACAGTATATTATAAGATACACATAAAGAGTGAGTGAAATAAGGGAAACTACTGTACTACATAATGATTTGATTTGAAAGAAGGCGTTTGAAAATGACTTGATATTTAATTAAATGTTGTCTAGGAAACCTAGTTATACACTTACGTATACTTTAACTAGGTGGTAGGTACTACTACATAGTACATTATACGAGTATATACTATTGAATTATATTATAATTTATATTTACTTCAAGTTACATGCATAGATATTCAATAGTATATTATTGTGTATAGTGTTCATGACAAGTTTTAGGGTAAGCTCTATCTCCACAATATACACTAGTCGAATATTTTTGGCGGGCGACCTCTGCGCCGTCCCGTGTTTTGTATTTTAAATTATGGTTCTGTAAAACTCGTAAACATACGGATATACATGTAAAAAGTCAACTTTAATTTTAACTATAAAGAAATAATTACATACAATGCTAGTGAAAAAGCTGATGAGCAGCTTCCAAGAAGTGCAATTACATATTCTGAAAAAAAAAGTATTTCCAAAGGTACAAATACTGTACCAAATCTCTCTCTCTCTCTTGATACTGTACCAAAAATTCGCCGAGAATCATTAACATCAATATCTTCATAAACAATAGAAACATGAAAACTAGTACATAATTTTGTACCTTTAGAAATACTTTTCGAAAAATATCTAATTGCACTTTTTGGAAGCTGCTCCTCAATTTTTTCACTGGTATTGTATGTAATTATTTCTTAATACGCGTTTTGACAGAACTAAATTTTAAAATAAAAAACACGTGACGGCGCAGAGGTCGCCCGCCAAAGATACTTTACTAGTGTATATGTAACTTTATTTTATGGTTATTACACATAATATGACAATCCAAGAGACTATAAAGGATTTTTGAAAGTCGTATAATACAAATTTAAAGAAAATGATAATGTCAAAGCTAATGTTAAATATTAAGTCAATTTTTTGTTTAAATAAATAAGTTTCAAAAAGTAAAACAATACTATAAAAATAGCACAAAACAAATTTGAAGAGTCTTGTAAATATTTCTCGTAGTCGAAGGCTAGGAATTGTTACACGTTTGCTTTGTGTATCGCAGTTGGGCCTTTGACTACGAGAAATATTTATAAGGCTATTCAAACTTGTTTCGTGCTTTTTTCATAGTCGGATTTTAGTTTTTGAAACTTATTTACTGAAGACTTTTTAATATAATATTAAGAATATGTAAATTATAATCATTTATTGATACCAAACTCGATACATTTGTTAAGTTTTTTGTTGTTGCTTAGCATATTATACGGCCATGTTGGATTTAATATAACATCACTTAACCAATGATACGCGGAATATTAAAACAAAGCTAACGATATCTCAATTGTAAAAATATGATAAATAGTTTAAGAAGTACACGGAAACAGATGAGCATACTAACAGACATACATAGACTGCTAAACATATAACCGTCCGAAGTCGGGTAAAAAGTTGTATGTACTACCCCTAACATTATGTATACATTATGGAAACAGTGTGTCAAATATGCCACAAAAATCTTTTTTTTTCCATTCTACATGGGCAATAATGTGGTTGTTATTCACTGTGATATACAGTACTATAGGCGACAAAAGTCCTGGTCATTCTTCATAATTTTATAATTGATTTATGCCTTATTTATTCGGTTTTCGAAAGAAAACTTTTCGAATAAAAGTTGTTACTATATTTATAATGGACAAGTTTTATTCGAAGCATTTTTTCGAATCAATAAGGTACAAATCAATAAAAAAATTCTGAAAAAAGATCTGGACTTACGTGGCATATAGTACATGACCTATCTTTTTCAATTATTATATACAAAGCTATTATTATTAACAATAGACAATTTACTTCACACATCAAGGATAAATCGATTAAATTTATATATTGCTTGTATTAAAATTATATATTGATTTTAATATGTTACTCAAGGGTAAACGTTCCAAATTATCACTCAATCACACAGTCTTTTATACATTTAATTTTTAGCGTAACAAAAAATATAACCTCTCATCAATTTCATAAAGAAAATAAATAGATTGAAGATAACCGACTTTATAAAACCATATTGACAATCATAAAATTTTATGAAATTATCTAAAAATGCTGTATCATATGTTTTTGAATATTATATAATCTGATATGGAATATTTTTTAAGATGGAATGTAGAAATCCGTTTTAACAAAATCGAAATAAGTTTTTTTTCTTCTTTAATATACTAATTTCACACCTTTTTTGACAATATTTACCTCCTGTCATACCTAGTCACTCGCAAGAAAACCACAATGACTGACAACCGCCCACCTCTGGGCTTAATTCTTAAGCTTTATATTACAATGAATAAAAAATAAATTGCATTTATAATTAATTTATTAAACGGAACCAACCCATAACGACAAACTACATGAAACAAAAATAAATTATAAAATTTTAACTTGGAGTAGTATTCGTTACGGCTACAAGGTAAGGGGTACAAATCCGATACGAGTTTAACTTTAAACCACAGAATAACTGTAACATAATACTGTAATTAAAGTATAAAATACTCAACGACAAAACTATTACTCAATGAATTAAACTTTGAGTTAAGTGCAACATCTTTGGGATAAGTAATCTCGCGTTTCATTAAAATGTCATTAATATAAACAAATTAAGACGAATAGTATTTTTACTAGACATATGCTTGATACTGTAGTGATTCACACGCATAAAGCAGATCACATATCTAACCCATCAATTAAATATGTGATACAGTACACATTGTATTTAACACTGTACAATTCTAGAAAAAGTCAAACACAAGACAGAACGATACATTTACGTATACGCGCATATCTGCGTCTCTTTTTATTTACTCACGTCTAGAAACAGATTAACTTTATAAGTATGTTCTGGAATGAAACGATTACTATAATGCGATTCTATCATTTTCTTAGAACGCGTGTATTTGAGATATATAAAGCAGAAAAACAACAGCTCACCAGTTCAGTAACAATCTAACATTCGTTCTTGAAATCAAGAAGTTAATACAATTCAAAAGTATAATCTAAAAGTTGTAATTGTTATCCAAAAAGTATTGAAATAAAGTTTAGAAAAAGCTACATTTCTAAAGTATTTAAATAAAGAAAAGTATTTTCTTTATAACACGCACCCCTTTCGCTACAATACCATATCCAATACAAAAAGAGTTTTGGTTTAATTTCATAATGAAATAATACACACAAATTGATAACATTCATCAGCTTTTCAAACTGCCTGTCGAAATTTGATATGAAAACTGATATTTTGGATACTAATAATAATCAATGAAATACACGTTTCAGCCTTTTCGAAAATCAATCCTTGAGGGGACAAAATAGAGAGGCAGAGACTATAGAGAATGGAGACATTATATTAATATTTTAGTTATACACCATTAAATGCGTTTCCGGAGTTTTGGAAAATGGACCCTCAAGGCGGTGAAACACGGGTTGAACGTTTGTATGGAAGTTCGGTATTTTAAAATTAGTGACATGGGAATTCATATTTAGAATTATAAATAAACAAATAAATACTTGTAACAGCGTTTTTAGAAAATCAGCCTTTGGCTGGCAGAAATATTATTTTATTTAGTCATAAAGTCACAATTTTCGCGGGCGAAGCCACAACGGGTTATGCTAGTAAAAATAATAAAGATTGCTTAATAACTATTACAAGCATTAGTTTATAAATAAAATAAGATTATGTGAATGCAATCCATAAACAAATTTACAAATGGCTAGTCAAATAATTACTTGTCTACAAATAGATTCCTACCAATATGATATTATATACCTCTTAAGTACCATCATCATTGTATTACTAGACTATACAGTGTGTAAATATTTTTACGTAATACATCACTAACTCAGTATTATAATGTTTTGTTAGCGAGTGAGTAAAAAAGTAAAAACACAAATGTTTATCATAATCCGTGAAGATTTTTTAAGCATATTTTAAAGAACCTTTTAAGATATTTTTCTTTGGCGTGCGATTACAGCTTTACGCAAGTGAAAAAAAATGTACCCTTAAAAACGTTCCAGCACTGCGTTAGGCAATCAGGACAACAAACCGGTTTGATTTTTTTATTAACACCAATACATAAACACACATATACAACACATATACAAAAACACTGTTCACATATACAAAATAATGTTATTTTGAAGAAAATAAATAAATTTAAACTTTTGTATTTCAAAAACAAAAGTGTAACACGCGATTTTTATTTTTAAATTTATATAATAAATATTTAGTTTTACTCTCCTAGTTTTTTTTTTAAATTCTGTCGAGTATTTTTTCTAACAGTTGGGTGGGCATGAAGTTTTACATGCTTCTAATGAGAGTGAGTGAGAGAGAATGGTAAATTTGATATTAATTATCTAGCGTTCTAAACGATCAAAAATTCTGAATCTTCGGGGTTTATTAGAAAACATTATTTTTAGCCTGTAAAAAAAAATTGAGCAAAATATGTCGAAAAGTGGTAGTATGCTGGAACATCCTTAATAGCAAAATCGCACTATTAAGAAGAAAATTCCACACTACTGAAAAAGGCGTACAAGGAAAGAAAAAAAAAGTATGAAAAATAAACGTACAAACAAAAAAATCGCCTTTTAATAGAATAATTGATAAACATCTATTTGTTCACTGACTAACGGACAAAGTGGCAGACTATTCAGACTATTATTTTATTTTATTATTATTTCTATATACTTTATTTATAACATGTATAATTTTTTGATTTTTTTATGTCAAATAAAGAATATATATATATATATATATATATATATATATATATATATATATATATATATACTTTAAGCGTGGCAATGCAATACTACTGCCAATTTTCATTAAGGTTACGAAGACATAGTATGAAGGCTATATAACTATATAGGCATGCCATTGAATTTTAAATTAAATATATATATGAAAAAATTAACTCATCCCCCAGGTACAATATTTAATTACGATTTTATTATTCATAGTATACGCCATATATTGAAGTAAAACTATTTGTACACTGTATATTATAGAATTGTACCCGCCTTGTATGAGTAGATAGATATATCTCAAATCTATCTATTATTAAATGTTTTACTATTATTGCACTTGTAATGATTTGACTTCATATACACCAAGTCACTTACGAACAACATTCTATTGTTGTATTGATAAACACCACTTGAAACTTTAGTATTTATTACTTGGAGTATATGATTTTAGAGAAAACATATTTTTAAATTATATTTCCCAGTATTCAATGTGATATTTCATCAACAAGTTTCTTATATAAAACATTTAGAATGGAATTATTCTGTACATTGAGTGTTTTCTAAGAAACAACAGAAACTATAAGAATATTACTGAAGTGAAAATTACACATCTATCGGGAATCGAACCCTAGGAAATTTTGTATGCTCGGCAATATTATTCTAAAATTTGCTCGACATGTATAGATAGATAGATACATCATGGGGTCTAAAAAGTATAGCACTTCGACCTTATGGTCCATTGTGATCCCTCTTCTACTTCAGTCCGTCGCTTCTGCCATATGTTGGCAATAGTCAGGAGCTTACTTATCAAATCTTCCTGAAGGTTCATATATTCGGGATGAGATGCACCGAATATCATGTATCTATAGAGATTCGCAGTCAAAGATAATGTTGCTGGATGTTTCTTCCTCCTCGCCACACAATCCGCACATAATGGACCCGTTGTGGAGTCCCATTGTGTGCAGATGCTTCCGCAGAGGATTAAGGACATCCTATTCAGCCTCAATGCATCAAGAGATAGCCTCTTGGTTGCACTCTGAAGCTGTACCTTCCCGAGCTCCGGCCGCGGTACTTTTTCTTCGACATGTATATGTTTGTCAAATAAATGTAAAATATTGTATTGTATCATAATGGTGTTCTGACAAAAAAAAAAAACAGAAACACATAACATGTTCTAAAACCCTTGTCAATATCGCCTAATAAAGCCCCTTTGTCATTTTATAACTGGTATACGCTCTAAATGGATACATCCGAGCGGTAGCAACGTCTTTGAGTCAGTATCCACACATCAAAATACTTGTGAATAAGTTTTCCATACGAGATAAACCCACTTTCAGCGTATGTGTAATTATATAAAACAATTTTATTTTATTTATATAATAGGGAATATGCATGAAAATTTTTTTTCACATTTATTTTCAGAATATGAAAATACTGTAATAATATTTAAAAACAAAATTAAAATCCGACAAATATCAAGGAAGCTTTTAAAGATTATTTAAAGATTATTGAAGTTTTTAAAGATTATTATCTGTCTCTTTCTTGTAAAAATACTAAAAACGCAGTTTTACGTGATTTTTAAATGGTGAAAGTGTAATATGACGTCACATAACATATCAAGAGGGCTATCACCATCATTGTCTAATCGGGAATTTCAATCATTCATATCTCGCATATTTTTAAAGTTATTGAAAAAGTAATTTTACCTTGATATTTGTCAAGTAAACATGCTTCAATTCTAGTGAAAAAAAGTTTTCATGCATATTCCCTATTGGAGGTTTTTCAATTCAATAGTCATGGAATCAAATAAATTCCATTGGTACGCTGTGTACTGTAGCCATAGCTTTTCTTAGAGACTGTCAGTCCGATTTGTATTCCCCCCTAAATAAATGTTTGATAAGTTTGGATGTTTTAGGAGCATATAACACTTCACTAATTTCTAAAGGATTAATGATAATTCTAAATGAAGGCTCTGTATTTCAACAAAGTTATCAGATTCATGCGCTTGAAAAAGTTATAAATTTTTAATGCATTTATAGTTATTCAAACAAGATGGACCATATGATTTCAAACAATAAAATTTATTTAGTTTTCAGTATTGTGTAAGTTTTATTATTTTAATAAGTATATCTCAACTTGAAGCCAACAAAAGTTTACTTTATAAGAAATCACTTTCTCAGAATATAAGAAGTTGTTATAGATATATGCAGTTAGTAATTTTAGAAATTTACAACAAAATGTTTAAACGGTAGTGGATGTAAGGACATCAAATTAAAAATCATTTTATAAAATAATTGTTTAGATTTTCATGGGCGAACAATTTTTGAGCACGGGACCCAGGCATGATGTGTAAACATCCTACTAGCTTTAATATTCTAAAACCTGGCGTTGTCCGGTTTTCAAAAAAATATTATAGGAAATGTATGTCAAATAATTATTTTTTTCCAAATTTTTGTTCATGCAGAAATTTCTATAGAAACCATAAACATTATAGATCTAGCCATTTATTTAATGAAGCACTGTAACGGTAACGAAACACCATGTTTAGATAGATAGATTGTAGAGATCCAGCGTGATGCCGCATGTGGGGATGTGAGTGGAGTGGAAAGAATTTTTGTGTATAGGCTAGGAAATGGTAGGATATGCGGCTGCAGCCGACTATGATAGGAACTATGCCGATATTCATGTGGAGTACGCGAAGGAAACTGCAGAAAACTTTCTCAACTATAGCCGGTTACTTCGTTCTTGTCCATACGCCGACAATTTAGTCAATTAACCGTCCCTTTTTTTTCCTAATAATTGACAAACTGCCAGGATTTTAACTCATAACCTCCCAGTTTCCAAGTAAGCATACTGTGCAGACATAACGCCTTACTTCGATTTTTTTGTGAAAAAATTAATGAGTTTTCTTATAAAAACACAAAATTGCATGTCCAATGAAAATATTATTTGTGGCTATTTTTATATTTCAATTAAAACTTTGATTTCTTTTAACTAAACTTTTATTTTGTAAATAGTTGTGTTGTTGAAGGTAAACAATAAAATTATTTCACAAGTTTGAATATAAAAATTGGAAAAAAATACATTAAAAAAAATCAAATTAAAAGACTACAATTAAAAAAAACCGTAAAGGCGTAAAAATTAGTGAAAAATTTTACCAAAAAAAAATTGTAATTAAAAATAATAATTAAAATTGTATCCAATTAAAAACGATACGTTTCAACAAGTATTTTGTCAAAAAAATCGGTATGTTTTTCATTTTAATAACTTTTTTTTTTTTAATATTATTCAGAAATAATAATTTACATATTTTTTTCTATTGAAAAGGTTGTTATGATATTCGTTGTAACACAGTCAAGTGAAAATATACATATTAATAAATTTAATAATTTTCAAATTAAAAAACATAATATCTACCCACATCCCTCTCTGTGCAGTATGAGAAGGAAAAAAATTAAATATTAAATAAGCAGAAATGTAAATAAAATTCCTCTCCATAAATCTCCTCATATCCTTAATAAATAAATATTGAAGTTAATTTTAAGTACCGAAATATTAAACGCAATAAAATGTTTGTAAATTATTTAATAAAATCACTTCAATAAAATAATTATTCTTTTCATTTTTTTTTCCTGAACGCTCCATTTGATTTATATTTTATCCTTTAGGTCATAAATTTTTTTGTATTAATATACCGTTTAAAGTTTGTATCTATTTACTATTGACTCCAAAACTGACCTTTCTTTTTCAAATATTTACAGTTGTTTTATATTATGGGCCCCACAAGTAGCCTTCTATTTCACACTAATAAATTTTGAAAAAATTCGTTACGCAGGAGCTGCGTCAACTTAGCGAATTTCCTTAGAATCCATAAATCACTATCTAGCGATCATAATTTTAGTGTGATCAAAATGAAATATAATATATGATATGACTTAAGTATTTGCAAAAATTAAATTTATTAATAGCCAAAAAAAACCGGTATAACGATTATAGTTTATAGTTACTACGGAAACGTCAATCAAAATTTTTTACAATAAAATATGTTTTATGTATTCGTGTCAAACACAAAATATTAAATATCTCTCTTAATATTAGAATAATCGAAAAATATATAAGGGGTAAAGTTTTAGAAAATCAAGTGTGCTACAATTCATTACCTGATCATTTTTCTCGAACTCTATTGTGAACAGAGATATTTAGAATTTTAACTTTCAATCTTTAATTGTAAATATTTCTGTAAATATTAGTGTAACAGAAAAATGATAAGAAACAAAATTACAGGTTTTTAATCCTGATTATACAAGTCAATGCTGGGACAACCTTAATAACAAAATAATATGTTTTTGTACACTTCAATGATTTCTTCAGAACATTAAAAAAAATGATCCAGGTGGTAAAGTATTCCAGTTTAATTTAAGTAAGTGAAGAACAGTAAATTCGAAATATTCAATTAACAGATATTCAATAATTAGTTTTTTTTATTTTTTTTTTTAAATTCAATTTTTCAAAATTCATTAACAGACCGTGTAATTGTACAAGATTATATTTCATTAAAAAAATTTTACTATATAAAGTGAGTACGTCTAATACGGTTACCATTTTCAACATAACGTTTTGAGAACAAAATGGTCTCTATTTTAACATTACTAGTTACATTCAGTTCTATAATTATTGGTACACATCAAATGTACAATGGATATTTATTACCTCGTATGCTATATCCTGGCGCAGCCAGCGAGACCGAATGTACGAACCTAAACTTAAAAATCTATTACTCTCCTAATGTTAAAATTAAATAATAATTAATTCGTAGGAAATAGGACTAGGAGAATAAATGAATTAATTTAAATAAATTGAACGTTTCGTGATTTATTTATGACTTTCTCAGCAACTAAAAATTAATACAAATAAATTTTTAGTTGTAGAGGAAGTCACAAATAAATGAAGAAACGTTCAATTTATTTAAATTAATTCATTTATTCTCCTAATCATATTTCCCACAAATTAATTATTATTATTATATATTATGGATACGAATATTGAAACGTTAAAATTAAATTTTTATTATTTGTTACAGATCGTCCACAACCGGATTGGGAACAAATAGGTATAAAGGTTATTTTGTTTTTTAATTCTTTAGTCTAAAATAATGTATATTTGCTTGCAGTTCGACGAGTAATAAATATACCTCAGGAACAATTTGTGGACAATGATTCCTACGATGATCGCACGAGTCCTGTAGAGAAACACGAAGGTATTAAATATATTTTTTTTATTTAATAAGAGGGGTTTTACTTCGTTTCTGAGACACACAGTCTATAACAAAGGCCAGCCGTACCGTTTTCCTTTTTACACCTTCATTAATCACAATTATGTTGCATTCGTGATGCGAATGGAGGACAAGGATTTATTTGAAGATTGAAAATAGAAAGTTGTGCTACCCCAGCGGACTTTGCTAGGAACTATGCCGATTTTTTATAGGAACTATGTTGAGTTTCCGAAAACAAATTGCAAAATACGTTCAAAAGCATAGTTGTTGTTATCCATATGCCATTAGTTTAACCTATCAATCGCCTTATTAATTATGATTGACAAAGTGTGTTTCGAATTCGTAAACATCCAATTTCTAGCAGAACCTGCTTCGACCGCAGGGCCAATTAGAGATAGAGAAAGATTGTAGAGGCTGCCCTGGACGGGCTACACTTTGACCATAAGATCCATTGTGATGCCTAAAGATGTCAGGAAGTGAGTGAATTGGAAGAAATTTTTGTGTATAGACTAGGAATTGGTAGGATATGCGGCTGCAGCCGACTATGATAGGAACTAAGCTAATATTCATCTGGAGTTTGTGAAGGAGACTGCAGAAAACCTTCTCAAGCATAGCCGGTTATTTCATTCTTGTCCATACTCTGACAGCTTAGTCAATTAACCGCCCCTTTTTTTTTCTTAATAATTGACAAACTACCGATGTCGGGATTCGAACCCATAACCTCCCAGTTTCCAAGTAAGCATACTGCGCAGATATAACGCCTTAGACTGCTAGACCAATTGGACTGGTGCAGGGCCAATTACTGGTTGAATTTTTTTTTAAATTGTATTCAAAGTTATTTATAATTGGTGTAGTTGAAACACGAATATTCATCCCCGATGACCAGCTTATGGGCAATGATGATCAAAGAAGGACTTTGGAAGATCAAGAAGGTATTAAATTCAATTTTCTTTTAAATTGTATCTAAACTGTAACCAACTTTTTTTTGTTTTGAGGCAGTTCCAAGGCCAATCACTAGAAAATATGTCTTAAGATATCCAGATAGTGCGGGCAAGCGTTGCCGCGCACTGCCAGAACGAGGTATTATACTAAATTCATTTTAAATTGCACTTATTGTTTACTTTATAAACTTGAAAATCGATGTGCAGATTTTCCAACAGCTATGGATCTATTTCATATCCGTTCATCCCACGAATAAATATTCTGAAAATGGTTGAATGTGTTTTTATTCGCTTCAAAAAAAACTTTTCAGAACGAATATGAAAACAGGTTCAAATTTTCAATCGATTTTAAATTTTTTCATTCTATTTTTCAATGGTTAAATTTTGAGACCCCTTCTACTATCTTCACCAATGTAAGAAGAAATAGGATGAATTGAAAGTAAACGTGGTTCTTTCATTTACGCGGCATGTATAAATATTTCCAATAATTCCATTGATTAACTATATATGTAGTTGAAATTATTATCTTCAGTTTGACGTAAATTTATAAATTTGTTAATTGAAAGTTGATTATTACTTGAACAAAAAATATACATTATTGAAATTAAAAGAAAAAATTCAATTTGATTCATTAATGATCGTTTTTATACCCAGTATATGCAAATATACAAGGTATATTAAGTTTAGTCCCGACTTTGTAACGCTTGAAAATCTTAATCCTTAACAAAAATGCTTCAAAAAGGTATTCATAAAATGGCCAAATTCGGCCATTTCCGTCCGTCCGTCCGTCTGTCTGTCTCTCTGTCTGTCCGTGAACACGATAACTCAAAAACAAAAAGAGTTAACGAGCTGAAATTTTGTATGTGTGCTATAGCAAAAAGTAAGGTCAAGTTCGTTAAACGGGAAAAATCGGAACATGTTTCCCTCCGCCAGATTGGAAAATATACATATTTCAAACCGTAAGAGTAAGAAAAAAAATGTAATAACAAAAAATTAATTCTTCTGTTTAAAATAAACAACTTTTGTTTGAAAATTGTTTTCATTAACTCAATAGTTTCCTCATAATTTGTGATTTGAAATATTCCTCGGAAAGCGAATTCGAACAATTCAAATATGCAGAATTGTTAGCAATTCAATCACTGCAATATACAACTCAGTATATACTGGATATTCAAACAATTGACTCTATTGACTTGAATTAGTCCCTAATCTATATACTATATATATATCTAATTACAGACTTCAGTTTCACTATTTACTACATGGGGTTCGTATGGACTCTCTATTTAATTTTAGGTCTTTACTACCTGCTATGATGGTTTGATAACTATATATACCCATCACAATGAAACATGTTACTGACGAGAGTGATATGTCATGTAGTTTTTTTTCAACAAAAATAGTTTCTTTATTTCAATTTTTAGGTAGTTAGCGTAAGTGCTGTTCATTTACCTGTAGGTATTATCCTGTAGGTATGTAGATAAATCTGTTGAATACAATATGTTCCATTAACAGACAATTAATTGTCTGGAATAGTTTAAAAAGTAAACATTTGCACCTAAAATCAGGTAACAAAGTTTCATAGCAATTTCATTTAATAGCTGATCCGGTAGATGTTAATATCGCTAAAATAGAAATGGCGCGCGATGCAAAAAATAAGAGAGGCCATCTTAAAAGACAGCTAGACGAACCAGGTAAAAACTATTATTTATAAGCTAAATCTAAAATTATACAAACATGTTTTTCCGTTCATTAAGGGATATGGTCAAACATAATCCTCGCTAAATACAATGGTCAAAGGAATCTGAAAAATAAATCAGGTATGTAAGCAAGTTAACATACTTGAAAATCTGAACATTGAAAACAATAGAATTTCAATCAATTTGTTTTAGTACGATGTAAATGTATTACTGAGAGGCGTGCCTAGAACTAATCGCTTATGAGCTTGGAGAGGAATATGGTAATGGATATCGCAATCTCTTTGGAAAATATTGTACGACTGAATACATCTCAAAAATGCAAAAATATAAATAAATAAGTAATCAGCAGCAATGTAATTGAGTGTATATATTTTTATATCCTACTTCTCATTTCAATTCTAAATGTAAAATTGAAACTTTTATCGCCGTTTAAAAATTTATATATATATAAATATATGTATATATATATATATATATATATATATATATATATAAATATATATATATATATATATATATATATATATATATATATATATATATATATATATATATACATATATATATATATATTACAGAAATACAAACGGAAGTGAAAATAAAGTAAAACATTCTCAAATGACCGGGAAGCCATATTAATATACAGATTATTAAAATTATGAAAGACATCTCTAGGTTTTTTGAATAAATTTCAAATTTTGCCCAAATTTCTAGAACAATTATTTTTATTTTATAAATACGTATTTCGACTACAAGGTAGTCATCATCAGTATAAATTAGCTAATCGTAACTATCTCTGGGATATGGAGTCAGGCATATGTTGCTTGTTGTTAATTTGGTTGACAAAATGGACAAAGCGAATTTAAAACTACAGAAATCGGTACAAAATCCCACAGAATTAGATGCAAACGAAAGTATCTATATACACAAATTAAGAAAACAGATAATGAATTTAGACAATGGCCCAATTCCAAACTCTGATTTAATAAAATTAAACCATATTCAAAATTTAATACCTGAATATTAAGGTTACCTTCGATCAACACCCTTATCTTATTGACAATAACAACACCGCATGGTCAAGAAAGGGTTAATCACACACTTAATCCCTTAATTGATCAGTCAACTCGAATAGTCCTTCAGGAAACTACCTCAGTCAGATCATATAAAAGACAAAACTTTTTTAATATTATTGTGAGACACGCACCAAATTAGCAACGAGAAACGTGTACTTTTTATCTCTGACTCCATATCCAAGAGATAGTTACGATTAGCTAATTCATACTGATGATGACTACCTTGTAGTCGAAATACGTATTTATAAAATACAAATAATTGTTCTAGGAATTGGGGCAAAATTTGAAATTTAATTTCAAAAAACTTAGAGTTCTCTTTGATTCTTTTATAACCTTTATATAAAGTAAAATATGGATTTTCGATACCATAATCAAAATGTGAAACTTTAAGAATTAATCTCTTCTAAACGAAATGACCCAATTATTTGTTTTTTTTTTTCGAGGAGATGAGCGTAATATAGTAAATATTTGACTGTACTTTACAAATAATGGGTAATATTTTGAAAATGGTATCGAAACTCATTAAGATTTTTGAACTTTAACTTCCTAGTGGTTAAATCTCCTGGTGGTATGTTTTGTAAATGAACAAAAATTTGTGATAGGTTAATATTGAAGCAGCGCAGTTTTTTGACAATCAAATTGAATGCATATTTTAAAAGACTACAGCCGTGACGTTTCCTATGACGATTTAGCGTGTCGTGTTTGTGTTCAACATTCCTGTGATACATTTGAATTTTGAATTAGGTTTTAAATCACCAGGGATTTTCTGATGTTTACGTTAATATTTTTCATATAATGATATTTTGTCCAAAAAATATATATTTGAAAAATGAAACAGATAGCCCTCGTATAGTTGAATCGCCTTGTTGAGCAGCACTGACCTCACCCCAGGATAAAATTGTAAATATATATATACTATGATATAAAACATAGGAAAAATCGCTCAGCTGTTGTTAGTAGTAGATGTATCACAAAATTTAATGCCCCAGAGCACTGATACCGATGCCTGTTTACTTGTTTAATATACTTACTTATTTTCAATAGATACAATATTTAACACCGGAAACTATTACATCAATATACACACACACACACAAATAGCACTCATGTAAAACTGTATGCTCCAATAACGGACTTATTATTATTTTCCAATATCCTAGTCATATGTGGTGCACAACACTACCCATTCAGAGCAATGAGTAAACAATTCTATGTAATCTATAGATCTGAGTCTCTGACCATCATTTTCAAATAAAACTGGATATAAAGTTGAGATACACAATTATTCATAAAATAAGGTCTGTTTTATTCGTACAATAAACTTTTATATGTTTTGTGTCCAAGTCAATTCCTGTTCGAAAATGTCAGGCGCAAAATGTTAACTGAAGAAAATAAAAAATACGTTCGTTGTACGATGTAAATTTATAATCCCAGCAAAAACAAAAATGTGACAGGAAACAAGTATTTGTATACAAAAAGTAGTGATATCCCAGCAAAAATAAAAATGTTCGAATTCAAAAGTTTCTTAACATCAAGGGGAAAATGTTTGGTATATATTTGTTGTGTTAGTTTCTCAAATGCAGGGAAATACATATTTTACTTGCCTTTGCTTAAACTTAGCCTGACACCGGATCGTGCTATGTGATATTATTCCTTTCCAACAAAAGATTAATAAGTTGTCTGATGTCTGTTGACGAATTCCAGCCGTGAAACTGCAGTTTCCATGTACATTACATTTAGTTGATTTAGGTTAAGGGTTGGAAATATAATTGACAATCCTCTAGTGCATAAAATATCCAGTGACATCATTTAACTCTCCACAGAATCTACTTTTTAAGAAATTCAAGGTTGTGAACCAAGAAGAACTCTAGATCCTGTGGGTGTGTCTGTGGCATCGAAGCTCTCAAACGCGTGGGCTGATTTGAATGTTTTTTTATTAAATAGCTGGTTTCCTTGTCGTGACTGTTATCTTTGTTTAATAAAAGTCTGTTCCCTTGTTTAAAGATTTTCACCTCTTTTCCAAGATGATGTACAGGAAAAGGTTGTTTTTTTATTACTTATATCAATTTGGTGAAAGTAACGGGAAGTTCTATTATGTTTGATATTACGTTTGGGGTTTTTTAAATTTTATTTTTACTTGTGTTTTTTTAAGTTCATTAAATAAAAGCTTGTTTTTACAAAAAAAAATTTAATTATATTACTTTTAGTCGATTATATTAAACATTATTTTTAAATTTATTTATTTTTAAGTAATACTTCAAGTATTTATCACCTCCTTCACCAAATTTCTACATCAAGGAATATTTTTGAATTCCACATATAACATAAATATACTAAATATATTTATAATATAATAAGATTTTATTTGATATTGTATTGTCACATGACTAATCTACGTGTGGAAAAATTTCAAAGTTTCAGCTTTATTTGAACTAGTCGAAATTTTGATTGTTTTTTATTTTCATACTCAGAATATACTAACAAGGTTGGTTAATTTAAAGTTTATAATAATAAAAATGACTTTACATAATGAAAAATTATACTTTTATACCGAAGAATACAAAAGCATTTGCGTCTAATAATAATAAATTATACATCATTTAAATATTTGCGAAGTTATGATAAAGTTAAAATTGTTTGGAACAAAATTCATCTACGGAAGCTTTTTTTTATAACTATTCTTCAATTTTAAAATAAAAAGCGAACACAATCACATGAGAAAAAACGACTTTTTTCTCATGGTGATAAAATCATGGCTGTGTAAATGACTACATACGTTGCATTTTAGAACGTATGATGAAAAATTTTTCTCACCAGCAGTTATTATTTAAAAAAAAAAATATCATTATATTAATTACGTTAGTAATTAATGTAGCTAGGAAATCATAAACCGGGTTTTAATTGATTTAGTTCATGTTCATCGAATGGAATATTGGAATTTTTTATAAATAAAATTACAAAAAATGTTGTTTGGTAGTTATATTGATTTTCGATGCACTTTTGTAGGGCAAGGGGAAAATCGTGTTCCATAATTAATCCCCTACAGAAAAAAAAGAGCTTGTTACTACTGATAAATGTTATGAAAAATGTTATCATAACATTGACATGTTCAGAGCGTAGGACTGGGAAATTGAATCACTAAATTTGTAGGACAAGGTGGCTATGAAATTATACATACCATTATTAATTAACAGCATAAAAATCAGCTTGTTACTAATAAGTTATGTATACCTCGTTATTTGAACATGTAGGGGATGGGGGACCTGCCTGTCACACCATCCATTTTGTAGGCACAAGTTTTTTTGATATTTACTAAAAATATCCTTTTTACGAGCATAAACTTCAAATCTTTTGCGTTCAGTATTGGATCAATATAAAACTTCTTGTCAAAAGTTGGGCATTGCGCCCCAAAAAATGAAAATACATCTTTTATTCTAGCTCTATTATCCTTCAAATATCATTTTATGGTAGGATTAGTCGCCGATTACCAATCAGAAGATCAAACTAGGCAATTTTCACGAACGAGTTTCAACATAGTAGTAGGTGCAATTTTAGCCATTATATGGTACATATTGCCAAAAGTAGGCCTCATTTTAGAGAATTTTATAATTGACCTTATACCCGCGGCTTCGTTTCCGTTTTATTGTTGTATCTCCAGCTCCTGACATTTTAATACTAAATAATTTCATGTATTTAAATTTCCCACCGATTCCACCACTCCAAGTATTTATCGTTCCTACCGCTTCCATTACTTCAAATATTATCGACACTTCCACCAGATATCAATTTCAGTGATTATTTTCGAATTATATTTCGTAACAAGATACCAATTTTAAAGTCTAATCATGAGTATTTAAACAAAGAAAATATAATCAAAATCGGTTATGTAGTTTTTGCGTGATGCTCGAACAAACAAACAAACATAAATTCACAATTTTATAATAGTAGAGATTTATTTGACTTACTCATTCAGTATTCGAAAAAATACTTCGGATAAAAGCTCTTCATATAAATATTATCATGAAATTTTATTCAAAACATATTCCAAAAAATCGAATGAATTAGGTACACATCAACTGAAACATTTAGAAAGACTCATAGTACGAAGCTCAAATATATATATTATAATTAATCGACATATTTTACGTAAATTATTTCTTGAATCTCGTAAATTGACAACTATCCAAAACAACATTTATGTCATTCGTTAGTGTAATTGTATAGCTGTTTTTTCAAAAGTTCAGTAAAATCTACCGGAAGCATTTAAAAAAACAAGTAAGTACTTTGGTTAAATGCACATAATTAGGGTACAATTATTGTGTATTATGTAACGCTTGAAATGTATCAATTGAATAAATTTCAAAAAAAAAAAATATGACCAATAAGCCACATACGACCTCCATATGTATATAAATATAAACACAGCGACTAGTGAGAAAAATATATGTTATAATTGTTCTGATCGAGGAGCAAACACGTTAACTCTCGATTCAAAGCAATTTACTAACCATGACGGCTATGAAAATATGAAAATATGTGGAAATTTTACACTTTCGAATTCAAAATAATTTTAGTATCTAAAATATACCAATAAGTTAAATAATGAAAGTACCGGTTAAATATAGTTTTTTAACTTGGAACTTGGCACTCAAAATATAGATTAATTATTTTATTAAAACACCGTTCATATACAACAAATGAGCTCACAATCCGGCTGTAGAAGATTTGAGATTTTATAAAACGGACTTATATGTACAATATACGCCCAAATTCCAAGAGAGCTTATCTTTAGTAAATGTTCAAAAACACTATATTAAAATGTTCAAGAAAAAAAAACCGTTGGAACCGTTTTTTTATCGATTTCACACATACACACACACGTAAACAACAATCCAATGGCCAGAATGAGATTTTGAAATAGAGAAGCTCTGAATGTAAATCCGTTAAATATAGATATTGGATGTCGGGTACATAGCCTTTGTGTGCATGTTACGTTGTAGTCCGTGTATAGAGGTAAAAAATCATAAAATGTTTCAATGTTTGCATTGAAAATTGTAATGTATTCAGCTTATTGTTTCAAAATATATCCAATAGCATGATGATTGTGAATAGAACAAAAACTGTACCACTAATTATGAAATTAATAATTAACATACATTGTGATTCATTAAATGGGTGAGGTACGATTCAATGTAGTTGGTCTCATTTCAACGAAAGTGGGAACGCCATATTTATAACAACGTTGAAGTTCAAGATACATAACGTTATGATATCTGATTATGGGTTCGAATCCCGATATCGGCAGTCCCGATGTCGATTATTAAGAAAAAAAAGGTGCGGTTAATTGACTAAACTGATGGCGTATGGGCAAGAACGAAGTAACCGGCTATGCTTGAGAAGGTTTTCTGTAGTTTCCTTCACGAACTCCAGATAAATTTCGGCATAGTTCCTATCATAGTCTAAAATATATTTTATGTATTCGTGTCATGACAAAATATTAAATAACTCTCTTAATATTAGAATAATCGAAAAATGTATAAGAAGTAAAGTTGTAGAAAATCAAGTTTTCTACAGTTCATTACCTGATCATTTTTCTCAAACTCTAATGTGAACAGAGATATTTAGAATTTTAAGTTTCAATCTTTAGTTGTAAATATTTCTGTAAATATTAGTGTAACAGAAAAATGCTAACAAACAAAATTACAGTAAAACTTAGTACCTTCAACTAAACTCCTGATAAGTTTTTCGATTTTTCAAATATCAAGGGAGATAGTCAAATTTTGTGTTTTCCCCTCCCTCTAAACCCCCTTTCCCCTCGTCCGATTTTACCCATTAACGAACTTGACCTTTAGAATACCAAACGCGACTCTAATACCAAATTTCATTCCAATCGGAATAAAACTGTGACTGCTAGAGAGTCCACAGACATTTTAAAAATGTACATATGTATATATGTATATTTGTATATACATATGTATATAGTAAAGGGTAAAAATCAAAATTTTATGTTTTTTTGAAACCTAGTTACATGTGTACACATACGTGAATCTCCTTAAAGTGTGTTAAAAAATAATATAAATTTCACTTAGCTATGAAATATAATTGGTACGGAATACGAAACACACGATTGTTTCGCTCATTGATGTTGGTACTAAATATTCTACAATAGATAAAATGAGGATTTAGATGACTATAATTCGGGTCAACATCATTTAGCCTGGTAGAGTAGTAGAGAATTTATGATGAAAACTATTATGCAGATTAATTCAAATAAAATTTAACTATTTTATTATCATACTACAGAAAAAAAAATAGTACTCTAAAGCTTTCATGTTTACAACACCGCATTCATTTGTAATGTGAAGTTGCTGTTGCATTTAATATACGTATACAATAGGTAAATATGCAATGCTTCTCATTCAAATTATTCACTTAAGGTAGTTCTAGTATGAAATCACTATTCGACAGATTTTGCACCTTTTTTTTTCAAAGGCTAAAAATATCGTTTTCTAATAAATCGCGAAGTTTCAGAGTTTTTTACCTTTTAGAACGCGAGATAATGAATAACTAAGTTCGCAATTTTAACGGTCACTTCTCATTAGAAGCATGCAAAACTTCATGCCCGCCAAACTATTTGGAGAGTAAACCAGTCAAGTAGCCCCGCTTGTAAAGGCGTTGTGTGTACTTGGAACTGGGAGCTAATGGATTCGAATCCCGACATCGTTAGTTTATCAATTATTAGAAAAAAAGGGGTGGTTAATTGACTAAACTGGCGGCGTATGGACAAGAATGAAGTAACCGGATATGTTTGAGAAGGTATTCTGTAGATTCCTTCACGAACTCCAGATGAATATCTGCATAGTTCCTATTAGAATCTGCTGCAGTCGCATATCCTACCAATTTCTAGTCTATACACAAAAATTCCTTCCACTCCACTCACATCCTCACATCCTTAGGTATCAAAATGGACCTTATGGTTGAAGTGTAGCCCATCTAGCCTCTACAATCTACCTATCTATCTTTGGAGAGTAAAGATAAACATTTCTAAAATAATTTTTTTTTAAATCGCTTTTCGAAATCGTTTTGTTTTCGAAATATAATAATTAAACATTTGTTTTTCTTTCGTGTATATGTGTATTTATATTTATTTCATAATAAAAGCAAACCGGGTTTTTGTTCTGATTATATAAGTCAATTCTGGAACTACCTTAAATTCCGCCTGAAAGTATGATAAATAAAATTGATAAAATTGTTGAACTCTAGAATAAAATTATTAAACAGAAATTATTAATAGAAAATGAGAACTTTGTTTTTGTACAGATGAATGGTTTTCCGTGAAATTTGTTCAAAAGTTCATTGAATCTCTCTAGTAGTTGTCGAATATGATATTCATTAAAATTTATATACAGGGTGGACCGTTTGAATCGATAATGTGAAATATCTTGTAGAATAAGTTAGACACAGAAAATTAGTTCAGATGAAAGTTGTTAGGTTTAAACGAGGACATATGATGGGGACCTTGAATTTCAAATCGGACTTCTTACTGATAAGCGATAGAAAAACTTTAAGTTTCTTATACAAATACTAATGTCATTTGTTGGAAACATTTTTTCGTTAATCGAACAGAATAAGAGGAAATTGAATACAAAAATCTAGAAATTTTTAAATTAAATACACCGTTTCTACTGAAAACAGAACATAAAGCATTACATTTATGTATTGGAGCAAACGGTAAAAATTAGAAATTAAATAAGCTTTCTTGTTCAGATAGATTTTTGCATACAATCTTCACCGAGTCAATTCAATTTAAAAAAAAAACATTTCCAACTTTTTTATCTGTAACGAGATCGAGTTGATTTTTAAAAATCCAGAATATTAAGGGTCAAATTCTAGGTAACCATAATGTGCTCCTCTTTAAACTTTTTTTGAATCATATTTCTGTATCTAACTTATTCTACTGTATATTTCGATTATCGAATAACAACCCGGTATAAAAAATATTTGTATATATATATATATATATATATATATATACGAGATATTTAAATATTGACCCAATCGAAATTTAAACATGTATTATACTGTTATAGAGTTGGGTCGTTCCGGACCTGTATAGTTCCATGAACTATATATTTTGTCGGATACGTATCTGACCGTTCCACGAAATTCATTTTAGTATACTCATATCGTTCCTTTTTCTATCTGTCTCTACCGTCAATACCAACAAACCAGTATATATTTTTTTTAAATTCAACCAATGATTTTTCTTAATTAAGTATGTGAATACGCCACTAATATGATCTAATAAAATAAGTATATAATAAGTATATTTTTGTACTGAAATGCATAATATTTAAAGATTATTATATACTTGATATTAATATACTTGGTTGAAATTTGATATGTTTAAAAAAATGTTGCAATGTAATGAAAATCATAATAAAAGTTTGCATAGAAAGAAATTCATGTAAATTTATTACTTATTTATGATATTAACTTTCATTAAAGTTGGTAAAACTAAATAGTACCGAGGATACAATTCCGCGGGAACTAGTTCTTTTGAGCTCCGGAATTGTTTTATGTTCAATACGAAATTTAGCCAGAACTACCCAACTCTATACTGTATTCTAGAAGCATTATATTGCCACGAGTGGAATGTCTTAAATGTTGAACAATAAACAAATTGATTATAACACCAAGGCCTTTGAAATCACTGCTCTTCTAATTTAAAGTCTCATTTAATGACATCTTTTCATAACAACTTTGTATTTCATCGAATAATACCATAAATTCCATATATAAGTTGTGACACATATTTTTACCCTTATTTTTTTTTACAAAAGATTTTTTTCTTTGATCTTATTTTCTAACGAAATCTACGTCAAAATAAATTCATAATCAACATTTACATACATATATTATTAACAATTGAAAAGGGAAACGAGAGAAGAAATAAAAGTTTTTTTTTTACGCATGCATGAATTAGTTATATTTTTCTCTATGTGTGTGTGTGTCATTATTCAAAATTTTATGTAGGTACACATTTTTATTTTATTTAACATGTTAATACTAACGACACAATGTCTACAATTTTTTCCAAGAATTTCGTGTAGGTACGTATTATTTAAGCAACAGGATATGTTTTTGTTCTATATTATAATTTATAACGTATCTCACAAAAAATAATTCACCCCCTGATTATTTGTCAAACAACGGTATGATGTAATTTTTTCCTCATGGAATAACACTTTAGTTAGTAAATGTATGTTTCATTTCAGCAATGATTAGAATTAAAATTGAGAAAAAAAATGAGAAAATAAATTGATAGTTCCGGACGTCTTCTAATTTGACTAGTCCAAGTGGCCGCATATCCTACCAATTCCTAGTCTATACACAAAAATTCCTTCCAGTCCACTCACATCCTCACACCCTTAGGCATCACAATGGACCTTATGGTCGAAGCGTAGCCCGTCCAGGGCCGCCTCTACAATCTATCTATCTATCTATCCGGACGTCTGAATAATATTAAGCAGCATATTAAGAACCGATGACAATACAATAATAATTTTAAAATAAATTTTTACAAATAATTAAATAAAAATTTAAAGTTCGTAATACCCAAAAGACAAATTTGCATATCTAAGTTATATATCTAACTTATATATAACGATTTTAAGTGTGATAGTATATAGTTTTTACTTTTATAGTTTCTATAGAAATGCCATTAACAAAATTTTAATAAAAAAAGACATTTCCTGTTAAAATTTAGAAAAAAATAATTAAATGGCATAAATTTGATTTATTCCATTACTCGTGGGAATAATATTTAAGAATGAAACTACAATACAAAAAATAAAATTTTGATAAAAGCATGGGGTACTCTCCACTTACGTCTTCATAATGAATTTGGCTCTACTTTTACACGAGTAAGTAGAGAGCACCCCATGTTAATATTATTGCCAATCTCTTTATTCAATTCTATTTTAAATAATTATTCATTTTTAAGTCTATATTGCAATAAAAGAATGTTTTTTTAGTTTTTTCCAACTATAAATTTTATTTTAATCTTAAGGACGTTTGTGATATTTGATATTTATATGTTATTCACGGAATTTTGCTTCTCAAAAATTAAAAACGTCTTATCGATCATTTGAAAAAGTTATCAACGATTAAAAACCCAATTGAACTTTAACATGAAGTTTATAAGAAAATAAATTTTCTTTCTATTTGAAGTTTTAACAACTATGTTAATAAATTAAACACTGTGATAAATATTGTTTTAAAATATTCTTTGAATTATTCAAGTTAAATCAGTTGAATTAAAAAAAAAATTTTATTGAATGTTAGAATTAATTATTAATTATTTTAATCAGTATAATGAAAACTGTTTTTTTGCGCTTAAAAAATATATAAATATACTGAAATAAGCATGTATATTAAGTTCGTGAATTTTAATTTGAATTTACAAAAGATTCTCTTGAACTTTATTGTGGATTTTGTAGAATATTATTAATGTAACTGTATTGGATTTTGTTAAATTTTATGAAAGTACTATATCTAGCACATAAACGTCCTTGAACAAGATTTTTATTTATTCAATAATACAAATATTTGATAGTTTCGTAAAATAACTTTATTTGACTTGTTTCGGAACACCGTTCCTTCTTCAGAAATAAAAATGAAAAATGAGTTTTCATTTTTATTTAATAATTATTCATTTTTTTTAAATAATTGATTAATGGATTTTCGTCAAGTAACGATCCATTCAACACTAAATATTTCTTTCTAAAAATAATAAAATGCACCCTTTTATTAGAAGGTCACACACAAAAACGTAAGAAAATCGGGAGTTCTTTCTGTTGAAAATTCTTTGAGAGCTTGCAGATAATTTCTTTTAAGGGTCTTTCATTTTAAATAAAAAATTATTTTTGGTTTTAATACAGAAACATTAATTTCCAACCAATTCAAGTTGCCGGTCTGTTTGGACCTGAGACTTTGCGAGTTTGAATCCCGGCTGTGGCAGTTTGTCAATTATAATTCATGAAAGGAGTGGGGGGGGGGTAAATATACTAACAGGTTGGCAAATTGACAAGAACGAAGTAACCGGCTATGCTTGTGAAGGTTTTCTGCATTTTTCCTAAACGAACTCCAGCGGCACAGCTACTATCAAAGTCAGTCACACCTGCAAAACCTTCCAATTCCTAGCCTGCATACAAATTTCTTGTACTCCATCCACATCATTAATGTATGGTTAAAAATTTATCAAGTTTAAAAATGAATAAAGATATTCTTATTCACTGACTCCCGGACATTAAGTTGTAAACAATTGTAAGAAAAATTTTTGCATATATTGATTTCATCGATATTGTAGTATAAAATATTTGAACAATATTAGATCTGTCTAAATAATATCATATTTTATACTATAACCATATGATGCATGCATACAACAACTAGCTATTTAAATTTTATCCAGGAAACACAGTTATCCTGATAGCGTTTCCTCTAAAAGATATGTGATTATATATCTATCTATCCTTTATATAAAATACTAAATAAATAAAATATCATAAAATAGTTTTAGCTTTTAGTTCACAAATAGATACAACATTATTTTCTTCGTGAATATATTTTCAAAAAACTATTACGGAAATTAAAAATATAATATTCATATTTGAAACTTATTTTCTTCCTTATCATCATTTATGACATTTCAAATTGAAAATTTTATTTGTCTATACAGTACACCAGTTCCTTACCTGGAAAAACAATCTTTTCAATCGCTTTTACGAGAAAGCTTAAAACTTGGTATTAGTACGTGATGCAATAAAGATATGGAAAAATGAAAATTTTACATAAAACACGCCTGCGACTTCATGATAAATCTTTGAATTCAACATCGGAGTGGTATATATAAAAATTTTATGGTATAATTTATGTCGTACTGCTTTTCAGAAAATTTCCATAAACCCACAAACTCGCCTAGATTAAAGTGTCACTTCCGGTTTGGGAAGTTTTTCCAAACCTACTGTTTCTAACAAAATCAAAGTAGTTACATGAATAAAAATCTAGTTCGTTTTCGACAAACTCAAAAAACTCAAAAACATTAAAATCACGGGTGATTTTTGGTTTAGCTATTTCCACAGTTCCGAAACATTGCAGTTGCATGAGACGGCAATATTGAACTTAAGTTTAAAATTTCATTACTGTCACTATCTCCATTTTTGTGTTCTCTTGTTGACAGACATCGAGCCAGACATCAACAACAATAACAACAAAATCTGGGCGCTACAGTCCTTTAAGAACCTTAGCCGCATTTACAGTCAATCAGTCCGCCACTTTTCTCTTAGCGGCGCCTATCTTCACCGATTGTGCACGTTCAATTTTGGTAGATATTCAGTGACGTCGTTTTGCATGGTCGACCTAGCAGCGGCTTTCTCCAGGTCGTAATTTGACCACTTTCTTCGGTATCCTGAAATCTTCCATTCTGTGAACGTGCATTGATGTCGTTGATGATGAATGGTTGGCGATACAGGTATTCCAGCTCATTGTTCTTTATTATTCTCCAATCCTTAGCGTCATGGACTATTCCTGAGATCTTACGAAGGATTTGACCAGATTCTGAGCATGTTCTCATTCTATTTCGTTCATTCAGACATATAATCAATGAAATTTGCGTGTGAATCTTAAGTAAACGTATATAAACAAAATTTTGGAAATTCCATTAGATTCAAATATCTGACTACATCCTGATCTGAGTTTGAGCTTATCAGAGACAGAGACACAGAGGATTCCAAGTAGATCTGATATTCTAATCTAACAAACATTAAATAAGAAGACAAATTAGTGGAATTGACCCCAAACGATTATTTTGCTTGATAAATAATGAATCAATAATTAGTAGTTACCGAAGTAACAAAGGGAATATATAGAGTGTACGCAAAGGTACCTAAATATGAAAGTAAATTGAGATTTAGTAGCAAGTACACTACATATCTCCGCTCACCATTTAACAAAGAAAAACCAGAGCAAAACGTTGGTCACAAAACAATCTTGTTCTGAAGGAAAAAACTTTTTTTGATTGGTGACCAACAAGCTCTTTACTATTCTACGAAAGTTTAATACAGCGAATCGCTTCAAGAAAACTACTGTGACGCAAAATATGCTTTCGTAAAAAAGTTTCCCATCACGATTTTTCACTGTCATTCTTGCATGCATTTTAAATTTGACATTTTTTTTTCTTGTTACTGAAACAATGGATAACATTCCTTGAAATAAATGATAATTGTATATACAATTTTCTATTCCGTATAATTTATAAGGATTCTATTATATTAAAAACTTGAGCAAACAAATTTTCTACGAAATTGTGTAAATAAATCATGTAATAATATTTTTAATTAATTCTTCTTCTGAAATTTGTTTTTTTCTTTGCCATTATTATCTGCATTGGATGTTGAATACCCACAACAAATTCAATGGAATTGTAACACCGATGTATATATTTATTATAAAATAAATATACTTTTTTATATGTACTCATATAAAAAGGATATAAAAGAATTTCTATAGACTCACGCCTACAATTTCTTTTGAAAGCAAAGTTTAAAATTTCATCAATGTCATCTTTGTATTTTGTATAAGCAAGCAAAAGTGATTTTATTAAATACATAATTTGATTAAGTTACACAAGAAAGGTAATAGTCCGACCAGGGATCGTAAAAAACCCGGGGGCCATAAAATTTAAAACTTTCAGAAAATAAGTTTAAAAACATGCTTTTTATAGTAAAACTAATTTTCTACAACTTTACTTCTTATGTGTTTTTCAATTGTTTCAATAATAAGAGAGATATACCAAATTTTATGTTTCCCCCTCCCTCTAAACCCCCCTTTTCCCTTATCGATTCTTGTCATGCTTACCATAAAAATGCATTGTCATCGGAACTGAACCAACATTTAAGAATTCTACTCCGTAGGATAAGAGGAAGTGGTTCTAATTCAGCTTTTCAAGATTTAACCCGAACATACATGCATACATACATACATACATACATTGCAAGTTAAATAAAAGATTGTAAAAATAGTACATATATTGACTGAAATTACTTGCCTAGGCAACCGTGCAAGTACCTGATCCGACAGGGACTTTTCCACCCTTAAATATTTTATCGTGTTTAACTATAAAAATGGCAAGAAAAACACAATTCAATATTTTTTTAATTCCAACAACTTTTGTATGAACTTTTTTTCATATCTATTACAGTAGTTGCGGTAACAGTGTCCATTTAATTAACGGGTGAAATTTTTAGAAAAGATAAATAAATGTATTAGGTCGGTCTTTTTTTCCCGTCATCAAATACCACCTGCATACTATTTTTTAATATTAAATTAAAATTGGCTTAAAGATGTTCTTCCCTACGCCATCAGCATTTACGTTTTGTTACCTGTTTTCGTTGGGCATCAGTTAAAACCGGGGTTAATCATTTTATAATCATGAATGACCTTATAATTATTATTTCATCTGTTTGGTTACAGTTCATAGGTATTCAGTTTATTGCGTAGATTACGAATATTATAACGCGAAAATCAAAAGTAATAGCTTTATTATGGTATTCGTCAAATTAAAACATGGCTATTCAAACAAATTTATAGAATAATAGACGTTCGTTGTAAATATACTATTTTTTTACTATTTGTTTAATATTAAAAAAAGAAGTAACTTTTGGAGTATATATTCAAATGATTTATTTGTTTATAAATTTTTGTTTCGATCTGACAAATATTGTTTTTTTAATTTTTTTCAGCACATTCGTGAAAGGTATTTTGTTTGATACTCGATCTATTTGGCGTTATCTTTTGGTAAAAAAGTAACAGAAAGTTTTTATACATAATTTACAGCTACAAGTTTTATTCTAAACATATTTTTGTTAAAAGTCAATCCTATTTTTAACCCGACTTCAAAGAGGAGGATGGTTCTCAATTCGTCTGTATTTTTTATTTTTTTTAATGTTTGTCACCTCAGAACTCCGTCGTTTATGAACCGATTTTGAATTTTTGTATTAAAAGGTTTGATTTCAGGTAGGTCCCATTGTCACCAAATCGCATTCTGGTGAGGGGATCCTCTGGAAATCAAGGAAAATCCTCATTATATATGTGAACCGATTTTTGCGAATTTTTTTTTTTTTTTTGAAAGGGTATACTTATTCATAATGGGAAAATAAGAAAGTTTTTTTAAAAACCGACTTCAAAAAAATTTCTTACAAAAAAAAACCGACCCCAAAAAAAAAAAATTTTTACAAAAAAAAAACAAAATGCATGTAAAAAAACTGAAAATCGGTTACAAAAAAATGCACTAAAAATTAAAAAATACGGATAAAAATTGTGATCAAATATTCTATAACAAAAAATGCACTAAAAAGTAAAAAAATAATTGCATGTTCTTGTGCCAATTTTTTTAGTTCACCTAAGCAAAAATTTTTAAATATATATGTACAATTATTTTTATTTTTGGAGGCGGTATCCAAAAGTTTTGTGAATTTCTCTATGCTGACACCGACTTCAAAAATAACAATTTAATGTACATATATATTTAAAAATTTTTGCTTAGGTTAACTAAAATTGGCACAAGAATATGCAATTATTTGTATACTTTTTAGTGCATTTTTTGTTATAGAATATTTGATTTTTGAAGTCGGGTTTCCATTTTGTCAAAATAGGTTTTATGTTTTAATTAATAAAAAAAAACATTATTTAAAAGTTAATTTTGACGAAAACAATAAGAAGATTGCCAATTTCAACATATTCGTAATCGCGCAAAAAAACCCTTTATATTTGCACATATTTAGAAGACTAACTGATACACTTCAACAAATAATTACGAATTACGAATTACTCATTGCAAACTATTTGTTAATATTACGAATAATTACATATTATATTATTATTAAACAATTTCTATTATTATTTTCTAGGAATATTATTTTAATACTATATATGCTAGATGAAAGCCATTGAAAAATCCACGGTACAATCACAACTTATTCTTATTTATTATTAACTACCAGACACGTAGTGTGCCGTGCGGTAAGTAGAACATTGTATTAAAATAATTATCTTTCCGATATTATCCGATTGATTACAATCGGAAAAAAATAATAAAACTTATGATCTTTTACATATGCCAAAACCTACACAATCAGGAGCATCGCGTGGGGGTTCTATAACATAAAAATTCATTTATTATTATTTATAGTTTAGTCTAGTACGAATCAGCGCATTAGTACCGAAAACTACGAGGGCAATAATATCTCTCATTGCTTGGCAGCCAGTACCTAATTCTAGGTGGATGTGGTGAGTGCAACATGGTCAGAGGATGTGTGTGAATGTCTAGCGCTCTACTGGCTGCCAATACAATTTAAGAGACGTCCAACAATGGCTGCCAACAGGTTATGTGACCCTTCTACTGGCCTTCAAGTGTCCACTAAACTCAAACTGGACGTTGAAGCGGTAATATCCCTGGTATTAAAAGAACGGTCTCAGGGCCAAAAAAACACATTTTGTGGTTAAATAAGTATACTAAATGCACGTAGCCAGCCAAATTGGAACTTTTTGAATATCCTGTACATTATATATCCTACATTCAAATGTATTACTAGAATAATATATACATATGTTTGCAAATGCAGTTTCTGCAATGCGTCATTGTACACGGACTAGTTATATGTATGTATGGTGTATTTGTAATAATAGTATAATTGTTAAATATGAGTTGATAGAATAGGGCATTAACATTCCGTAAACACATATATATTATTTACACAGACAAAACAACTTTTAACGAATTTCCTGAAAGGAAATAGAGCTATTGGTCCCGTACCAACTACAAAATTTTGCAAATATTTCTTCAAATGTCCATCGATCCTATCTAATAGGATGTCGAAAATCACCGTCTGTAAAATTTATATATATATATATATATATATATATATATAAATTTTAGCGATAGTGATTTTTAACATCTATTAGGTAGGATCGATGGACATTTGAAGAAATTTTTACGAAATTCCAACATAGAAAGAAACATTTTCTTATTAAACATTATTTTAAAATGAAATAATAATTAGTATAATACCTGATATACACGTAGAAAAACTAATTCTTATCGTGCATACTTGCATCGAAAAACTGGTTAGTGCATACTTGTTAGTGACAAAACAGCCAACGTTTGAGTGAGTCATATCTCAATCTATGAAACTTTAGTATATTATAGTCATAATAAGTCATAATAATAAAAAAAGTGATAACAAACATGAGGTGAAAAATGCGTCCATCTTCAATTACAGCCGCTGGTGCCAAGAAATCCAAAAACCTACTCTAGAAGTGTTAATTTCAAGACAAGATTTGGGATTTATACTAAACGTATATTTTACCTTATATTCCATAATCAAATACATGAGTTTGTTTGTAGTTATTAGGTAACTCAGGGAAATATGTATCGTACGCAAGGGTATCTAAATATTGAAGAAAACGAAGATTTAGACAAGAGTACATTACATACCTCCCCCCAAAAACAAACCCGGAGAAAAACGTTATTATTAAAATTATTAATATAAATTATTAAAATTATTATTAAAATAAATTTGTATAGACTTCGAGTTATTCAAATAATAAAACTAATACCTCATTACTCGAAACTGAATTTTGTTTCCAGAAGAATCAACACAACCGATATCCGAGTTTTAAGTCAAATTTTGTGGAATTTTTGAATACACAATTTAAAATTTATTCAATGGCGTAAATTGATTCATTGTATTTCAAAATATAATATTATTTAAAATTACTATCGTAAAACATTTCATAAAAATAAATACTATAGGATATGATTCAAAAGGTGAATGTATATTCCTATATCGTCCTATAAGTATAGTAATCATTTTACCTAGTATAAATTGTATACTATCCATAATATATCGAAAGACTTAAATTCAGTTTGTGCTCGAATTCGATTTGATTTTTAAATATAAAAATGCGCACTGACACTGAAAAAGCAAATGAATATGAACTAGTCAATTAGTCCGGGAAACCAAACGGTTTTTTCAAGATGATGAGCATCAAGCTGGTACTTTGTAAATAGCTTCGTTTTGACAAGTATTGAAAAAGTGGACGAGGGTAGACCAGGTTACCCCAAAACTTTTGAGAAAAATCGTATAGTTAGATTGATATTTCCTGAGATGTTGCCGAAGGGAAATCCCATCAGCCATTTGACTAGTATATTTATAAATGCGAAATAAAATGGATTTTTTATTTCTACAGCTAGTTAATATTCAATGTGCTTGGTGAAGACAGACGTGTTTTTTTTGTGCGCTAAAAAATTGCAAAATAATAGAACTCGTAGTGATAATATAATTTGTGTGATAAAGTGAATGTGTTTGTGATTTAGTTTCACAGCATCTGAAAAAAATTTAGATACAAAATCTGGTCTTTTGAAAATTAGAGAAATATATAAATTATTAGTGTCAGTGTTTAATATAAAAAAAAACAAGACAAGGTGACATTGCAAAAAAATATATTTATAACATTAATATTAGTGATCTTCGAACATTACAATATTAGTTGTGCACAATCTAGCATCAGCTGATTTGGCGCAGTGAGTTAAGGCGTGTCCATTTAATAGTGTCTTAAATCAACGGTTCGAATCTTACGACAATAGTGTTTTATTTTTTTTTATAAATTCTGGTTTTGTAACTCCTGTTTACTTCCATATTTAAAGAGCAAACCAATCTCATTCGATACATATCTCACAGTTAATTTCTTCAATAATTTGATTTCCAACAGTCATTTTCAAAACATTTTCGAATACCAAAAATTATAAATTAAATTTTAATTAGTATTCATTGGAAATAGTAAATTAATAAAAAAGTTTATAATGGACTTGGAATCGAAAATTGATATACTTATTCTTCAAATGACTGAACTAAATAATAAACTAGATAATACAGAACAACGAATGATTCAACAATTGACCGAAGTAATACAAAACAATCAAGGGGAATTAAATGCTTTGAAAGAAGAAAACAAGGTTCTGAAAGAAAAAATAATCGTACAGGAACAAAAAATCAATAGTTTAGACAAACAGCAGAGGAAAAACAATATCGTAATATTTGGAATAAATGAAAGTGAAAATAGTAGCCTTGAACTGGAAGAAATTGTAAAAGAAATTGTTCATACTAAATTGAATATTAATATCTGCAATAATGATGTTAACTTTGTATCAAGAATGGGTAAAAAAGGGGAACGCGTACGACCAGTGTTAGTGGGATGTGCTACGTGGCGGCTAAAAAAGGAAATTTTATTCAAAAAGTGGATGCTCAGAAATTCAAGTATTGTTGTTAAAGAAGATCTTCCCAAGGAACTAAGAGAAGAGAGGAAACAACTAGGAGATGTCTTGATGCAGCTTAAAGAATCCGGAAAGCAGGCTAGCATGAGAGGAAATAAAATTTTGTGCAACGGGAAATTTTACACAATAAATGAACTAGCATTATTAAGAGAGGAAGCTAACCCCATGCAAGATACTACAAAAAGTAAAAGGCAAAGAAGCGAAGAAGAAAATGAAGAAGGACAAGGAAAAAGAGAAAAGCAGGATGTAAGAGGAGTGCATAAAATTCAAGAAAGCGGAATAAGAGACCGACAGGTGCAGGATAAAATAACAACTTTTTTTGGGACCAGTCATTCATCCAACACGAGGAAATTCAGTCAACAAAACAGAAGCACAGAGACGATATCCGGTGGAAGGTAATGGCAACCCACCATTGTACACTGCCCAGGACGACCACTGCAATGAAAAAGGTTAATGAGTATTTACATGAACAAACGAACTGTACTAGTAAAAGAAAAGTAGAAGATTGTGTAAAGATAGCCATTTGGAATGTAAGAAGTCTATATAAAAGCGGAAAATTAGAAAATTTAATCCAAGAGCTAAGAGAATATCAAATTGATATAGCAGGTATTAGCGAGGTTAGATGGACAGGGAGCGGGAAGATAACTTAAAATGGATATAGTGTGTATTACTCAGGTGGTTCTTCGCACGAGAACGGCGTTGGTATTGCTATCAGAGAGGAAATAGAACACAAGGTGGATTTTTGCATCCCAGTAACAGAAAGAATTATAATTATGAAATTGCAAACTAATGTCATTAAAACGGCTTTTATCCAGGTCTATGTACCCACAACCACACATATTGACGAAGAATGCGAGGAATTTTATGAAAAATTGAATAATACAATTAAAATGGTCGGAGGTCAAGAAAGACTAATAATATTAGGAGACTTCAACGCAAAAATAGGAAAAGGTAGTGATCAAAATATAGTGGGAGAGTTTGGACTTGGAAAACGTAATAATAGAGGAGACATACTTATAAATTTTTGCCGAGAACACAATTTAGTTGTTACAAATACGTGGTTCCAACACCCTGAACGAAGGTTATATACATGGAAATCGCCAGCGGACTCAGAACAACATGTAGTTCGAAACCAAATCGATTTCATATTAATAAACAATCGTTTCAGAAATAACATTGTAAATTGCAAAACATATCCAGGCGCAGATGTAAATTCTGATCACAATCTTTTGGTGGCCACTATGAAAATAAAATTTAAAAACATTTCTAAATTAAAAATGCAGTCCAAGCTACCGATAGAAGAACTGAAAATAAAAGAAAAGAACGAAATTTTTAATAAGGAGTTTAACAAAGAAAATTTTGAAGTACTTAATGAACAACCAACAGAAGAGATGTGGTTAAATATCAAAGACCGTTTAAAAACATCAGTAGACGCAACCTTGGTTACAAAAACAAATGTGCAAAAACAAGATTGGATGACCGAAGAAATTTTGAAGATGATGGAAGAGAGAAAAAAATACAAAGAAACAAATGAGACGAAATATAAAGCATTACATAAACAAATCGAAAAAAAAAAATAATGGCAAAAGAAACCTGGATGACTGAGCGGTGTGAAAAGATAGAAGAGATGGCAGCGACCCACAATGATCAAAGACTCTATCAAGAAATTAGAAAGTACTGCGGAATCTACAAGAAAAAGACAAACTTGGGATGCATACGTGATAAAAACAACCAAGTTGTACACGGAAAAGAGCAAGAGAAAAAGGTGTGGGAACAATATATCGAACTATTGTATGGAAACACAGAAGCTGGTAAAAGGCCATCACAACGAATCAAAGCGACAGAGCATGAGGAACTATATCCAATCTTGGCAGAGGAATTATTAGTGGCTATTGGAACGATGGGGAACGGAAAAGCTCTGGGGGATGACAAAATACCTGCTGAGGTTTACAAAGCGCTTAACAAAGAAAATCTATCTTGCATTCTTACACTTTTTAATAAAATATATAGCACTGGAGATCTACCACAGGACTTTACTAACTCCTTATTTGTTCCAATTCCAAAGAAAAATAATCCACAAAAATGTGAAGAGTATCGTATTATAAGTCTGATAAACCATATAGCAAAAATTTTTCTAAGAATAATTTTGAATAGACTCCAAGAACCTTTAACAAAAAAAATTAGCGACCTACAGTTTGGTTTTAGGAAAGGCATGGGAACGCGCGAAGCTGTTTTTACCCTGGGAACACTTGTGGAGAGAATGTTGGAATGCAACAAAGCAATTCATGTATGCTTTGTTGATTATGAGAAAGCATTTGATAGCCTAAACCACAATCAGCTTTTTGAAATTCTAAACGCAAGTGAAATTGATTCGAATATAAAAACTATAATTGCTCAATTATACGAAAGACAAAAGGCTGCAGTGGTAACAACCGGAGGAAAATCAAATTGGTTAAATATAAATAAAGGTGTAAGACATGGTTGCATACTATCTCCACTTTTATACAACATATACAGCGAAGTGATAATGGGGGACGCATTAATTGAATGTGACGTTGGAGTGAAAATACACGGTCAAGTACTAAACAACATACGTTATGCCGATGATACAGTCCTATTGGCTGAAAGCCCGTCAGATCTACAGATCCTAGTGAACAGAGTGGTTAAAAGCAGCAAAAAGTGGAATCTAAATATAAACTTTAAAAAAACCAACGTAATGACCTTTTCTCGAAAAAAAGTTAGTGATGAAATAAAAATCAAATTAAACGAGCGTGCGTTAAAACAAGTCGAGGAGTTTAGGTATTTGGGGAAGATATTTCATCATAATGACGGCCATACAGCGGAAATTAAAGCCAGAATAGGACAGGCTAAGAGTGCATTCCTTAAACTAAATAAAATCCTAACAAACTCAAAATTAAAAAAAGGTGTACGTGTGCGGTTTCTTAAGTGTTGTGTTTGGTCAGTTTTTCTGTATGCATGCGAAACTTGGACGTTAACGGCTCCTATTATAAAAACTATCGACGCCTTCGAAATGTGGTGCTACCGTCGCATGTTGAGAATCTCGTGGAACACCTATACCTCTAATAGTCGTGTACTTAAAATTATTGGAAAAATGCCTGAACTTACCAAAATTATAAAAAAGAGGCAATTGAGCTATTTTGGTCATTTCATGCGGTCGGGAAAGTACGACATTTTAAAGACAGCACTGATGGGCAGAATAGATGCAAAAAGAGCAGTCGGCAGGCGAAGAACTGACTGGATGGACAATTTAAAAACCTGGACTGGAATGGATCTGAGGGAAATCACCAAAACCGCAGAAAACAAAACCGCCTGGAGAAGAGTGGTCTCCAACATCCCATAAGGGGATAGGGAACTCTATATATAGTTAATATTCAAAAATGTTTATTTTTGCACTTGCGGGACTAATATGACAACTCACTCCAAATAGGTACTAATGTAGTCTCTACTTTTTCTCCCATGGGAGAAAAAAGTAGAGTTTTTCCCATGGACGAAAAAGTAAATTTAATATGCATCCTGGCAACAAAATCAAAATGACATTTCTATTTATCATGAAAAAAAAAATGTGTTAAATAGAATTGTCATTTTGATTTTGTTGCTAGGATACGTATTAAATTTTACTTTTTCTCCCATGGGAAAAAAAACCTATCGTGGGATTAAAAGACTCACTTTAGTCCCATGATTAATAATATGCTATTTAACTCTGGACAATGCAAACTATTATACTTGATTTTCGACTATAAAAACATTGTATACGTGATTTTAACATATATTCCGTGTATTTATGTTGAAGTCTTTAAACTGACAATTACTCGATAACGATGAACTCTACAACCATCAACCCCCGACACATCTCACCATACAGTGTATACACAATATTCTAACTTCATACTCATTGATTATTTTTGAGTGATATGGAAGATGAAGAACAAGAAGAAGCACAGACAAGTAAGTACGAAGCAAGAAGAGTAAAGAACCATAAACTTAAAACCATTACATAAAATTCATATGCCATTCAGAATGTGTTCATCATCTATACAACGTCGTGTCGATTTTAGATATAGTGATATCACCACCATTTCACCATGATTTTCATCTCACAATGTTAATAATCATGAATAATTCAATGTTATAAACATTTTCAACAAATATTTTCTTCGAAAAATTACTCGTTTTTTATCCAGGCTTTTTTCTTCGATATGTGTATTCGCATCTATTTTATTTTCTATCTATCACGTCAATTGTGTTTGTTCAATATGTAGACAAAACAAAAATTAGTGAATACAATTTTTATGACAATCATTATTTTTGGCGAATTTTCTCCAAAGGAAATGCAGATATTGTTTTTGCATCAATGTTGGTATTTCGTAAATATTTCTTGAAATGTCCATCGATCCTACTTATTAGATGTTAAAAATCACTATCTCTAAAATTTGTATATATATATATATATATATATATATATATATATATATATTAATAATTATACATGTGTACTTTTTTAAAATGTCTATGGAATCTGTATATATGTCCGAAGTATCCCAGTATTCTATATAAACATCTTTCATATTTAACTTTACGGAATACTTCAACGTTACTTAATTTCTCCGTCCACTTTATTTTTAGCATTTTTCTGATGCACCACGTTTCATATGCATTCAGTCTGGCTTCACATACACTTTTTAATGTCAAAGTTTTGCACGAATACAGTAGTGCGAACTACACATTTTAAACCAATTATTAAAACACAATTTTCGGTTAGTTAAATAAGCCTTAAATTTTACAAAATTATTTTTAGCGACTGCTATACGTTTTTGAAATTCACTTATTTGGTCATTATTACAGGTGAATAGTTTTCCTAAGTAGTTTTGGTTAACTTGCTTTAATTTTATGTCATTACATTTTGTATTAAGTGTAGGTTAAATCGACTCTTTACTGAATATCATGCACACCGTTTGTTTGATATTGATTTTTAATCCATATTGTTTACTTATTTTGCTTATTTTGTCCTCGATAATTTGTAAATCACTTTCACTTGATGCTATGATATATGCAAGGGTATATAAAGTTTAGGACCGTTATTGCAACGGATGAAAATATTGATCGCCGAAAAAAAATTTTGTTATTCGCTCCGAGCACAACCGTACTCAGCGCCAAGCGTGGTCAAAACAACAACTTCATGATCAATGACAGTGTATTAAAAACCATAAGTGTTTAACAAAAAGTTATAGTTAATTTTGCTTTTACATGTTGTTTATTTAATTTAATCATTTATTTTTGTTAAACGCCTATGGTTTTTAAACACTGTCATTGCTCATAAAGTTGTTTTTTTGACCACGCATGGCGCTGAGTACGGTTGCGTACTCAGCGTACTCAAATCAATTATATAATTTCAACAAAAATGAACACTACTTTTGTAGCCTTGTGTACGTATAGTTAAATTATAAATTACATTCAGAACATATTCTAGAGCAATTTAAGAACATTAGTTAAATCTATAGACTTTTTTTCTCAATTGCTTTGCTTAAAAAATGCATTAAGACTTGTGTATATCAACACAAATTTAAATAGTACATTTCTATTAAAAACTTTTCTAATTATGTATCATTCCGTAAAAGTGTCACATGACCCCATCATTATTACTGCGAATGAAGAAGTCTGAGAAAAGTAATATCAAGATCGTTAAAACTTATAATACAGGGTATCTACAAAAAATTGTCTTATTTAAACAAAATTACTTTAGTATAAATGAAGTAATTATGCAAGAAGATCTGTTTGCAAATGAATTACAAACACTAGATCAAGTGCTGAATGTAAGGGATGACCGCAGAGTTAAAATAGTAGGTCGTTTTCTGAATGATTTGATGGATAGAAGAGCAAATAGGTTATGAATGGTGTGTGTTCTCCTATCTTTATGTGTCCTTGATATATGTATTAATTTTTTATTATTACGACTGATTCATGTATTCATTGTTTCTTTTTTTTTCTCTTTGTGAAATATATATATTAATTTTTTATTAGAAAATTAGATTTGTAACTTGTTTAGCTCATTTGAGCACATCAATAAATAATTATTATTATTTAGTTTAGTAAAATAATTTGAAACAAATATATCAAATTGTCTTTGAAATAATTGTCATTATGTATTATGAGGTACATCAATCGTTATTTACTCTATATCTCACGACTACTGTACCACTTACAGCTGGAACTAGTAACATCGTTTGTATGGTGTCCTTTCGGTTATATTATACCAAACTAATTAGTCTATTTCTGCATGTCCGTCTGTTAACGCGATAACTCAAATATGACGGATGAACAAATGAAAATAACAACTAACTGAGTTAATTGCTTAAATACTCGGTATATCCTGGATTTATGTAAAAAAAGTTTATGACAAAAGCTGTTTATTTTAAAAAAGGAACATTTTTTGTTTTTACATTTTTGTTCTATCTCATATGGTTGAGCAGATGGGCAGTTTTACCCATTTTGCCCAAATATGATCCTATTTTGCTTTGCCCATTCTCAAACTTGACCTTA
Organism: Nineta flava; assembly: GCA_963920215.1. Taxonomy (NCBI): domain Eukaryota; kingdom Metazoa; phylum Arthropoda; class Insecta; order Neuroptera; family Chrysopidae; genus Nineta; species Nineta flava. The sequence goes on from OY986042.1 coordinate 96,652,739, forward strand.
CTTTTTAGCTCTAGAACATTCACATAAAATTTAAACTCGTATCTTTTTTCGTTTTTGAGCTATCATGTCCACAGACGGACGGACATGCGAAGATGACCGAATTAGGCCATTTTATGAACACCTATTCCAAATATTTATGTCTACGATCAATATTTTCATGTGTTACAAAGTCGGGACTAAACTTAATATACCCTGGTATGTTTACATATACCGGATATAAAAATTGTCTGTATGACAAGAAAAGTTTCAAATAATAGTGGTTTATTTCACAAACTTTTAAAGTACTGGTCTTATTAGTCCGTGTTTTTGCTCTAAAACACAATTGAGAAAATTTTGATCTCTTTACGTGATAGTAATCATGTTTAGAGGGCCTCAGACACACAGACGGATATATAATATAATAAATATAATATAAAATTAAATTATCAAACTATGCCAAACCTATTTAGAGATACCCAGTAGATGTAAATTTTACACATAAAAATCTTTCATAAAACTCTCACCCACCCATCCCTCATTATTCTGGAGGAAAATTAAATAAAAATGTATATGACATTTATATGATGAGTATGAAGATTTACAGAACACAAAAAAAAGGGAACCTTTATTACTTATTCAAGTTTTTTATTAAATTTAGGTATTTGCGAGAACATTATATAATACTACAGTATATACCTAACAAACAGCAGACAAAGCTTTTATATTCAAATTTCGGCTTGAGAAAATATCAATATTATACGATCATTATACACATTTGAGGATATCATATACATTATCTCTACAGTGAATATGGTGTGTTCCAATTAATTATTATTTATTTATTACTAGGGTAGTTAACCTTTACAGTCAGATCCCAGATTTTGAAATGGGCACAGATGTAATCCTCAAAACATACTCCTTCTCAAAACCATTCACTGTTGTATGAGAAAGGTATACAGACGGCTACAAAACTGGGAAAGGAACCGGGGAGACCCAAGGCAAACATAAGCCTCAACCTGGATAAATATGCCACAGTCTTTCAGTCAGAAGTTTACGCCATACTGGCTTGCATCCATGAGAACCTACGTAAGAACTTCATAAACCAACACATATATATTCTCTCGAACAATCAGGCTGCTGTACAACTCAAGTTACTTGAGGGGTAGTCAGGAATTTCCTAAAAAACTACTGGAGCTGGCAAAGGGAAACAATAAATTAATATGTTACCAGGTCACAGTAGTTTCGTAGGAAACGAAAAAACAGATACATAAGCAAAGAAACGAATGGGAATATCTTCCATAGGCCCAAAACCTATTTTGAGAACTCCAAAGACAGCATGTAACCAAGTGATTAACGACTGGATGTCAGTCCAAGTGGCCTAGCGGTCTAAGGCGTATGTCTGCGCAGTATACCTACTTGGAAACTGGGAGGTTATGAGTTCGAATCCTGACATCGGCAGTTTGTCAATTATTAAGAAAAAAAAAGGGAGCGGTTAATTGAGTAAACTGTCGGCGTGTATACAAGAACGAAGTAACCGGCTATGCTTGAGAAAGGTTCTCTGCACTTTCCTTCACGAACTCTAGATGAATATCAGCACAGTTTCAATCATAGTCGGCTGCAGCCGCATATTCTACCAATTCCTAGTCTATGCACAAAAATTCCTTCCACTCCACTCACATACGCATATCCTTAGGCATCAAAATGGACCTTATGGTCGAAGTGTAGCCCGTCCAGGGTAGCCTCTACAATCTATTTATCTATCTAACGACTGGATAGACATCAAACACCGTGATCATTGGGAAATTCTAACAAAAACTCAGAAAATACTGTTTTGGAATGCATCCAAGAGGCTCTCTCTCGATGTACTCAACCTTAACAGGATAAAACTTCAGAAGGTTACTCGATTCATCGCCGAACATTATCCCCAACGAAAGCATCTGCACACAATAGGCCTCTCCATTGAATCCATTATATGCAGACTGTGCGGCGAGGCGAAAGAAACATACCGAATATCTGAATCTATAAGAAAACCTGATTAGCAAGCTCCTGACCATTTTCAAGATATGGTAGCGAATCTCGTTAGACTGAAGTAGAAGGGGCAGCATAATGGGCCATAAAGTCCAAGTGCAATACTTTTTATACCTCAAGATAAAAAAGCGCTTTTGAAATTACATTGTAGCCTTACAAAATGTCAACAATTTTTAACCAGATATCTCGCATTAAATTAATTTGAAATTTGGGAAATAAACTGAATTCAGTATAATTAAAAATTTTCAGTGTTCAATCCCTGAAATAGGGTCCCTCGATATCTACGTAGCCAACGACTTTAGTAACAGTCAAAAATACTGTATTGATTTGAGCATTATTTTGTGAAACTCAATTATAGTATATACAAGTTTTTTTATTTAGTATTAGATACTATTTAAAATTTGATGACGGCACTCAAGTTCTGTTAATGATAATGATTGATATTATCCTACTCCACTAATATTATATAACTTTGACATCACATTTATTTACTTGGAACGCAACATAATAACATAATATTCAAAATGACATTTTATGAGTCATGTATTAGTCATTTATATTTGATTTACGATAGATACAAAAAAAAAAATCCAAATATTTCACCTCAATTTAGATGTGATAACATGATAAAACACTTTTTTTATATTAAATTTATGAGGAAATGCATATATCAGTTGGGAGGGGAATATTAATATGCCTAATTGAAACTAAGCCACGAAAATATTGTTTTGTAAAAGTAAATAAAATCTGACCTAGAATGAGTCGTTTTATATTTATGAAATCAATGTCATAAAATGAATAAAATCACACATTTGCCTACAAATTCATGTCAGACAAGAAACAAAACAATGATGAAGATTATTTGTTACAAATATTGTGCTTGTATTATTATTTTTTTAAGTATTTCAGAGTCATTGCTTAAATTTACAAATTGAACTGAAATGTTCAATTCATTTTGGATGTAGATACAAGTTCTAGTGATATTAACAATTCATAAACAAATATCCAAAAATATATATAATCTGTGGAGAGACTCTTTTATCGATTTACAGATAGAAGGAAAATTTGTAAATTCAAGAAATCATTTTTTAAGATAATATTTTAATATTAATTTTCTCCAGAACAAAGTGGTATTGTTTTTATAAGGGAGAGTCGAAGGATATCAAGGTTTTCGATACTTCTACGCTAAAACAAGTCATTTAAATAATTGAACAACCCTTAAAATAATTGACACAGCCCTTAAACTACTTGGAAATTTCAAACCACTTTACAACCATCATCCATCGTCAACCATTTTTCGCTAATTTTATACAGGTCAGTTGTCAGCAGCAAAAAAACTGGCTGCGAATTAGTGATGCCACGAGACGAGATGGTACGAGAGTAGCAGACCTCTTGTATTGTGTTGCCATGTAAAAATTTTCGATCAGTAAAAGATTTTCTTTTTGAAAAATACAATTAAAAAATAAATCTTTTTAAAATATATATTTAAAATCTTTTTTCTATTCATATAAATTGTATTTTTTAATTTAATTTATTTTATTTTAATTAAAACAATAAAGACTGTAGAAAAAAATATATCATTACCACCCAAAATGATTTGCTGTTTGGTGACTAGTTCATTTTTACAGATTAAAAATCAATAGAGATTGAAAGAGAGCACTATCGTTTGTCGAAGATTTATCGAAAATCAGGATTCTAATTTTCGTCTCGTCACTCGCTGACTTATTCTTGTCTCGTCTCTTTTCTCTGATCTCTTGCGTCATCACTACTATGTATATAATTTAATTTTGAACCGAAAATTTTTATAATACTATTCAAAAAAAAGCAACAGTTTCTCGCAGCTACAAAAATCATGTTTATTATAACCAAACTATAGCAAAAAAATTTTGTGCACAGAAAATAAAAGGATTTAAAAAAAAAATATTAAAAAAATTTTCATTTCAGTATGTAATTTCCGCTATACGTATGAAAAAGTCTATGCAAAATATATTTTGTACAGACTCTTTTTTGTGTTTCCGACTTCATAAACAAATTTTTTTTTATCATACATTGATATAATAATATTTACATATATGTAAAATATTTTTTAGTAAATTAAATGAAAAACAGATACACACATGTGTTGAAAATAGCATGCCCATGTATGTTTTTTTTACATTACGTTAGGTCATATAGGTAAAAATTATAATATAAATATGGTACTTTTTCATTCGACACGCTGCGTGTTATTTTAAGTGTTTCATCAAGTTATTTCCTACATAAATAAATGATAATATTGTAAAAAATGTTTATTAATAATAATAATAATAACAATAACAATATAAGCCTGTATCAGCCCACTTCCTGGGCCAAGGCCTTCCCCCAGTCCATTCCCTTCCTTCTTGTTTGTAGTCAATCTACTCCACTGTCTACCCGCAAAAGCAGCGATCTCGTCTCTCCATCGACATGGTGGTTGGCCTCTTTTTCTCTTATGATTGTAAGAGAAAATAAACCCTATTTTGACAAAATGGAAACCCGACTTCAAAAATTAAATATTCTATAACAAAAAATGCATTAAAAAGTAAAAAAATAATTGCATATTCTTGTGCCAATTTTAGTTCACCTATTCTATTTAGTTCAATAGAATATTATATTGTTGAAAATGGAAACAATCGGTGTTTAAACAAGATTTGACCAGATAACCGCGGGGCAACATAAACTTGTATAATAAGTACCAGGTATATTATAAAACAAGATTGTGTAAAGAAATTACGGTGGAATAATTGGACCACTCAAGCGCTCATACTTAACCCAATCTACCTATTTACATGGTTTGTTTCCTTTATGCATATGATGTGTAATAATATTGTTTTTTGTTTAGCAGCCACAAGTAAATATTACTGCGGTAGTTAAAAAGTTTTGATTAACTTTATTTATTAGATGATTGGAATCAACTCTACAATGAAATGTGCATTTCAACTTTATACATGTATCGCTATTCAGAAATTCCCCACAAAATAACAATCTCTCATGTTTGAATAGGTTACAACTTTGAGGAGAATTTGAAGGAAATTTGAATAATAATAATAATAATAATAATAAACTTTGATAATTATTTTGTTTAATTAATACAAGACTATATAGGTGTTAGTTTTAGTTTTGCTGAATGGTGTCATTTCATTATTTATCAAAGTTTAATTAATGTGTTAAAATGATTGAAATTTGTACGAATTAACCCTTCTGTGTATAAAATTGATTGCTGACATAAATGTATACAAGTCTTTTAGAATCACACGTTAAATTAATGCTTTTTTACCGGCCGTAATTGAATAGAAACCGAATAGTGGGTTTGCATGACACGAGTAAAATATCAAAAAACCATCGGCAAAAAAATTAAAATGAATATAATTTTTGGAAAATTCTGTCTTTTTTTGTGTATAATCGAAATTAGTTTTTTCGTTTTACCCTTTTTACTGAAAACATTTTATATGTCTATGATAGTAAATCAAAACTTCGCTCTCATTTTTCTTTATTATTACTTTTATGAGAAAGTGATATATTAATATAAAGTAATGGAAAGATTTTGCTTAAATAAAATCTATGAATGAGTGTAATATGAATGTAATTGATAATTTTGAAATGTGCCCATAAGACTTAGCTTTGTAGTGAAGGGTTAAATTGCGTTACTTTTAGTATGCTAACGGTTTGGTACATATTTAGTTTTAACCTATAGTTTTTGTAGCTGAGCAGAAAAACATGATTTGAATGTAAAAGATTGTATAAAAAAATTCAGTATCAATATCCATTTTCTATATATATATATATATATATATATATATATATATATATATATATATATATATATATAAGATACTAACTAGCTGTTTCCCGCTACTTTTCAAAATTGAAACAAAATTTTAATAAAATAATTTTATAGTAATAATTTTTTTAGAAGTATAGTTTCGTTGGGAATGAAAAATCAACAAAAATATCAACCGACTCCAACAACAAGGAGAAGACTCTATGTTCGACTGTATGTATTTTTTTTTATGCTCACTCCCTTCAAGATTATTTTTTGAGACAAAGATAGCCTATGTCTTTCCCCAGGATATAATCTATCTTCTTGCCAAATTTCATTACGATCTGTTCATCCCTTTCGTGATGAGGTAGCAAACAGATACTTTCGCATTCATATGGTAATATGGATATGGATATATATATATATATATATATATATATATATATATATATATATATATATATATATATATATATATATATATATATATACTATAAAATTACCTATTATATCTTTGCCAATTGAACATACGTAGTATAACATATATAATATTTTAATATTTGATGTTTATGTTTAAGATTATTGTACTGGCTTTTATACATTTTGCTTTCACTGCCACTAGTGAACTACCTTAAAAACAACAATTTATATAGGAATAGAATGTATATTTTATTCACCCATGAAGTTGTCACTTTTTAAACACTTTTTAAAATTATAGTGATACCTACATTACAAAATCATGTTAGAAAAAAACCTACATTACCGACATACTTTATCAAATTTGAGGAGGTTTTGTTTGTTTAGGGGCTTTAGGGAAGAGACTTTATCAAATGGCTTTCTATGGCTTGAAAAACAGCTAGACTTTCTTCATCCGCCATATTGATGATACTGACGCTTACACGTACTTATAATGCCAAAACGCCAGATTATAAGCTTATGAACGCCAGATTAGATAAGATTCGAGTCAGGAACAAGTCTTGTAAAGAGCTTTTGTACCGCGATCAATTTGATCTATTCATAAGCTAAAACGAACGCCAATAAATTGTACTTGTAAGCGTGAGCACCCAAAACGAATACACCCTTTGAATGATAAATAATTTACAAAAAATAATAGGGTGCCAAGTTTATAGAAACCCTTTGAATATAAATATAGAACAATGTTTTTACTAATGATTTCTTGATCGCTATTAAACGGAATTTTTTTTATTCAATTATTTATTTTTATGAATTCCCATAATAATGTTTTTTTTTTAAATACAAATCTCGTCTGTAGGTACTTTACATAATTTTTGTGTTATTTGTTGAACACATCACATGTAGAGTACATTTATATTACAATATGTACACATAATATTTATTCCGTATCACGAATTTTGTTTAAATAAATAATCGAAGCAAATACACAAAGTTTTGGTATATATTTGTACTTTTATATACAGAATGTTCCGTTCAAGATCCGTCCAGGCTGTTCATTTTCGAAGTCGGTCATATTTAAAAAGATGTTTAGTCAAAATCATTCTTTCAATAACCATTAAAGATAAAACAACTTGGAATCAACTCGGAGTTTTATATGAAAATTTTTTTTACAATATTAAATGGTCGAGGGTTTGAGTTGGGTTAAGGAATTGAAGGACGAAACGGACTTTTTCCTCCTTCGAAAATCACTTTCTGTCGTCTTTCCCAAATATTTGCACCCATTTTCAATTTTTTTGTTTCAATTTTGAAATGTTAATTATAATTGTTATTTTCATAGAAACTATAAACTATACTAGCACACTAAAAATCGTTATATATAAGTTAGAAATATGCAAATTTAGATTTTTACTATTAATAAATTTAAGTTTAAGTTTCTTATAAATGAATTAATGTCAGCGCCATCTAAGCAGAAAATTTTAAAATTAAATAACTTTTCGTAACATAGTAATATATAATAATAAGAGTAAACTCCATCCCGCGTCGGAGCTGATACGCACAAATTTTTTCTTTGTTTTTACTACAATTCGAAAATGAATAGCATGAATACTTTATACAGCACACTCGTTTAGGTTCGTAGTATACTCGGAACAGTTTATACAAAAAATTAAACACACACATATATATATATATATATATATATATATATATATATATATATATATATATATATATATATATATATATATATATATATATATATATATATATGTATGTGTGTCCGTTATATATATTAACCAACATAACAAACCTCCTTGTTATTGTTTCCGCTTGAAATAACAATATATAGTACTTAAACATACAAGCATTTTTACCCATTTTTAACATGAACCGAAAGGATTCGTATATATTCAATTGTTCTGTTCAATTTTTTTTCTTGTAAATTAAAACAAAAATGTTTCGAGAACTTTGTTAAGGAAATAGGAGTTGATCATTATGACTACAGATATCAGTGTCGAGGCCAGCAAAAGAAAATTATCCAAAATTAATCAACTATGCCATTCATTCATCTAAGAATTATAATGGATTTATTTTGGATTCATTTATCTTGGTGGTAGTGACCTCAATATTGATGTACTATACCAAAAAAAAAAACAAAATTGAAGCATCCTATTTCTCATGTTAAATCTCTGATTTGTAAGTTTAATTGTTATTAAATGCAAAACAAAAGCAGCGCAAATTTACAAATTGTTTAGTTGATTATTCATTCGGTTTTCGACGAAATACTTCGAATAAAATTTTTTCGCTATCAATATAATAACAGTTTTTAAAAGAAACCGTTTCCCAAAAACCGAATGACTAACGTATAAATTAACAAAAAACCTTTTTAAACAGGAGCGCCACTTTTGTGACACATAGTCCCACGTGTATATAATGTACGTTATACATTGATTTGTTTTATAATTACAAATCATTATACATTAAATATTCCCAATGTTTGAGAAATTTATAATTAGGCAGGGTGTTCTGTAAAAAACAAAATACACTCCTTTCAACATCCTATATGATTTATTTATAAAAAAAAAATCAAACACAATTTTCTATTATTTAAAGGTCCAATTATTTTATCTAATCTGATTATTTTCGGGTAGTACCAAATTTTTCGCACACTTCTGGTGTAACTTAATAAATTCTGAAGGTCATAAACAAATTTTTTCTAACTAGGCCCTAATTTTAAGCTTCCTAAAAATTTGCAGTGCACTGATTAAGGAATTACGTCTTCATGATAGAATTCTTTTCCCGAGCCGAGCTAATTTATCACTAATCCGAGATTATTTAGTTTAATGATTTGTAGTAAAATTTATTTACTACAACTTTACTCCTTAAAAAATTTTCCATTTTACTAATATTAAGATAGAAATTCAAGTTTTATATCCACCCTCCCTGTAAAACCCTCTTACCCATTCTCCGATTTTACGCGTTAATGAACTTAGCTTTTCAAATACAAAAACCACGCCAGACTTTCATTGCGATTGTAGGATTATTAATTACTGGATTCATTTATAATCGCTTTTTGTTCGAGTGCCATAAATGTAGGAGGTTGGATGAATATAAATGAATTCAATAATTAATAATCGTACAAATCAATAAAAATATAAAAATGTAAACATGAGTTGGATGATAGTCAGCAAGGTAAAGAACATAAATAATTACCGTGATAACTAAAGAAGTAGGTAGTTCAAATGCAAAGGTGTCTAATAAACTAAAGTATATTGAGATTTAGTAGCTACACGATCAACTTAAAACTGTGGCCTCCAGAATGCGTACAGTCCTTCATCGGGATAAAACCAATAACCATATTAATTCCCTAGAAAAGATGTATCCTACTAATGCAAGACATTGCTGGATCTCAGTTTAAACTTCTTTTAATCATTCTAAATTCGAAATGTTCCCTGTACTTTTATCTTTTAGAATATTTTTATACCCTCTTTTGGTTATATTTCGAAAACAAACTACCGCCGAATATTGTTCACGTGAACTTTTTTTTCTCTAGTTTTCTAGACTGAAAAATTCTGAAAAAGTATTTTTTCAAACACAAGAAATTAACCATAAATTTTCAAAATATCAATAAAGTTTCTTCATGACTTATTTTCCAACAAGAACAATATTTATTTACATCAACTAAAACATGTTTTACTTGTTATATAAACATCTATCGATGTTACATATTTATATAACAGATACGAAAATTTTATTAACATTCTTGTATCAAATAACATCCAATTAAAAATCAAGTAAATAAAATAATATTTCTCAAAGTAATGTTGCTTTTGTTTGGGTCAATAGACGAAATTTGAAACTTATTTAGTTTCACTGTATATTTCTTTGATAAATACACACAAAATGGGCGCGCAGTTTCATTGCCAATGAATTATCATATATCTATAATGCCTACGTATATTATCACCAATATGCGTGGGTAAACCGGAATATACATTTATATCAGAGAAATGTAATTGCCGTAAAATCAGAGTATGGCGTAATATTACTTCCTCCTAAAGAGCCAGTGAAATCCATTATCTTTTTCGTTCTTTTATGAAAATTCCATAGTTCATCGAAAAAATGTTATGTAAAAAAGTTGTTATTTGAACTGTTTTTCCGAAAGCCAAGTGGGCACATACCACGAAGAAATTTTGAAGAAAAAAGAACGCCACTTTTATGCCCATCGACTTTTATGTTTGTACATTGACTCACTGTATATGCCACTGTAATCAACTCAGGGACAGTCAGGGATGGCCTTGAGGAAATACATACCTTGAGGATACCAGATCACAGTGGCTTCGAAGGAAACAAAAAAGCAAATACGTTCTGGGTGTCGGATAACCTTTCATAGGCACAGTTCCCATTTGAGACATTCCAAAAAGAGCATGCAAACAAGTGACCAACGAGTGGATAGACTGTAAACACCGCGATCACTGGGAAAATATACCAAAAGTGCAACAATGGAATTATTATGGGTAGACTTGATTACAGAAGATACATTCGGAGCATCTCATCCCGAGTGTATAATCCTTAAGAAAATCCTGATAGGCAAGCTCCCGGCTATTGCCAAGAGATGGGAGAAGAAAAAGAAGGGAACGTCTCATCAGGCAAGGGAACGTCTCTCTTCGGCCTCGTCAGGCTGAAGAAGAAGGGAACGCACAATGGTCCATATCGTCGAAGTGTAATTCTTTTCATGCCCCAGGATTTATCTATGTATCTATATCAGCTCTAGTTAACGTCATTTCACTAACGATACACTTTCGATATCGATAGCTGAATTTTCTTATGATACAAAATTTGCTAAAAATCTTCTGAACCCTTAATGGCGAAGCTTCGATAATAATATTTTCTTTTTGAGTATTAATATCTCTTCAAATAATTTTTTGTTTCAGTTAATAAAATATGAAATTAATATTTTTTCCCCACGTTTGTGTATTTCTCTTATATTTATTTCAATATTTTTTTGGCCTTTTAAATTAATAACTTTTTTTTTTACGTGTATTATATTACAAATTAAAATTGAACTTCCGAATATATATATATATTACATAAGTTCTGAATATAATTACAATATATTTAGTATAATTTAAGAAAAACAAGTAACAACCGAGTTAATTGTTCGAATACCTTGTATATACTGACTTGTATATAAATGATTGAATTGCTAACAATTCTCTTTCCGAGGATCATTTAATGACAAATTATGTAAAAAATATTGAGTTCATGAAAAAATTTTTCAAACAATAGTTGTTTGTTTTAAAAAGAAGCAGATTTTTTGTCATCAAACTTTTGTTATATCTCTTACGGTTTCAAAAATAGGCTGTTTTGCCCATTTTCCCCAAACATGGAATTATAACTTATGCTTATTACTTAATTATAATTATAGCTTATAAATTATAACTTATTTATTATACAATTATAACTTATGAAATTTTAGTTTGTTAAGTTAAAACTTAACTTCGAGCAAGGTATAAACGAACGAAAACAACATATGACGAGCGCATTCAATAATGTTCTATAATATATAATTGAAGAAATAGCAAATTTTTATAAATTAAAGAAATATAAATTTCAAAAAAATTCAATTGAGGCCAGTCATACCGGGCCTAAAAAAAGATATTTAAGAAAAAAACCTGAGATTTCGAGTAATTAAGGTACCGCCGACAGAAATAAAATTTACCCGAAATGTCAGTTGTTTTCGTAAATATCTTGTTTTTAGGCCCGTCATACCGGAATTTTATTGGATTAATCTCTTTATTAATATTTATATTTTCTATTGCGTAGATTGTTTTTTATTCGTCTAATTTTATTCCAAGTGAAAATTATCAAAATATGTCAAAATATGTGTAAAAATATGGGTTCTTCCATAAGAGCAATGCATTAAAACTCGAACTTCAACATTAAATAATTAATTTAAGAACCCCGTACCCCCCCCCCAGCCTTTAAACCTTTATAATTTATTTAGGTGCACTGAACTACATATTCAAAAAAAATCAAGCCTCAATCATTTTTGAAGTTCTAGTTCTCGTACATCTTTAAATGAAATTCCAACTATACAAACTATCATTTTGTTTTATCTTTTCTCACTCATTTACGTATTTGTGATACAACCCCAGATAAATTGTGACATCTATAAGAGGTATCAATTGCGAATATAATATAGACTCTCTACGAAGATAGAATGTATTTTCATTAAAAACTTAACTTCGATTTTTTAGCTACTTAATTCTACCTCTTCATTGCTAGAATAAGAAATTAACTAATCTGTTTATTCAATCATTTAATCATGAGACAAGTGAGTTGAATGAATTGTACTCAGTTATCAATCATCGATCGTATCAGACAGACATCATGTAGGGGAGATATAGTTATATATAACAACTCTATCAAATACAATTCATAGATCGAAGATATTGAATATAACAATTAAGCGTTTCAGGTGGATCAAAGTGTTTCAATCATATTGTTATTGACAATATACCTACACAATAGAATACGTAATTACATTCAAGACGTTTGCTTCTATTGATAGATATGTCGCAGATGGATCGTCGAATCCGCTGTTTTACAAAACCGCTAGTTGTTTTACAAAACAATTCCATTATGTAAAACAACTGAACGACGTTCAGCTGGATTTTTATTGCGATACGTTTTACAAAACTGCTACCCACGTTTAGACGTAATGCATGATAGCTTATCTGTAGTTACAAAGAGCGTTTTGATATAGGGAAATATATAGAATGCGTTTTAGTGCGGGGACCAAAAACACGCAAAACCCGACCAACTCGGGGTATGACCGATGAAGTAAAAGATTGTCGTACTTGGTTGTAATAGTTACCTTATTTAATTTCAATAATTTTTGACACTATAACTCAAATATATAGAACGCCTTTTTATGCGGGGCCCAAAAACACGCAAACCCGACCAACTCGGGGTATGACCGATGAAGTGAAAGATTGTAGTACTCGGTTCTAATAGTTACCTTATTTAATTTCAATAATTTTTGACACTATAACTCAAATATATAGAACGCCTTTTAGTGTGGGGCCCAAAAACACGTAAAACCCAACCAACTCGGGGTATGACCGATAAAGTGAAAGATTATAGTACTCGGTTGTAATATCTAAAATATACAGAACTTGTTAGGAATAAGGACCTTAGTAATGGGAATTCCATTAGCCCGTTTACAATAATTCTAAGCTATGAATTCAAGACTTAAATAATATAGACTGCTAGGTAATATAAATAGTAGTATTAATAATAATAATAATGATATAAACTAAAATCTGCAAACTATCGTTTCATTTCACGCTGTTTTACATAACGTCTAATCGTTGACCCGCTGCATTGATAAACGCAAAACGTTTAAGCAATATTACGTGTTAAAGTTCAGTAATTATGTAAAACAGCTAAACGTCGTTCAGTTGTTTTACATAACGGAGTTGTTATGTTAAACACCACTAGTTGTAAAATAGCGGATTCGACAATCCATCTGCGACAGATACATTATAACAATACTCATATACTACTCATATCTTACTATTATATTATTGATAGATTTTTATACACTGAATAAATGTATATTATGCAAGGCAGTAGTTGGATTTATTTAGGTTCGATGAAAACCCTCTTGTATTTTCATTACTGTTCCGGGTTCAGTTTTGTAATAATCTTTCTCCGACAGTGTTTTAGAAATAGATGTAAATAGTTAAATATGAAAATATCGCGTAAAAGTGCTAGGATAGCGATGCTTGCAGATAACGATTCGAAATGTATCAAAGAACGCAAGTTTGACATTATTATTTCTGAGAATAAATTATAAATTATCTATTTAATAAATAAACATAATATGTATTAATATATTAATATATATATATATATATATATATATATATATATAAGTTTTAATCCAAAGGCATTATGAAAAAAAAAACCTTTATAACCATAGAGATACAAATAAATTCCTGTTTTAAGACAACTTTTGCTTAAAACTGTTTTTTTCATAAAAAGTATTGTCCCAGTTTCATATCAAATATGTGTAATTACGATTAAAGAAGAAAAATGTTTTTACTACATATGTATAGAGTACCTTTACAAATGCATCAGGCATATTTCTACCCATATGTGCGTATGTAAAATGTAAAATAAACAGTTCACATACAGCTTCGACAGAATATTTTAACAATTAACTGGACAAGCTTTCCTAATGGAGCGAAGTTTTTACATTAGTTCAAGGTTTATATGTTGACTTAATTAATATTAAGTCCAAGAATACCCAAATTATTTGTGTTTTGTAAATATGTATTTCGACCGTAAAGTAGTCATTAGTATCACATAAACCAAGAGTTCGGTTTGATTATCTTTAATAATTGTGAATAAGATGATTTAAGCTAACACACATTCGTTTGAATTTCATCAACTAAAAGCTATATTAAATGTTATATAAATTCGTAAAATCCTATCAAAAAGATAGTTTACAGTTTAACGGAATCTTCAATTATCTTTCTTACACCTTAAACACAAACATTTCTGTATAATATTCTTGACAAAGTGATCAACACACCTACGCCTGCAGTAGTTTTCAGTTAATTAATACATGATTATCAATTGATATATCCTCACTAGTGAGAATTTTCATAAACATATTTAATTACTCTTAATTATATTATGTAATATAATCCAATAAATAGTATCTAGATAGATATATCAAACAATGAATACATCAAAGCTTCAGGTGATAATATGTACACCTGATGTATATAATAATGTTTAGAACAGATCTAGTAAGTCGGTAATATTTTGTGGAGACATCAAAAACAGTGGAGAATAATCATATTCCTAAAATAGTTCACTTTTACATAGAAAGTAAGTCAATTTTTTAATGAAAATCTTAAATTTGCAAAAATTGAATGTATGATAATCCCTTTCCTAAATATCCTGTATTAATCAAATTCCAAAAATAGAAATATTTTCGAAAATATTCACTCCTTATCGAAAGAATAACTAAAATATCAATATTGAAAATACACATAAATAAACGCAATGAACTAATCACAATTTCAGAGAAATTAAATTCGTTAAAAAATAATTGGAACATATAATTTGATTGTAATATGGGCAAACAAAATATAATGGCTGGAAAATCCCAAAAGGAACTTGGTTTTTAGATACAAAAATTCATTTTGATACAGACAATTATTCAGCCTGTAATTTCTGTAAAAAATTTACATAAATCCTAACCTCATCAATGTATTCGCTTCAGATTGCAAATTTCCCAAACGTATATACAGTAGAACCTGGATAAGCAAGAATTCAACGGACAAACGGAGAAGTACAATCAGTTTTTTTCACTACCAGAGATATAAAAAATTGATCTATGAGTATATTTTGATTGATGATTTGCTTAATATTCTCCGAATGGCATTTTTCAACCGCAGAATATTCAGCATTTATAAAAAAAAAAGATTTGTTGCCTGTCAAGTACAGGTTCTCGCTTCTAAAGGTGTAAGGACAGACAAAATACTTCTTAATTATTCCGTTTTTATTTCATTTAAAATACTATAGTATTTTAATTAATGTGACATGTTTTGGCTAATATAGCCATCTTCGAAGTGTGATCACACGGAATTCGCAAAATAATAAAGAAGTTTTTCTTCAAAACCATAAAATAGAATTCCACAAAGTTGTTTGGACAGAATCATTTCAGGAAAAAAGATCCTTTTATAAAAAAAACTGCTCTCTCATAAAGAGATTTGTACTTTTTCACTCATCGACGGTTAATGTGGTTAAAAATTGTTCATCCAGTTCTCGTTTATTCAGGTTTGACTGTATTTTATTTTCTAAAATAACAGCTAAAGAACAGATAATTATTACCAAATACAAGAGCTCTACAATATTTAGTTACTGTATTGTCTTGTAATTCTACTTCTTTCCGAAACTGTCGTTATTGTGATAATAAACAACATGGGTGTATGTATGGTTGGTTATACAAACTTTATTGTAACATAAGGACGTATAAATGTTTCTCCTTTTTGAGAGAATGTGTTTTGATAAAATACGTCTAGTATATTAGTAAAGGTATCCGACCGATAAGGAAATTCAAGAGAACATTGCTTCTCAGTAGCATCCATTCTGAAACTTTTTATTCACTTTTTAGCGAATTTCCTCCAAAGGAAATTTAGCTATTGTTTTTGTACCAATGTTGGAATTTCGTAAAAATTTCTTCAAATGCCCATCCAGCATACACCTCCTAGGTGTTAAAAATGACTATTGCTAAAATTTATATATATATATATATATATATATATATATATATATATACCAATCCGAGCTGTTTAAAGCGCCCTGATTGGAACTGGGAGGTTGCTGGTTCGATTCCCGTTCGATTTCCGTTGGGAATCGAACCAGCAACCTCCCTAGTTCCGATCAGGGCGCCTTAAACAGCTCGGATTGGTTATGTACAATGTATGTTAACAGGTGTAAATTATATGGTTAGATCCGTGATCCGTTAACTGTCTTATCATCATATACTTCCAGA
The DNA here is from genome assembly GCA_963920215.1 of Nineta flava. Taxonomy (NCBI): domain Eukaryota; kingdom Metazoa; phylum Arthropoda; class Insecta; order Neuroptera; family Chrysopidae; genus Nineta; species Nineta flava. Next base: position 96,669,517 of record OY986042.1, read on the forward strand.
ATAGAAATATTGTTGAATATGCATCAAAATCAAAAAGTAATTTTCTTAAATTTTCAAATATGCGTAATTCTTTTTAATTTTTTAATATAACAATTCTGGCAACGAACCTCATAGTTTTCTAGGAGACTGTACCCTCTAAACACTCGTCAGTAGCAGAGTTGACACTCGTCAGTATCACAGCTGTGCCAACCGATCAGCTCATGAGAGCTTTCTAAAAGTTAGTTGTGTCAAAAGTTAGTGCTTTTGAACCAAGTGGTATACAGTGTGTTTTTTTAATTACATGGTGTACGTATATCTATCGCTATCAATATGCAATGTACTATGATATATTTTGCTTTGTTACACTTATAACCGGAGGCGGGTCTGATACCATCTCCAAATACTTACAAAGCATTCAACACTATAATACAAAGTGTTATGCTTTTTACTGTCTTAGATCAGTTTTTGGTGGGGAGACGCACAAGGCTGAGTGCTGTTCATGTGAAACAAACAACCTTATATCATGGCATACTGTACATAGACAGTGATAGATGCACTACAAAATGTTTTAAGGATATTCCACCATACCACCACTTTTCGACAGATTTTGCTCATTTTTTTTAACAGGCTAAAAATAACGTTTTCTAATAAATCCCGACGTTTCAGAATTTGACCGTTTAGAACGCGAGATAATAAATATCAAAGTTATCATTCTCTCTCAGTAACTCTAATTAGAAGCAAGTAAAACTTCATGCCCACCCAACTACTATCTGTTGTATTAGAAAAAATACTCGACAGAATTTAAAAAAAACACTAGGAGAGTAAAGCTAAATATTTATTATATGAATTTAAAAAAAATCGTGTGTTACCGTTTTGTTTTCGAAATATAAAAGTTTAAAATTATTCCTTTTCTTCAACATAATATTATTTTGTATATGTGAACAGTGTATTTGTCTATGTGTTGCATATGTGTGTTTATGTATTGGTGTTATAATAAAATCAGGTTTGTTGTACTGATTGCATAACACAGTGCTGGACCGTCTTTAATCATATCTTGAAAGGTAGTTATATGAAAAAATATGAATTAGCTACCCGACTATTGATAGCATTGAAACTCCTTTACCTACAGTGATAATACGTCTGGCTACACACCAACAAGGTACGTACATTCAGCACTATAATACATTGTACCTAACCATAGGTGGGCAGGGTTTGACTTTACAAGCTCTGAGTGAGAGGTAGGAAGAGAGATAGAGTATACCAATTATTATTATTTTCTTTTTTTAGTTAAAAAATTTTCTGAAAAAAATATAATAATACGAACCCTTTTTTAAGGTCACTATCTATTATAATTATACAAAGTATACGCTATTGACTATACAATACATACAATACTTACTCTGGAATTTTGGGCATAAAATGTACCTTTTTAATATATTTGTGTATGAATAAAATATAAATCTTTTGATCTTTTATATTTATCGCTTGACAATTGTAAAGCGCTTGTAAATTTATTGATGGTTTAGCTTTAGTTTCGATTTTAGAATAAGGTTTTTGGAAATTCCGAATAATTTGCCAAAAGTATTCATATTGGAGAACTAATAAACAATTATTTACCTAATTTAATTATTTTTTCTTAGTAGAGGGTATTGTGTCATGGGAATTTGATGACACTGGATACAATAAACATGCCAATGATAAAGCTGGGTGGGTGGGGGTTAATTTTTTACTAATTTCTAAATGGTTAAATTTTTCATACAGTGGGAATATGATAGCTTACTCAACCTGACCGAGTTGTTTTGATTTAGTCTACTTTGAATTAAAAAAGTGAAAAGTACTATTCGTGCAATTGAAAATTATTTTTCGCATAATTTCTTTTTTCAAAAAAAATAAAAGTAGTGATTTTAATAATGGAGAATACATCGCAAGCAGTCTTGGATAAGTTCAACACTGGAGGTGCGGCGCCGTCTGCGTAGAAAAGGAGGATATCTTTTGGCATCAACGAGTGGGAGCATCGTTTTGGTATATTTAACAAAACTGATAAAGAGGCAATTTGCCTATTTTGTAACATTTTGAAACATTCTGCCGAGTTTTGTAAATTCGAAATAGGGACAGCAGACCGCGATCGCGTAAATGCTGTTTTTAAAAATAATTATTTTGAATCATCGTCCGCCAAATAATTATATATTAATAATGATGCATTGGTAGGACAACCTGTATTGAAACATCGTTCCGTCTTACTTCAAAACATACCTTGCTTACTTACTCTCACTTTCTTATGAGAAGCCCCGTGGCTCCGGAGAGCCGTCTACGCCCACCTCTGCAGTATAAACTATTCGTAAACAGATAGAGCTAAAGGTGTATACATGATATTATTGTATTCTTTGCAACTCACATATCATCCATTATTATTATTCTAACAGGATTAACGAAGAAGCAATTGGATGAATGAAGAATATTGTTGTTACAATGTTATTGTTATTATAGGAATCTTTATCATAGATTGAGCTTTATTTTATGTGTATACAGATAGGACTCTTGTTTATTTATTTATTATTTGAAACTTGAAGTATAATGGCGGTTGATGTTGAACAGTCAAAACAGTAAAAATTAATTAATGATTTAGTTATGCTTCAATATTAAATCAAAATTATTTTGAGATATTTTGGATCATTTACAAAGTTGGAATAAAAAAAAACGTTTTGAGCCTGGGACTCAGCATTGAACACATAATCGTTAATGTCGAAATTATTCTAAGCAAAATGATTTGTCAAGAAATTTGATTGGTTGATAAACACGAATGGATCTTAGCAATGCCAATGATTGCCGATTGTCATATAACCGATCGTTATAAAAAAACGTGACATTCTATAATCTGAAATTTTGTTTAACTCCCCAAATAAAGTCTTGTATAGTCTCGTTATAGATTTTTTGACATCAAAAATTCTGACATATAGTAAATGGTACATACTTTTTACTCTATCGTACCCCCTGGAACCTAAAGTTTGATTATCATGAACTATCCTTCCTTTGGCATTATACGCTTGGTACTGATATATTATGCCCCATTATAGTGATTTAGAAATGATTTTATACAGCTTTGGTTTGTAGTAATTTTAAATTGAAATAATGAGTCTTCATATTAATTTATGCTGTTTAATTATTGCCTAACCTACCTAAGGAGAATCTGTCTAACCATGTTCGGAGCCTCTTACTACATGGAACTGAAACAGCTGATAAGATTGTGATAAATGATATATTCTTTATTGCAATTCCAATTGCAATCTTGGGATTAAAGGTACTATGGAATGACCACAAAAAATGATGTAATTTTTTTATATTTTATAATAGACTTTTGCTGAATTGATTCGATGTTCGAAAAAAGCTTCAGGGAAAAATTGTTCATAAAAAATATAGTTACAACATTTATTCGACATTTTTTTATCAAAAACCGAATGAATAAGGTACAAATCTCCACATAGTATAAAAGAAAATCGCCTTCCGCGTCTGTCTGTATGTTTATCCGCTAGCTCCTTCTAAACCACGCAACGGATTCTGAAACAGTTTTCACCATCATTTAGATAATTTTTTCCGAAAGATTTATATGTGCAGTACATCCTAATTTAAATTTCATATGTGTAAATAATAAAAATATTTCGAAACAAATTTACTTTCGTGGCTTACGTATTTAAATTTAAGTTAATATACCAAAATTACATATCACCTTAGTTACGTACTATACAATTTTTTTTAAACTCTCACATTTGAGGTGTTGTAATACTGGGGATATAAATATATATTTGGCTGTTGTATATTTTCGATTTTCCGATCAATGAGCAGAGATTGAGGTGTACTGTAGTCTTTATAGTAATTAACCATGCGAAGCCGGGCCGGGTCGAGCAAAGCGGGCGGGTATCAGCTAGTCAACTATAAAATATAAAAAAATGACACATGTTTTAGTGACCGAGTGTACATGTGAAACTGGGAAAACATCATTGGTAATCAGTCAATAATTATATGTCAGATATGGAATTCTATTACGGAATCTATTACGGAATTCTCTAATTCCTTCTCTTGTATATTTTTCATAACTGTTCGAGTGATCACCAACCACTCAAACCTATAAGACCTCCTTCTTCTCATACACATTGCTTAATTTATATGTACATATGTACTCTCTCATATTCGTGGGATCTATGATACGAAGATGTAAACTAAACAGACGGTACATATATATGTATATTTATATATATATATATATATATATATATATATATATATATATATATATATATATATATATATATATATATATATATATTTATTCATTTATTTATTTACGTTATACTATTATCATTATTATTTTCCTTAAATATCCTTTCCGGATATTCCCATGCATATGTAGCAAGCAAGTAAATTACTATCCATGTGATATAGAATATATGACATGGTTTATGACATGGTCATCTCTATGTATGACAAAAGATATTATTACTAAGCGAGTACAATATAATATAATGTTGTATAGTTTATTTTCTCATTTCATTTTCATTGTATATTAAGCAAAGTTATCGTGAACTCAAAGAAGATTTAAATGAAACTAATAAACAGCTTTAATATCGTATACATCAAAACTAGAACATTTTTAGATTAGTTCAGTTTTTTACTATCTTTTGGTTATATATAACTAAAGCATCATAAAAATACACAAGCATGAATGGAAACACAAAATTTGGCATTAGAAAAATCGGATAATTTATAAGAAGTAAAGATGTAGGTATTAAGATTTACTGTAATTTTGTTTCTTATCATCTTTTACGGTTTAAAATTGAAAATTAAATTCCTTAATATCTCTGTACACATTAGAGTTTGATCAAAAATGATAAGAAGATGAATTGTAGCAAACATGATTTTCTACAACTTTATTCCTTACGCATTTTTCGATTGTTCTAATATTAAGAGGGATATTTTATATTTTGTGTTTTTTTCTTTCTTTATGTCCCCCTTTCCCCTTGACGTATGTCATTTATTAATAAAATTGGCCATGCAAATACTAAAATCATATCCGACATTTAATTTTGATCTGACTAAAATTGTGACCGCTAGAAAGTGATATATGTATTCTAAGGAAATTCGCAAGTTGAAGCAGCTCCTGCGTAACGAATTTTTTTATTTTTTATTTATGTATCAAATATATATACATATATATATATATATATATTGATTGAATAAATAAAGATTTCAGCTAGTGTCTGCAAGTGTCAGCTAATGTTTACCAGTCCAAGTGGCCGAGCGGTCTAAGGCGTTATATCTGCGCAGTATGCCTACTTGGAAACTGGGAGGCTATGGGTTCGAATCCCTACATCAACAGTTTGTCAATTTTTAAGAAAAAAAAAAGGGGTGGTTAATTGACTAGACTGTCGGCGTATGGACAAGGACGAAGTAACCGGTTATGCTTGAGAAGGTTTTCTGCAGTTTCCTTCACGAACTCCAAATGAATATCGGCTTTCCTATCGAAGATCGGAGTTCCTATCATAGTCAGTTGCAACTGCATATCCTATCAATTCCTAGTCTATACTCAAAAATTCCTTCCACTTCACTCACATCCTCACATACTTAGGCTTCACAATGGACCTTATGATCGAAGTTTAGCCCGTCCAGGGCAGCCTCTACAATCTATCTTCAAAAAAATTCAATATGATCAAATATTTGCAATAAATCCACAGTTTAAAATCAAATATGTATGTGCATCATTTAATGTTATTGAATGTGGATGTATGTAGCGAAGTACAATACCTATTTAATTTCCTGTTTTCTATGGAAAACTACATGAATTTCTTGTTTGTTCTACACTATATAGTTATACAACATTGTATACCCAATATAATCAATAACTGTATACATTCCTTTTATTAGTTACTCTTGTTACAAATATGGTTTGAGGGTATTAGTTTGTAAAACGGTAATTTCATCTAACAAAACTGACAAGAATGTATCATCACCCATACAGACAACAGACTATCACATCTCATATTTACAATATTATTAGCTCACTAACTCTGGTGGCTTGTTTATATAAAATTTAAATAATCTATCGAAATACTCGGCATTATTATCGAGTTAATAGTATTTTGATTAATGTCTTTTTTGATACGAAGAGTTTTGATACTATTGAAGGCAGAATTTATAGTTATCATATTGTAGTTCACAAACAAACCAAATTTCCTTAAGAATTTGATTGTCACCAACCTGTCACTGCCACCAAAGTGAGTGAAACTGTCACCAAATTAGCAACGTATAACATATCCTGAGACAATATAAGAGTAATTTTAATACGTGTGATGTTAACAAGAGTAAATTTGAATGAAAGCAATTTTAGCAAGAGTAATTTCAATAAAATCTATTATATTTTTATTTATTTTGTTTAATTTTTTATTTTTTTTATTTTTGTCTATTGATTTCGATCTTCTATCTATTTCTAATTGTTAAAGAGTAAATTACGACTAGCTAATTTATACTGATGATGACTACTTTGTAGTCGAAATACATATTTATAATACAAAAACTGATCTAGGTATTGGGGCGAATTTGAAATTTTAAAACAGTACATATGTATATATGTATATATGTATATATGTATATATGTATATATGTATATATGTATATATGTATATATGTATATATGTATATATGTATATATGTATATATGTATATATATATATATATATATATATATAAGCACCTAATATTGTTATATATATATATATATATATATATAACGATATTAGGTGCTTTCAAAGTGTTTACACCCAGACAATATACAGCGATTATGATATGTGTTCTTTAGTGGAAGCGCCGGGAAGTCATATTAATTTTTTTTTTGTTGCTAAAATTTGAAATTTTTTTATCAAATTTTTATGGGACCAATTTTGAATCATTCCCTATCCAACAACAAAAAATTATCAAAGTCGGACTACTTTGTAAAAAGTTATGAGTGATCATACATAAAAAAAAATATATATACAGGTAGAATTGAGTATCTCCTTCTATTCGTCGGTAAAAAACCTAGAGTTCTCATTAATAGGGAATATGCATGAAAATTTACACTAATGTACGCGGAAAATGATGTATAATAAATTTTGAAAAATAAATTTTCAATTTTCGTTTGCAATTTTATCATTTGTGACGAAACTGTATATCTGTGTATTATATATTAAAAGTATCGTAAGATAAAGACTGCTATCCTAGTAAGAGTGCTTACATCAGTCTCCCATAACAGAAAATATTTATATAAATAAATTCATGTTTTAGTTGAAGGAGGATAACCTTCTTATTTTGTTAAAAAGTTACAGTAGATATGTCAACAAGAAACAGTTCAACAAACTACAAAACACTGTACTCTAAATAAATATATACATCACAATGTAAATAAACTTTCAATTTACAAAAAAAAAGTAAATATAAACACACACGCATATATATATATATTGTTTATATATATATATATATATATATATATATATATATATATATATATATATATATATATATATATATATATATGTATATATATATATATATATATATAAACAAAATATATAAACAAATTTTCGATTTAATTTACATTCAAATACATGGAGATTTTAGATAGAAAAACATATTATAGAATCTGTTTTTATACCCGGTATATATAATGTGTACCAGGGTATGTCAAGGTCAGTCCAAACTTTGTAACGATTGAAAATATTGATCCCAGAAAAAAAATGTTGATGTGGATTTGTCAAAACCGACAGAAACGAAAAGTCATACCGACCTTGATAATGAAAAACAAAAATTTTTAATATCTCAACAACTTTGGTTTTCAAACTTATTTCCATAAAACGAGTAGTTTCCGTGTACTTATGTCATTTTTACAGTTAATTAATAGAATTTTCACTTGATGTTTTTGAGTTATCCTGTTGACCGACAGGAATTTGGTCAGATATCCTAAAACGGATTAATTTCAAAATTTTTTGAATGCATATACCAAAATTTTCTACGATCAATATATCCATCCATAACAAACTTGAAACTTATACCCGCCAATGATATGTACATACGGTGTCAAAAGTCGCGCTATCATTTCAAAATTTTATAATTGGTTTGTGCCTTATTCATTGGGCCTTCGGAAAAATGGTTTGAATAAATTTGTAGGTATATGTGTAATTAAGTTTTATCCGAAGAATTTTATCCACAACCGAATAAATAAGGCAAAAATCAATTTTGAATTGATAGCACGACTTTTGACGCCAAGTATTCAGCACATAAAAGATGGCACATAAATAACTTCGTACAACTGAATCTCATTAGCTAGTAGTAAGTAAAAACAACAAATGTGCATACTTTTTTATAAACAGCTAGTAGTGTGAGTTAATTTATTTATCGCGTTCCTTCAATTAAGTATCCTTTTTAAAATCTTATTTCTTAATTTCTAATTAGAAACTATGAATATAAATTTTTTTATAAAGCAAAAACAGACAAAGTAACAAAATAAAGATGAAACTGAACTTCCAATTTATTATCAGAATTAGTTCTATGTACACTTGGTCACAAAAGTTGATGTCATTTTCTTAAATTTTATAATTGATTTATGCCTTATTTGTTAGAGTTGAAGGAAAAATATGAATTCAATCAATTCAACCTAAGTCTAGAACAATTGCAGGAGTACAAATAAGTTTCCGCCGTATTAAGAAAGATGGTGCTGCACAAGGTTTGAAAGACGACATAAAGAAAGTTTGGTCATGTAGTAACAACATAACCTTAAAGAATTATTGACTTCGAATCAGCATCATATAATAATTTATTTCGTCCGAAAATGTCTAAATTTGTGCCAAAATCATCATTCATTTGCGGGAACTTTTAATTTACTTCTTCAATATAAAAAAATATACAGCTGAGGTGCATCGATTGCTTGTAGAAGCATATGATAAGGCTGCTTTAAGTGCGAGAACTTGTCGTAAGTAGTTTCAAAAGTTTAAAGACGGTGACTTTGGCGTAAAAGACAAAGATAGAATATTCAAGGAAAAAACACTCATGCTGTGTATTTGGTGGGATCAGCTGGGTGTCGTGTATTACGAGTTGCTTAATCCGAGCGAAACCATTACTGGAGCCCTCTACCGAGCATAATTGATGAGATAGAGCCGAGCTCTGAAGAAAAACGCGCTAATTACTTCTCCAGGCACGACAAAATTATTCTTCTACATGATAATGCTGGTCCGCATGTTGCGGTTCCCGTCAAACACTATTTGAAAACACTTGACAGGGAAGTGTTTCCCCACCCGCCGTATTCACCAGACATTGCGCAGTCCGACTATCATTTATTCCGATCGATGGCACATGATCTGTCCGAGTAGCGATTTACATCATATGAAAATACCATAAATTGGGTTGATTGGGTTGGTTGGCTTCAAAAGATGAAGGGTTCTTCAGACGTTGAATCCGAATGCTGCCTGAGAGATACTTCGAATAAACGTAATGTACCGTTCTGTCACAATAAATTCCGAATTTTTGATAAAAAAACGGCGCACAATTAGTTTTACTCCCATAGTAACATAATTTAGAATTCAATCTAATGATTATTTTTCCTGATAAAATATGTCTGAATATGTTTGTTGATAGTTACTGAGATAACAACATCTAGTTACCTAAATAACAAGAGGCATACGTAGTGATTCCGCAAATGTATCTAAATATAAAAATATATTGAGATTTAGTAGCGAGTCCATTACATATTCATTCGATTTTCGAAAAAAAGTTTATCCAATGCATGCTTTCGAAAACCGAATCAATAAGGCACAAATCAATTATAAAATTGAAAAACATGACATCAACTTTCGTGGTCCATATAGTACATATAGAGTACTTGTCTTTTTATTTTATAAAACTCATATATTTCTTCATGAAGCGCCACGAAAGAATAAGAGGTCAATTTTTCACGCCATAAACTTAGTTTACTTGTTAACTTGTTACAATAACAACACAAAAATATTGTCATAATTCTTTAACTTTATTTTCATAAACTTATTAGGTTATTGTTTATCGTGGACTTGCGATTAAATAATATATAGTTTTGGTATTCCGTACCACCAATTTTTGTAGAACAGAAGATATTTGTTTTGAATTAAAAATTTACAAGTTTATAGTTTATAGATAGATACCTTCAACATTAAATTTAGGCCAAACATTTTATACTAAAAAAGTTATCCTTCCGGCACACATCATTCAACTTCGAAGATTTTCCTCTAAATCAATTCATATAATTTTAGCGAAATTTTGATTATTTTGAGTTTATACTTCTTTTGGTGCGCTATGAGAATCCGATCAGATTAGAGTGTATTTTCATTGTGTAACGAATCGCTGATATAACACTCGACTGATGTAGCACTCACTCAATCGATATTACACAGTATTCAATCCTGTCCCATTGCACAGTGTTTGGGAGAATTTAGTAAGAAATGTGTGTCATACAATAGAAAAACTAAATTTATAAACATAGGTAAATTAGATGCTTAACGAAACAGGCACAAGTTAGTCTGGCACATAAGTGAACCAACTCTTCAGTGTACAATAATTTTGTGTGTGCTATAATTTTTGCATATTGAAATTCAAGATAATATTATACATTATAGAAAGATGAATTATCGTTATTATTTTGATAAATAGCTACACCGCCAAATATTACATTAGAACATTTAAATTTGTCTATACAGTTGAAATTAGGTACAGGAATGTCTTCATCATTATTACTCCATATTTCTGATAAAAATTAATATTATAATTACGAGCAACATATATTTCACTAACTCTGATTCAAATATAAATAATCGATTTAATGCAAGTCTTTCAAACTATAATTTTAGCGGAAGAAGTGTCATTGGTACTGTCCTACCATGGTTAAATGTAGAATCATCGGTTTTAGATACAATATTTAATTTTTCTATTGTATTTTTTCACGACCATATCATTTGATTAAACGTGTGTGTCTTAATACCAGCGTTGCCTTTATTTAATATTATTTTAATAAATTCTTTAAAAAGAAGTATAACTTCTTACGTGCGTACGTAAGGACACATAATTATAAAGATTCTTACAATACAAATCATATTTACTTCTACGGATACATATAACTAATATTGTAAGATTCTTACAATATATAATATTGTATCCCAAAAACGATTATTTGAGAAAAAAGGACGAACACGAGAGTGTTAGAAATATGTGTCACTTCCCAACGTTTTCCCCTACGATCGTGAGTACCAATCTAGGAATATTCTTGGAATCCTCAAAATTAAGATATTTACGAAAAAAAAAACAGGATCTTAAACAAAAAATATCAAAATTTCGTCAAAATTATATGAATTGATTTAAAGGAAAATCTTGAAAGTTTCCGGATGGATAAAACTTTTTTATATAATATATATTCAAAAATAATTAGATGGTATTTGTTAAAAGATTTGTTCAACACATGACAGTTGATTGCCTGTATTTTTATTGGATTAATGCCAACAAAATTTAGAAACTTCAATAAATATATGTTTCAAACATACGGACGACGTATAAGGTATAAACAGTGTTTTTAAATATAAAAGTAATGAGATATATTACCAAAAAAAAAAATACACACAAGACAAATCTTTTTATTTTTTATTATTCACGATAAATTCTCTCTCTAAACTAAATTGAAACAAGAATTTATTCTTCCCTCTATTTTCTGGTAAAATAAATGTTGTACATGTTTTTATATATAAACAAAGTTCATGTTCAGTTTAGATAAATAGTCTTAAGGTTTTCTTTCCCACTCTTTATGTATGCCTCACTTAAAAATGTCGTTAAACTTCGTTTAAAGAATTTTTACTTTTTTACTCTATTGTAGATGATTGTCATATACATTTAGTCCACTGATTCTTAACCACTGTGCCGCGGCTCTTTTGTGTGCCGCCAAATTCTTAAAGTGTGCCGAAAATTTTAGAATGTATACAGTAAAGTATTAACCAACATAAAAACGAAAAAAAGATCAAAGCTGTTAAATGTAGAGACGATATGAGAGTAGCGTTGTCATTTTTACGTCCAAATATAAATGAAATTATCAAAAAACATCAAGCTCAAATTTCTCATTAAAAGTATTCTTATTATTCACTGGTAATTAATCCCTTAATAAACGTACTGTTGTTTTTGTAGTACATATTATTTTATTTTACATTCAAAATTATTATCATAAACTATTTTACACAGTGTATTATAGGTAAGTAAACAACCTTTAAATCTTTATCTTTTTCTTTGGGTACCGTCAAATTTTGAAATCGTTTAATGTGTGTGTAGAGATAATTTGATTGATATAATAAATAATTATTATTTAAATAAATAATAAATAAGTGTTAAAGATATAATTAATCTTTATTGAATTGATTTATGACATATTATATATATTTATATGTAAATTATCAAAGTTGTTAACATTCAAAGCAACCGTGATAATAGAGAGAAGTTATAGTTGTTAAGCAACAGATAAAAATGATAAATAAAATTATAATAATAATTTAATGAAAATGCGATACCGCTACATGTGCCACAACAAAAAAAAAAGGTTGAGAATCACTGGTTTAGATAAATAGTCTTAAAGGTTTCTTTCCCACTCTTTGTGTATGCCTCACTAAAAAATGTCGTTAAACTTCGTTTAAAGAATTTTTACTATATTTGATTATTGTCATATACATTATCATTATACATTTAGTCTATCTACGGCATTCTACGCTAAGCTAGGGTCGATAATCCTTACTGGAATTTTTTTTCTACATATCTATTTATCTTTTTACAAACCCAATTTCATATTTTATCTTACATTTTCTGTATGCATAAGATTAGGTGGTCTAAGCCAGTGGATGTATTTTACAATTTGTATAAATGTCTAAATTTTCTTTCAATTTGAAAATTTAATGAAGAATTTTCCTAAATTGGAAAATTGACTACTATTATTCTTAAATTGTTGATCACTTGATAAAAACAAGAAATTCAAGTTAAGCTTGAACGATGGCTTTTCTGTGGAACTAATTAACCATATACAGTGTGTTCATTTGAAAAGATTCCACCTAAATATTTGTTTAAATATGCATATTAGAAAAAGATATCAAAAAAAATTTTCACAGATTAAATGGGGAACCATTGCATCCGTGCCCGAGTGGTATAACTTACCTTTCAAACGGTAAAAGATAGGGAAAATCTGTAAGTCCAAAATCTATATATATCATCAAAATAAACGGTTCGTTTTTGGTGTAAATACGGCGTAAATTTTATATTTAAATGTAAGCTTAAACATATGTAATTTAATTATTCTTGAATATAAAAACATATGTTATGTACACTACTTTTTATTTATATAAATTTTTGCGTATTTAAAAAGTAAAGTATACCACAATTAACATATTGATAAAGAACTGAGTGTGTATATATTATATAAATAAATTCCTGTATGCCCTGGGAGGATGTAGGGCCGCAACAAATGCCTTCCACCGTACTCGGTTCTGGGCCATTTGCTTTATTTGTCTCCAGGTTTTTCCTTCTTCTTCTATCTCTTTCTCGACTGGCCTCCTCCAGATTATCTTGGGTCTTCCACGTTTTCTGCTTCCTTGAGGGTTCCAGCGTAGGGCTTGTCTGCTGACAGTGTTGCTGACTTAAACTTTCTCCTTATTGTTTCGTTGATAGGGCTTTGGATTGCTCTCCTCATCAATTCCTCGTTCTGGCTAGTGTATATTGAAGATTGTTCTGAGACATTTGTTTGTAAATACCTGTACTTTATTTGTGATCGTTTTTGTCACTTTCCACGTCTGGCCAACCATACAAAAGAATTTTACATTGAGTATGTACCCGGTATTTAAGCAATTAACCCAGTTATTTATTATTTTCTCTTGTATGTAAATTAATTTGTAAAGTTCAAATGTATAAGATCTTGGCTTCTAAAAGAAATTTATAGAAAATTTGTTTTATAAAAATGTGAGATACACACGAACCATTTACGTTTATTAAAAGTATCAGCTTTAATCGTGAATATCGATCAAATAATAATAATTTGATTTTTATAATTAAACAAAGGACAATTAGCTTAATGTTATATTTCAATGAAATCAAACCCCTAAAAAAGAGTTTCCGACCTTAAGACCATTGAAACTAAAAAAAAACTACCTAACCCGACTAACCCGACTTTGTTATATATATATATATATATATATATAACAAAGTCGGGTTAGTCCTCGGGTTTAATTTATTTTCTCATACATTTTGTATGGAACGGCTTTTTTGATGATATTGATTCTGAGGCGGTACGAAGTTGGCAGGGTCAGCTAGTTTATTATAAAAGTATCATGTTTTGTCACCGGTTTTTTCTTAATCGACGGAAAATTTCAGAATAATACTAATCACATATTTAATCATTTTTTGCCTTATAGTTTATTTTCAGTGGTTAACCCCAACATTACAATATGAATTATCCAACTTTGTTTTTTCATATTGGATTTATAATATTGGGATTTAAAAAGGTTTATAAATCACTGAATATAAACTATATAAACCATATTTTGACAAAATGTAAACCCGACTTCAAAAATCAAATATTCTATAGCAAAAAATGCACTAAAAAGTAAAAAAATAATTTCATATTCTTATGCCAATTTTAGTTCACCTAAGCAAAAATTTTTAAATATACATGTACAATTATTGTTATTTTTGGAGGCGGTGTCAGCATAGAGAAATTCACATAACTTTTGGACACCGCCTCTAAAAATAACAATAATTGTACATATATATTTAAAAATTTTTGCTTAGGTGAACTAAAATTGGCATAAGAATATGAAATTATTTTTTTACTTTTTAGTGCATTTTTTGTTATAGAATATTTGATTTTTGAAGTCGGGTTTACATTTTGTCAAAATATGGTTTATTTCTCGCTTTTTAGTGACTTTGAAGTTCAATAACTGATTTTATTTGTCTAAATATGGGTAGACCTTCTAATTTTTAGTACTTTTTTTTATAACACATTTTTTTTTTTACCCGTTTTTTTTTTTTTTTAAATTTCTAGTGCATTTTTTTATAACAGATTTTCAATTTTTTTTACATGCATTTTGTTTTTTTTTTGTAAAAATTTTTTTTTTTGGGGTCGGTTTTTTTTTGTAAAAAATTTTTTTGAAGTCGGTTTTTAAAAAAATTTTCTTATTTTCCCATTATGAATGAGTATACCCTTTCAAAAAAAAAAATTTCGCAGAAATCGGTTATCACATATAAAATGAGGATTTTCCTCGATTTTCCGGGGATCCCCTCATCAGAATGGGATTTGGTGACAATGGGACCAATGGGAAACCAAACCCTTTAGAACTAAAAAAAAAAATTCCAAATCGGTTCATAAATGTCGGAGTTCTGAGGTGACACACATAAAAAAAAAAAAAAAAAAAAAAAAAAAAAAAAAAATACAGACGAATTGAGAACCATCCTCCTTTTTTGAAGTCGGGTTAAAAATATGTCGTTTTTATTTTTCCAGAATTTTCCGTCATTTAAGAAACAAATGTGTGGAGCATATAGCTTAGGGCACTCTGTATATACAATGTTTTTTTTTTATATAAAAATATTCAGATTTATTTTCGTATGGTTGAAATCATACAAATCAAATATACCTTTGTACCCGGATTATCCAAGGCAGAAGTCTGGAATATTCAAAAAAATAAAATAAATGTATATAATATAGTTTTCTCTTCAATTCCAATAAATAAAATATTTACCATAATAATATTTGTATATAATATAATATACTCGATAGATGATATCATGATACAAGTAAACTTATGTTGTTATATAATAACTGTACACATATAGGTACAAAAATATTTGTGTCGAATCATTGGTCCGAGTTTATAAATTTCATATGCTTCAATAACCATCAAACGTTAGATTATAATTGTCTATTCAACTATGTATTTATTAACTAACCATATAGTTAGCATGGTTAGGATGTGCTATATGTTCGCTAATATAATATACCAACCATACAATGTAGCTTTATTGGACGACTATATCAAATACATGATGTAGTAACAACAGTTTGTTATATTAGCGGCTAACCAATATAATATGTACATAGAATATTATCGATACATCGATATAAAATATTATGTATTAAATACTTTTAATATATAGTTATGTAAATATAGATTGTTTCTGAAATATCATTAAAACAAGTAATGTAACAACTAACTGAGTTAATTGTTTGAATATCCAGTTGTATCTTTTATAGAGAAGAAGATTTTTTGTTTTTAAAATTTTGTTATATCTCTTACGTATTTAATATTTGTTTATTTGTGTATACTTTCGCGTCAACATAACGATGTTTGTCCAAATTCCTATCGGTTACGTATGACAAACTATAGAAGACTTTAGCGTATACTCCGACAAATTTCATTTTCATTGAATATTCAATTAAATTAAATACTGATATAAAAAAATTAACTCGTCAACCAGGAATCGAACCTTGGGCCTCTGGATAACTAGTCCAGTATGCTTCCGCTACACCAACATATTACAACTTTTTCATATTATTTTAATTTTTTATTTATTTAGACAGTATTACTTCTGTTGAAGTGATTTGTTTATTTAATATTTGTTTATTTGTGTATACTTTCGCGTCAACATAACAAAATTAATCGCGTCAACATAACGTAATTTAATTGAATATCTCTTACGGTTTCAAAGAAAGGCAGTTTTGCCCATTTTCCCAAATATGGTCCAATTTTGCCAATTTCGAACGAACTTGATCTCACTTTTATGCTGTAGAACACACATACCGATTTTCAGCTTGTTATCTCTTTTCGTTTTTGAGTTATTGGCTTCACGGACAGACGGACGGATATGCAGAAATGAGCTAATTAGGTAATTTTATGAACACCAATAACAAAAATTTTTTTCTGCGATCAATAATTTCAAGCGTTACAAAGTCGGAACTAAACGTAATATATCTTGTATATTTACAAATATTCTGGATATATAGCTAGAGCTTCTAAATCTAGAATAGGATTGGCCAAAGTTGCGTTCCTGAATCGAAAAACCCTATTGTGCAATCTATGTACACTATGTAAATTAACATAGACCCAATAGCAGCATTGTGTAGTGCATCTATCACTGTCTATGTACAGTATGCCATAATTTAACGTTCCTTGCTACACTTGAACAGCACTCACTCAGCTGTGTACGTCTCCCCACCAAAAACTGATCTAAGACAGTTAATAATATAACACTTTGTATGTTAGTGTTCTATGCCAGAGGTGGGCAGGAGATGACTCGGCCAAGCTCTGAGTGAGAGGTAGGGAAGAGAGATAGAGTTAATACAGGGTAACCTACCAATTATTAATATTTTCTTTTTTTAATAAAAACATTTTCTGAAAAAATATAATAATACCAAATCTTTTTTATGGTCACTATTATACAAAGTAAATAATACAAGCAATCATTCAATACATACTCTGGAATTTTGGGCTGGTAATTTGGGTCATAAAATGTACCTTTTTAGTATATATCATATTTGTGTATGAATAAAATAAAAATATATAAAAAATATATATAAATCTTTTGAACCTTTAAGTTTACCGCTGGACCATTGTAATAAAAGAGGGAAATTTTTGCAAAGGATAATTTAAATAGAATTAAAGTTTTGGAAATTCCAAATGATTTGTCTAAATATTTTACTATTCATATCCGAGGACTAATAAAAATTTATTTACCTGATTTAATTATTTTTTCTTCGTATGGAGTATGCTCAGTATAGTGTCATGGGAATTTGATGAATTAAGTTAAATTTTACATAAAGTGGGAATTTGAGTTCTTCGAGTTAGTCTACTTTGAATTGAAAAAGTGAAAAGTACTATTGGGCAATAATCGGTAGGACAACCTGTATTGAAACATCGTTCCGTCTTGCTTCGAAACATACCTTCTTTACTTACTCTCACCCAGCTTATGGAGAGCTCGTAAGGCTCAGACGAGCTGTCTGTGCCCACCTCTGTTCTATGCTTTGTCTATGCTTTGTAAGTATTTGGAGAACGTATCAGACCCGCCTCCGGTTTTAATGTGTAACAATGCAAAACATATCATAGTACATTGCATATAGATAGCGATAGATATACATACACTGTTTCCAGATTGGGTGTAGTTTAAAAAACACACTGTATAATATAAAAGGAATTCGTCTTCCGCGCCTGTTTGTATATTTATCCGCTAACTCGTTCTAAACCACGCAACGAATTTTGAAATGGTTTTCACCATCATGTAGATCATTTTTTAGAAGGTTTATATGTGTAGTACAATTTCGTATGTGTAAATAACCGTGTGAAGTCGGGTCGGGTTGCTAGTAATAAATAAAATAAAATTAAAAGTTAAAAAAACTATAAAAACATGCTTTTATTGAAATATGAACTAAAAAATGCAAAATAATTTAAATTAGAATAAACAGATTGACAACAAAATTAATTTAAAGGCAAACAAAAGTATGGGGTGCTCTCTACTAACTCTTGTATAACTAGAGCCGTTATGATGATGCAAGTAGAGAGCACCCCATGATTTTGTTTACATTAAAGTTAATTTTGTTGCCAATCACTTTATTCTATTTCTATTTTAAACTATTTTGTATTTTTTAGTTCATATTTCAATAAAAGCATGTTTTTTTAGTTTTTTACTTTTCTTTTCTTTAACTCTAGCTTTTACTTTTCGGTTTTTGTTGTTTAAATGAGCTTTGAATCCGTTATTCGCACCGTGAATGATAAGCCACATTGGAAAAAAAGTGGTCTCCAATGTCCGTTTGAGGATGTGGAATGGTTCAAAATGAACTTTGAATACGTCATTCACACTGTGCATGATAGGCCTCATTGAAAAATGTGGTCTCCAACGTCCCTTAGGGTGTGCTTGTCCATACGCCAACAGTTTAGCCAATTAACCGTCCCAATTAACTGTCATCAAATTTTAATAATTTCACTTGACAAACTGCCACCATTGGCAATCGAACTAGCAAACTGACTCTTCCGAGAAAAGCGGCTATAATTGTTAGGATTCCAATAGTTCCATTGGGAATGGTTCGGACCAATCGAACTGGTCTACTTTTTTTTGGTACCAAATAAACTGTAAAATGCGTAATGCCCTTATAAATTTAAACGATGTGAAATAGAGAAAACCTTGAAATACGCAAAATGTTGGAATCCTTTTTTTCCACACACCCAATAGTTTTTATTATATAAATTCGGCCACAGCTAAGAAAAGTATTCAAAGGAGACACTTACTACGATTTTGTATTACACTGTGTCTCGACAATCTTATAAAAACTGACGTCTTTTAAACAACCAAAAACATCGATTTAAATATTTAATCTAAAAATATTCCTTTTAAGTTAAGCATTTCAAACTAATCCACTTGAAAAAGACGTCATTGTGAAATATTTCTTTTGCTTTTATCTTTATAATATGTTCTTTGAAGAAAATATTTTGGAAAAATGTGTCTATAGAATTGTTGTATGGATCCAATAATGTTTGAAAATTGTACAGTATATCAGTTTTATCAGCAAAATAATTATTTATATGATGATAGGGAACGTTCCACATTCAACAACCGTGTTATCGTAGGCGTTTGTTCAAAGTTTTCTATCTTGATGGATTGTCTTGCAATGGAATTGACGTTATCAAACTGTGAATTTAGTGTTAGCTATTTAAAATAAAACGATAATTTGAGTACACTATATAATATTAAGGTAGTTCCAGCATGAAATAACTTTTCGACTGATTTTGCTCATTTATAGCAAATTTCTTGAAAGGAAATACAGCTATTGGTTTCGTACCGACCTCAAAAATTTCTTCAAATGTTCTACCTAGTAGATGTCGAAAATTAACATTTGTAAAATTTATATATATATATATATATAAATTTATATATTATATATATATATATATATATATATATATATATATATATATATATATATATATATATATGCATATATATATATATATATATATATATATATATATATATATATATATTTCCAAAGGAAATGCAGCTATTGTTGCAAATACTAAAGTCATATCAGATATTATATTTCATTTTGATCACACTAAAATTATGACCGCTAGACAGTGATTTATGTTTTCTAAGGAAATTCGCTAAATTGACGCAGCTCCTGCGTAATGAATTTTTTTTGTATATAGTCAAATGTTAGTGTTTCGGTGAAAAAATTTATTTTCTACTTTTAAGTTCATTAAATAAAAGCTTGTTTAAAAAATGCTTTTCTATTAATTTATACTAAAATACACATTAAATTTCCCACCACTTCAAATATTTATAAACTCTTGTACCAAATTTCTATTCGAAGCGATACTTCCATAATATATACATAGAACAATAATCAGTATACCATATCCAATTATCACGTGTGCATAATTTCGAATGCCAAATTTAAACCTTCACATGCATACAATCAAGGCAAGTAAACTAAAAGTTTATAAAATGGCGTACATGTAGTCTCCGCATGTCCGTGATACCAATTGAACTGAACATTGTATAAACGTAAATAACAGCTATAACAAAAAAGAGATCATATCAGAGACTGAATATAAAAATTTATCTCTATTCCAACAAGCATTTTATTTATTATAATCGAGAAGAAGTGGCATCTTTCTTGTCATTATAACGATTTTAAAATACTGATACTTTTACAGTTTTTGTTTTGTTTTTGACATTATATTAACCTTAAATTTTGATGTCACTATAAATAATGTGTGTAAGTCATAAAAGGAGGATTTTGGCAATTAAAATACATGGTTTGAATTTTTATGGTTTCAGTTTGTAAAGAACTATTGAATATATATATATATATATATATATATATATATATATATATATATATATATATATATATATATATATATATATATATATATATATATATATATATGTATGTATATATATAATCATTTTCTGTTAAACCTAACTTTGTCAACGTGAATAAAATGTATTTCTATATTTGATATACAAAACACACACACATACACGCACACATCCTATTATAAAACTGACATAACCTTTTCTGTACATTGCTTGTATATCATCAAAGAATTTTTGTTCAAAACTAATTAACAACATATTATTACGGTTAAAATCACTGATATTCGCAAACAAATTTTAATAACGACTGTTTTAGGCACATTGATATATATATTTCTTATATTATATAGGATGGTCCTTTTATCAATTAAAAATAATATATACTTAATTAATATAATTAATCAGTAGGTATATGATATGGTAAGGTTATTAAATATAAATTGAGATTATTCAAATTATTTAAAATGTATAGAAATATTATACGAGTATTATTGTGAATGGGGAATATATCTTTGATACAACTGCAATAGTTGGAAGAAAAATTTTTAAATGAAAGAAAACAAGTTTTGCAATGAATTGTAATCTGAGTAGTTTTGGCACAAACCAATCCTAGCATCTGTAATTACTCTTGATTACTAAAGGATATGTCTGTATATTGCATCGTCATAAACTGCTCTGTATTTTTACACATCTTAAGGATGTTCATGCCTACGGCTTGATAGTCGATAAACAATTTTTTTTTAGTGTATTGAATAGCTCAATTATTTCAATTTAACATTGCTCCGTTTAGACTGCTCCAACAGCTCCCTTTGACAATCCTTCTGGTTTATGTAGCCTCTCCTAAGTTTCTCACGAACGAAAGCCAGTATGACGGAGAATTCTGCCTAAAAGTCTGTAGCATATTTCCCACAGTTGAAGCTTCACACTCACACCCAGTTTTTCGCTTATTTAGGTTTGACTGTACAAAGCCTGTTGTTCTTGTATCATAGCTTAAATATATATGTATATATATATATATATATATATATATATATATATATATATATACATACATACATACATGTATATATGTATAATCTCATTTAGATAGGCAGAAGTGATAAATATTTGTTGTCTACTAGAGATATTAAAACTGTTATACTATTTTGGGAAAATATTAGTGTAATAATTGTAATAATCTGAATTTATGGTTATGATTATTAATATTGAACCAAAATAATATTATGGTTTCTTTAATGGGGTAATATTTATTTTATAAATATATAAATATATATATATATATATATATATATATATATATATATATATATATATATATTTATATATATGTATATATATACATATATATGTATACAACTATGGCAATTTTGCTTAAGAAATTTGTTACATAAATATTACATAATATATTTTTTTTTTAATTTTATCAAAGTTGTTCTTTTCTTCTAGTCTTCATATCGTCAATAATCCTAAACGAATATAATCCGGCTAACTGTTTACTTGCAATAAATATATAAAATTATACTTTTGAAGACGCTGATATTTGTTAAGGACGCCCGGTCGCTACAATCATGTACATTAAATATTCATTTAACATAAAACTTATATAATTTTCTGAATTTGGCATCATTGTATTCAATTATTTTACTATTATATACTCTGGGAGTAGAGTCGTTAAATTAAAATCTATTGATTTGTCTTTAGTTTGTGGTACTTTTACGAATGAAATAAAAACGTATAAGCGATATAAAATAATTAGAATCATAAAATTATATCCAAGTTAAAAAAGGGTTATTTTTATGTTACATTTAAAAACAAAAAATGTTTAATGAAACACTAAGTCAGTTCAATTTAATTGAAAAAAAAAACTGGAGAGAATTCGATAAAATTATTTGTATACACTTAAAACAAATAAATAATTCAATCATGAGTAGAGAGTAGATTTGGATATAATTCTTCTTAGGACGTAAACTGAAATGAACAAATCTATTTAGAGTACATAGTAAATAATAAAAGTACAAAAAAATATCTCTCTCGTTTTTTGTTAGACTAAAATAAGATTTATCCAATTATATTGGAGGCAGCATGGATAAAGTTAAAATCACTTCTGCATTTGTCATTCTTGTAAGTGTAAATAAAAAACACCAGCAGTGATAAGTTGATTTAATATAGTCTGTGATATATATGATATCGTGTACCCAATTTCGGACAAAATATCTTTTATTATTATTGAAAGAAAGTTATAATCAATCAATGTGTAATGATATCGCAATCCTCTGTAATAGCCAGGCGGCGATAAAATCTCTAGGCTTGGTCTACTTATCTTCTGAGGTCTCTTAATGTAAAAGTAATATGGGTACTGGGCCATAGAGACATCAGAGAATTGCAACGCCGATGACCTAGACAGAAATGGTACAAAGCTGTCGGACACAAGCATCTCTAAGCATGTGTACCCTTTGCAAACTACAAGTTATTCCTGAATGAAATCATTCCAATAAAAGCCAATATTAAGTAGAGAGAGTACCTTACTTTCGGTACTGCACGACTGGGTACAATCGGAGGCTTTCCGAAGATATTATCTCCCTTCGAAAGACCTCCATAATGAAAACAGTAGCAGCCATTACGGGTTACTGGCTGGAAGGCAAACATGTTGAGCGCATAGCTCTGCCAGTCCCTCACGACTATCGCAGAAGCTGTCACAATGAGGAAGAGGAAACGATAAGCCACCTTCTCTGTCACTGTCCAGCTCTTGCTGGGAGAAGACTGACACACTTGGGTCCGCTATTCTTTGAAGATTTCTCCCAGCTTAAATCGGTCGACGTCAATACTTCCTTCGTGAACAGTTCCAAATGATTTAAGGAATAGTGGTTCACTGTGAGTCGTTCCCCTTTTCTGGTATCAAAATGGGTCTTATGGGCTAAGTGTGTCCCACCCGGAAAGCCAATACAACCAAACCTAACCTATAATAAATCAATTTCATTAGTTCCTGCCTGATGTAAGCAATCAATTTGATATCCTGTACCCAATTTCCTAACAACTACCTGTTCTTCTGCAAATAATGTAAATAAATAATGGGGCTTTGTCTCCGTTTCTGAGATACACAGATCTATAACAGAGGCAACCCACATCATTTCCATTTTATTCATATGGATGGAGAAAAGGAATTATATGGAGACTTGAAATTAATAGGTTGTACAACTCAACTTCACCCGATTTTGATAGGAGAAATACCGATATTCATCTGGAATTCGTGTAGGGAAATTTACAGAAAACCGTTACAAGCCTAACCGCTTACTACTTTCTGTATGAATCGTGACTAATCCATTTTGATTAAAGCTTATTTTAACTTCTTTTGGTGGTTCTTATTTCGGAAATTTAAAAGTCCTATCACTGTTCTAGGGATATCTGTTCTAGATATATCGTATTTATAGATTCACACACATAAAAATATTCATTTTAAACACGACACAATCTTCCAAATTATAAATTATAAACTTCCTACTCGTATGTTACTAGACATAATTTCGATATGTCATTTAAATGGCTTAAATCGGATTTTGAAAATAATGTACTTAGTACTTGGGAAATATTAAATTTTTCTATACAAATTCAACTTAAAAGCGTATTTTGATAGTAATAGTGAGAGTTCTATGTATATCTATAGAAACAAACCAATATATACGATGTATTCTAAAAGAATAAAAAAAGCTCTAATTTAATCACACAGCGTGATATCCCACTTTTATTCCAATTTTTTTTCTTCTTAATCCATTTGGTATTTGAGTAGTAAATTGGTACCTAAATGAGTTTTTATATCATTTCATAAAACCAACTGTTGTCATAAAAATATATCTATAAATAAATGAAAACGATATATTATTGAATACGATTTATCTTAGATGGTTTATGTTTAATAAAAAAACAATTACAATCTGAGAACTTGTATTCATGACAAGAGTTTATCAATATATTTATGCTACTAGATACGGATAGCTTACTGGAATATTATCTGGCCCTGTTTTCAATTATCTTGCATCAATATTCTACGAACTTTAGAACATTTATAGTCTAACTTTAACTATTTTCATAGCTAGCGTCGTGGATTGACAAATTGTAACCAATTGGTTTCAATAGTTTCGAAGAAACCCTACCGACAAATAAAATTTCTTTAAAATAATTATATTCAACCCCCAGGATAAGAGACTCTTAAATCCTAAAGCAAGACTTTTAATTTTATCAACACATTCGTTTCGTCTAAATCAAGCGGAATCGACAATTTTGGAGAAAAGTAATCAGACGTACTTTAAAAAAGAGAATATTCATTCCCTTGTTTCACAAAAAAAAAATGGCATCCACTTTTGTGGTTAAGTGTACATACAATTTTATTTAATTATAAACGTTATTATTTTATTATAAACGTAGGTATTCGCGTTACGCGTTTTTTTTTCAACGGTTCCGTTGTAATCAACAACAATCGAACCATAATAATAATTAATTTTCAGATCGAATTTCATATACAATTTTAAATCGAAATGCATGTCATTTGGAACCAACATACAAAGGATTACGCTATTGGTGAAAATTGTTTAACAAACTAGAACTGATTTAAATACATTATAATTACTAATTACATTTCCGTGGTATTAAAGAGTCAGAGATCTAAGTTCGACAATTTTACACGATGAAATAATATTTATAAAAGAAATAAATAATGTTACAAACATATTAACACTTTAATATATTCACAGATAATATAAAAAAAGGTTTAGGTTATAAGTGTTGTGAATGATTAGGAGTAAGATATTATGAAACAAGTGCAAATAACTACTTACTGCGTAGATTGCTTAAATACCCGGTATATACTGAATTTCAATATCAAAGCGTGAACTGTATACTTTTCCCACACGCACATACAGAAAATAGTGTTATGGGTGTTACATTCCTTTTTTGAATTAAGGATAATTACAGATATTTGAGGTGAAATACTTTGGAAAAACTCTTCAGTATATATATTTATATATATATATATATATATATATATATATATATATATATATATATATATATATATATATATATATATATATATATATATATATATATATATATATATACGATATATGTATACAATATACAATAATATATAACGATTTATAGAGTGCTATTATAGTTTATAGTTACTATGGAAACGACAATCAAAATTGACATTTCAAAATTGAAATAAAATTTTAATAATATAATTGTATAGTTATTTTTCAGAAGTATAGTTTCTGTGGAAATGGCAAAATCAACAAAAAATTTAACCGACTGCAAAAAAACTAGGATATTCTATATTCGACTGTATGTATTTCTTCAAGATTATTTTTTGGGACAAAAGCTTATGTCCTTCCTCAGGATATAATCAATCTCCTTGCTTAAGTTCATTACGATCCGTTCAGCCGTTTAGTCGTGAAAAGGTAGGAAGAGGTAGCAAACAAACAGAGTTACTTTCACATTTATATAGTAGTATGGATATGGATGTATATATATATATATATATATATATATATATATATATATATATATATATATATATATATATATATATATATATATATATATATATATTATATATATTTATAAATATATATATATATGTATATATATATATATATATATATATATATATATATATATATATATATATATATATATATATATTTATATATATTATAAACAATATTCTAGTCTTTCATAAGGCATTTTATGAAAATATCATTTATATAGAGAAAACTGTTAGAAAAGTTAACAAAATTTAGCCAAAACTAAACTACTATAGAGCTGGGCAAAGAACCGGAAAAGTGTAGTCTAAGTAAAAAGTACCATGTAGACTAGGAATTGGTACGTTGTGCGACTGCAGTTGACTTTGATGGGAACTATGCTGATATTCATATAGAGTTTGTGAAATGTAACTGCAGAAAACCTTCACAAGCAAAGCCATTTACTTTCGTTCTTATCCATACGTTCCACTGTTTACTGCCGATTCAATTAACCGTCCCATCATTTTGTTTTTAAATTAATTTAATTGACAAACTGCTACTATTGGGAACCGAACCCGCAACTTCACAGTTTCAAGCACATCGCCTTTAACAACTTGTACTAAGTACTTAGTATGTTAAGTATTATCCGACTGTACTTGAAATAACGCTGCTGTATGTTGTAGATTGGGAATTTATGAATTTAAGTACAATTACCCAGTTCTACAAAAGTGATTTAAGTACTTTCTATAAGTACTTTACTTAAAGTACTGCCCAACTCTGAATACTCTACAAATATATGTAACTAGTTTTTTTTTTTTTATAAATAGAATTAAATTAAAATAGAAAAAAATAAATATAAAGAGTGTAGATAGAAAATAATACCGTGTGTCACCGCATCAAAACTAACAGACAATACTCGTACACCACATCAACAACGTATATTCGTATGTTCTTGTTCGTACTTGTTCATTGAATGTGTTCAAGTTTTACCTCAAACAAACACATCATTGATGGAAAGAGAGTAAACAGGTTTTATGTTGTGGTATTAAGTGGTTATATTTATATACCGTATGTGTTGAAAAGCATTGCTAATAGAGAATCAATGTTAAATATTATTTACTATAATAACTATACACAATATAAAATTTCAAATTCGCCCCCTTTACCTAGATCAGTTTTTTGTATTATAAATACGTATTTCGACTACAATGTAGTCATCATCAGTATAAATTAGCTACTCGTACTTTACTCTTTGACAATTAGAAATAGATATAAATTCGAGATCAATAGACAAAAATAAAAATAAATAGAAAATTAACTAGATTAAAATATACTAGATTTAAAATATTGGTGAAACTGTCACCAAATTAGTAACAAGTAACATATCCTGCGACAATATAAGAGTAATTTTAATAAGAGTAAAATTAACAGGAATAAATGTGAATGAAGAAAATTTTAACAAGAGTAATTTCAATATAATTTAAAATTTATTATATTTTAAATCTAGTATATTTTAATCTAGATAATTTTCTATTTATTTTTATTTTTGTCTATTGATCTCGACATTATATCTATTTCTAATTGTCAAAGAGTAAAGTAAGACTAGCTAATTTATACTGATGATGACTACATTGTAGTCGAAATACGTATTTATAATACAAAAAACTGATCTAGGTAAAGGGGACGAATTTGAAATTTTATTTCAAAAACCTACAGTTCTCACTAATTATCATTCGATAATATAATGTTTATACACAATATGCTTAATAAAGAAATAAAAATAGTGGAGGTACTCTTTAGTGTGTGTGTTGTGTATGATTGCTGGGCTGTTTTGTACTCAGTACTGCATTACCATGCAATGAGAGTGGTTTAAATATGTTCATTGTTGTCTTCTTAAGCTTAGCATAAATTCTAACAATTAAAAATTATTTTTTGATGTGGAATGATTGAAAATAAATGATAGTATTCCATTAACAGTATAAACAACAATCCACTCAAATTAAAAGAAAAAAATAAAACCCCAAAAAGAAGAAAAATAGAATTCCGACAAAAAAAAAAGGTTCGAATATTCCTCCATTATTTGCTAAAAAATATCCGAGTCGGTTGTAGAAATCTACCCGGGTATTTTCTAGCACTTGAGGAGAAATATTCGCACAATTCTCAACAATTTGCATTAACTGTTACAAATTTTCAGGGCTATTACGCGAATAGATCTGTATTTTGAGAAAACCCCACAAAAAAAAATCGTAAGGAGATAGATCTGGAGGTCTGGCTGGCCACTTGAAGATTCCAAAACCACTCATAAGACGTTCCTGGAAAGTTTATTCCAGGAACAGTCTTACTATCATGGCATTGTGTGCAGGGCAACCATCTTGTTGGAACCATACAGATTCCAGGTATAAAAGTTGGCAAAATATTATTTCGTAAGAAAATCTAATATTTTTGAGAATCTAAAGATCCGTCAATGAATGGTCCTATAATATGGTAACCCAATATTCCAGTCCAGACATTCAGTTTCAGTATGTATATGTATATATGGCTTTATAGTAAATATTTTATTTATTTATTTAACATTCATTGATTCCCTATTAGAAATGGTTTTGAAAACGGTCTATATATATATATATATATATATATATATATATATATATATATATATATATATATATATATATATATATATATATATATATATTCAGTTTTAAATATGTTTTGTAATACTGTTCCTATTTAAGTTTTGTTTCCTGGTGAATGCATTTGACATTATTCGATGTAGTGTTATACACAAAATTATTTTCTAAATATAATCATTGTTTGATGGTACTAATTAAATGAGATATTTCCATTTCGTTATATGAAACTATTCATCTGTGAAATAAAACTTACAAACATACATATTCCTTTGCTGAACTATTCTTAGTTCATGACAAAACAATTTCTAAATGTGTGTAAGTTTGGTTACTATCTCACTGCTTATTTACGCTAATTTAGACGTTGTTTTAGCCTCGACATACGTGTAGTTAATACACCCCCACAGCTCTAACAACTCGACAAAAGTCGACTCTGATTTTTTTAAACAGTAAAATTATGCATTTACGCAGTATTCTCAGTTTTACTTGGTACTAGCTTATACACACAGCTTCGCCGAGTTTTATTTTAATATATCTTCGGCTCCCATCATTTTTAACCCGACCTCAAAAAGGAGGATGGTTCTCAATTCGTCTGTACTTTTTAATTTTTATTTCTTTATTTATTTATTTTGTAATGTTTGTCACGTCAGAACTCCGTCATTTATGAACCGATTTTGAATTTTTGTTTTTTTTGTTTTAAAGGGTTTGATTTCAGATTGGTCCCATTGTCACCAAATCGCATTCTGGTGAGGGGATCCTCTGGAAATCGAGAAAAATCCTCATTTTATATGTGATAACCGAATTTTATTTTTTTAAGGGTATACTCATTCCCTCATAATGGGAAAATAGGAAATGTTTTTTAAAAACCGATTTCAAAAAAATTTTTTACAAAAAAAAACCGACCCCAAAAAAAAAATTTTTACAAAAAAAAAACAAAATGCATGTAAAAAAAACTGAAAATCTGTCATAAAAAAATGCACTAAAAAATTAAAAAAAAAAAAAAAAACGGATAAAAAAAATGTGTTATAAAAAATGCACTAAAAACAAGTAATGTAACAACTAACTGAGTTAATTGTTTGAATACCCAGTATATACTGAGTTGTATATCAATGTTTGAATTGTTAATATTTCTGCCTATTCAATGTTTATAAAATATGAATTATTTGTAAATGTTTGTTTTGTGTTAATAATTAATATTGAAACACTTTCAGCACACACAACGTCAAGATGAACATTAAAAATAACGCTTCATGGCGCTGAAAGCGTGTAAGCACCCAAGACGAACACACCCTTACTTAACTAAATCTTAAAGAAAATCGATGGATTTTATGGTCTTATGGTCTTATGTAGTCAAGTCTTATGTGTATTTTTTCACATTATACTTCTTTTCAGTTTTCCGTTTTCCGTTTTCCGTTTTCAGTTTTCAGTCTACGCTCTTGTATGCTGAATATTTAAACATATAAAAGTATTCTAGACTGATTCTTATTTGATAATTTAGATATAAAACTTCAACATATGACAAAAACGAAAAACCACAGCAGAAAAAAGAGCTAGAAAGAATATTTAAAAATATCTTATATTACATAAATATGTTACTCAATAGATAAAACACATATCTAATAAATTTATTGTAGATGTTAAAAATTTACATTTCTACTATTAAACTAACTTGTTGTAATGTGTTTTTGTTTGAGCTAAAGTTATACATATGTACAATGTACAATGGCGTCAAAAGTCGAGCTATCATTTAAAAATTATATAATTAATTTGTTCTTTAATTTATTCGGTTTTCGAAATAATGCTTCGAATAAATGTTATTCATTATAACTATACTAACAACTTTTATTCGAAACATTTTTCTGAAATCCAACCAAATAAGATACTAATCAATTATAAAATTTTGAAATGATAGGTCAACTTTTAACGCCATTTGTACATAGATTCTATATACAGAACGTCCCGTAAGTCACGGTTACAAAAGTATGGATAGAAAATTGAATTCTGAGACGAAAAGTTCTTTATCATTTTTTAATCAGGCCCATAGGTAATTAGTTATTAGCTAAAATAAGTAACCAATCAGAGGCGCCCAATAGCGTGTGTGAGTGAATGTTTGTAAGTATGTTAGTCGGGAATGTATGTACGTGTGTTTGTAGTTACCCCAGTGTGCACCTCTGATTAGTTACTTATTTTAATTAATAACTACTTACCTATATATTTGATTGAAAAATGGTAAAGAACTTTTCATCTGAATTCAATTTTCTATCCATACCTTCAGTTGTGTCCGTGGCTTACGGACCACCCTGTATATTGGTTACATAATATACATTAAAGTTGATTTTATTAAATTTGGCATATTGCCATTTTAATAAACATATTCACACGATCAAACCAAAATGAAATTTTCATATTATCTTGGGAGTTTTGAACTTATTTTCTATCTAAAAGCTGGTAAATATAGAAAGATATTATAATACAGATTGGGCTACCAAAAACTATACTGGAAATACTAATTGTTGAAATTATTATTAATTTCTGGATTCGAACAATGTATTTTTCTTAATGGCATTATGCAATTAGGGCTGTGTTTTCGTCGTCCAAAATCGTTGTTGGAGACTCCTGGTACGAAAAATAGTATTTTTTGCTATTCGACCTATGCAATAACCGTTAAGAATTGTGGTCATTCATCAACAAAAGACCAAAAATTCAAATGAACTATCATTCGAAAACGTTGTATTTAGAAGCTACAAGCGTTTGTCAAAAAATGGGATGTATTTTTGAACTCGTGTATGAATAAGGTCTAAACATGTTTGATCATCGTATGGGACTCGGGCAGCATGAGAGGGTTTAGAGTAGTATTGTCAGGAATCTCCTACGGACACTTTTGTCCGT
The DNA here is from genome assembly GCA_963920215.1 of Nineta flava. Classification (NCBI taxonomy): domain Eukaryota; kingdom Metazoa; phylum Arthropoda; class Insecta; order Neuroptera; family Chrysopidae; genus Nineta; species Nineta flava. The sequence goes on from OY986042.1 coordinate 96,701,462, forward strand.
TGGGACACTTTTCCCGTTGTGATTCCTATTAGGCACTTTGCTATCTTTTGATTTATTTTTAAAGTACCCACATGAGATTTGCAAATGGCAGTGAATAAATTTGAACACGTGGACGTTTAGGGTACTGTGTCCAATCAAGGTTCCGGATATTTTCTTCCGGACCCGTCATACTGCCGCGCCATTCAAATGTAAGAAAATAGCAAGATGATGGATAACTTATAAAGGATGATTCTGAAACTGTGCAGGAATCAGTAGTTAATTATAGTTAACGAATTTAACTAGGAGTTCTTCCGTCAGACATTTTGCGTTTCATAAAGGCTAACGTTTCGCAAAATCTCCCGCTTAAACTTTAAGCCACAGAGCCACAGTTTTTATAAAAATACCACCATATTAAAGATATTTTTTGTCGTTATAGCTGCCGTTCAATTACATTATACTAACGGAAGTGACTAGCGTTTACTTAATTTGAACATAAAGTAATATGACTGAATATAAGTAATTGATGTTTAAACAAATTTTATTCAATTTAACCGATCACCCTATATATATTAATGTGAATGCGGTGTAATCATTTTATTTCACACCTCTTGGATTTAAATAAGGTAAAATTAAACGATTATTTTTAACAAATGATTATTCCTGTTACTTTATTAAAAAAGTTCAAAGTTCAACAGGATCATACGGCAGTGTTATATTTAAGATGTTGTGAAACACATATACAACATGTGAATGCGGCAATTAATGCGTAATTTGCATAAAACGAAATTTTAGTGATCAATTAACAGGCTCTGAATATTTACTGAGAAATGTGTACCGCAAAATAGTGCTCCAGTTTTAGATTATATATGGAGGGTAGTGAACAAAGGCTATTATTCTCATGAAAAAAAGAGTATACAACGGTAAGATTTTCTTTAGTTTAGTTGATTTTCTTTGATATTTGGATAATCTTTTATATAATCTTTGATAAATTTTTTTTTAATTTTTTTTTTTTGAGTTATACAGTTCATTAGTTAAGTTTAATCTTTGATATTTGGCAAGATTAATCTGGTAATTATGTTTCCTCAAAAATTCAAAACCTCTTTTTGATTATTTGACAAAGTTTAATGTTTAACATAGAGCCTTATGGGATTATAGAATTTTTATATTTAAACTTGTAACTACTGTATATTTAAACCTGTAACCAAATGTTAATAATTTTTTTTTAAATATTCTTTGAATTATACAGTTCATTTAATTCAATTACAAAAATAGTGTTATCGAACATTATAATTAATTATTAATTATTTGAATCAGCATAATTAAATTATTCTCACAAATCCGACAAGACAGAGATGATTTGGGCATGAAACTAAACTATAGCGCAAACTTTGAACTCTGATACTAAATTATTGCTGTGCCAAAAATGGTGAGTTTAACGTTTCTAACAGTATTAACTGAAAGTTGCTAGTACCGGTTTTTATAGGTTTTTAGACCAACTTAGAAACAGATTGAAATTAATAAGAATAGTAGTTCTTAAGGATTTATTTGGTGTGGCTTATTTATTAGAATTGATGTTTTTTAAATACACATTCCTTAGGTTGGAACAAAAAATATGATTTTCATTATTTTTAGGTAAAAATAATGAAAATCTTTTTTTTTTTTATAAAATTTCATTCAACTTTTTTTGAACTATGGACGAAAAACAAAAATAGGAAAAACGTACATTGTTTTACTTATAAATAAATAATTTTTAAGATACACAAAAAGTTTTTTATGTATTATACATAATATAAGACAAATTTATCAAGATCGAAAGACAATAACAAACGGATGTATCAACTAACATACGAATTAAATTGAATTTCTATGTTTACAATGTGTGTGTTTTGTGCTCTTCACAAAATAACATTGTTTTCTTAGAATTGTAGACTGTTGTCTTTGGAAATATATTAAGTATTTTTTTGTCCAAGATTTTATCATTTTAATTACACTGTATGAAACACTTGTAGGAGATTGGAAGAATTAAATGAATTCAGTAACTAAAACCTACAATTTAAATATATATAAATTGACAATTTTGATTTCAATGTAATCTTTATTTTTTGAAAATATGAAAATGTCTGAATTTTTTTATTGATAGTTACTGAGGTAATAAACATATGTAATTACCCAAGTAACAGGCGACATTAATCGCTTGTTAAAATAGCCACACAATAATAACCAGTACAAGAAATGCTGATTCGAATACTTTAAAAACACAAATATAATAAGGCAAAAAATATGGCAAAAAACAGTTTTCATTCTTAATAAAAAATAAATATCGCTTACGTAAAATTTTGATTTGGAATGTTTACCTGTAACAAAAAAAAAAATCGGTAAGGCATAGTTTTCACAGTATAATATTTCTTTTTTCACATCATTCCACTTGATATAAGCATAATGTTATAGTCATTAAAGATATTTCAAACGGCTTCAAACACATTTTACAATAATCGTTTTTTGTCAAAGGTAACAATAAATTACTTTTACAACTTTTATTTTTTATTTGCAAATCCACTTAAATCCAAACACCAAACTATAAGTACACATAGCGAAGAAAGGGCATAGAAAGGTTATGTTGGAAGGATTTGAGATTCATAAACAGAAAAAGGGACCCGACACCCTATTGAATGAACAAATCGATTGTTTCCCATCAGAGATATTTTCTTTAATTTAAATTTCATTATTTTATTCTACTAGTTACCAAAAAATATTTTTTAAATAGTTATTTATTTTGATATAATTCTAAGAATTGTTTATCAATATTTGACTTATTTAGTAGAGGTGTATTTTTCAAGGTCAAAATACACTTTTATTGAATATTTTTATTGTTAATATAACATGCTAGGTGTTATCTAATTTGTTTTTAATTTGATATGACGTAGATTGTTTTTTCAAAAATAGTTAAAAAGTTTTTTTGTATAAATAAAAGCCACCTGTAACTATACTCTCACAATTTCGACAATGGGATAGAACCCGAAACATATCAACAATTATATTAAATAAAAGTGGATTTTCAAATAAAACATAAAAGTTGTAAAAGTAATTTATTTTTATCTTTGACAAAAAACGATCATTATGAGCTTCCACAAATTGAAGCTCTCAACAATCAAACATTTTACAATAATATTTTATGTTTCTTTATTATATAACTTTCTTTTAATGATTGTTATACTAATGACGAAGATTATAAAAAGTTCCTTTTTTTGACTTTTTTCACCACCTCTACTACCGTAGTGGTAATACATTTTAGTTTAAAGGTTTTGTCCCCAAAACTAAAGAACAACTTTGAGTTTCTACAAAGATATTCTCCAAATCTAAATAAAAAGTTTAATGGTTTTGAATGGAAAACTGAATATTATAACATTATTATTATGTATAACGTACAATGCGAAAGTTTGTACGCACGTATTTTGTCTACCATGAAAATTCAATTATTATAATAATAGGTATATCAAGTTGAATGTATAGGATGTTTGGTTATTCGACCGACTTTCATGATAGTGATGATGCTATATAAACTACAGATCGGAAAATTGTGGTTTTCAAATTATTATTAATTGAACATTTTTTAAACTTTTCTTAACGTTTACCATAAAAAATTTATTACAAAATAAAGCTGTTTCACTATGAAGACATATACCTACCGTTTAGTTTACATCTTCGCATTAAGCAATGTGTATGAGAAGGAGGTCTTATAGGTATGATAAACAAACATATTTTTCAAAACAGTGAATAATATTCATAACTGTTCGAGTGGTTGGTGATTGTCTTATACAACACAACAAAACTCATAGGCACATAAGAACTTCTTCTCATACACATTGCTTAATGTATACATATGTACTCTCTCATACTCGTGGGAGATCTACTATACGACGATGTAAACTAAACGGTCGGTAAACATTTTTCTAATAGCTTTCGGGTAAATAAAATAATAAGCTCCAATTACATGAACTAAAATTACATGAGCAAAAAAAAAAATAGTGATATATATATATATATATATATATATATATATAACTATATATATATTTTTTGCTCATGTAATTTTAGTATTTACAACCGTCGAAGTGCCCGAGCGGGCAAAGACGTTATCGTTAACTTCGAAGTAACCGGCTATGTTTGTGAAGGTTTTATGCAGTTTCCTTCACGAACTCGGAAAAATATCGGCATAGTTCCTACCAGAGTCAGCTGCAGCTGCACATCCTACCATTTTCTAGTCTACACACAAAATTCCTTGTCTTCCACTCACATCCTCACATCCTTAGGCATCACAATGGACCATATGGTAGAACTGTAGCCCGTCCAGAGAAGCCGCTACAATCTATCTATCTATCTATATATATACAACCCCCGTAGTAGTAGCTGGGTGGTAGTCGAAGCTTAGAAAGTAGGCCAACCCCTAAGGGACAAGGAATTTGTATACAGTTTGTGAAAGAAAACTGCAGAAAACTTTCATAAGCATAGTAATTAATTTTAATTAATTTTTTTTAAATTAATTTAATTGACAAACTGCCACCGTTGGGATTCGAACCAGCAACCTCCTCGTTCCGAACAGAGTATCTTTAATAGCTCGGCCAATCGGGCTGGTATAATCCCATTAAAGTTTATATTAAAAAAAACACCAATCAGAAATGGAATAGTTCGTACATAAACGTTTTTATTCGAAAATAGTTAAAAATTTATGGTATAGCTACAACTCTATATGCTTCTATACACCCAATATATTGTTTGGAAATTAAATTTGTGGTAAACATGTCTGTTTTTACGATATACTTCACAATAACATAATAATATATTCATTTAATCTGAAACAAATTTAAAAAAATACAAATATAAAACAGATTTATTTTTTATTTGCTATAATGTCAATATACTCAATATGAAATTAAAGCACCTGATCCCTTTTTACAATTCTATTAAGCATCTATCTCTTTGAATGACAATAATGGGGAATTATCAACAAAAGAGGGTAAAATAGAGAGATACTAGATCGATATGTATACTAATCAAAACTAGGCTCAGTCAAATCTGGGACACGTCATGTATGTTTACTTATGATATCACCTTTTCTCAACAATCCGAATAGTTGATCAAGTTTTGAAACAGCTTTAGAATTTAAGCCTCTTGTGGAACAGTGATAATATTTTCGCAAGAGAAACGAGCTTCTTGTCATCTTTCTTGTCATCTTGTCTCTATCTATCTCATTTAATTTATAGTTTATTTATTTACTAGTTTATTTTTATGTATCTCTACAGTTTTTTCAAGTTTGTTGTGTGACATTTTTTGTCACACTATTTTTGACAATCTATGTAATAAAACATAAAAAAAATGTTAGTAAAACATAAAATTTTAGATAATATGTTGCAAATATCGCTATATACGAGGCTTGTACAGCAACTTTAAACTCCTTCCACAAAATATCAAATAAGTTTGATTTTTATAGCAACCATTTCAAGGACATGTAATTTGTTCTGCAACAGCTATACAGACTAGCAACCTACTTCCGAACATTCATTTGTCCTTAAAATGTTCCTGCACAGGTTGCACGTCTGGAGTCCCTATTAACGCACTGCTCTGCTTGTGTATGTGTGAAATTCCCTTTCTTGAAATTGGTATACTTAGACCATGAGAGTGACATGTGCACAAACATAAAATTTAAAACACGTGTTTTAATGATTATTTGTTTATAAGCTGTGCAATATTTAACATTAGGTTGACAACGAAAGGAATATTAATGTACGATGGGAATTATGTGTCAAAAAACGCAATGCGATTGATAACTTTCATGTGAATTTTATCGTAATTGGGACAGCTATGTAATTATTGATAATTCAACTGTTTTTAATAGGATTGACATCTTTCATCAAAACTTACACGTGTAAAAAGAGGCTACGGAGGTGAAAGTATGTAGGCAAATATTGTTTGTTATATGATTGCAATATATGGGTGGCGTTCTACATTGTTTAATTAAAAACATTATTAATTTTTTTTCGAACAATCATTTTAATAGTATAATTAAATTACCAATCAATGATGTACAGTTTTTAATTAAACAAGGAATGTGATATTTTTAAAATAACAATTAATGCTGACTGACTTTTTTATTCTAAATGAATTTTAAATATAGTATAGAATTATTTTTCAATTTTAAACATACTTCATTAATACTAAAATTGTAAATAACAAGTGAAAATAAGAACTAACTGAGGTAATTGCTCAAAAACCTTGTATACACTTAGTTCATTATCAATACGTGAACTGTTTATTTAATTTTTTACGCATGCACAGATATGTAAAAATACAAAGAAGTCGTATATACAATTCACATGATTACAGCGTGAGCTTCGAACTTTCACGAAATTTCTGAGTTTAAATAAAGAAAAACAAAATAGGGATACAGACGGATGCGGAAAGACGGTAGGTATGATAAAATCTCTTACGGGCTTGAAAATTTCAATGATCAAGACAAGAAAAAGAATTCATAAGAAGTTTGGTCTGTAAATGTTTTGTTTTTGAATCTGACGTATTCAGGCGTAAGTATTCTATTTGTTTCTCAGCTCGTATGCAGAAAATGTACCATTTTTGGATCTTTGGTCATATGACCTTCTTTCGTTTTATTAATTATTACAATCTAGAGTAGTAAAACTCATTTCTTATCGCGAGAAAGATTTTTTGAGCTTTCTGACATTCGTTTAAATGATAGCTTTTTTATAGTTAAACATCAAAGCTCACACGAGTTGTGACTTGCATTGCAATTTAAGCCAAGTGTGATAAATAATTAATAAAGTATTTCTATTTAGATGCATTACTGAAATCTTAGAAAATCTAATTAACAAGAAATTAAATACCTTTGAATTAAAATTATCCCAAGAAAATGAGATATTACGCATATGTTTTCATTGAAAATGAAATGCATAAATTTTCTTACTGTTACGAGATTCATATGGATAAAATCGTTTTAATAAATATATACATATGAACTCGTTATAACCGTACATATTATGTGAGTGAATATGTTGTATAAAGTTATTCTCAGGGTATGATGTTAACGAAAAGTTTCACAATGAATGGTTTTTCATACCCAGTACTTCGTATATTAGTTTTTATACACAACTGGAAATTAAAACTATTACATTTCAAGAAAATTCTCCATATATAAAAGTAGCTTTGTTCGGAGGGGGACATCTAATGGTGAACTAGATTTTTACCTCTTGCCATTCATAGTTATTGAAGTCCAAAACACAAATTGACGAAAGTCAATTTGGAGTTTTTAATTGCTACTGTAAACAGCTGACGGTAAAAGAACATTATAACATGGCAATAATATATCTTTTGGTGGCCATTTAATGGCCGTTTAATAACAATGCATGTTTAAAGATTTTTTTTAATTGTAAAATTGAGAATAAAAGCTTTTTATTTTTGTTCAATAATAAAATAAGAATCGATGTTTTATTTTTGATAAATTTTTTTAAGAAATCTGTTTCCTCATAAAATTCAATCTTATCTTTGAAAATTCATTTTTTTAAACATATATTAAAATGGTTAATTATTGTCCAAAGTAGACTTTATTACTCAGTATTAATGGTCGTTTTTCGTAAGCTATACTAATTTTTTTTATAGAATCATAATTCTACATAAAAATTATAGTGCCCTATTTGAAAAAGGGCCAACTTAAAGGCCAAAGTCTAGATGAAAATTAAGAGATCCTAACAACTTTAATCCGTTTCCCCCACCCAACCAAGACCACCTTTTTTCCCCAGTAACAAAACTTTCAAATGCCAAAAAACCTCGTCGATATTAAATATTAAAAATTATTATTATTCGAGTTAGCTACTTTAATTTCCATTTCGTGGCGAATTTTCATTGCAAAGTTACAAATCGATTAGACATTTAGAAGGTATATCTTATATAAGGCCTGTAATAAAGTGGGCCAAGAAATAGTGAGCACCCTACAGCTAGATGGAGACACGATAGAGTTAAGCATGTAGAATATCAGTATATGAGAAGGGCTTTACATAGCAAGTGTGTTGATCTAAGTGCTTATCACTCTCTATTATATTATAATAAAGTACTATTTCAAGTGTTCATACACATCTCAGTGTATGTTGTTCAATTATTGTCGACGAGAAAATATTTTCCAACATGTTATATACCAGATACAAAACTATGTTCCCCATATACACTAATACGTAAATAATAAAATCTCCCATTACATTGAGTGAAGTAAATTTAATTTAATTTGAAAACATTTTATAAATAAGGATAGAATAACAATAATTTAACAGGAAAATCTTCCTCTATCCTTTCACATTTTTGACACTAAAAACTACACGAAAATTGTTGATATATGATATTATTTATATTATACAGAATTTGTTTTGTTGGAAAATTAAATCCATTTTTATATAAATTATTATGTTCGAAAATTCTAAATAACAACAAAAACAACAATTTCTATGTTATATTATTTTATTTTTAGTAAACCTTAAGGTAGTTAGCTCGAAAAGCAAAAGTATCATTAAAAAGAAACGTATAAAAATACAATATGCTAAACTTTTCTACGGTGTCAATTAAACGTTTCTGGTATTGCATGATGCAAGACGCGTTCATAAAAGTAGCACTTTTTAAAAAAAATATCAAATGATATGTACCTTATTGTTCATTAGAAATATACTAACAACTTTAAGGTAGTTTGGTAGCTTAAACTTGACCCCACATTTTTCTATATTTTTTCATAAGATTTTAATTAAATGCACGTATAGAAAAAAAATCAGACTTTTTTACCACATTGTTTGAGAGATAAAATTATTTCATGTTATGTAAAAATACAGAGCTCTTATGAATGTATTCATTCAATAACACCAGAAATAAATGGTTTGCAAAAAATCAATTGAGCTTGTAGCGGTATCGCTTCTTCATTATTAAATTATTATTTTAATATTGTTTATCATTTTTATCTGTTGCTTAACAACTATAACTTCCCTCTATTATCACGGTTGCTTTGAATGTTAACAACTTTGATAATTTACATATAAATATATATAATTGATCTTTATTAAATTGATTTATGACATATTATATATATTTATATGTAAATTAACGACATATTATAATTGACATATTATATATATTTATATCTTGTAGCGGTATCGCTTCTTCATTATTAAATTATTATTTTAATATTGTTTATCATTTTTATCTGTTGCTTAACAACTATAACTTCCCTCTATTATCACGGTTGCTTTGAATGTTAACAACTTTGATAATTTACATATAAATATATATTAAAATAATAATTTAATAATGAAGAAGCGATACCGCTACAAGCTCAAAAAAAATCGTTTCAATAGATAGAGCGATGTTTCAAACGTACACTAGAAAAAATGCGAAACAATTCACCACACAGTTTAGATTTAATTAATTTTTTATTAAATTTAGTACCAAACTACCTTAATTTGAAACATTTTCTCAGTAATCGAATAAAGTTACAAATCACCTAAAAACTTTTCAGAAAGCAGCGATTTAAAAAATAAAAAAATTGTTGGTTGATCTCTATCTAATTCTTTTGATTTTTGGAAAATGTTTCGCATAAAAGTTGTTAGTATATTTATAATAAGCAACTTTTATCGGAAGAATTTTGTCGAAAAACAAATGAGTAACGGACATTACGGGGCTCTGCCTGAGAGGCTAATTTTCTGAGCTCATGGGTCTACCAGTACACAACGACTATTGCAACAGTTGTCACAATGAGAGGGAAGAGGAAACGATTAACTAGCTTCTACGTGACTGTCCAGCTCTTGCAAAAGGAGAAGACTGACACATTTGGGTAAGCCATTCTTCGAAGACATTTGCGAACTTAAATCGGTCGACGTCAAATCTCTCTTCGTGTACACCTCCAACTGGATTATAGAATAGTGGGTTCCTGCGAGATGTTCTCCTTTTCAGGTATGGCAGTGTTCTCCTTTTCTACTTGGACAGCCAGTACACCCTTACGTAACGTACTTACCAGTCCAAGTGGCCGAGCGGTCTAAGGCGTTATGTCTGCGCAGTATGCCTACTTGGAAACTGGAAGGTTATGGGTTCGAATCCCAGCATTGGCAGTTTGTCTATTATTTAAAAAAAAAGGGGTCGGTTAATTGACTAAATTGTCAGCGTATGAACAAGTACGAAGTAACCGGCTACGTTTGAGAAGGTTTTCTGCAGTTTCCTTCACGAACTCCCGATGAATATCGGCATAGTTCCTATCATAGTCGGCTGCAGCCGCATATCCTATCAGTTCCTAGTCTATACACAAAAACTCTTTCCACTCCACTCACATCCTCACATCCTTAGGCATCACAATGGACCTTATGGTCGAAGTGTAGCCTGTCCAGGGCAACCTCTAACAAGATATTTGTTTCCAAAAGAAATAGATAGTAAAGTATTCCTGTTTTGTAAAACAATAATATATATACAAACTGTTTACCTGTTTTAATGTCAAGTTTGATCGAGAAAATCTCACTTAGCAATCGGTCAAAACACTTGATTTCAAATAAATGTGAATCCACGAATGAACTACCTTAATGAAAATAAATTTACATTTAAAATAATTATGCCTAACAAAAAAAAAAAAACGTTATTTATGATTATAATGGATCTATTATTACAATCTCAACGATAAAATTATTGTTAATCTGTTCATTAGAATAGTATAACGGTCTTTTAGTATTTATTTTCGTTAAGTGTTTATTTTGTGTGTAAATTAAGGTCCTTTTACTATTAGTTGTAGTATAATGTATTACTCTTTTCACTGTTTTCATTTAAATGAAATATTTTATAGACGTTGTATCCGTACTGTTGTTATTATGTTCATTACGCTACACTTGGCCACAAAAGTTGATGTCATTTTTTAAAACTTTATGATTTGTACCTTATTTATTCGGTTTTCGATAATATTTTCGTATAAAAGTTGTTACTGTATTTCTAATGAACAACTTTTGTCCGACGCATTTTTTCGAAAACCGAATCTATTAAGCACAAATTATAAAATTTTAAAAAATGGCATGAACTTTTGTAGTCCACAGTAGGTTCATATATTTGAAGATTTGTCAATTTGGTAGCGTTGTATTCAAGTCAATTTGTATAGTTCACTAACAAATTATGGTCTTAGATCCAGCATTAGTGAAAACCTTCCCTCATCTGTTAATTGATTGAAATATTATTGAAAACGCTTATTGCAATATAAACAATTTGGCAATGTAATGTCTGCCAGGGTAGTTCTGCTGCAATTAACATAAATTAATTAATTAAAAATTGATTTTTTTTTAATTAAATCCCTCACGTGTTAATTGAATTTTGCTTGTTAAATAACATAATACACAATACGATAAATCTTGTAATAGCAGGCAGCGCTGCTTATTACCGCTACGGTTACCTGCAGCCAGGTGTTCAAACTTAAAGTAAACTTAGCTTACTTCCCTCATATGTTAATTGAAAAATATTTAGCTAATTTATAAGTTTAGAATAATTAGAATACATCCATACCTGGCAGCCATCTTAAAACCCATTAAAATCAATTGCAGTCTATATAAGAAAAATTTAAAAAAATAGAAATTTAAAAAAAAATACCTTGTAGAGAGAGAGAGAGACTATTGCATTATTCCACGTAACAAACAAGGAAAGTATATGATTCATGCATTTGTAGAGCCTACTCCATTTATAAATGTATTTATACTAATAGTGGTATTGTGTATAGAAAATGCAGAGTTCATGATAAACCGAATATGCAGCCGCATATCCTACCAATTCCTAGTCTACTCACAAATTCCTTCCACTCCACTCACATCCTCACATCCTAAGGTATCACAATGGACCTTATGGTCGAAGTGTAGCCCGTCCAGGGCAGCCTTTACAATCTATCTCTCTCTCCATTAAAAGATTAACATTTTGCATTTAACCCTTTCATGCGACATAAAGTTATCCATTTTAAATAATAATGAACAGATGAAATGACATAAGGTATAGATATTTTAATTGATACGAATTATACCTTCAATTACAGGTAAATATTAGTTACAATATATATACATTCAAGAAACGGGATATATGTTGCACGTTTTAAGGATTCCGTACGACTAAATTATCCTGTTTTTTCAGCAATATTTCAATTAGGGCAATGTGTCCACCAAGAAATTGTTCAGATTGATTTAAGTGCTGTTACCCTTTGTATAATATACTATCAAATTTATTACAACAGGTCAAACAAAGGTCAACTTTAGAAAAAATTCAAACTTTCATTTCTTATTTGAAAAAATTCATTTCTTATTGGTATAATCGAAGGTAGGAAAAAAACGTATTTTTTAATCGAAACTTTATTATCATTCGCAATTGACTCAGACTTGTAAAATCAAAGACACAAAAATATAGTCGTTAAAATCGATTTTCTGGAAAAATCGACACAAAATGAAAAATTATTTTAAAAAAAAGACAAAAATGTTTTTTTCAATACTTCTGTTAAAATAAATCAGATAGATCTTCGCCAATAATTATTTTCTATCACTTATATAATTTAACAGGTTATGGGCATCACAGGTCAATATTTTTTGATACTATTGACAGGGATACCATGGTTGAATATATTTTTTTGGTCTGCTGTTCGTTTTATCTGTCAATCGATCAATAATTAATTGTTCATTAATCGTATGCCATAATTGCTCATCAAAGTATGGTAACCTAGTACATAGGATTAATTACCTTGATATCTAATTCATCTTTGATGGATTTTTTCATCAAACATTTATATTGTGAGCTCCTGTTTAGGAAGGTATTTGTACAATCATGTATTAATGCATTACTGAAACATAAGCAATTACAATATTGATAGTAAATAGCAATCAGAATGTAAATAATATATACCTTATATACAATATATGTGTACCTGTAATAATGTATTTATCTAATCTTGATACTAAATTACTTAAATCATTCATTCAACCATTTTAATTACTTACTATTATTTTAGTCTTCTATTGTGAGCCTGAAATACACGTGCACACATAGTATATACTTCCTTTAAATACACTATGATTTATGTAAATTTTACTGTTAAATAGACTGCATATTCACTGAACAGCGTCCTAAAAAGCAGTATTACAACAAGCGAATATAACTACTGAGTTAATTGCTTAAATACCCGAAATGAACTAAATTTATGGAAAAAAAAATTTCAAACAAAACTTGTTTATTTAAAAAAAGAAATATGTTAGTGTTTAAATTTTTGTCCTATCTCTTAAAGTTTGAAAGATAGATTGTTTGGCCCACTTTGCCCAAACATGGTCCGATTTGATATTTGACCTTACTTTTTAGCTCTAGAAAACACCAACACAAAAATATTCAGCTCGCTATCTCTTTCCGTTTTTTAATTAGATCTATTGCAAATATTTATTCGCGTGCGGAAATTTTACTTTTCGCACTACTTCCGCAAAGTTTATTTTGCGCACTCAAATAAATATTTGCAATACATTTAAGTAGTCTGGTAATAATTGAATAGCCAAACAGACATTTAACGCCCGAAAGAACGGGCGCTAAAATAGAACTATTCTCGCATTAGTAAAAAAATAGTATCTGCAACTCGTGCGGTGTTGTCGATTGCCCACTCGAGCGAATAAGTGGACAATATCGTTCTCGTGGGTAATCGACAACTTACCGCACTTGTTGCACAAGATACTATTCCCACCTGGTAGGGAGTGGAGACCGATTTTATGTTGCCCATCTACGAACTTCCTCTCAGAGATAGACAGACATGCGGAAATGAACTAATAAGGTTATTTTATGGTCAACTTCTCAGAAAACAGAATAAAAATGGAATAACCATGACGATACTTCATATACTAATTATAAGTGTTAAAACTTTAAAGTTATAAATCTATTATATTTTCGACTAGAGCCAAATTTCTTTATCTGAGATTTGTCACAATCATAAATTGAGTTTTTCGCTGCTTTTTGCATATAGGTACTGGCCATAAAATTCACTCCAGTAGAACGACTATTGGCATAAGTCTTCATATTAGACATCTTCATGTTCTAGTTGATACAATATTAGAAAAGAATAAATAAAATATAAGTATGTTAAAACAAATATATATATTAGTTTTTATGGTTTATCGAAGATTTTGGAGATCAAACACAAACACCTTATAAATAGCTTCTTTTAAAATAGTTTCTAATTTTACAATAAACATCCTGTTTCTTCATTACAATTAATATATTTTAATGTAGAAATGTTTGTAATTTGAATTAAATCATTGTAATCATCCACAGACAAGTAATAAAGGCATTCAATTCTAAATCAACATTAAAATGTGACATTTTTGTTTTGATTTTTTTATACAGGTGATTTACAATATTATATAAATGCTATCCGAAATGTTATCCGCTTTCAAGCTATGGTATCGAAGTTAAATTTAAGAGAAATTTTTTTAAACACCTACATATGTAAGTCGGATATAAATAATAACAATGTCTTGTAAATATTTGAACCATTTCATATTTCTGTCGCACATACGATTCGGACCGATTGAAATGAACACGGAATTTTCCATTACTTATACTGGGATGAAATCGGGGATCTACTTTCTTTAAATGAATGTATAATAATGACATCTTACTCATTGTAGCGACTGGCAACACCTTCTATACTGACTTGCTGGGATCCCCTGTATTTTATTTTGTGCTTCGATTGTTTATGACTAATATTCAACGAAAATGACTTCTATCATATAAAGAATAAATATGTTTCAATAAAAATATAAATATTAACAGTATCGTTCTAGTTCTAATTGGAAGTCGATTTGCGATTTATATTCAATTCACTAATAACTTAATCTTGTTGGTCATCAAGGTATAAACATAAGTGTTCTATACCTGTTATATCAATGTAAGTGGCATACGTGTAAGCATTTTTGAAATAAATGTGATTAACTTATTTTAAAACATATATATATATATATATATATATATATATATATATATATATATATATATATATATATATACATATATATATATATATATATTTATGACTTTTTTATTTGTAACGTGTACAATACACAATAATGATGACTGTTCTTGCCGAAAAGTTCTTTAGAATTACTGTATATTATAGTCTTTTAAATTTAAGTACCTAAATAAGAGGGCGGCAAAATTTTCTTCCGCCCCGGGCAGCTGACACCCACGCTACGCCATTGTGGATTGTAATCAAATTTTGAAACCATTTTTACCATATGTAAGTGTAGTATAATATATAAAGATATGCAAAAACTTTACAAAGAAATGAGAAAACCTATATATATATATATATATATATATATATATATATATATATATATATATATATATATATATATTAATGTCTTTCTTTTTCTTGTAATAATAAAGATTGTTAAATGCAATGACAGATGAAATAAATATACCTTGCAAACAATACTTATATTTTATGTACAGAATGAAACATGAATAACGGTTAAGAAATTAATTTGCTAGATCATTAATAACTCTGCCTGTCATGAATCTAAACCATGGAATAAAGAACTAAACTATTATATTCGGGAGTACACAGTCAGATGGACCTTTTTATGAAATGAGTAAACGTTTTTTTTTTGATACTTTTTGAAAATGATGGATCTTAAATTTGTTTCACTCAACATTATGAATTTCTTGAATATCATCTCTCCTTTATCCTTATCATATATTTTATCTTTCTCTTTTGGAACAAAATATATTGTGTTAGTATCCATTTTACTCGAAGTTTAACCTTCTAAAAATCATTTTATTGATTTTAAATTTAGTCTAGCAGCTCACACTCAGTGGAGGAGGAAAAAACCAATGATAGTCTTCTTGTTCTTTAACTGGAGCTATTAAAACGACAAAATCTCTGGCCTATATAAAAAATATATTAAAGTAATTTTTACATAAGTTATATAGGTTTGTTTTTTTAATCCCAAACATGCAGAAAGTTAAAATAGGGAAAAATTTGTAGCTATCTAAATCTCAATATATTTAGATACCTTTGTTGAATCATTACGTATTCCCTTTGTTATTTAGGTAACTACATGTTGTTACCTCAGTAACTATCAATAAACTGTATTTGACAGTATTTATTAGGAAAAATAAAGTTTGGTTTCAATTCCAAGTCTGTGAATTTTATTTTTATAGGTATAGATTTCAGGTAATTGGATTCATCTTTGTTTTCAACTTTAACAAGTTCAACTGCCCCAAATAGAAACACAAAACCGTCTGAGTGGTCGTGCTGTTAAAAGTGCTCTGCTCGCAACTGGGATGATGCTGGTTCGATTACCAAGAGGTAGAGGTAGATTGTAAAGGCTGCCCTGGCCGGGCTACACTTCGACCATAAGGTCCATTGTGATGCCTTAGGATGTGAGGATGTGAGTGGAGTAGAAGGAATTTTTGTGTTTAGACTGGGATTTGGTAGGATATGTGGCTTCAGCCGACTATGGTAGGAACTATGCCGATATTCATCTGGAGTTCGTGAAGGAAACTGCAGAAAACCTTCTCAAGTATAGCCGGTTACTTCGTTCTTGTCCATACGCCGACAGTTTAGTCAATTAACCGCCCCTTTTTTTTTTATAATTGACAAACTGCCGATGTCGGGATTCGAACCCATAACCTCCCAGTTTCCAAGTACTGCATACTGCGCAGACATAACGCCTTAGACCGCTTGGCTACTGGACTGGTAATTCGATTACCAACGGCGGTTTTCCAATTAAATTATTTTAAAAAAAACTAAATTAATGAGGCGGTTAACTGGCGAAACTACCAACGTTTGGACAAGAACGCAAGTAACTTTCTATGCATGTGAAGGTATTCTACAGTTTGCTTTCACAAACCCCACATGAATATCGACATTGCAGTCGCATAACCTACCAATTCCTCATCTATATACAAAATTCCCTTTCCGTTTGGGACCGGTTAAAAACGTTCCACTTGCCAGATTTCGAAATCTTCACCGTTACAAAGACTACTACTAGAAAAGCGAATGAAATTGCTCTTAAATGAATTTTTCTCAAACATAATTTGTAGAAAATCTACCGATCTACATAAATTTACTTGATGCTAAAAAATTATTATAGGAATAATGAGATTTATTTGCTCCCATAATATTTATTCACTCTGTATAAATACACGTGACCTGTTTAGTATTTTGAAAATGTCTTTCTTGTTGACATCCAAGAAAGTGGAGTTGGAGGTCGATTGTATTATTACATATATTCTCTTCTATATACAACAACAGATACACTATGTTTATATTTTGTGCCCTCAATAAGGGAAATGCATGTATGAAAATATGAGTAGAAATGTCTTCATTTGGATGATAATTTTAAAAGATATAGACGGCTTATGATCCGTAGATAAATACGAAATTATATATACGATTGTTTATCATAGACTTTTCTTAATCACATAACAGGCGATGATACTTTTAGTGGTGTTCATTAAGTATTCCTTTTTTGCTATGTTGGCAACACAAATAAACGAAGGAATTTAAAAAATCGTAGTGAAAATTATTAAATTATCTGTTTTATGGTAAGAATTGAGAAGTAAAAAGTGATACTTTTCAAAATTGCTTTGAAAGTTTTCTAATTATTATCTACTTAATAAACCGGCCCGTTGAAATACATTTGTTGTATGCACTGCCACCTATTGGCAAAATTTTTGATGTTGTGTATACTGCCATCTATAGGCAAATTTTTCAAATATATTTGTTGTATGCATCGCTATCTATGCATAGCATAGTAACATATTTGTTTTATAATATGTTTTCCGACACCTTCAACAAATATCATTATATTTTAGCCAATGTATACAAAAACTTGACAAATTATATACTTAAACCTTCCTCCAGAACCACTCTATCCATTGGTGAAAAACAGCATGAAAATCGGTGCAATAGTTTTTGAGTTTATTGCGAACAGACAGACAGGTATATATGTGTGCAGGTTATTGGTATATATGTAAGGACATTTACATATATACCAATTTACTTATGACTATGGTAGGTTAAAAATCATTGGACCTTGATGGCGTAAACACCGCTTAACAACCGATATGCCAGAACGTTCTCTTACCAAAACTTTGGAAACACCTGATGTAAAATATCCCTGGACGGTGTAGTCTTGATACAAACTTGCAAATACAAATTATATTCGTATTTTTATACTGTTTTTTTTTTCTCATCCAAATACTGTATAAACGAATTTTGTGGTGTTTTTAGAAAAAGTATTTTTTTTTTGAAATTTAATATAATAGATTGTTTGTTGTTGGAGTAAACAAACATATTTGTTTGTATACGTTTTGTTATACAGTCGTTATTGAATACGAACAAAAAAAAAAAAGAAATACATTCCGACTTTTTTCTTCTGCTTCTATTTTTTATTTTATTTTATGTCGCAGATGAATCGTCAAATCCGCTGCTTTACTAAACTACTAGTTGTTTTACATAACAACTCCGTTACGTAAAACAACTGAACGAGGTTCAACTGTATTGTCATTGCGATACGTTTTACAAAACTGCTACCCACATTTAGACGTAATACAGAATATCTTATCTGTAGTTACAAAGAGCGTATAGGATGCCTTTTAGTGCGGGGCCCAAAAACACACAAAACCTGACCAACTCGGGGTATGACCGATGAAGTGAAAGATTGTAGTACTCGGTTGTAATAGTTACTTGATTTAATTTCAATAATTTTTGACACTATCACTCAAATATATATAACTTGTTAGGAAAAACGACCTTTAGTAATGGGAATTCCATTAGCCCGTTTACAATATAGTTCTAAGCTATAAACTTAAGACTTAAACAATATAGACTGCTAGGTAATATAAATAGTAGTATTAATAATAATGATATAAACTAAAATCTACAAACTGTCGTTTCATTTCACGCTGTTTTACATAACGTCTAATCGTTAATCCGCTGCATTGATAAGCGCAAAACGTTTAAGCAATATTACTAGTTAAAGTTCAGTAATTATGTAAAACACCTAAAAGTCGTTCAATTGTTTTACGTAACGGAGTTGTTATGTAAACCAACTAGCGGTTTTGTAAAATAGCGGATTCGACAATCCATCTGCGACATATATAACATCAGCAAGTAATACTATTCGTTTGAGAGTGAAAATTGAAAATACACGTACACAATTTTAAAACCTGATTTAAGATGATATTTTCTTCAACTTTTCCATGGCATTGTAAACCAAAAATACATTATACTAATATGTACGTTCGCTTAACATTGAAGAGACCTAATGTTATAGAAAATTTCTTTATTACTACTTTCCAATGATTTGAGTTTCTATTATTGTATATGAAGGAAAATCATGATGTGTGAAAATTACATATGTCATTAGGGTTATACGCACATAAATATAATTATTTGATTTTATGAATAGAAACATTCCAAATTTATTTTCTCGTTTGAGAATGTTTTTTTCATTACCTTCTGACAACATGTAATTTACACACATTTTAAAGATTTGATTGCGGGATTCCGACATGATGTGAAGCATATACTATTTGCTGAAAAGCCCGGTGTTGTCTGGGGCTTCAAAATTATTCTAATTTATATTAAGTTATTATTCATATATTTTTATTTGTGTCTACCTAAGCGTCACAGTACAATACTTGTCAAATTCCATTTAGGTTACATAAGACAAAGAGAACTGGCGTATTCTCTATAGACAAATGTTGAATTTTTTATTAAATATTAATAAAAGACTGAAGATTTCAATGAATGATTCAATTCTATTTGAATCTGTTTTGCTTTGTGCCAGAATCGTAATTTGATAGCTAATTTATTAGTCAAAGTACCTTCATTTTTTTTTTTGTTCAAAATTGTAGGTAGAAATTATTTTTTTTTAAGACTAAATTTATTAATCCTTTTTGTATTGAAATTGATTTTAAATAAAATACAAAACGTATAATTATCTCTTTCGTAATTCGTATACCTACACCAAATCAAATTTTCAGCCGGGCAAAAATTTTCAAAATTTGAAAAACCAATTTTCTTTTTTTCCGGTACACTATGCTGTTGGTTGGAGTTCTTAAAATTGCAGAGCTACTTTGAGCCTAGATAGTAAAAATTTCTTAGTAACTTTATCAGAATTTTAATTTTTCAGAATGAGGCGGAAGAAGGTGTGAAAACTGTAAACAATTTCGTAGACTTTCGTAAACTTTGGTAATGTTTTATCGTCTAGCTTGCCCATACAATATTGAATCAAATCCCCCATTAATTAGGCATCCGTATTGAGTTTTTAAACTTGATTTATAAAATAAAATCTTGTGATTTATAAAATACAGTCATTTTCAGGGTTTTTTTTTTCTTTGCCAAATAGATAATTTGAAGCATAACAACGGCATGTATATTAAAATGAATATAAATATGTAAATATAACATTCTATATAATAAACATGTTATAAATAAATATATTATAGATCATGTAAACATTATTTCAATGTAAATAAATATGTAAACAGACTTTTCATACATAATTTATTTATAATACTATCTATAAGTTTATATTGAGTATACCATACATATAGTATGGTATATATACTATACATATGGTATAGTATGTATGGTATATACATACTATGTACATAGTATATAGTAGGTACATTACCGTTCAATAAAATTTAACCAACCTGAAATATTAATTTTCTTACATTTCATAAAAATCCTCACTTTTGTAACTCTTTGCATATTATTTATTTATAAACAAAGAAAAGAAGTATATGTTTTAAATGTGAAAAAAAGATGGATATATTTTTTTATTATCGTAAACAAGTCAGTGATAGAGTAAGAATATGTAATGTAAATACATGTTAAGTGTTATATCTCCCTTTTACGTATAAAAATTAAATAAAATATTGTATTTGTCAAAAACATTTACTACAAGAATAATCGAAATTGTGAGAGACTGATTCGGTTCAGGTCGGTTCAATTTTATTGAACGGGAGTGTACATACCATATAGTATGTATGGTATGTTAAATGGAATAAGAAACCCCAATTTTATTTAGAGGTCTTGTAGCCAGAATAAAAAACAACTAGATTATAATCCTGCTAGCCAGATTATAATCTGGCGGTTAAAACATTTATCTGCCATTTTACTATTGTAAGCTTTAATTTGCAATGAGTTCCCATACTTTCAAAATAAGATTTATTTGGTAGCTAAAGTATGTGTGCTCTAGTAGTGTGAATCCAGTCTTCTGAAACTTGAGTGAGACGAAACTGAGATCTGCTATCAAGTTTCATAAACATGGATCAAAAGTAATACCAGTCCGTGTGGTCGAGTTGCTTAAAGCGGTCTGCTGGGAACTAAGAGGTTGCTGGTTCGACTCCTAACACTGGTAGTTTGTAAATTAATTTTTTTTAATTGACTTAACTCAGTTAATTGACTTAACTGTCGGCGTATGGACAGGTCATTGGCTACGCTCGTGAAAAATTCTGCAGCTTCCTTTCACAAACTCCAAAAGAGTATCGGCATAGTTCCTATCAAAGTCAGCTGCAGTCGCACAACCTACCAATTCCAAGCATACAGACAAATTTTTGTCCTTGAGGGGTCGGTAAAAATGGCCTAGAATGGCCTGTTTTCCAGGCTTCAGCCTACCCTCCGCTATACTACTACTACGTCAGAAGTAATCAAAAAAAGAATAAATACGTTCGAACATTGTAGTGTGCGAAATACCTATTTACCAAATACTAGTAACTCTGGGAAATCTCGGTTTTTGCCTCATTGTGATATCTCAAACTGTTTCCAAAATAATGTTAAGTAATCGCGGCATTTATGATGAAATAATTGTGCTGGGTTCGGAAATTTAACCATAGATGGCAGCTAAAATTACACATGCATTCATTGCTGGTAATGGATGTTAGAAAACCGCTTATTCGTTGAATTATTTGCAGCGGGTATTTTAATTTGCTTTTAAGGCGAGAAAATAGTGTCTACCCGTTTGGATTTGATGAAGCACAGCTAGTTAGTTAATAAGAAAACAATGCCAAAGGAATTGATTTAAGAGAGGCGATCACATTAGAATATATTTAGCAAGACTATAATATGGATGCATTTAAATGCTGACTGTGATAAATATACATTGTGCAAATATAAATCACAATCATATATACATAAATTTTATCAATTCTCGGAAAAAGAACAGGAAGGAAGCAATAAAATTCATTTTGGATTTAGTCTAGATCATTCTTCACAATTAAAATTATTGGAACAGGCAATACAAAAGTTTAAATGTTTCAATCTATAAGCTCAGACGACGAACGAATTTTCGAATAGGTACAATGCGTATAAATTAACTAACCGGGAAGTGGGTTTGGCTTTTTGAGTGTCACACTAAATACGACCCATGTGGTCCACACGACCAACTTCCCAGTATGATATACAGATTTAATAGAACATTTGCCGATAAAAAAATTTATTGGGCTTAAAAGTATGTTGAAAAAATGATGCTATTAAACGGTCAACAAAATATGGTGGAAAATGGATTTCAGTCTGTTAATCGAGTAATTTCTGGTTTTGATTATGATTAATTTTTTCATGATATGGAAGACAAGCCAGATTGATTTATTGACCATCTATATATTTAGACATTTTAATTAGTTTCAATTCTGAATTGTAATATCTATATGTACTATCATTATTATTACTAGCTGAAACCCGTTAAAAATCAAACAGTAGAAATATTTGTATATTATAGAAACAGGGTGGAAATTCTATATTCAAAATCTATATCATAATTTTACTGAAACTATACCGATCTATCTTTTTAAACGTTGATATATCTAATTATGTCAAGGAAATATTCTCACAAAAACGTAATCTCAAAAGCGCAAAGTTTGAAATTAACAACATTTGTAATTCTACCAAATGTCACAGGCGAAAATTATTTAAATTTTAATTGGATTCAATAATTGGTACTCGAGTTGCCATTAACTCCGGCATAACGTCTTACCAATACTTTAGTATCCAGATAAAAACTTGAAATAAGAAAAATATTGATTATATTTTTTTCTGCCATTCTCAGATTTGTATCTTATTTCAGAATTTAGTATCATGAAATGGTATTTCATCATATATTATGGTTTCATTTCTACATGCAAACAACACATAGCCGATTAAAAGCCTGGAAGAAAAATCATCGTCAAATTTCTTTAATTTTATTTTTCAAAAACTCTCTTCCAAAATGCAGACAGGATACGAACATATTGCTTTATTTTAAAATCGATTATAGTTAATTCATTAATATCTAAAACCCATATTTTGTATTGAATATCTGAGACACATGTTTGTAGATAAAATTGACGACTTCTTTGAAGCGCCCAAAGAAGGAATTACTATATAGCCTGTATTTAACATATGAAACATGAAAAGAGTAAGGACACCATACTAAATTAATTTTTTAACTTGCATATATTATTTAATTTGCCTGATTAATTTTACATGTTGGTAGTAGTTCATGCAAATAAAATATATTTTTGAGCTGTACATTGTCTTAAAAAATTGGCATTACGTGATTCATGACAGTTGTTAAACTACTTAAACAGAATAGTGGTCTTACTGACTAAACTATAAAGTCTTATACTAAATACGCTGGCTGTATGACAATTGACATGGGGCTCCAAGAAATATCCTTCATTCATCTGCGAAAGATAATATCGACCCGAACATCAGGTAGAGGACATGGACCGTTTTATATTATATTACATAATGAATTGAACTTTTTTTGTTTAATATTTTAGGCATTAATCACAGTATATTGAGCTAATTAAAAACGTTGTTTTTTTTTTCAAATTAAAACGATAAAATTGCTTCAATATTTTTTTAAATCAGATTCAAATTCTAATTGAAAAAAAGTGTTGATATTCATAATTCGTTAAAGTTATTACTGTTTTAATTTCATATTCATAAATTAAAAGATTAATGATAATAAATTTCAACAATTTATGCGACTTAGCATTATATTGCTAAGTAACTAGATAGTAGCCTCAAAAAAATAACTCCTACTTGAGTATGCAGTGTATATTATACAGGAAGTGCCGTAAGGATAGTAAATTGAATTCTTAGACAAAAACTTTTTAATCAGACGTACAGGTAATTAGTTATTAATTAAAATAAGTAACAAATCAGAGGTGCGCACTAGATTACGACAGACACTCGTACATGCATTTCTCACTAACATACTTACAAACTCTCACTCACACACGCTATTGGGCGCCTCTAATTGGTTACTTATTTTAATTAATAACTAATTACCTGTTCGTCTGATTAAAATATGGTAAAGGACTTTTCGTCTCAGAATTCAATTTTCTATCCATACCTTCAGTTGTATTCGTGACTTACGGGCCCCCCTGTATACTGTCTCTTAAGTATAATTTTTCACATGAAATATAATTTATTTATTTAAAATATTTGTTGTATATTTTGCATAGCACTGCATCGTTTTGTAAAAGAATAATCTTACTTTAGTATGCATATTTTTCACATAAATTACAGTCACTAAACAAATAATAACAAAAAAATATATAAAATGAGATAATATTTTAAATGATTGCATTTGAATTGTTGAATTTGTTTTTACCACTATATACTATCGTTCAAAAGATACAGCACCTAAAAAACGACGCTAAATTAAGGTGTAGTAATAGCACTGTAGTGAAAAGTCCGAATGTCTCCCTTAAATCTCGGCCTTACGCACTACCGTGCTCTAGATATACCGTCTGTTTAGTTTACATCTTCGTATCATATTTCCCACGAGTTTGAGAGAGTACATTTGTACATATACATTAAGCAATGTGTATGAGAAGGAAATCTTATAGGTTTGAGTGGTTGGTGACCACTCGAACAGTTATGAAAAATATGCTTGTTCATCAAACATATAAGACCTCCTTCTCATACACATTGCTTAATGTTTATGTACATAATATGTACTCTCTCATACTCGTGGGAACTATGATACGAAGATGTAAATTAAACATAGTGTATAGAATAACTTGGTATGAAATACAGAGGTTATGTATTCGATGTCCGAAATTAATCTTGAGTCTTTGAAGTGAAAATTTTATTCTCTTGATAGAGTAAGGTGATGTGTTGTGGATATGTATGTGAGGCGTAATTAAGTGGAGTAATCTATGGATAATATACAGCTTATAAAAAAATTGTAGCGGTTGAGAAATATTATAGTCAGCTAAAAATGACGTTTTCTAATAAATCCCGAAGATTCAGAATTTAGAACCATAGAACCATAGAACCGTTTAGAACGCGAGATGCTTAATAACAAAGTAATCATTCTCTCTCATTAGAAGCATATACAACTTCATGCCCGCCCAACTATTATCTATTGTATTGAAAAAAAAACTCGACAGAATTTAAAAAAAAAAACAAGGACAGAAAAGATAAATATTTCTTAAATAATTTTTTTTAATCGCATTTTAGCATTTCATTTTCGAAATATGATAATTAAAAATTTTTTTTTCGAAATTACATTGTTTGGTATATAAATATATATATGTGAGTATACATGTGCATATATATTTGTTCTATAACAAAAGCAAACCAGTTTTTTGTCCTGATTATACAAGTTAATGCTGGAACTACCTTAAAGTATCTCACCACGTTTATATTGAGCTGGCTATCACCCCATACCATTGGCATTCTAGTATTCTGTTATAGTACTTTGTGTCAATATCAACTGTTGACAAATATGCTTCCGAAAATAATTCGAAACGCAGCCAAAAATTTTGTTGTAGTAATACCGCGGGAGACGAGAATAAATCGGTCAGAAAATTAGAATCCTGATTTTCGATAATTATTCGAGAGATAGATATAGTAATCTCTTTCAATCCCTACATTTTTTCTAGACTTTCGAATTTTTATAAACTTTTTTTTTCTAAGAAAATCTTCAACTATACAAACGAGATGAGACGAGACAAAAAACTTTGACAAGTCAAGACAATACAAGCAACATACAACTCTGGTGTCGTCTATCACTAGTTTATTGAATGCATTATCACACATGTTTTATATATTATTACCTCTTAAAATTTCTCGGTATCTTTACTTCCATCTCAAATGCCGGTCATTTTCACTTTTTTATCGAAATAATTTACGTTTCATGATACCTTAATGCCATTTTCTTTTACAAATTAAAATCTAATCGATAATTTTAAACGAATTCTGAATTCTTCTTATGAAAGAAAATATCTTCAATAATAATGTATAAGAAAATACACTAGAGCCTGTATATGGAAGTAGTGTGGCTATCATATTAGTTTTTTTTTTAATATGTTTATTTAAATATTACAGGTTGCCCTTGGTGAATCGTATATCAATTTTAATCATAGCAGCGTGTGTTTTAATCATCGTATGTAAATTTTAAACATTGGCCTTAAAAATTATTTCGTATAAATATTGCAACATAATTCTTATGGGACATATGTTAGGCGTACTGAAATGCATACCAGGTAAGACATTATATTAATAATGTTGCAGTTAAGTAAATTATGTTCTTCTACTCAACATTTTCGGTAGACTGTTCACTAGAGACGCTTAGAAGATAATCCTTTCTGTTTGGAAGTCAATTTGATAAAGGATAAACTTGAAAACATGCAGAAAACGGCATACAGAAGAACCAGTTGAAGTGGCCGTACGGTCTAAAGCGTTATGTCTGCACCGTATGTCTACTTGGAAACTGGGAGGTTATGGGTTCGAATCCCGACATCGGCAGTTTGTCAATTATTAAGAAAAAAAAGGGCGGTTAGTTGACGAAACTGTCAGCGTATGGACAAGAACGAAGTAACCGGCTATGCTTGTGAAAGTTTTCTGCAGTTTCCTTCACGAACTCCAGGTGCATATCGGCATAGTTCCTATCATAGTCAGCTGCAGCCGCATATACTACCAATTCCTAGTCTATACACAAAAATTCCTTCCACTCCACAGTCCACTCACATCCTCATATCCTTAGGCATCACAATGGACCTTATGGTCGAAGTATAGCCCGACCAGGACAGCCTCTACAATCTATATATATTTAGAATAATTTATTTGATATTATCATAAATAAAATTTTTCAATATTAGAAATTGAAGTTCGTCACATAGCAGCTACAAAGACAGAAAATTTTCTTTCAATATTTGATACTCAACTTTTATATCAATATAGAATTCAAGCTTAAGATCGCAACCGTCAAACCGGGATGGGATAATCACTACACTTAAGGCTTGTCCAGTTCCTTTTTTAAATTTTACTCCATTAAAAGTTACACAGAAAGTCGATACCCTTCTCAACATGTTGATCTCTAAAAACAACCTCAGTGACCCAGTACCACACAAACAGATCGTCATTTCAAAATAAAAGTTAGTTTGTGTCAGGAGACTCTAAAGAAATGGTTGAGATTCGCCATCATAATACTTGTTCGCCATCATAATTACTATATTGCACATTATGTTGTATTCTAAATATGGAGGTGATATACTACAAAATATGTCTTCGTACTTTACATTATATAGGATGACGCATAAGTAACGTTATAATTTAATTAGGGAATATATTTTTTGTTCCAGAATTAACTTTGAAAAACTTGGGAAATTTATGATGGAAAGACTCAGCCCAGAACAAAGAACCAAAGTTGTTCAATTTTATTTTGAAAGTCAACATTCGATTATTCATATTTCTTTCATGTTCAAAATGCACCTAGCGCTCCAACAATTTACCGATTAGTTCAGCGTTTTCGGCCACATGGAGATGTCTGTGATCTTCTGCGTGCTGGAAGACCTCGTGCAGTTCGAAATGATGTGAACATTGCTCGGGTGCAAGCAAGTGTTGAGGAAAACCCCGAAACCTCCACCAAGCGACGTTCTCAGCAGTTGGTGATGTCTAGGCGGTCTTTGCAAAGAATTTTACATACGTTACACCTTTTCCCATATAAGATTCGATTGGTTCACGAGTTAAAACCAAATGATGCACTAATATGCATTCAATATAGTCAATCGTAACGTTACTTATGCGCCACCCTGTATTAGTAAAAATATTCAACATTTTAGTTCACATTTTTAACAACAACAAAAAAGGAATTTTTTCATGGTTTTAAAACGTAAAACATCGTTTAATATGTCGAACGATTAAAATTATCACACTAAATAATTATTTTTTCACATTAAATATACAAATTAAACAATTTTATTATTTATCAACCGTGCATGCATGACACAAAAAACAACAGATTTGCCATCACATTCAAATAAATTAAATTTTTCAAATAATTTCTGCTTTTTCTTCTGTAAATAAAAAAAATAAATAAATGATGAAAATGAGTATTTTTGAAATTTGGTTTGTGTTTTCTGTAATTATTGCGTGACTGCTTTTACATTGATTAAATCATGCAATTGTTAATATACATTTATTGCCTGAGTTTAACTATAGGTAGGTGGTGAGTTAAACTACCTACCATGGAAGGTGGTTTCATATGTATACCTGCTATGTAACTTACGCACGGGAGTGCATAACCAAGTTTGAGCACGATCAGTTTTTGTGCATTTCGACACACTGCTCGCTCGACACTGGGCTCATCACCCCTTTAAGTTAATGTTTTTTGGAGAATATCTTAAACTAGAGTCTATTTATATCCATCGTTATGGTTGCCTTTCGGTTATATTATGCCACCGGAAACGGCTAGCGTTTACTTACTTTGATTACTTAAGTAATGCCTGAACATTGAAAACATTCTTTGACATTCTCTGACCAGAGCTTGTGGGTTCGATCCTCAACAAAAAAAAATTAAGTTTTCGATGAAAACCGTTAATGGTTTAACGTTTCTATAAAATACTAGCTTCTACCCGCAGCTTCGTTCGCGTTTTATTTTTTTATATTCCGCTCCCGTCTTTTTAAGACTAAAATCCTCAATGTAATTTCCCACCGCTTCCACTACTTTAAATATTTATCGTTCCCACCGCTTCCACTACGTCAAATATTTTTCGTATCCATATTTATATTTCAGCGATTATATCCGAATTCTATCTCTTGTAGCGACATAAAATACATACCAGTTTTTTCTAATCACAAGCTTTAAAAAAATTTTCATCAAAATCGGTCCAGTAGTTTTTGCGTTTTGCTCAAACAAAAAATAAACCAACAAACAAACAGAAATCACAATTTTATAATAGTAGAGAAGATAAGAAATAATATAGACATTAATCTTGTAAAAAGTAAAATCCAGATGCCATTCCCCCTCCACTTTTTATAAATAATAACTTAGTAAAACGTAATGTTATCCGACCTAAAAAAAACGACGTTTGGTCTAAAACGTTTCATGAAAAGAAGTTTTAAGATCTATATGAGCGCGAATGTAGTTTTCCTATATATAGTTGAAAAATTTCACGTTTTATAAGCAAGTTATCCGAAAACTTAACGATTTGATATACCTACTAAGCATTTTTGACTAAAGAAGAACTGGGTCCTTTTTTTCCATTTATATTTTAGATCGAATCTAGATATCTCGCTAGGTAATAAAAGCAAAACTATACAATTAAGTGTAATGAAAATTTTGTGAAACATTTTCATTAAATGTCTATGTTTGTTCTATTATTAATAATTACATGTATATGAAATGCGAAAATCGTGTTGTTTTATAATTAGATGAAAATAAAAATATTTTACAAATTATTTTCATAACATTGTCCATAATTTTGCACTATAAAATTTCGACTATTCAATCTAAAATAAAATCTTTAAAGATAAAATAATTAGTAGGTTTACATTTTAAAAAAAACTTCAATTATAACACACCTTGGTTTTATAGAAATCAAATGATTAAATTTTTTCAACCTATGCAATCACATAAACATTTATATTTGAATCCCAACAGTTTTTTTGGAATTTCACAACAATTCTATTAACAGCGACAAAGATTCCAACATTCCCTTTCCAATATTTATCGTCTCTTTAATCTATAAATATGTCGTGTAGGATTTTCCGAAGTCAATCGTTAATTTTGGCTAGTAAAGAATATAGAACTTCTATTCGTTAAATCAATGAATTTTCAAACAAAAAATTAATTTCAAGGTTAGGTTTTTATGGTACAAATTCAGATTTTTAAAAGTAATCTGAATTGTGCCTTTATTTACAAAATCGTAAGTTAAAAATTCGAAAAATATCTTTTGCAGCAAAAAACATTAGCAACAACTAAAGATGAAATAAATATACTTCGAAAAGAAAAAACGAACTTACGTGGAGAACAATGAACCTTTAAAATAACCGTTTTCAGTGAGCATATTCAACCAGCAAGTATTTTTGATAACGTCTTCGAAGTTGTGGAAAATTGGTTACCTGAAAATAAAGAAGATATATATTTTTTTATCACACGAAATTCAGTAAAGTATATAAATGCGACGATCAATGCACGTTCACAGTTAAATAATAAAACTAAACATTTTAATAGCCGCTATGGTTAGTTTTATTATCTCACTGGCTCTCCGGCTCTTATATATATCAGAATATTCAACTGATATTCAGTATAGAAAAATAATTCGCAACCCCATGATAATGAAAAATTAAGTGTAGCATAGGATCCGATTCGCACTCATCGATTTGAAATTCAGTCTAATAAATTGGATTAATTGATTGATTGATTCATATTGGGGTCAAAACTTATATACTTCGACCTTATGGTCCATTGTGCTCCCCCTTCTACTTCATTTCGACGAGATTAGCTTCTCCCATATGTCGGCAATAGCCAGGAGCTTGCTTATCAGATCTTCCTGAAGGTTCATATATTCGGGGTGAGATGCACCAAATATCTGCTGTAACCTAGAGGTTTGCAGTCAAAGATAATGTGGCTGAATGTTTCTTCCTCCTGGCCACACAATCTGCACACAATGGACCCGTTATGGAGTCCCATTGTGTGTATATGCTTCCGCAGGGGATAATGTCCGGTAATGAATCCGGTAATCCTCCGCAGTTGCATCTTGTTCAGCTTCAGTGCATCGAGAGAGAACCTCTTTGTTGCACTCTGAAGTAGTACTTTCTCAAGCTCTTGCCGCGGTACTTTTTCCCAGTGATCATGGTGTTTAGCATTTGACCACTCGTTGATCACCTGTTTACATGCAGTCCTTGGGATTCCTAAAATAGGCTATGAGCCTATTAAGGGCATTCCGACTCTCTTCTTTGCTAAGGTATCTACTTTTTCATTTCCTTCGAAACCACTGTGAGTCGGCACCCAGATCAATTTAACATTGTTCCGTTTTGCCAGTTTCAGAAGTTCCTCCAGACAATTCTTGACTACCCTTGAGGTAACCTCAGTTCCAGACAAGGCTTTTAAAGCAGCTTGACTGTCCAAAACAATACATACGTTCTGGTTTATGTAGCCTCAACGTTCATACACAAAATCAAACCATGATTCCCAAGAAATTTTGCAAAAATCTGTAAACGTCATCATAAATGTATATTACAATGGAGATATTAACAGTTTTATTGTTTGTTATTGAAGTAAATACTGAACAAACATACTGTAAACTTTAAGCATATTCTTCGAGAGGTGATTGTACTCATAAATAAACATTTTATTTTAAATAAAATACAAAATATATGTTCAAAATATACAAGTTTATTCACTTGAAGTGTGATTATTAAGTTTTCTTATCCTGCATTCAAATAAAAATATTATTTACAAAAATTTTTTTAATTCATAATAAAGTTTAAACTTTTTAATTTCATTCTATTATTTATTTATTTTTTCCTTTCTTTTATTTTTCTACATTAAATTTGTATTTAAAATTTAGTTTCTATTTGATTTATTATCCAATTTTGTCTATAGGAAATTTTTGATGTGAAAGCATCTATAGCGAGAGAACACAAATGTTGTTTCTTATGGGGAGTGAAATAAATTTCAGATTATACATTGTGTCATTTATTATTAACGATTGGATGTGACCGTCGGCAATCATCGGCATGCGTGTTTTAAATGGGAATTTAACATTGCTCTTCATATAAAGTTTTCTAACGGCTAGATCTTTAAATGTCAAAATTTAGAGAAAAATAATTATTTGACATAAGTTTGCTTGTAAAGTATTTTTAAGATGGTGACCTCTGCGCCATCTCGTGTTTCTTAATTTAAATTTTGGTTCTGTCACAGCTATTAAACATACGGATATATATGTATAATGTCAACTTTATGTCAATGATTCTCGGCGAATTTTTGGGAAAGTTTGAAAAAATAATACTAATTATTATAATGTTGTAATTTTGGTAAGTTTAAAACAAATATCAACTATAAGAAATAAACAAATATCAACTACTTATTATCAAAATGCTCTTTTGATTGCTTACATAAAAAAGTTGGTGTATTTTCACAATCAACAACACAACACTCCGATTTGATAGTTTTTTCCCTATTTTAGTCAATAACTAATAAAACATTATATTTATTATTATATTTAATTTTATTCAATAATTAAAACGAATTTGTAATATAGGACTCTTAGGTTTTGACGCAACCAAAATTTAAAATAAAAACACGAGAGGTCGCCCGCCAAAAATATTTTACTAGCGGATAGTAAATTCTTGAAGCCCGGGCAACGGGCTATTTTTCACGACAATTGACAAAAACCATGAATATATGTAATATAACTTAGAACAATATATAAAATGATTCAACTGACTCACTTTTCCTGCCATTAATTGTACAACAGCAAATTGTATTATTCATTCTCATGTAAAAATATCGCATTATGAATTTTCACATTTCAAAATACACACACACACAAAAAACAATGGAATTTTGAATTCAAATAGTTAATATTAACAAATAATAGATAATGATAACAAAAAAAATACATGAAATACAATAGGCAATTATTTTATATGTCGACTCTATATAATTAATAGTATTTTTACTAATTATATACATTTTTACTAATATATATATATATATATATATATATACACAAATATATATATAAACTAACGTAACTTTCAGAAGATATATGGAAAATTATACACAGCTTTCAAAAATGAAAAATACGTTCGTTTTCAAGATACAATTTGTTAAGTTAATAATAGATAACTTTTTATTATCAAATGTCTCAGAAACTACTTAGCTAATTTCAATTACACTTGGCACGTATTAAGTAATAAGTAAGTAACTTAATTTGATGTAATTAGATTTAACATAATTATTCCAGGAGTGAATATTTGTTTCATATTATTTTAAGATTGAGTAGATACTAAAAAATAAAATTTTTCTCGCTTTTTCTGTCAATCTTGCGTACTTTTCGAGAAAAAATAAACTTTCGAACATTTGCCTGAGGATTTCTATTAAAATAATTTAGAACTCTTCATCGATTGGCTCTATTTTGTCATTTTTTCCATTTCCGCTTCGTAATCCAAAATCCCTAAATTGTTGGTGAGTATTTATTTATGAATACTCAAATATAGCGTTTTTCGAAAACCAGTATCTCAAAAACGAAGATTGAAAACATCCAAGTTTCATATAATCTTTTCTTCTCATTTCTGGGCGAATCAAAATTCATCAAAAAGTATGGAAACGAATAATTAGTGGTTAAAATCGGAGGTTGCTATTAAAAACAGTGTTCTATAGCGCATGCGCATGTCGAATGTCTAACCAACTATAAAAAAATTTAAAATTACAATACATTGCTCAAGGATATAGGGTGTTTAAATTAGCGTTAGCACAATCTATATATTATCGTACCGCGAAAAATGTAGGTTCAAGTGGTGATTCAATAGTGGTGATAACAATTCATAATCGAATTATGTGCGGAATCCATACGCTTTCAAAAAAAAGTGTACTACAAAAGTTGTTAGTATTTCACTAACAAACTCTAACAACTTTATACGCACAACATATATTCGAGAAATTTTTTCCGAAAATCAAAGAAATTCAACACAAATATACATTTAAAAAAAGAACGCCATTGTGGTCGTTAGTATCTTTTAGTTAGCAAAATTGTTAAAATCTATTTACTGTTGATGACCTTCTTGTCCTGTAAATAAAACGGTACCAACGTCATTCTATCAACAACAAAAAAAGATTTTTAATTAAATTATTAAAAATTATTGCAGAAACTAAAGTTAACTTTAGTATACTATCATAAACATATTCGCAGAAGCTGTAAAATTATATTAGAAAATGTCATAAAGTTAAAACTGTGATAATTTGACCTGAGTATACTTCATATATTTTTGATTGTAACAAATCCCGAATACAAAATATATTCTACGTGTATACCACTTTGATATGTGTACGTTAACTTGGAGTATTAGCTCTAGGAAAATGCATATATTATCAAAGCTTAAATATTAAACGTACATAGCAGTATCGTTAGTTTGCCTGGACATGGCAGATTTATGCCCAAAGCACTAGAGAATATTACAGGTATGTGGATAATTTATATAAAAATACAGATCTTTACCGACCATTACAAATAATATCCAGTTACAAACATAAATACCATTTGCAGATGACCAAATTGTTCTAACATTTCAACAAATTTTGTGTAGTATACCGTCTGTTTTGTTTAAATCTTCGTATCATAGATCCCACGAGTATGAGTGAGTACATATGTACATATACATTAAGCAATGTGTATGAGAAGGAGGTCTTATAGGTTTGATATACAAGAATATTTTTCAAAATAGTGAATAATATTCATAACGAGTATGAGAGAGTACATATGTATACATTAAGCAATGTGTATGAGAAGGAGGCCCTATAGGTTTGAGTGGTTGGTGACCACTGGAACAGTTATGAAAAATATGCTTGTATATCAAACCTATAAGACCTCCTTCTCATACACATTGCTTAATGTATATGTACATATGTACTCTCTCATATTCGTGGGATCTATGATACGAAGATGTAAATTAAACATAGTGTAGATATACTTAAGATAGTCTGTGCTATTACCTATATAGTACATTTAAAAAATTCTACAAATATTACTATAGTACATTCATAAAATTCTACAAAATCCGCAATGAAGTTTGTAAATTTTTCCTGGTATATTTTTTAGCCCTATTATTGTTGTCATTAAAATGTACCAAAACAGTTTCAGTTAGGTATGTTGATTAAAATAATTAATAATAAATTATAACGTATACGATAACACTATCTTTCAAATTTAATTAAATAAAGCGTACAATTCAAAGAGTTATTTTAGACAATATTTAGAACAGAGTCTAATTTATTAACATAGTTGTTACAAGTTTAAATATAAAAATTATATCTTCCCATTAACCTCAATTAAATAACCTAAATTATTTAAGTTTTTATACAGAGTGAGCAACTGAGCGTTATTCTGAATGCTTACGCTTGCGCATACGTACATACATAGTTCTAATTACTTTATCTAATTTTTTTAAATGTCTTCATCGAATGAGTTTTTTTTAGTAATTACGTACGTCAGTAAATAAATAACTCCGGACTGATCAATCTCCGGATTTTCTAAAATTTTGAGTGGGAACCTATTCATGGAATTAGGTAGCAGTGCGGTAGTTATCAAAACGTACAAATTATATATCCATAACAACCGTACTATAATTTTGGAATATGTGTTATAGTAATATAATTCAAACAATAAAAAATAATAGTAATAGCAACCGTTTTATAATTAAAAGAATTATAAAAAAATATAAAAATAAAATAATGTAAAACAACAGGAGAATATCATGGAGCCCCATCTTTTTATTAGAATTCCGTTGTCAAAGCCAAACACCTTTATGGTTTCGCCATGTTCGTCTGTATGTAACTATCGTGTTACTCGTAAATCAATAGTGCGCAATATGAAACTTGTTATGAAATCATAAGAAGTGTGGGCCAATTTTTTAAATCCATATATAGAGTCCCGAATGTCGTTGAACAGACCTATTGAATATGTTGTATGTTTGAAGGCCATTACACAATGAAAAAAATAGGATATAAGAGATAAGAGATAAGAAATAAGAAATAGCACAGCGACCAAAACACAATGGGCGATAGGGTACAATATTCAACCAATCACTGCGGTTGAATACCTGCTACTGGTGTGTGCACAAATGTCAAAAATATAACCTAATTGTTAGCGCAATCCATTCATGCATTGAGCCATTAATGTTTAAAAAACATTATTTTACAGTTATATCATAAATAATTCAATTTGACAAATATTTGGCAACTGGAGATCAGGTGTTCTCTGTGGCATTTATATATCGTATAAGAAAATCGACTGCGCATAACATTGTCAGTCAATCCTGTGATTGGCTGGCAATAAGAAATAAGTCCTATTTCTTATTTTTTATTCCTTATCTTTGAATTGTGAATTGATCAACGGTTCTGCCATCTGTTAGATTCCGCTATTCCTTGTTCCTCATTTCTTATTCCTTATTTCTTATCTCTTATACCTTATTTTTTTCATTGTGTAATGGCCTTAAATTGGTTAGTTCTGTTATTGTATGTGTCCCAACCCCATACTAACTACACCGGTGGTATATACTATGGACCACGAAAGTTGATATCAGTTTTTAAAATTTTATAATTGATTTGTTCCTTATTGATTTGGTTTGCGAAAAGTGCTCCGGATAAAAATTTTTCATTAGACATATAGTGACAACTTTTATAAGAAAAGTTTTTTCGAAAACCGAATGAATATGGCACAAATTAACAAAAAATTTAAAAAAATGACATCAACTTTTGTGGCCAAGTGTAAATTAACAGCTGTATTGCTGTTAATGTACAGCTGTATTGCTGTTGATGTACAGCTGTATTGAACTGACTACGGTGATCAGACTCGCACTTGGTCGATTTTTTTGCACATAGCCAAAAGGTTGAAGTTTGAAGCTTTGCAGTATGATAGGTATATAGTTAGCTATGAGTTAACTGAGATAGTAATAGTACATCTTCATTTAATAATTAAATTCACTTAACGAGAAACATATCATGTAATAATTATAAAATAATTTAGTCATCATAAAAAAAATATTACATACATCCAATTAAACGTTTTCCAGTGAACACAAAAAAGTTCTAAATTTAAATTACTATCTTAAGAAGAAAAACAATTGTTTAATACAATACTCGCCTATCCACATTTTATGATCAGTTAGTTACTTTTTTAAAGTCAGCGCTAATCATATTTTAAAGAGAAAACCACAATCTACCGTCGAAAAAGTAACTATTCATATTTCTTTTTAAAAGTGTTTTATGCTTTTTAGTTAGTATTTTTTTCATGCTATCTCTAAATTTCTTTTCTTCCAAATTTGCCATCGCAACTACAACAGTTTCTATTTCAGGACACATTTGATTAAATTCCGTTTTTTCGTTAAAACAGAATTTGTTTTTCCTAAAACCCGCTGCTTCTGAAATGAACAAGAAGACTGAAAGAGTAACAATGAAAACTCAAAAAGTAGTAGACTAAATTTTTTAAATCAATACTTTCCCCCACTTTCTAGATCAATTATTTGTATTTTATATCACCAACAGCAACTGGGTAGCTCAATTGGCAGAGCACTGATCTAGAATGCAAGGGGTCTTGGCCTCAATCCCCAGCGAAGATGTGTAAGATTTTTCATATCAAAACAATGATGATAATGATGACATATTATTTAAATAAATACTTCACTTCCCATAGTATAACATAACCGAATGGCAACCATACTAACAACAGATAGATAGCCACATAAAAATATAAAATTGAACAGACCTGATATGTTAATTTTTTTACATTTCATAAAACTCCTCACTTTTATAAGTCCCTGTATAATGATTCATTTATAAACAAAGATAAGTAGTATATAATATAATATATATAAAAACATTTACTACAAGAAAAATCAAAATTGTGAGATACTGATTCGGTTCAGATCTGTTCAATTTTATTGAACGGGAGTGTACCTTCGCCTATTTTTTTTTAAAGTGCACAGGAGACACTGGGTAATAATTGTTCTTCATGTACTAAGCTTCACAAAAATAACACTCTTTTTTAAGACTTTTCTTGTTCATTTGTACCTTATTCAAGCGGTTTTGGGTTACTTTTTCGAATAAAAGTTAATAGAATACTTTTTTCAAGTAAATGATTTATTTCATGAGAAAAATATAATAACATTGAATATTCAGATTAGAAGTACATTCCTCGGATTTTTTTTATATAAGGTGGAGGAAATATCCACCAGGCATATACCAGGCCGTTTGGAAAAGTCCATTTCAACTTGGTCTTTGGGATGCCACCATCAGACCCCACATCTCATAAGATCCCGTACCCATGCGAAAAGAACTATATAGTATATAATTTCAAGCGACCTTTCAAACAGCACGGTACTCAGGATGCCAACTGAACCATAAAAAATAACCTTTTGCTGCGGACATGAAAAAAATGCACTTTTTTACGTATATTTTATCGAAAAAAAAAACCCATTCTTCCAAAGTTTTAAGGAAAAATATTTCTAAGGAATTGAGGAAAGTATGTGTCGAATTTTAGAACAACCGTGACTATATTGAGAGAGTTCGATGTAAAAACAGTCAGAATCGTACATTTTATTTCACAGTGTTTATAAAGATGCATGTTAAATTTCTCCAACTTACGTAACGATTTTCTCTAAAATGCCATGGAGATAAATTCTCAAAAAAATTCAGCTGATTTCGAGGATTCATTTTACTAATATTGTGAATTTCGTGTTGTTTACTAATATTGTGAAGTTCTTGAAAACCTATAGTTAGGAAATACCTTAATAGTTAGGAAATACTTTAAAACAGTCAATTATATACAGTCATTGTATGGATATTAAATAATAATGTTGGAAATATTTTTGTTATCTATCAAACGCGTTGTGTTATTATGCAAAAAAAATAGTCAGTTTTTATAACTGTTTTCATCACATAGACGTGATAAGTGATGATGAAATCTATCTTCTTGACTGCAAGTACTATATACTATAACAGTATATGTACAGTCGTCGGTCTTGTGGTCATTAAATAACGTAAAACATGTACGGCAATTTCTATAAGGCTTGTTTTATACATAATATTGATTGTCGTATAATCTATAAAGAGAAATTTTTAATAAACATATTTTAATTAATATTGATATGAAAAAATTAACTCTTTCACCAGGTATCGAACCCTGAATCACTGAATTTCTAGCCCAGTGTGCTCCCGTTACACCACAGATGCTATAAATGAACGAGGTAGTCCTTTCGAGTATTCCATTAGCAGTATTGCTTTGAAGGATATGTTACTTGTTGCTAATTTGGTGACGGTCTGCAAATTAGCAACAAGTAACATCTCTTCGGAGAATAATTACAATTAGAAAATTCATACTGATGATGACTACTTTGTAGTCGAAATACGTATTTATAAAATACAAAAAATTTTGATCTAGTAAATTGGCGCAAAAATCTAAATTTATTTCGAAAAATCTTAGAGTTCTCTTTAATATTATTTATATGTATACCTCGTTATTTGAACATGTTCGGGATGGAGGACCTGCCTGTCACACCATCCATTTTGTAGGACACAAGTTTTTTTGAAGTCTTTATTACATTATCTCTCAATTTAACTAACAAATTAAATGTAACTGATAAAATTTTTGCTATCGTCAAACAAACAAAAGTTACTCTCCTACGCGCTTGGTTAGACACTATCATCGAGAATTTTCGCGAGAGAAAAGTTGAAATGATTATTAAATTAGCCTGTTACTAATCATTAAAAAATAACCGTGCTGTACTGTGGACTATCTGTTCCTTTTTTACCGACGAAAAGAAGCAGGTACTCAATTCAAACTGTATATTTTTTTTTTATGTATGATCACGCATAACATTTTACAGAGTAGTTCGACTTTGATAATTTTTTTTTGTTGGATAGGGAATGATTCAAAGTTGGTTCCATAAAAATTTGAAAAAAAATTCCAAATTTTAGACACAACAAAAAATTTATAAGACTTCCCGGCGCTTCCACTAAAGGACGCATATCATAATCGCTGTATATTGACTCAAAATTATTTAAGTATTAACATTGACTTAGTTTTTTTTTGCAATTCAGTTCCTTTCTTTTTTCGAAGATTTAATTTTTTCTATAAAAGATTTTATTTTTTGCTTTTCAGTTACTTTCTTCATTCGTCGGTTCTATTTTTTGTTAAAAGGTTTTTTTAGCAAGTAATATTGTGTATGTGGTTGCGTGCTACTATAAAAAATATCTTATATTTGTAATTTGTGTTATTCGTCAGTTGTAAATAAATAAATGTATAAATAGTTTGTGTGGCGTTAATAATTTATATTACGAAATTACAAAGAATGGTCCTACGAGAAATAAAGTCAAAACTGCGGTGTATATGTCAACACCGCACACTATTCATTAAAAAATTCAATGACATGTTTTTCAATATAGTATACGCTAGTTGTTTCATTTTTCGTAACCTTATAAAAAAAAAATCCTTATTCTATGATATGTAATAAACGAAACGATATGTTTACTTTATTATCTTCAGTAGATCCATACCGACCAAACATTCAATTTGTACAAGTAGAACAGTTAGGTTAGAACGATTACACATGTAATAAATAAATAAATTAACATCATAAGAATGAAAGAACTCGAGACAAAAAACCACCATCAACAAGACCAGTATGATTTTAACGATCTCACATATATTATATATATAATAATTAACAAACCATAGTATAATGTTTATTTTATACGAGATATTTTATAGAATGCACTCATAAGTTTTATTTTAAATGAACATATTTTCAATGAAAAACTATTCAAATATTCCTTGCAATTAAATTTTTGAAGTATGCATATCATGTGGCACTATACTTTCGGTATCGTGGCCATTCCATATATCATGAACAATTATTTGAAAACTTTTTATGGTGAATTGCATTATTAATAAACACTTCTTTTGAAATTATAAATTATTTCTAAGACTAAAAGAGCATATAAAGAGTATTAAA
This sequence comes from Nineta flava, assembly GCA_963920215.1. Lineage (NCBI taxonomy): Eukaryota > Metazoa > Arthropoda > Insecta > Neuroptera > Chrysopidae > Nineta > Nineta flava. Next base: position 96,742,488 of record OY986042.1, read on the forward strand.
ATTATCAAAGAGAATAGCAATTAATTGCAAATAATTGTTCTAGGAATTGGGGCAAAATTTGAAATTTAATTTCAAAAAACCTAAAGTTCTCTTTGATTATTTTAATAACAAATAACTGTTCTAGGAATTGGGGCAAAATTTGAAATTTAATACTAAAACAGCAATTTAAATTTCCCATAAATTCCCAGATATCAGATTTCTATTTCAAGGCATATTTTCGAATTTCTATACCACAAATCTATACCACAATTATATTTAAGTACAAATCAATTTCTTAGATTGGTTTACAAAGATGCAACTTGGAAAATGTGGAAAGGAAAGTGTGGTAAGCATATATTTCATAACATTCCAAATATTAAAACTATTCCATTTTAAAGTAGTTCCATTATAGGTTTTCGTATTGGTTTCGTGACGTTGTTTTAAGGGGTTAAATAGGTTTAAAAACTTGATTTAAAAAATTTTTTAAACTAGGTTTAAAAAATTGATTTTTTATACTCGTCTTATTGAATAGTACAATATGTCAAGAAAATTATCCCAAAGCTATTATAATCAATTAGAGTAAAAGTCTAGGAGATAGATCCTTGGGAATCCTTGGAGTTTCAAGGCAGCTGCTAGCTACTTCAAATGGAAACTTTAATCGCGTTTTTCTCAAAACTCCATTTATGAAGTCGGTTGACATGATTTCTCACAAAATAATGAACCGAGCTTGTTCAAATTTTGCACACTTCACACGATAAAATTGACTAGTGCTTGAACGAAGATTTTTCTTATCACAACTAATTTTACAAGGCAGTACGTGGTGGAAATTATACCAAAAAAATAGTAACCTGTGAAAAACACTGCCAATACACTAAGATGGATTTTTCATCCCAACCACCTTTTCTTCCCAGAACGTTATGAAAATTTAATTTGGTATTAGTTACTATCAACAATATTTCATTTAATGAATTGTCATATATTATTGACATGTCTTTGATGTGATATAAATTTACTGAAAGGTTACTAATTCGAACAACTAATTGGAAATTTTCTTAGAATATATAATAAAGTTTTCGAAGAATAATTTTAAATTAGATAACATAGTTATGTTGCGAGACGAAAGTAGCATTATTGACTTTTAAAAGTTTTCTTTTGTGTCGTCTCGTCTCGTTTTTACAATTGTAGATTTTCTTGAAAAAATACAATTAAAAAAAAAAATCATTTTTTTTCTATTTATATAAAGTGCATATTTTTAAATATGAACTATAGAGTATAACGACTATAGAAAAAATTAATTCATTAGTACAGATAAAAAAATCTATAGAGATAGAAAGAGAGTACTAGTGAGAGTCTGCCTCTCGAAAATTTTTCGAAAATCAGCATTCCAATTTCAGGATTCAGGATTCCAAGGATTCTTTGTCTCTCGCTGACTTATTTTCGTCTCGTCTCCTTTCTCTTATCTCTCGCGGCGTCTCTTTACATAATTTTACAGTAATACAAATTGTGTGCCTGTTTTCCAAGATTTTTCGTTCTAATAAAAGGCAGTGCCCAAATTATATAATACATGCTGTTTTAATAATTTTAGGATTTAAATTCAAGTGTTAAATTTTTTTTTAATATAAGATAATTAAAGATTTGTTAAATTTTAGGATGTTAGCTGTTTAGCTGCGTGTTTATGTAAACAAATTGGCTCTTTCAAATATCGGTAATAATCTTTTGACTTTTGCTGTCACCAAATCTGTAATAACAGTTCATCAATGAAAAATATCTCATGATAGGGTAGAGATAAGACTATATTAAAGAAATCACGACGTAGAAATAGAATGGATCGTTTGCAGCTATTTATGTGAAACAGAATGTACAATTTAGTTCAAAATATTAAACATCGATGTATTCGAGCACCTGTGCATATATATATATATATATATATATATATATATATATATATATATATATATATATATATATATTTATATATATATATATATATATATATATATATATTTATATATATATACATATATATATATATATATATATATATATATGTATATATATATATATATATATATATATATATATATGTATATATATATATATATATATATATATATATATACATATATATATATATATATATGTATATATACATATATATATATATATATATGTATATATATAAATATATAAATATATATACATAATATATATATATATATATATATATATATATATATATATATATATATATATGTGTGTGTGTATAACAATATACCATCGTTAGGTATAATAGGTATAATTGGTTTCATAATAAAATCTTGGTTTAATCGCTCTTTGCATGAACTTGGAAAATGAATTGTATTTTACAATTCTTTTGTAATAAATCCATCTAACAACGTACTGTTACCTATACGATATAATCTTTAAATAATTTAAATAGGATTTTAATAGCAGATCGTGTTCCTTTCAAATAATGAAGACAAACCTCTTAAGAAATAAGAAGTTTGATATTTAAAAATGCATAAACAAGGCAATAATTGTAAAAAACTTTATTTAATAAATTTTCACTCCTGCGTAACATATAGTAATGTATATTTTTTTTACAATCGATTCAAATACCTAGTCGATTTGGAGCAGGAAACAACAATAACTACTAGTTTATAATTGACCCACCAGAGAGTATATCCTAGACGTGCTAGAGGTTAAATAGTTACAATAGTTAAGGACGTTCATGTGCTACGCTAGAGTCAAACGAGTACTATCTTTAATAAAATTTATTTAGGATTTCAAAAAAGTTGTAAAGTATATCAATAATCTTACATCGATTTATAAACTTTTGTTAATTGTCCTAAATAATATTTTAAAAGTATTTATTGTAAAATATCAGTAAATGTACATTAGAAATTGATTGGACTTGATTTGACAGATCTGACAATAAACTATGTTGTATATATGTGTGTATGTGTATGTTTTTTTTACTGTGCGCTGTCACCAGTATTCAAAATATGGTGGCTAAACAAACCTAACAAAACTGTTTTAATTTTAATAAATAATTAATTCAAACGTTCGTCAACACCATTTTTTTAATGCAAATATATAAACTGCATAGTTCAAAGAATATTTATAAACATTATTTATTATGGTGGCTACTTTAATAATACAGTTATTATAATTTTAAGTACAAAAAAATTATGTCCTCCATAAGACGTTGTGTTAAAAGATTTTTAATCGATTATTACGTTATGATTATCGATTATCGATTATTTGAGGGAGGATAACTACATAATTAAGCTATTCAATTCACTAAAAGAAATTTTTATCTAGTATCAAGCCTCATGCATGAACGTCCTTAACTGCTATATATTCGAGTTAAATAAATAATATCGAATGTTTTTAACATAATTATTTATTGAATTGTAAATTTGTACATGTATATATATATATTTTTTTTTGTAACATAATATTCCGTTTGAAAATAATTATTCATATGTGAAATAAAATGTATAATTGTACCGATCTACATAGTTTAATGATTAATATAAAACTTAACACATATGTGTGTATATTATACATATATATTGTATAAAACTATAGTACTTTGATGATTTGTGCATTGGAAAATCATTTATTAACTTTAAAGTAATTAATTTGATGTTCATACAAAACAACATGGTGAATTATTAATTTTTAATCAAGTTTATATATCAAGCTATACCTATTATTGAAATGTAGGTACTATCAACTCCAAGAGTGACGTTATTTTTTTTTAAATTTTTCACAGTCGATTTTATCGTCAATTTATTTGATTTTGTAGAAAATCGATAGGGATAGAAGAAAATTTTCTGTTACACCCAGTATATGTACATAAACAAGGGTGTATTAAGTTTAATCCCGACTTTTTAACGCTTGAAAATAGAACAGACATAAATGTTTGGAATAGGTGTTCATAAAATGGCCCAATTCGGCCATTTCCGTCCGCGTCTATGGACACGATAACACTAAAACGAAGAGATAATGAGCTCAAATTTTGTATGTATCCTCTAAAGCTAAAAGGTGGGTTAAGTTCGTGAATGTGCAAAATTTGCAAAACTTTCCATCTTTGAAACCGTAAGAGATAGAACAAAAGCGTAAAAACAAAAAATGTTCCTTTTTTAATAATAAACAACGTTTGTTACAAACATTTTTACATAAATTCAGGATATTCCAGGTGTTTAGGCAATTAACTGAGTTAATTGTTATTTTCACTTGTTTTAATCCTATCTATAGTGGTTGAATCCTCTATTATAAAAGTAGTTATTTAAAAAGACAATTAAGAATAGTCAATTAATTTATCAATGTTTCTTAAAAATAAGTGTCTTTAATACGACAGTAAACAGGCTATTGAATTCTCAACATTATTCTTGGGGGTGAATTTTATCAAAACTGGATGTCATTGAAACACACAATTCCTTGCACTTATTAAAGCTTAAATTTCGAAAGTCACCCGATTTAATTATAATTTTAACTATTTTTTTCGATTTTAGTTTAAAAAATTCGAAAAAAGGGTTTTTTGGCCGACTTTGAAGGCTCTTTCTCAGAAACTACCCATCAGGATCGGATGGAATTGTTTTTACAACATATAGTGGTTCAAATAAATAAGCTCACTAATTTTGGAGCGGTTGCCTCATAACTTTTTCTTTTTTTACTAAATTCGCGAATGCGAAAACGGGCCCGCGTGTTTCGGATGGCAAAATAATTATTATTTTTTAAATAAGGTATAAACTTCAAAGCAACCGCATTTTTATCCGGTTGCCTCGTCAAAAAATTTTACGTTTTGTGGTGGTACAACTTTGAACTTGACAAGGCACTACCGTGCTCCCATTTATATAAATTTATAATTAATATGTTTAAATAACCAGTTGTTTCTGTATTTATTTATGTTATATTTATGAATTAGTTTTAAAATAAATAAATATACATTTAATTTATAATAAACTAATTTTTTTAATAAATGCCAATTATTTTACTAAAATTTATGCATGAATACCTACCTACCTGTATGGTAGTTTGTATAGGATGGTTTTTTTTCAGAGGGTGAGAACTTTAAATAATAAATAAAAATACAAAATGATGAATTTTACTCATGAAATTTTTTTTATTTAGAAGTTCAATGTATGTCATTAATATTTAAATATGATTGTAGGCATATGTCCACCTCGGCTGATCCTGACGATCTGTAATCTGTCAGTCTTATTTTTAACGACTTTTTCGAAAAAAATCTGATCTTATTTCTGCTACTACTCGATCAATATTGACTTCCAGGTCGTCGATTGTTGCTGGTTTGTTAGCGTACACCAATGATTTAACATATGCCCACAGAAAATAATCGAGTGGTGTTGAATCACATGATCAAGGAGGTCAGTTAACAGGTCCAAATCGAGAGATAATGTTTTCATTAAATTTTGTTTTTAACGAATCAATGGATTTACGTGCTGTTTGGGCTGAAGCTCTATCCTGTTGAAACCACATTTCGTCTGGATCGATGTTTTCCATGTTTTCAAACAAAAAATCATTGATCATGGTTCGATAATATGCTCCATTGACCGTAACGTTGGCTCCAACATCATTTTTAAAGAAATAAGGACCGATGATACCGCCAGCATGCAATCCACACCAAACAGTGACTTCTGGATGCATTGTGTTTCCAATATCTGTTCTGGAGTTGTTTCACTCCAAAATCTACAATTTTATTTGTTAACAAAACCATTCAGCCAAAAATGAGCTTCATCACTAAACACAATTTTTCGATAAAACATTTTGATTTTGAAAAATGATTTTCAAAGTAAATTTTAATAATTTCAAATCGTTGTCTATAGATTTATCCGTTTATCTACGGATGTTTATTGGTAAAATTACTCATGACGTCAGATTCCAATATGGCGGCTTTAGTCAGGCTTCATTTTAATAATTAATTATACCTATAATACTATAAACACAAATTTTGAGTAGCGGATTTGAAATTTTTTGATTGAAATAGTTTCATTCACTGATTCGACGTCATGTTCCCGTAATTTCACAGCAGGTGAAAAATTAGACAATGTACTTACAGACCATCTAAATAACTGATATAAATATATAGGTTTTTATATAAAAATTGTTTATACAAAAAAATCAAATTTGGATTAAATATACCTGAAATGTCATCAGATTCAAAAAATCTATTTTTTTTTGTTTCTGATTTTAATAGAATATTTTTAATAAACCCATAATTTTGGGATGTAATTTTAGTTTCTGCAATTTATATCCATTTGGATACGAAACCCATATGCAGACCTCATAAACTAAGAAGATATCTCGGTTTTTCGAAAAAAAGTTTGAATAAAAGTTGTTAGTACTTTTATGATAAGCAACTTTTAATAACTGAGGCATTTTCTCGAAAACCGAACTATAAAATTTTTAGACGCCTAGTACTGCCGATAGTGCCTATGTATGGCCTATGAAAACTGTAATAATAAACGATAGGTTCGTTATTTATTAGCGTAAATAAATGCTGCGTAAACATATACAGTTGATTGGTTTAAGCATAAATTAGAATGTACAAAGCATTTTTATTCTATGGATCAATTAATTTTTTCAATAATCACAAAAAAATATTTCATATACAATGGACTAACATTTTTCTACAATTTATGTTATTAATAAAAATGAAATCAATGGTATTCAGAGAATATTGATGTTCCCACCCGACCCCATAAGTGGTTATACATATTTTATATATGTTGCTATAAAAACAATAACAATATTATACTCAGTAATGTAGTATACACTCAGTTATGTAGCCCAGTGAAATAGTACACAAAAATGAGCTTACCACTTAAAAAATACCAGTGAAGATTTTCCAACGGAGTTTTCTTCGTTCTGGCATATTATGAAAACATTGCAAAAAAAACTTCTATAAGTTAAAAAGGTCGCGAAAATGAGTTTTTCTCAAATATCTCGTAAACTATTCATTTTACGTTAGATAGATAGATAGATTGTAGAGAATGTTCTCGACGGGACACACTTTGACCATAAGGTATAGTTTAGGAATTTTGTGTGTAGTTTAGTAATTGGTAGGATAAGTGGCTGCATTCGACTTTGATAAGAACTATGCCGATACTCATCTGGAGTTCATGAAGGAAACTGCTGAAAACCTTCACAAGCATAGCCGGATATTACGTTCTTGTCCATACACCGACAGTTTAGTCAATTAATTGCCACTTTTTTTTTTAAATATTTGCCAAACTGCCGATGTCGGGATTCGAACCCATAACCTCCCAGTTCCAAGTACACACAACGCCTTGTTACTTGTTTTTAATTTAAAAAATCACCTATTTATGAAATTCCTGTATAATGAAAATGTAACTTTTCGTGTGTTTCGAATTTTATCAAGTGTCTGTAAATGTTACGTCTGCATAAATATTTTTATAATTCACGATAATGTTTTGTACATACCTATGTAAATATATTGTCAAAATTTTTTTTTCATTTCGAGACCTAAATCCATCCAAATATCGAAAATTTATAAGCTAATAAAAAATTCGTATTGTCAACACAACAGAACTGTAAAATATTCCCTTACCTACGCACTCAACATAGTACAAGTATGTTTATTCATATACATATGGGATACAAGGTATATACTCGTACAATTGCTGTTGACTTGGTACTGACATTATCTAGTTATTGGCATTGATAATTGAGTTTTTAATATGTGTGAGTGACAGACGCAGAGTATGTTACGATTCTGTAACATAAATGGAAAATAGACGACAATATGAAAAGAATGACATTATAACAAATGTGAGAAAACGATTGTCTGTTGCGTAGTTTCGTATTAATTTAAATACTTTTCACAAATAAATACTTCTTTATTTTGCACTAGCGACCCGGCCTGGCTTTGCACGAAATTTTTAATAAGGATGTACTATACATATAAACCTTCCTGAAACAATTATCTACATGATGGTGAAAACAATTTCAAAATCAGTTGCGTGGTTTAGAAGGTGTTAGCGGATAAACAGACAGACGCGGAGGGCCACTTCCTTTAATACTATGTATAGATGAACAAATCGCACGTCAATGCAAATCAATGTAAACAATGCAAATGGATGACATTGAGAAACCCATTTTAATAAACACATATAATAATAATATTTGCTTTTATCTAATTGAGGCACTGTTGCATTGTTTTCGCATTTCCTTACAAATAACATCTGACTTTCAAGCCTGTATTCATAGTCCAGTCTTGAGCAAGTGCTTAAGCTTACCTTCATGAAGATCGTCTTATTGGTTTTAAGACATGATGAATTCATAGATATAGATAAAGATCATCTTCGGTAAGACGATGCTTTCAAGCATGATCTTATTCGGTTTAAGATTTGCTTTAGTAAGACGAATCTTGAGATCATCTTAATTTGTGTTCGTCAATTTCCATAATAGTTCTAATGTATCCGATGATCTGATTTGCTAAGAAATGTATCATATTATTACCAGGGATACTGAATATTATTCTACAAAGGTAAACACACATACCTCATAAGACCGTACATAAAAGTAGCAAGCTAAAACAATTTTTGAAAGAAAAAATATTACGGGCAAAGGTAAAAATTATACTTCGGTAAAAAAAGTATTTTCTTGAAGCAATACTATCATGTGATAATAAATTATAATTAACTGGAAACTAGCAAATGCATAGAATCGCATTAATAATTGAAACACTGATGGGATAGGTAATCCGCTGATGTTAATACTGATTTTATCAAATCTGAATCTATTTTTTTTTAATTTGATGCACGAATAAAAATGAAAAGGATCTTGTATATCTCGAATGTAGCGTTTAGGAATACGTATAATTATGTCTTCATCGTCAGAATCAAAATCGATATCAATATTATCATCAATATTGATATTATATAAACCCAAATCAGTCATTACCTTCACTACGTGTTCCACTGCAAAGTTATTAAGGTTGTCTGGATCTTAAAGGCTACTGGATCTTATATGTCAATACTATTCATAAGTTTTTTTTAGACAGTTTCTTGAGCTGTTTTGATTGTGACTGCGTTTTGTTGATATGGTTTCTCGGAACAATATAAATAGTGAGCGAAAATTTTTGATTTTACATTCTATTATGCATTTATTCTATTACATTTTTCCAACGTTCAATCATAATCTCGTTCGCTAAAAAATAATAATGTAAATTATTGACGCTGACGTTTGTGGGTATATTTTTTACAGCACCAATTAACGTATGCTAATAACTTTTATGTTAACATTGGCAAACATCACAAGCTAGTTCATTCATTGTCAGAAAGTTTTCTAACAGATATTATGGTAGATATAGAAGCTACAAATCATTTAAAATTCAACCTATCAAAAATTCATCCCATATAATATAAAACTTTTCAATAAAACAATTATAAAATAAATTTAAAATAAAGGAGCAAAATTTATTCATGAATTTATAAAAAAGCTATGGGTCCGATTTAGATGGAATTTATAGACACCTAGTTAAAGGTTAGAATTTGAATAATCCAAATTTCTGGACAAGCCGATCCTATAACTTTGAAAAATCTACTACCTTCTCAAAATATCCAAATTGCCGAGAAATTTGCATAATCTAATTGTTTATTGTTAAAATGAGAGAAACAAAAAAAGTTGTTATGTGTTCAGTTATGGCTTTTAAAATTTAGTGACGTGAAGCAAACATTTTAACAAATTTTCACATTTATAATATTAGTAGGAGTAGAATAACATTAATGTCTAACTCCTAGCTAGATCAGGTGTGGGCGCTGTATCAAACAGTAGCCTGCGGCGAACTTCGTAAATAGTTTTAAGTGAAATAAATTATCATTATGTAAATGTTACATACTCATATTACATTGTGTTGTCATACATATACATATTATATTGTATGTACACTTGGCCACAAAAGTTGATGTTATTTTTGAGAACTTTATAGTACATTTGCGATTCTTACGGCTATCGGAAACAAATTTCGAATCAAAGTTGTTACTATATTTATAATGAACAACTTTTATCCGAAGCATTTTTTCGAAAAACACATCAATAAGGCACAAATCAATTTAAAATTTTAAAGAATGACATTTAATTTCTGTCGGCAGTAGCTTAATTATCCGAAATCTCAGTTCTTTTTCTTAAATTTTTGTAGGCGTGTCATACCGAAAACAATGAATTTTCTCCATTTAACTTACGAAAAAAAAATAATAAACTTTATTGTGGACTTTTATAAATGTATTTACTATATATCATTTTGAAGAATTTTATAAATGGACAGTATCTAGTACATCCTTAAATGAGTATAGACAAACCTACATTTGTATACATTTGTAAATTTTATTTTTTTATCCCGAACAAAATAAACTATAAAATTGTTGCGCGATATATTATACACCATAGTAATAAACTGTCCATAGGTACAACGTTCTAGATCTGTGTATGTATTTATATACGGTTGGTATTTTATTAGTTAGGAGGAAGGCGGCTAAAAACATCCGACTAACTTTACTTCCAGAAACTGCTTCAATCACTACAAAATACCCGTCATGACGAACAGAAGTGAAAATCATATTAAGGTGCGTCAACCTATACGCACCACGAACCCCGAGCGGTGTGCGCGCCGCTCGCCTTTGGTTGTTGGAATTGTTGATTTCAACGAACCTCCCGTGATCGATAGGAAACCCACGAAGATATATTCATATTGCAGTGAAGTTGAATCAATCACAAAAACCCGTTATTTAAGCCTGAAAATAATCTAAAGATATTAATTATAATTTTTACATTTTAGTTCAGCCTGAAAAATATTCAAATTAAACTACAATACCACATTTCAATATTTAAAAAAATAATAATCACATGCGCGCCGAAAACAACGAACTTATCACGAACACGTCCAAATGTGAACTGCAAACCTACAAAGTGTTCGTTGAAAAAACCGACTTCAAATGGATCGTTGTGCGCCACATGCGCACACCGTCCAAATATGACGAATTTGATGCACACGAGCGGCGCGCATACCGCACAGCGAGCATTTGTGGACTCAGAATTAAATGCTTGTAAAACTATGAGGTTTATCTCAAAAATTTTTAGTCGCAAGGGAACATTTTAATTTCAACATAAAGTCAACGATTGCAGAAATTTTTTACATTTAACTCTCATCGGTAATTTCCACATGGCTTTCCACATCAACAATTCGTTCAAGAATTTTTACTGCGATATAATGCTTCGTTTCAGATATAAACTATTTCCGTATCTTTGCAACTATTTACTTGAACAAAAATAAAAACGACCATTTTAGTTCAAAACGGCTTTGTTTTGAACTGATTTGCGGATATTTGGAAAACGTCATTTTACTTCTTTATCAGCAACCGCTAACTGAGGAATTTTCATACAAACTAAGTCAAAATCCATGAATTATCAGTGTTTTCCCAAATTTGGTGTCATATGTTGTTGAAATCGCGAAGTAGAAACCTAATATCAAAATTTTACAGGTATCAGATTCGAAGAATATATTAATATTCCAAATTTATTGTCATAGAAAACCAGTCTTTAACCTAGTCCATCTATCTACATTTGAAATGTGAGTTTATGCATACATTCGCAGAAAATTTTATGGAACGCGTGGTGAACCTTTGCGCATTCTCGTTGACATTCCATTCGAAGACGTATATTCGACAAAAAGCGAAATTTTCGACTAAAAGTTTACATATAGTCAATATTTATTTCTGAATGAAGATACTTTTCAGGATCATCGTTAGACTACTGAAACGTAGTCAGTAAGCTCTATTGTAAAATAGACTGAGCTTTTTTACGTACCTCAAGGAACAGTATCTATTCATTTTTTTTTAAACTGTTGGCACTTTATTTATGAATAAGGAAACGAAATTGAGAGTCGTACATGAGAGTCGTACATGAGAGACAGACTAAAGGATCGAGACAGTCAGAATCTTAAGCAGAAATTAGTTCGTCAACTAATTTCTCTGGAAACGGCGCATGGAAAAGTTCATTTTTTTCGATTTATAACCACGTTTTTATGAAAATTCTCTACTATGCATTTTTGAATTTCACTTTTGAGCAAATGACCACCTAGTCCCTATCTAACGATTGAAGTGTTTCTAGAATGTATTACTGAATCGTCTATATTTTCCTGACTATACAAAAATGATGGACTAATTCCCATTTGAATAATTTATATTCGTCATATGTCGTTTTTACCTACCTATGTACATAATATTTACGAATATGTGTTAGTTTTACCTCCTTTCATGCGATATGTAGACACTGTTATGGACATTAACAAATATATAATCCATGAAAATACAATTTTTTTAAATAAATAATACCCTAATGTCAAGTAGTGAAATTTATAACTGATATAATGATATTATAATTATTTTATTTTATAATTTATAAATTAAGTCTGAAATCGAATAAATCTCTCAGAATAAACTTAAAAAAACTAATTTTTGAAATAAATAAATAAAATTTTGAAAGTCTTTCTCTGGCCTCTCCCCCCTTGTATCAGGAGTCAGAGGTTGGGTGTCATTCGTCCTAGAAAAACTCATATGGCAGATGGTAGAGAATTAAACATGCGAAAAAAATGCCAATTTTCGTGAATATATTCTATTTATACCCCAGTCAAAAATTTAAGAATGCTCAAATTTGAGTAGTAGGATAGAATTAATGTAGGATGTAGGACTAATGTAGAATAAATGTAGGACTATTAGGATGAAAGGTATATACATTTAATGTTGAAAGGGATGCGTGATTAATGCGTTTGGCTCTAAATATTTATACTATTATTTTGTCTCAAACCTCAATGCGTAGTTTTATTCTCTATTTAATTAAACATTGCAAACGAGTTATTTGCAGAGGCAACCTTTTTAAATCTACATGACTGTCAAATCCCAAAGGTGGCATCCCGCCTTGTTAGATTTAAATTTATCTTTGATCCTTCTAACTAAACGAAAAAATTCGTAACGCCATTTATAAATTCAATTTACTATATGTGACTAAAGCTATAATAACTGATAATATCTTTTGTATACAAAACCATACCTGGACCCGAGTTTATTATAAAAGTTTTCACTTGAATAGGGTTTGTTCCTTCCGTAGGACAAATTATTATGAAACATTCTGTAATTGATAAGAACAACATTGGATTTGTTTTTGTGCAATATGCCATGATTTTTACATATGACTTGCAATTATTTCGGTAAAAAAAACTAAATAGTTTAGCTGGTAATGACTCGTTTTACAATTTAAAAAAATATTTTCAATATTTTTTCGTTTCAAAACCAATTTAATTATTTGTTGTCATGTGTAAAATATAAAGTCAATATAAACAACACTCCAACATGTTTATTTTTTAATTTTTCAATAAATTGATATTTACAAAAAAGCGATGAACCATTAATAATTGTTTTTAAAATAATGATAATTTTCGAATTTAAATAAACTTTTTCTTTATTATGACGCACAATCTCTTACCCCAGGCCAAGTACATACATAGAGATTTTATGGCAGGTTTACATTGTATTAATGCTCCGTTTAGACTACGACATAAGTTGCGACACAAATGTCAGACAAAAATTTATTTACTGTTCACACTATTTCTGGTGTCTGGACACTATCCTGGCATAAATCTATAAAAATTTACGGTGCTAGTGTCCGAGCTGTTCACACACAAAATAACTTATTGCTGCTTATATTGGAATTAAACAACGACGTAAACGCTATATTTATTACTATATAATATGTATATGGAACATATGAAGTGTATGAAAAATGTCGAACCTGTTTGAATACCTGAACACACACTTGTACACTTGGACACAAGGTGTTTACATAGCCGCTGATTCGACACTAATTATAGTGTCGCAATAAATGTCACAGTTAGAGACACCCGTGTGCACACATAGACACTCGGTGTATACACAAAAGTATACGGTGTATAGTGTCGTAGTCTAAACAAATCTTAAGACCATCAAAATATAAGTAGTTCGACTATTACGAATTAAAAATAATTCGTTACGCAGGGGCTTCCTAACGTCCATCAACTTAGCGAATTTCCTCAGAATTCATACATCACTTCTTTTCTGAGAATATGTTGTTATCTTATTAATGTTCATCGTGACCTGTGACCGCAAAAGTAGCTACAGACAAATATATATAAATAAAAATATTTTCCATATATTTGTGTATACTCTCTAATGGTCACAATTTTATTCCGATGAAATAGAAAATGGTATCCGATACTTTTTTATAAAATATAGAATATCTCTCTTAATACTACAAAAACGAAAATTGTATAAGTAGTAAAGTTGTAGAAACTTTACCTCAATTCATAACCTATTTATTTTTATATGTGAAAATATCTGTAGCGACGCTTTAGATGTATGACTTCATATGAGGAGAAAAATAACGTTTCAGATTAGACCGTCACATTTTCATAGTAACCATCGGGTATGTAACAGTCGGTAATCATCGGCATTCATCAACAGTCGGTAATCATCGGGTTTTAAATGGTAATTTAACATTATATATGAATATGCAATGTCTTGCCTGAGTCTCCAGCTCTATACTTTTTTTTCTAAAACTCTTATACAAGGTGTTCTGAAATTCATTCAAGAAAACTATACAACGGTGTAGAGCTGCAAGAAACAAACAAAAAAGTTTAATAAAGTTTTTCGATTAGACGCTTAATTTTTAAGATATAATCAATTAAACATTGATAAATTTAACCAATCACAGAGCGCATAGTGTAAGGAGGCGGGGCCACCGCTTCGGTATACCTGAATGTTGATAGTTTAAATTGTTTAAATTCATTAAGTGCGTCAGAATTACTTTAAAAATATAAAATACACTATGCGCTCTGTGATTGGCTGAATTTATCAATGTTTAATTAGTTATCTTAAAAAATAAGCGTCAAATCGAAAAACTTTATTAAACTTTTTTGTTTTTTTTCTGTAGCTCTACACCGTGGTATAGTTTTTTTGAATAAATTTCAGAACACGCTGTATATGCAGAGATGTTTAGGATTTTAGTTATATTTAATTATATTAACTTTAGAGTACAAATGAATACTATCACTGAACTCTGTAAATTGAAGTAATGGATTCTCCTCTGACCAAAACACTATCTACGCCACTGTTCTAAACGGATGGTTTTATTCTTTCTATAATATCATTTTAGATTTAAAGTTTATTTTCTTTTAAGTTTGAAGTAATTTAAAAGTCCTTAATATAATAATGTTTGTTAGAAATTGTATAACCATTTTCAATTCTTTATATTATAATAACTTTCTTACTTCGATAGTATTTGTTCTAACTAAACTACCATGTCATGTAACGTGTTTGAATATGTTTTAAGGTAATTTAGAATAGTGACTGTATAACCATGATTCGATTCGTTATTATAAAGTTTGCTTATTATAATAAGCTATCTTATAAGTAGCTGTGTAAGCCGTTTGCAAGGCTTCGATTTTTGGTTACTCATTTGCATAATCATCAGTTGATTGATGTGATGTTCTAAAATTTTACAGTCGATTTTCGCCAAATCCTTTCGGTTTTCGAAAATATGTATCGAACAACAGGTGTTATTATTTGAACGAACAACTTTTTTAGAAAAAAAACTCGACTGCAGTCTTAGAAGCTTTGTATCTCTAGTATTTATTCTATACAAGTTTTTAAAAATACGACAATTCAGTGAGCAACCTTTAATCTCTTTTGTTTTTCTTGCACATTCGTAAATACGTTATACACTATTTAAAAACAACTTTTCGGCCATTTTGTTGCCCCTTACAATAATTAGTTAAAATTATCAACGATTAGAAATTGACATATTAATTAAAACAAATTAATAATAAACATGGAAATATAAAGTGTCTAAAAAAAGCTTACTAATTTAATAGTTTTCGTTATTCAGGTTTCAACTTAGAAATGTTTTCAAGCAATAAGTGTCATTGTCGAACGAATTAAGTCTCAGTCTAAGTGTATTACTGTCGGCCATTTACCAGAGAAATTGAAGTCTTCATCAATTCACGCTACTTCAACATGGTATTTACAAAATCGGATACAAATTTTTTGGCCACTTAAGTAATTTTTTTTTAATTTTATAGGTAATTCGTGCCTTATTCATTCGGTTCTCGGAAAAAATTTTTAAATAAAAGTTGTCACTATATTTCTAAGAACAACTTTTATCCGAAGCATTTTTTCGAAAACCGAATCCATAAGGCACAAATCAATTGTAAAATTTTAAAAAATGTCAAAAACGAAAACGAATGTCAAAAACGAAAAAAAGACAATGTTAACAAAAAATCCAACTCAAAAACGAAACTCATAGCCAATGAGTTTAAAATCTGTTATGATATTCAAATGTTAATGTATATCGTTATTCGGAGTCTGTTAAACACTATATAGAGAAGTAAATAGGTAATTTAAAATCGTTTAAGGTTGTATTCAAGATATAATATAAAATATTATTACAAATATTGTAAAATTTAAAGAAACGTTTCAAGTTAGAACCTAGAACCTCAAACTTTATTGTTCAATTTTCAGTACTAATAACGACATGTCGCAATGGAATTATCCAAAGATACTTGTGTAATTTATAAACAAAACTATACAGGGTGGCCTGAAAGTCATTCGAGAAAACTATACCACGGTGTAGAGTTTTATACCAATTATTAAAACTATTCATGTAATTAATAATAACAATCCATAGATGAAAATTGATATTTTGTAATAATAAATCGTTTTAATATGATTATAATGAAATATTATCGTTATAAACAACAAGACTAATAGTCGTATTTTGCAAGCTAGTAGATACATTCTCTTCCTAACGATTCTCTCGACAATATTATATGTGTATAACTAGAATAGGATTGAGTATTGAACAAATAGATGAACCAAAATATATTGTATCAAACACCACATAACACATCACTTGGTTTGTTTAACTGCATGAATATAGATAAATGATTTTGAAATTTATGTGTAGGATGACAAAATGTAATTTGGTTAAATATTAAAGTTTCATTAATTTTGTGTACAGATGATTTTTTTATATACTTTTTGAAATTTTGTTTAATTTTGTCCGTGAAAAACCAAATTGAAAAGCGTTTATAGACCAAATTTTTTTCCGTACGAAAATATTTTATTGAAAATCTTTTTTCTCTAAAACTAATGATTATTGGGAAATAAACAATTTATAGCGGCATAATTTTCAATCCTGAAACTTTTAGTTAAATTTAGATTAGGTTAGGATAGCTTGCAGTGGCTGTCCCACTAGACACACTTAGATCATGAGACCCATTGTGATACCTGAAAAAAGGGACCGCCCCACAAGGAGCCACTACTCCTTGAACCATTTGGAGCTGTTCAAGAAGAGTAGAAGAGATTTGACGTCGATAAAATTTAGTTCGGAGAGGTCGTCAAAGAATGGCTGACTCAAAAGTCATCATTTCCTCTTCCTCCTAATTATGACAGCTCCTGTACTAATCTCGGTGCACTGGTAGGCCGAAGCGTTTAGCATATTCGCTTCCCAACCAGAGCTCCGTAAAAGCTGCTAATATATTGATTATGGAAGGCATTTGAAGTGAGGTAATATCTTCAGTTGCGCCTGCGGTTGTTTTCTGGCCATATCTGTCTTGCAGTACTTCAAATAGGTTCCTCTCTCCACTTAATATTGCTCTATCTTAGAATGTTTTCATTCAGGAATAGCTTACAGTTCGTAATGGGTTCACCTGGATGTTTAGTACTTAGATCCGTCAATATAAAATACCACACCCTACGACCAAATTCTTGTCTCTTCCTGTCTGGAAGGTATTCTTACTGAAAATTTGTTCCCGAATTGGGAGAGGGTAAAACGTAATCAACAGTTCAGTTCTTATTTGAAGCGAAATCGAATAAATTGATTAGACTTTGTAAAAATTTTATGAATACAAAATGGTCTTTATATTTTTAATGGCTTCTTCATACCCATGTTTGTAAATTAAAATGGATTAATTTTGAAATGATAATATTGAAGCATTATTTAGATCAACCTATTTGTTAAAATACTACGACGTATATTTAAGTTTCTATACTGTATTGGCTATATTATAATTTCAAACTATTTCACATTTATATATCAAAATTCATTTGCACATTTATACAATAGATTTTGGTATTTAAATATTAAATAATATTAGAAATGTATAATATTGATTATTGGTAGATAATACTCGTAAATATATGCTCATGTTAACATAGCTTAATGAACTTCAAACTCTTTTCTAAATGTTATATACGTCGTAAACAATAGTGGAAACACGATAAGCGATACGCTTCTGGTGATAAAAAAATAAACTCTTTATTCTTAGTACTTTTTATTTGATACTTTTCAACTGAAAATGAGAAGCTATCAATACGAAAATTGGTTTTTATTCATCTGAAAAATTATGTTTTAATCATATATAGAGAAATGATAGCTTCGACACGATAAATGATCTTATTCAATTCACGATTAATTTGTTTCAAAGTTATGAGCAAATCCCAAAAAAGTTATATGTATACCCTCACCGTTCGTAAATTTTCTTAATTTATCTTCACACCATAAAAGTCATGTTGATCGATAATTTAAGTGAAGCACATAACGTTTTACGGCTTCATGTCTTAAGAATATGAAGATTATTAAAATAATCAAAGAGAACTTTAGGTTTTTTGAAATTAAATTTCAAATTTTGACCCAATTCCTAGAACAATTATTTGTATTTTATAAATACGTATTTCGACTACAAGTAAGGCATCATCAGTATAAATTAGCTAATCGTAACTATCTCTGGGATATGGAGTCAGAGATATGTTGCTCGTGAGACGCGCACCAAATTATCAAAGTGCAACATATCTCTAACTAACCTTCTGATAAACTTCTTCCCAATCAAGCCCGACATGCCCCGGTCCTCAGAGCCAATCCTTATCAAGAAGTTACTGATCCAATTTGCCGATATCCCATACCTACATTAATCTCCACTCTTTTTCCCCGGCGTAAAAAATTAAAAGTAACTTTTGGAGTCCATTTTGTCTACTTCATTATTCAATTTTTTTTTAATTTTTCCCGCCGCTTCGACAAATGCTATTTTACTTCTCAGAACCTCCACCAAATTATATAATTCGACAAAACATATTTATTCAGTATTCAGCTAATAAAGTGAAATACTTGGGGTTGCACCTAGATAGAAGACTTACATGGCGAAAACACAACTGGACCAAACGAAAACAACTTAAATCTCTTAAAATATAGGACAAAAATCAAAGCTATCATTAGACAATAAAGTGTTAGTGTATAAAACTATATTAAAACCTGTGTGGACCTACGGGATTCAACTATGGGCAACTGCGAGCAACAGTAACATCGAAATACTTCAAAGTTTTCAATCGAAAGTTTTTCGAATAAGTAGCGATTCTCCATGGCATGTGCGTAATGATGACATTCATCGTAATCTCGAAGTGCCCACAGTGTGTGAAGAAATTTCGCGATTCAGTGACAGATACATGACTCGCCTTGTACGGCATCCAAATACTGAAGTGATAAATCTTTTAGACAATAGTGACAGTTTGAACAGACTGAATAGACAAAATGCATTAGACCTAAGATTTAGATTTACGTAAAATAGTATATAGCTGACTATCTATATAGTTTTTTTTTAAGTGACTACCAGTGGGTAGATCACTGTTCAAGCCATTTTTTGCCAGTAGACCTATTTATAGTTCTTTTTAGAACTGATAATAGAAAAAAAGGAAACAAAAAAGTATACAGTGTCAGTACGACTTCAATTGGTCAAGTCAATCAGAAGTTACACGCTTTTTTATATATAAAGATTATATTCTTCAACTATAATCATATTTTTGCAAATTTATACAAAACCTCAGTTATATACCTTATATATGAAAATCCATCCGTATGAAAATCCATTCAATAGTTTTTGAGTTTACCGCGTACAGACAGACGCAGTTGGAGGACTTTATCTTTTATATATATATATATATATATATATATATATATATATAT
Organism: Nineta flava; assembly: GCA_963920215.1. Taxonomy (NCBI): domain Eukaryota; kingdom Metazoa; phylum Arthropoda; class Insecta; order Neuroptera; family Chrysopidae; genus Nineta; species Nineta flava. The sequence continues at coordinate 96,762,561 of OY986042.1, forward strand.
ATATATATATATATATATAGAGAGAGAGAGAGAGAGAGAAAGAGAGAGAGAGATCATCATACTATCGTTATACATAAGTTAGTGATATGTAAATTTGTATTTTGGCTATTAAAAAATTCAAATTTTTATAATTAAATTTTGTGTTTTTTAATTTTTCCATATTATTGTATTGTCACCGGTTCTTAATGAATCTGCAAAATTTCAGATTAATCAGACTTCAGACCGGTAGTGGATGAAAACTTATTTACAAAATTCCATTATATTCATACATAGATAGATAGATACAGATCTAACTAATAAAAGCATGTTAAAAAGTAAAGTGAGATGAAATAAATTTCGATTTTTTGCCCCAATTTTCTAAATCCAATTTATTTTTATTTTATAAATACGTATTTCGGCTATAAAGTAGTCATCATCAGTATGAATTAGCTAATTGTAATTATTCTCCGAGAAGATGTTACTTGTTGCTAATTTGATGACGCTCTGCACGTAAATTAGCAACAAGTAACATCTCCTCGGAGAATAATTACAATTAGCTAATTCATACTGATGATGACTACTTTGTAGTCGAAATACGTATTTATAAAAAAACAAAAAAATTTTTATCTAGGAAATTGGGGCAAAAAATCGAAATTTATTTCGAAAAATCCTTCGAGTTCTCTTTAATATTATTTATAAAGTGAGATGACTTTTTGATTCGAATACAAAATCTAAAGTATATGATTTTTTTTATAATAAAAACCCATGTTTAACTCTATATATATATATATATGAGCTTTATAACGGTTCTTTTTTCTATAGTTAGTTAAAAAATAATAACAGCATTTGACATATAGAAATAAATCAACGTAAAAACTTGATTAGTTTCTGTGTTCGTTCAACGTTCATTTGTGGTTTTTTTTGTGTGTGTTATAGAACATACTTCAAAGGAAAATAGAATTTCTTTAGTTTTTATTACTAACATTATAAAAATATTGTAGCTATGTATAACATAAAACCAAGTAGAACTCGCTCTGTGTGAAGCCTTTGAAAGGTGCCGTATCTAACATTCACCTAATTAGAATTTCTAAATCAGTTTTTAGAAAATGGTAAAATAACAATTCTCATCTGATTGTATGTACAAAGAAACTTATTCAATGGTTAAACAGTTTTCAGAGAATAGTTTAAAGTATAAAATATCCGTTGCAGTCTTGAGTTTGAAAACAGTAGTTGCATCTCTATTAGGAAAAACACTTCAAGATTTTTGGTCGCCCTTCTGTCGAAGCTGCCCTTTCCACTTAACCGATTTTTTTTTGTTATAAAACTTGGCCTCTCACACTCGACCAGTCTAGTCTAGGTTATGGCGTCTCAAAAAACCATGAACCCTAACTTTCTTTCTGCCGTGTGGTAAATAAGCTTCTGAGTCAATAGGGAACATATTCTCTCATACCATATATATATGACAGAGCGGCCATTTTCTTGATAGGGAGGGGGTGGAAAAGTTGGGGATGAAAAACGACCCATGCCAAATTTCATTCCATTCGGGCATAAATTGTGCCCTTTAGAGTTCGTATAAACAGTTGTATAAACAGGGTGACATCTATATATAAAAAGACAGTTCACTCCACCTTTTTTTTTTAGATAATTTGAGAACTCCCGAACATTTTGTTATTGCATTAAATGTATTCTTAAAAACCAACTTTGCACAATTTTCCACAATTCTTTTCCTATACTTGGATACTTTTTCGCTATACTATATAGATATCTTCTTCATCTTCAATAGGCGGTGTCTTATTGAAGATGTTTCCTCCTCAAAGGAAAATATAAAAAATTATAAAAATACTATATAGATGAACATCGCTATTTTCATACTAAAAATGTGAAAAATATAATTCAAATACAAATTTTCCTTTTAAATTCTTCTCCAAAAGTTTTCATTCAAAAATTAAAATAGTTTTCTCAAACTAACAAAAGCATACTTGTGTTTAAGATTTATGGTTAGTTAATTTATTCCCTCATTAAATTAAATACATATAACTTCATAAATCCCTTGGTTCACCAAAGGTCTTTATGGTCTTATAGTGTAATAATGGCTGTAAATAGCACAATATTTAATATACATATTTACTAAACCATGATGAAAACTCTGTCAAGCAAAACCATTTTCAATAATTATGTTACGAAATAAGTTAATCAATTTTCTTTGAAGTTACTCACACACTATGTTAATGTTACTATGGGACACAAAAGTAGCGCTCATTGTTCAAAATTTTTTAATTGATTTTGTATATTTTTTATTCGGTTTTTGGGAAAATATTTCGAATAAAAGTTGTTAGTATATTTGAAATGAACATTTGTTATTTGAAACATTTTTTTCGAAAAACAAATGAATAAGGCACAAATCAATTATAAAATTAACAAAAATGGAGCGGTACTTTTGTGGCCATGAGTAACATGAACAATTTTGATATTGACAAATGTCAAGGTTTCTTTTTGTTATGAACTCGTTTTTCATAGACGAATAAATTTATTCAATTTTATTCGTTTACAAAAGTTTTTATATATTACGGAAAGTCTAACTATTAAATTATACAGAGATTTGTCAAATTATTGAAGTTGATGGTTGATTTTTTATCAAATTTTGACGTTATTCCATTGAATTCATTTCATATAAATTTCTTCAAACATAGATATATACATTATATAGGCTGTTCTGAAATTCATTGAAGAAATGTATACCACAGAAAATTAAACATTGATAAATTCAACCAATCACAGAGGCATATTAATATAATCCAGCCTTCTAAAATCAGTATGTACATTAACTTCGCTGATGGCTTCGATCTTAGAAAATAAGTTTATTCGATCATCTTGCGAAAATTGACTCTCTAACGTTGTAATGGTATACATTTTTGAATTTTCGCTGGTGACGCTACACTTATTAAAAACTCTGACTGTCGCTACTATAGCTTGCTTAACTGTCTCTTACCGTCTGCGATCCTTTAAAACGAAAAGCACCCCGCTCTACTGCTGAGGCCACGCCACCTTACACTATCCACGCCACCTTACACGCTCTGTGATTGGTTGAATTGATTATATCTCACAAACTAAGCATCAAATCGAAAAACTTTATTAAACTTTTTTGTTTGTTTTTTAAAAGCTCTACACCGAGGTATAGTTTTCCTGAATGAATTTTGGAACACCTTGTATATCCATATACATTAAAGGGCACATGAACGTAGACATCTACAAAGGGCACATGAACATGGCCCTCGTTAAAATTACCTGGCAGATTCTAAATACCTATTTATTCAGGCAAAAAATATCTAACAATCTTACGGAAATAGTCTACTAATAATACTTAGTCAAACTATTGAAAACTGTTTCCCAGTTGTCCTTTCTCCGATAACTTTGACAGTCATGCCATTTATAAGAAAAATTAGGGCCTTAAAAGATGGCGATGAAACTATTTACCATTTTTAAGTTACTTTAATTTATAAATTTCAAACGGCTCATTTATTTAGACACCTGGTATGTAATTTTTCTCAAATTAGGTCATTTATATATATATATATATATATATATATATATATATATATATATAAATATATATATATATATATATATATATATATATATATATAAATGACCGATTGAAATTTAGTCATGGCAAGAGTTGTAAAGGGATACGTAAACCATTAAGGAACTAATTTACGTTTTGTAAAATGATTTTCGTCAGGATGACGTGATTGAATAAAACAACATTATTCATTGTTCAAACTTTCGATATACCTAATTTGATTTCACATAAACCTAAAAAGAACTTATTGCATATTACAAATTTTTGTATATATTATCAAATTCCATCGTCAATATTTTACAACTTCTCGTAAAACGATTATTTTCACGAAAACTAATTTATTCAATAATAAAACTTGTTTCCAAACTTTACTTTTGTTGTTTTCTTTATCTGATTATATCACGCGTTTACACAGGATGATTCAGAAAAATCTTACTTTAAAATGATTGTTTATTAATGTTTTAGATGTATACGGAGTACCCAACTTCCTCCATATATTCCCCCTACACCATTGAAATGTTAAGTTTGATTTGATGTAAAGTTTGAGGCTATTTTACAACTCATATTTTCAGTACAAGATCAAAAGATAAGAATACAAAACAATCGTAGCCAGCTACCTGTGATGGAATATTGATTTTAAAAAGTCGTGTTATTTAATTTCTGAAACACTTTGTATATTCAACGAATTTTAAAATTTATTACTGTTTTTATTATTATTGATGAATAAAAAAATATGATTACTGTGTCATTATTCATATTCTTTACCATAGGAAAATCAATTACATTCACCAAATCACCACACACCATAAGTAGACTAGACGGCACGAAAAACATTTATAATCATTTCACCAATTCAATTTAACTTTTCAAATGTTTTGATATTTTTATCATTTTCTTATTTACTTGATGAGAGAGAAAAGTGGATTTAAACGTCCTACATAAATTCATATATTTCATATATTTATATTACCTCTATAACCATAAACTAACCATAGAGTGTATATATTCGATGTTAAAAAAGAGTTAGTCATTACGACGCTGGAGGTATATTCCGATTTTCAATTATCCCGGGGGTTATACACATTCTTTCTCTAGCCAAAATTCTAAAACGAGACTAGTGAATTGCATTAACCTTGACAGAAAAACGACACAAGAAAAACATTTCAGTACATTTATGTTCTATATAAGGCGAAAGTCTGCTATCTTTGGGTTGTGTGTATTGTTATCTTTGCCATACAGAATCATGCGGGCCATTAACGTTGTACAAATGCGCATACATACACAGATTTACATAAATTGTATATGTAAGTATTTAAACTTTTGAACCGATTTAGAGACAGTTTTTGGTTAAACTTTTTTGGTAAATAATCCTCATGATTCCAGAAGTACTATAAGCTTATTTATTTTATTTTTAAATTAATCAATTAATTAAATTTTTTTAGACTCTCCCCGGTTGAAGTCATTGACAACGCACTTGATTTTGGATAATTTTATTAAGTTTAAACAAAATAAACAAATAACTTTCAGATCTTCTAAACTCGTCATGTTCAAATCTGTTGAACATGACAAGAGCTGTTATACTTTTTATTTAATTTTATTAACTTTTTTTCAGACATGAAACGTCATACAACTTTCAAAGTGCCATTTTCATAATCAAGTATGGCATTGTAAACTGTATATATAGAGGTCGTGTGGCGCTCCCACCACATTTTTATTTTTTAACTGCTACTTATAATGTATAGTATAATAGTAGGTTACTATGGTCGTTATTATTCTATTCTATTTTACCTACAATTGTTTTTTGTGTGTGTTATATTTTATTTGTATAAGGGTAGCTGCTTTTGTAGGATTCTGATGTAGTTTGTGTATTAAGAACATTTCCATATCAGACAAAGTGAAGGTATAGAACCGAGCGGCTGTAAAGATACACAATAAAGTTCATCCGTTTTTATCGTAAGTTAAAATTAAGATTATTATTTTAATTGACATGCTTGTTGCTCGGTATATTTGTATAACTGTGTATATTTTTAGCACAATGTTTCTATTGTTTATATAATGTACACAATAATTTCAATTATGCTGGTTAAAATAATTAACAATTATTACTACAATTCGAGAACACCATTTTTTTAATTCAATAAACTGTATAAAGAATGCATTAAAACAATATTTATTACAGTGTCATCGACGTTTTGAATTTTTAAACAAACATAATTATGTGATTAAGGAGGTTCTAGTACTCAAGAACTTATTTTAGAACGAGTACATGTATACACACACACAACACATAGTTATATTCACTATTCATATATACAAATATAATAAAATAATAAAATTCGAAAACAAAACGGTAAAACGCGTTTTTTTTTTTAAATTTATTTAATAAATATTTATCTTTACTCTCCTAGTTTTTTTTTTTAATTCTCTCGAGTATTTTTTTAATACAACAGATAATAGTTTGGCGGGCATGAAGTTTTGCATGCTTCTGAGAGAGAGAGTGAGAGAGTATGAATATTTTGCTATTAATTATCTCGCGTTCTAAATGATCAAAATTTCTGAAACTTCGGAATTTATTAGAAAACGTTATTTTTAGCCTGTGGAAAAAAAATGAGCAAAATCAGTCGAAAAATGGTTTCATGCTGGAACATCCTTAAAATTTCCAAATATCAACAAATATTAAAAGTCGTATCTAATATCATATTTTACGCATGATCGTCCTTAACTAGTGATCGTATCATGGTATTAACAATTATGTTGTTATAACTCTAAGCAAAATCTTCATGTTTTTTGCATCAAATATTAATATTATCTAAAATTATTACTGTTTTTAATTCGACAGACGACAATCTTCAAATGTAAAGTAAGTGTGGAAAGTATTCTAATACACAATTTGTATAATATACATTAGTTGGAAATTTACGATTTTATTTTTCTTTTGTGTATTTTCTAGTGTCATCCATATTACAATATTTACACGAAATTATCAAAATACAGTTGAGAAATTCATGTTTGTTTGTTGGCTTTTCTTTATTGTTTTCATTTGTATTCCAAAAAAAAAACATCGTGTAATAATAATTTTGTCATATTTCTGTAGTTTCTCTTGTGTAATATTTCTTTTTATAATAATTTCAGACAATTTAATAGTCTGACATTTACTTTATATATTTAATAGGTTTAACTATAAAGAACCTGTTCGTCTTTCTTGAACGTCCTCGAACTTGAAAGTTCCAGAAGAAAATACCCAATCAATGTTCTTATTCTCATAAACTAGTAAAATCAAACTTGTAAGAATCATTTTTCTTTGTAAGGATGTTAAAAGGGATGAAATTTGAGCGTCACTACATCAGGAAATGTTGAAATGAAGGTTCACGGAAATTTTGTCACTTAAAAATTCAAATGAAATAGGTGGTATTTACGGATATGAAATATATTTACCGAGCCAGAAGATATACCGTGCCATTTAAGGATATTCCAGCATGAAACCACTTTTCGACAGATTTTGCTCATTTTTTTTCACTGACTAAAAATAACGTCTTCTAATAAATCCCGAAGTTTCAGAATTTTTAACCATTCAGAACGCGAAATAATTAATAACAAAGTAATCATTATCTCTCACTCTCTCTCATTAGAATCATGTAATTGAATGCCCGTCCAACTGTTATCTGTTGTATTAAAAAAAAGTACTCGACAGAATTTAAAAAAATATAGTAAAGATAAATATTTATTTAAAAAAAATTTTTTTTAATAGCGTTTTACCGTATTAATTTCAAATTATAATAGTTTAAAACTTTGTTTTTTGTTTTCAAAATTATATCATGTGTTGTGTATGTGTTTATATGAATTTGTTCTGTAATAAAAGCAATTGTCCTGATTTTATAAGACAGTGCTGTAACCACCTTAATTATTAAATATAAATCGTATTTAAATAGTCACACTGTATGTACATAAAAGATATAAAATTAATTTATGAGTTTTGAATTCTGTTAAAATGAGTAGTTTAAATTGCATTATAAATGTGTTGGTTTTGTATGTTGGTATGACTAGCGCATTAAATTAAAAACATTACGGAGGTAAGAAGGCATTACATTTCATTTGAAATAATAACAAACTAGTTCGAAATTATTTTCAAAATGTTATAAAAGCTCTTATTCTTGGTGCATAGCAGTAGAAACAATTGAAATTTTAGTATTTATATAATATTTTGTTTTTTATTATTTTTTTCCTCTTTTCGAAATTATTTTCTATTTTATTGTCTACATAAGAAAATGATAAAAATGATGAAACAATTTTCTTGTGTCAGGATTGAGTCAGCTACTCATATGAAATATATATATATATATATATATATATATATATATATATATATATATATATATATATATATATATATATAGTTAATTACATATACAGGACGAAGTAACTGTTGTGGTTTATTCGTTTTGGGCGCTTACAAGCTGTCAGCGCTTACGCTTTTTAGCACAATTTATTGGCGTTCGTATTGGCTTATGAACGCTTACATTTTTGGCATTATAAGTATGTGTAACCGTCAGTTGACATAAATATTCAATATGGCGGATAAAAACATTCTAGCTGTTTTTCAAGCAATAGAATGTTTGTTTGTGTAACTTCAAAAGCCCTGAATCCTATGTCGGTAATATAGGATTTTTTCTTACTATATTTTGTATGTTATGTGGGTTTTTTTCTTGTTTACACAGAAAATAAATGCTTTAAAACATTCAAAAAATTAAAAAATGCAATGGAATAGACTGAAAAAAAGCTCCGGAGCACAAGAGCACATTCGATACCTACATACTTTCTTTGGTAAGAATTGGATTTATTCCGATACTCGAGAGAAAATAATAATGAAGATTGAAACTATAACACAAAAAACAATTTTGTTTAAGACAACAAACAAAAAATAAAATTTAGAGTTTAAAAAAACTAATCAAACATGAAAAAATGCAAGATAATTTAAAATAGAATAAAGAGATTGACAACAAACTAAACTTTAATGTAAACAAAATCGTGGGGTGCTCTCTACTTACCCTTGTAAAAGTAAAGCCATTATGAAGACGTAAGTAGAGAGAACCCCATGCTTTTATTTACATTAACGTTAATTTGGTTGTCAATCTCTTTATTCCATTCTTTTTTTAATTATTTTGCATTTATTAGTTCATATGCCAATAAAAGCATGTTTTTTTAAACTCTAGATTTTATAATAAATTTCTGATTTTTTAATATATCTGATTTGAATTTAGTCAAAGGTCGGTTGGACCACTTGACAACTGATAATACGTGAATGATATTCGATCCTCCTGTATACTATGATCATGCGGATGTATAGTTCTGTTGATGTTTTTATGACTCAAGGAAAATTTTAAAGTGTAAAAAATTCACCCTTTTAACATAAACGTTTTCAATAATAATAATTGTATAGTACTCATTCTCAATTGACCTTAATATTTGCTCTCTCATTTTTATTATTTTCTAAACACAAAGATGACATGCATTTTACTCTACACAACAATGATTAAGGTTCTAAGGTTTGTATGTGGAGGATGGCTCACTCTTATTCAACTGTACACACAATATGTTATAATATGATCTGTACTGTATGGTATACCGCACGCTATGGATGCTGTCTTTGTTGCAACATCTCCGTTTAATATAGGACCGACCGACTGGCATGTGGATGGCGCTTACCAGACAAACGTATACACTCGTGAAGTCTGAACTGACACCAATGAATAATAAAGTGCAAAAAATATGACGAATGTACACAATTAGAAATTTAAAATTTCTAATCATAATGCTGATTAGTTTACATTAGTCGAGTAACTCCGGTCAAGTACAACTCAATTGCATTCTCTATAGTACTCGACATGACTGTTTACATGGATTGAGAGTAGACGGTGCTGTTCACCTTTATCGTTTGCATGACCAATGTAAATTATATCTGGATCAAGGCCTTGATAAATTTCATATATGAAATAAAACATTTTGTAATGGGGTAGTATATCAAGGTTCGATTCGTTTTGGGCGATTACAAGCTTTTGGAGCCATCAAGCGTTACTTTTAGTGTTCAACTAATGATTGAGTTTGTAGCAGTATGCTCGTAAAATCAATTATGCTTTCTTTTAGAAACCATTGCTCCTCAACTATATACTCCCCAAGTTACCACGGTAATTGTTATTGAAAATTACCTTGGTAGTTATCAACAAACATAATAGACATTCATTTAATATTATTATTAATGATTCAAATATAATCATTTATCATCTTACAAGTTCAACGATAGACATCACGCTCGCAGACGTTTTATCCATCGAGTTTGAACAACAAAAGCGTGAGGTCCAAATCGTACTAACTCCCAAAACGAATACTGTATAAGCGTTTGATTGTTTTTCTGTTATGCACGCCGGCGTTTTTTAGTGTATTCGACTGAAATTTTTGAATGTTTTAAATCTTTTTTTTTCTGAATAAACAAAACAAACTCACATAACATACAAAATCTTTCTAGCAAAAACCTACATTTCTGATATATATTTTCGAATATTCAGGGGGTTTTGATTTGATTTTAGGGTCTTATGAAGTTACTCAAACAAGCATTATATTGCTTCAAAAACAGTTAAACTGTTTTCATCCACCATATTGAATATTGATGTCTACTGACGCTTACACGCACTTGTAATTACCCGAAACGAACGGCATTCTCAAGAGTAATGTACGTGTTTGTAGCGGTGTCGCTTCATCATTAAATTATTATTATAATTTTGTTCTTCATATTTTATCTATTGCATTTCAACTACAACTTCCCTCTATTATCACGGATACTGTGAATGTTAACAACCTTGGTAATTTACATATAAAAAATAATAACATTTCATAAATCAATTAATAAAGATCAATTATATCTTTTACATATATTTATTATTTATTTAAATAATAATTATTTAATATAACCAACATATACTTTACATGTTCATAAGTCTATACAAACTGTTTGATGTTTACTGAGTAAGCGCAGTATTATTTTTTGATATTACACGAGAGAAAATACATGCGACTTTCAAATTAATTTCATCGTGTGAACAGCAATGTAATGTTTGGTATATCAACTATTTTTAATGCGAATGAAAACTTTCATATGTAAAACTGACAATGATAGTAATATGTAATGCGGTAAGAACTTGTTTTTTACGTTTAAGTCGGTTTATTCATTGGGTTTTTTGCTGTTAGGCTCGCAATTGTTACAGGAAGAAATATTCATCAAGAAGAGACAAATGGTTCAACGAAAAATTCTATTTTAATCTAGTTAGTCACTACTTTATGGAATGAAAGTAAAATAAATCATTTTTGAATAGCTATGTTAACAAAAATTTGCCAACATTGTATAGTATGCATTCATTCTCTGCTGTAAAGAATAAAACTAGCTTTGATTCCTTTTTATTTCTTTTATATAAAGTACCCTAGTAATGTACTATATAGTCATAAAGCGCACTCGTACTAACTGCACTCACTACTCAATGAACGTAAAAGAGCAAAAATAGGAAATTATATACATATATATATATATATATATATATATATATATATATATATATATATATATATACATATATATATATATATATTGTTTTTCATATATTCGTATTGTAATATTGAAGAGTTCATTGCAGCTAGTGTTGGACCGAACGATACTAATTCGGAAATTGATTGTTTTTATTGAATTGAATCAAATCATACAAAAGTAACTTCAAAATATATACAAAATGACTTATATTAAATTTATAATGAGCATTATGTTAAATCGTAAAACCAAAACTGCACACATTAATTTTGTTTCTCATATTTATCGCACTTCTTAAATTTTCGAAATAGTGGAAGCGCCGGGAATAATGTATATGTTAAAATTAACATATATATTAAATACTTCCCGGCGCTTCCACTATTTCGTAAATTAGTGGAAGCGCCGGGAAGAATGTATATGTTAAATTTAACATACATATTAAATACTTCCCGGTGCTTCCACTATTTAATAAATTCATAATTATATTTCATTGATTTAAGAAATGCGATAAATTTTTTTAGATGATTGTCTATAAAAATTATTCGTTGACAATCAATAAGAATTCTACTCTAATAGCCACTGGACAGTGACAGTATAGTACAAATAGATAATGATATATACTGTAGCCACCGGACGCCATATTGGTCCTAAATCATCGTAATCGAGTGCACGTAACGTGTCTGCATGCATACATACTAACAATCTAATTTTTTGATTGATTTCTTTCTTATACATTCAATTTTAGAAAAAAGGATGTTTTATGCTTATTATCATTTTTATCATAATTGCAAACATTTTCCATGTTAAAGTCGATACGAGAATTAGACGTTAGTGAAATGAACTTCCTTGTTTGTAGCAGTATCGGAGGCGAGGCCGAAGCCTGACAAGTAGACCTTTGTAGGTCTTTTTTATCAACACCTAAAGGATAAAGAATTTGTATGTAGACTAAGAATTGTCGCACCTAAGTTGATGGACCTATACCGATATTCATATGCAGTTTGCAAAAGTAAATTGCAGAAAAATTTCCTACAAATTTTCCTATTTACTAAATGAATTAGATTTAAACAAGACAATTCAATTACAACAAACCGAGTCCATTTTCGAACTAAAGTGGCTCAATCCAACACTCGCTGCTACTGAACAAACATATTATTATAATGGTTGCACAGCTTTGCTCTTGTATGCATAAGGTTAGAAGATATTGAAAAAAGAACAACCATCATTCTCTGTTAGAGTAATATTTTCTGTGTTTTTCATTTTACTTTATATCATAAATAGTATTTGTTGTTGCATTATTGTAACAAAAACATATATACACTCTAACTTTATGAGGTAGTTTCAACAAAAATATTATTCTCTATCAATAGATTTTCTTTTTATATAAAATAAATGCATTTGAGATTTCTTACTCTTACAGAATTGTAAATTATTTATAATTTTATTTGTCTTGAATTTTTCAGCGGCTGCGTACTTATATTATGAAAGAAACATGAAAAAAAAGTTCGTTACGCATTAAATTATCTAGAAAAATATCTAAAATGTTTTCTTAGTATATCTAACCGGAAATAAGTTTTAGGAAATAATTTTTAGTAATAAAAACTTTGTTCATCCGACGAATTGACAATTTCACAGATTTTTTTTAAAATATTGTGCATTAAGGAAATGCAAAAATAACAAGATCCAAGAGGTTTTTGAGTTATCGTGTTGATGGATGGACGGACGGATAGACACATTTTCGGAAATAGACTAATTTGGTCAATTTATGACACAGAAAAAAATTTTGTTTGCGATCAATATTTACAACCGTTTTAAAAACGGAACTAAACTTAATATACCCTGGTATACAGCCCTGGTATTTTAAAATACATCCAATCTAGAAACAATGTATAGTGTATCTATCGCTGTCTACATGCAGGGACTATGATATGGTGTCTTTGTTACATATACATGCAGACACACTCACAACACGGACGACTAACAATAACGACGATGTATACATGCACGAGTAAGATACAATTATATATAAATAATTATATTTAGAGAGTGATAAGTATAATAGTTATATGTTATACAATACTGATTTTAATGGAGTTTAAGTGTAACAAAGACACCAAATAGACTACATATAGACAGCGATAGATATACTATACATTGTTTCCAGATTGGGTGTATTTTGGGTGTATAAAAACAAGAGGGACCAAACTTTGAGTTCCTCTGCAAATTTTGGTAAAATGGAAAATATATCATATGTAAAACTAGTAGAAATAAAATTTATTGCAAATAAACACGTGATCATATAAATCATCATATTTTCTGTAGCTCGACTATGTACAATATTATTTGAGATGTTAATATTCGAATAGATTATAACTGGCGATTTGATTCATTTAAACTTTTTACGATATCTAATACGCTAAAACTAGTATTTTCTGCTTCTTCAGAGAAAGTTCGATTACCTTTAACAGCTACGACATGACGAATTATTTTTTTTTATTTTATTATCAAAACAAAATTTGTTGATCTATTTTTATTGTGTCATTAGGAACGAAAAACCGCATTATGAAAATTTATTATCGCATATTATTTTCAAATGATTCTTGTTACTTGTACTTTTTACGAATATATTAGTCTATGTCTTATGTCAACTGAATAAAACTCAAATTATTTATCCGACAAATGTAATAATATTTTTATTACACACAATTTTTACAAGAACACAATACTTTGTTCAAGTTTTGTCTGTAGTACATTTTTTATAACATTTATATGAATGAAAATGTAAAAACAAATATATTTTGTAATATGTCATTGTATTCTTCATATACAACAATTTGTATTTTGTGTTTAATTAGCTGTTTTGTTTAAAAAATAATAACACAGTTAGTTATCAAAACCAGTCCAAGTGGCCGAGCGGTCTAAGGCGTTATGTCTGCGCAGTATGCGTACTTGGAATCTGGGAGGTTATGGGTTCGAATCCCGACATCGGCAGTTTGTCAATTATTAAGAAAAAAACATCTTTGATCTGTTATAATGATTTCCCATAACAGCAAAATACCAAATTTAATTTCAAAAATTGATATTAGACTTTCGATAGCTAAGCTAGACATTGTGTTTTTAAATTGGAGCGTTGAAGTATAAATAAAAGATTTTTGACATTAAATTTAAAAACGATTGATTCATTTGTGTGTAAAAATTTCAATTATTCCGTTTTAGATTTAGATTTTAAATGTAAAACAACCGCCCGTAACTAGAAAGATCGAAAAAACACTCCCGTTCGTAACAAATGAACCAATTGAAACATTATACATATATAATATTATACATTTATTTAGTAATATATATGATTAGAATTTGACTTAGTCGTTTAATTTGTATGAACGGAAGTGTACCTAAAAATATGTGGAGAAACTTATGTAACATTTATGAAAGTCTGTTAACGAAGAGCTATGATGATTTGTACCATTTTCTTATAGATATATAAGTAGAGATATTGACAATACAAATGAGATACAGATAAAGAATATATCCATTTCATTGTGTTGCTAATTACTAACAGACACTGCTGCTAACAGAAATATTGGATTATATTTCTGTAAAGCATTTCCGTGTAAACTGTGAAAGCAAAAAACCAACTTCTTATTTTAATCACAAGTAAAAGCTAAACAAGTGTACCATTCTTTAATTAACTTGAATTATAATGTGTTTCATACATTCTTCAACAATAATTATATAATATATATATTTTACTAACCATTAAACATCAAACAATTTCTAGTATTTCTTTATTTCTTTCTCGAGAAGAAATAAAAAACTTTTTTTTATATGACATATAATCTACAAATGTTCAACGTTGTTATGTGTTTTATTTTCTATTTATTTTTACTAGAATAAAAATATATAAGTTTTATTAAACATATTTAAAGAATAAATAATAAGAAAACTGCTGTTCAAAGTGAAAATAAATTTCATTTTTTTATTTGAAAATAAAATTGTGTTAGATTTGATGTGTTTATTGAACTCTCCCATGACGTAATGTAATCAAATAATAAAGTAATCAAAGTATGTTTCTTTAGCTTAAAGTAATAATTGTAATACTCAAGCATTCAATTTTATTTTGTGAGGCTTTACTATAAATGTTAAGGTAATTATAGAATGTTTTAAATTTTTGCACACTTATTAAGGGTATTTTTATACACTCACACTTAAATTTTGAAATCGTTTGACCGTCTCGCGAAAAACTTAATTAACGTTCGAATAATTAACATGAGGAGTGCCAATTTCTACCAATTTTATATTTTTGATAAAAAAACAACACGAATATGTTTAAACAATAGCTATAAATTATTTGGATTTGTTCTGCGTATTTAAAAAAAAACGAGAATTGTTGACCGTCTCATTGTTTAGTTATAACAACGCAAATTGAAACATTCTATTAATAAATATACGCGTCAATATGCCGAAAATATACAACTAGACAACACTATACGTCACCATATCTTAAAAATATCAAGCACTATATGTAAGCTAACAGTATATCAACTGGCAATAAAATTGAAACGATAAAATCTCTATGAATTATTTTCGAATTTCTTTTTCCCATCATTGCGGCTCAATACAAGATGTATACAATAAGTTTTCCAATCAACAGATCAGCAACTATATTTAACCGTATAATATAATACATTTGAGAAGGATATAAAGTCTTATATCATAAAAAAATGTTATTACCTTTTTAATATCTGACCAAAAACTACTATGAAATATTGAATCAGATTTTCAGATAGATTATCTAATTATCTTTAACGTATAATTTATTACACATTTCAGTAAGATAAAGTCTTATAACACAAAAAATTTTATTACATTTTGAATAGCTATCTAAAACTTCTCTCAAATATAAAATTGTCAAAGAGATTACCACAAGCACGTGCTCAAATAATAGTCTCAAAAATATTGAAAGTAATCAATTTATACAACAATATAAATCTTACAATAAAATTTAAAATACAGGATAAGTAAAAACTTCAAAGTCAAAAAACGTATATAGAGAACTTTGTAATATTAACCAACTTTTTACCGCTAATTAAGTTCAATTTAAGAGCTCAATCATTAATGTAAATAAAACAAAAACATTTACTTTGCGTAAATTTTACCACTATTTTAATTTTTGACATATGTTTCAGTCTGTGTGACCATTTTCAAAACACTGTCAATCATTCGCATACTTTCATTCAAATTCAATTTTCATATTATATAAATACCAGTGTGTATGTATTCTACTCCAGTTGAAAATAGGGTTCCGCGCGGCGAGCGCAGTGCCGTTATTTTTTTTTTTATCATAATCTTGCTCAACAAACTATATTTGGAACGCGCGGAACACTATTTTCTACATATTGTTAATACTATTGTTACTCTAGCACAAATTTGAGTTGTTGAGTAATTTTCAAAAAAGTAGACACCTTTTCTTTGGAATCTTTAATTGTTTATAACTTTTTCAATTATTAATGTACGGATTTGAAACTTTTGCACATTTTTCTAGACGCCATAACGAGTTCGACAAGTTATCGCACGTATTTAAATTCGTATAGTAGCAAGAATTAACACGTTTTTTAACTTGTTGACTAGACTAATAGTGTATGGCGGAATATTGATGTATTTTATAACGGCACAAAATTTCGGCACATTTATACAGCCATTTATTGGTACAGAGCTACCTTTTATACTTTTTATGAATAAATCGCTGGTATTCCATAACGTTTTTAGAAAGTTAACAATAAAATACGCTTTATAGATACGTCTTCAATCACAATTTGAACGACTTTATAAATTATGGTTAATTAGAACCTTTTAAATAATACAACGAAGTTATTTTGACGTAAGCCGAAAATATTTTCACGTAGAAGAATTAATAAAATCTAATAAAGGCACGCTAATTTTTTTATTCACTGTTTTGTACCAACAATATGCTTTTCTTTGGAGTCTGGATTTGGAAAATAGGTTTTCAAAAATTTGTAACCCTTTTTCGATTAAACAGAATCTAAAGAATTAGGCTCTTGTTCACGCATTTCAATGAGTTTATCATTTATGAATCTTCTGACTATGTGAATCGAATCGGTCGTACGTAATCGAAAGCTACGCACACCCTCATCACAATCTCTTTTTTTCGTTAGGTTTTAAAAATAATAAAATGAATAAAATTCATTATAATAAAATTATTTAAGTCCGGATTTGCATAAGACGGAGTAGTGTAAGTCGGGGTATTACTGTACTTACGGGAGTTCCAGCACTGTGTTGTATAATCAGGACCAACAACCTGATAAGCATATACACAGTACATACATATATTCATATACAAATTAATATAATTTTGAAATTAAAAAAACTTTTAACTATTATAATTCGAATACAAAACGGTAAAACACGTTTTATTTATTTTTTAATTTATTTAATAAATATTTATCTTTACTATCATTGTTTTTTTTTATATTCTGTCGAATATTTTTTTAATACAATAGATAATAGTTGGGCGGACATGAAGTTTTACATGCTTCTAATGAGAGAGAATGATTATTTAGTTATTAATTTTCTCGCGTTCTAATCTGTCCAAAATTCTGAAACTTCAGGATTTATTAGAAAACGTTATTTTTAGCCTGTGAAAAACAAATGAGCAAAATCTGTCGAAAAGTGATTTCATACTGGAACTCTATTACTGTAAATACAAACAGTACAATTGAGCATAAGTATTACAATAATTTTATCTCAAAGTGTTTGCATGAAAGTGTTTAAGTGATAATTTTGCTGAAGACTGTATTCGAACTATATATATTATATTGTGTTATGAATGGTTGTGTTAAGTACTTCTTTATAAGTATAAATTGGTTATAAACACAATCGGTAAGAATTGTTTTCTACGAAATAAACGATAGTTTTATTTTTAGTGTCAATTATTGGTAACTTTATTTATAAAGCAATAATGTTTCAACCAAACTAAAAGTATATAAACTCAATATATATTATCGATGATTGTTTATCAAATATTGATATTATTATTATTGGCGATATAAATAAGTTATGTTTTTTTTTTTTTACATTTCTTTAACAACATAAATAAAAATAACAAAACGCTGAGATCAACAGTTTATTTATTTAACAGGTTTTCTTTAGTAATAGAACTTACGAAGTCGGTACCCAAAAACTGACACTTAAATTTCGTTTTAACGATATGTGATTTTTCGATTTGTGTTTTTCATTTTTCACTTTAAATTATGTAGTTTTGATTTGTTTATTTTTAAATTATTAGAACACAAAGGTATGTTCTAAAGCGTTGTCTGGAACTGAGTCACCCCAAGAGTAGTCAAGGATTGTCTGGGAGAACTTCTGAAACTGGCTAAACGGACCAATGTTAAGTTGGTCTGGTTAACGGGTCACAGTGGTTTCGAAGGAAACGAAAAAGCAGATACCTTTGTAAAGAAGGGAGTCGGAATACCCTTCATTGGCTCAGAGCCTATCTTGGGAATTCCAAGGACTGCATGTAAACAAGTAATCAACGAGTGGTCAAATGCTAAACACCGTGATCAATGGGGAAAAAGTACCGCGGCAAGAGCTCGGGAAGGTACTGCTTCAGAGTGCAACAAAAAGGCTATCTCTCGATGCACTGAGGCTGAACAGGATGCAACTGCGGAGGGTTACCGGATTCATTACCGGACATTATCCCCTGAGGAAGCATCTGCACACAATGGGACTCTATAACGGGTCCATTGTGTGCAGATTGTGTGGCGAGGAGGAAGAAACATCCAGCCACATTATCTTTGACTGCGAACCTCTAGGTTACAGCAGATACAGGATATTCGGTGAATCTCACCCCGAATATATGGACCTTCGAAAGGACCAAATAAGCAAGCTCCAGGCTGTTGCCAACATATAGGAAAAGCGAATCTCGTCGGACTGAAATATAAGGGGAAGCACAATGGACCATAAAGTCTTTTCGGAAATATGTCTCGAATAAAAATTGTTCGTCGTAGAAATCCTAACAAATTTTGATCGAATCATCTCTATTAAAATAGAATGAATTCGGCGCTCCATCTACTGGGAAATTTTTTTTAAATGAACGCTTATTAAGGGGCTGTGTGTATAAAACATGTAATTAATTGATTTATTCAATTCTCAACGTTTCAACTCAATCTTTGTCACGTTCTATTAAACAAAAATTATGTTTTGAATATTATTTTTTGAATTATGGAAAGAGGGGCCTAGAGGAAGGAAGGAACATAAATTCTTAAATTTCTCTCTTAATATTAGTGAAAAGAAATAATAGGTCATAAGTAAAGTTGTTGCAAATAAAATTCATGTACATCATTCTTTTAGAAAAAATATTCTATATTTTATGTCTCTTAATAGAGTATAAAACTATTTGGAAAATATATCTATTTATATTTATACGTGTCTGTAGTCACTCTACAGACACTCTGACGCCGATTCTGCGTATCGAATTTTTTGCTATTATGTAGAAAAACTAGTTAACTACCCAATATATTTTATTTTTGAGAAGATATTAACTAAACTTCAATAAGTATAATATATTTAAATCGTTAGTGGTAGTTTTTAAATTGATTGTAATCAGTGCGGATCATTTCACTTATGTTTCATTGAAATCTATTACTTTCTCCGATATAACAATCTTTAGAGATGAATTTGTATCCTGTTTCACAGTTAATGATATAATTATACCCGGTATATAATATATACCAGGGTATATTAACTTTAATTCCGTTTTTGTAACGGTTGAAAATAATGATAGCAGAAAAATAATTTTGGTACAGGTCTTCAGAAAATAACCTACTAAGTCCATTTCCGCGAATGTGTCTACCCGTCCGTCCACACGATAACTCAATAACGAATAGAAATAGCAAGCTGAAATTTTGTTTGTGTATTCTAAAGCTAAAAGGTAATGTCAAGCATGAATGGGCAAAATCGGACCATGTTTGGGCAAAATAGGCAAAAGTGTCTATCTTCGAATCCGTAAAATACAAATTTAAAGGCAACATCTTTTGTTTGAAACTTTTTTCCAGGTATTTAAGCAATTAACTCAGTTAGTTGCTATTCGCACTTGTTTTTTATCTGCATTATGTTCCTCGAAGTTATTTGTGTACAATGTATATTCGTTTCTAACGGTCCTATTTCGTTCGGCTTACGTAGGATTTAATTAATATCTACCTACAATAAAACTTCCGCTGGTTTTTATTTGATTTTGTGTTTTTATATTTCTATATCTTAGGGCTAAATTTTTCTAACATTTAAAAATTGTGAGTAAATAACATTTTTCTATTTTTATATATGAGCCAACATTTAAATAAAAAATCGATTATTTTGTTTCAATTTACTCAGGGATAGTAATTATTTATTACAATCTCTTGAACAAGGGCTTTTAAGTATGGAACAGACGCAGAACATTGTTGCAGCAACATTGAACTCCGCCTACAAAATATTTTCTGTACAGACGTGCAACCAAAATTATGGAACATAAAATTATTATTTATTATTTTATGACGCTAGTCATAAAAATTCAATCATTTCTCATCTTATCTCTATCTATCTCATTTAATTCGTATAGTTTATTTATATGTATAAAACTAGTGTTGGATAATATCTAAATATTATTATTACAAACAATAAAATATATAATGTAAATTGCAACCAATCTTGGTAATAAAATATAATAAAATATTAGGAAAGCATAAAATATTAGATAATATGGCCAATTTTTACAGGAAAAATTAACTCCTCCTACAAAATATCAAATAATTTTGATTTTTAAGCAATCGTTCAAGGACATGTTTTTTGTTGCTGCAACCACTATACACATTTGCAACATAATGTTTTGCTGCAGAATGTTCCTCGTTTGTAGGTCCTATTTAGTCTAATCCATTGTTTAAAAATTACTACAAATAACCTGTCTCCTTCATAGAAGATACATTTTTTGTAAAATGTTTGTGAAATATTAACAGTTTTAAAAAAAAAACATAAATGCAACAAAGTTACAAAAAATATTTTTTGTAACTTATTTTTTGTTATTAAAGTCACATTTCAACATTCAATAAACTACACTCGCATTAACTCTTTACTACTAAACATAAAAATTTTATACTTTACGACAGTTTTTTTTTTCCCCAACATATAGTTCCTAAACATATTCTAAACACTCATTTTATCTAAAGTTTAAAAAAATATTAACACCTAATGTTTTTTATTTTCTTTGTAATAATAAAATGATTCTTTTTAATATGCGCATATCAACAAAGTCGCAAAACAAAAAACAAAGGATATATTTTATGTAAAAATTATTGTAAAAATGTTACTACAAATAAACTAAGCCTAGCTAACTTTGTACATAAAAACAAACAGGTCTATTGTATATAAATATGAATTATAGCAACATGAATTAGGCCAGCAGATATACAAATAAATTTTATGATTTACCGTGTCACTTTCTACAAAAAGTTCTTGTCAGGGATGTAACAATTGTAGAATAACCAGTTTCACGAAACACACTACAAAAACCCTAATAAAAATTGTAGTAAATAGAAATGCCACGACAAATTTGGCAATATATATCTATATATATATACATATATATATATATATATATATATATATATATATATATATATATATATATATATATATATATATATATATTGATAAATCAGGCCAGGTCTTGGATAAATTTCAATAACTCTGATTTTATAAGGTCAATAATGAATTTAATGCCAGTCTTTAAAACTCAAATTTTAACGGGAGAAGAGACGCTGGTTCTGTTTTACCACGATAAAATGTAGAATCATTGGTTTTAAATACAATATATCATTTTTCTATTGTAATTTTTCACTACTATAGCATTTTATTAAACTTTTGTGTCTTTATAGTACTATAGTAATAATATTTTAATAAATTGTTTGAAAACAATTATAACTTCTTACGTACATAATTACACACACTCTTTTCATACCCGGTATATACAAGGGTATTATATTAAGGATGTTCCAGGATACTACCACTTTTCGAAAGATTTTGCTCATTTTTTTTTCACAGACTAAAAGTAGCGATTTCTAATAAATCCCGAAGTTTTAGAATTTTTGACCATTTAGAACGCAAAATAATTAATATTAAAGTTATCATTCTCTCTCATTAGAAGCATATGTAAAACATCATGCCCGCCCAACTTTTCTGTTGTATTAGAAAAAATTCTCGACAGAATTTAAAAAAAAAACTGGGAGAGTAAAGCTAAATATTTATTATATAAATTTAAAAAATAAAATCGTGTGTTACCGTTTTGTTTTCGAAATATAAAAGTTTAAATTTATTATTTTTCTTCAAAATAACATTATTTTGTATATGTGAACAGTGTATTTGTCTATGTGTTGTATATGTGTGTTTTTGCTTTAATAAAATCAAACCGGTTTTTTGTCCTGATTATATAACACAATGCTAGAACGTCAAGTTTAGTTCCAACTTTGTAACGGCTGTCTATACGATGACTTAAAACAAAAATCGAACCATGTTTGGGCAAAATGGGCAAGACAACCAAACTTCGAAACCGTAAGAGATAGCACAAAAATTTAAAGACCAAAAATGTTCCTTTTTTAAAAATAAACAACTTTTGCTGGAAACATTTTTTAATAAATGCAGTATATAACGGGTATTTAAGCAATTAACTCAGTTAGTTGTTATTTTCACTTGTTTTAAACTCATTTTCGAATAAATATAAAATATATGTTTTTTCTTATTTTCCATGAAGTAGTCAACTACCCCTTTAGAATACGTTGTTAGAATAATTTTTAACATCTATATTTATGTGTCAAAGACAGACGATACACAAAACATTATACATATATACATATTTTTTTATGAATAGATAATTTAAAAAATATAAATATCAGCAAGCAGCTTTCTAATGCAATACACAAAAAAAAGTTTTATTTCAAATGTCATTGCATTAATTACAACAGCAGCATTTATGTGTTATTTTATCAGAGAAAAATCAAATAAAACAATTTTCCATGATATGCAGTTGTGAGTGCAGAACGGAACAGTGACATATAGCAGCCAGCATATCTCTCAAGCAAAAAATTTAATTCTCAATGTTACGTGTGTTGTGTTGTGTGTCGTACACCGTGAGAATATCTTTTTTATGTGTATTTATAAATCATCTCACGTAATTAAATTTTTTTTCAACAACTTATAAATTTACAACGTGTTTCAGCATCGTTGAGATTTAGTATAACCAGCTAGCTAGGAAATCAGCTAGATGAAATATGGTACACTTATGTAAACCTGATGACAATGCAATAAAATTCGTTCGCCAAACTTTGTCAAAATGCCCCAAATTCAAGAAAAACATCTCTTGTAAAATTTATAGGTAAAAACCCAACAATATTTGTGTTGCCTAAGCACAATGTAAGTTTATATAAAGATAATCAAAGATAACTCTAGGTTTTTTTTTAAATTTTCTAATTTTGCCCCAATTCCTAGAACATAAATTTTTATTGTGAGACACGAGTAAACAACATTTCTTTAACTCCATATTCCGGAGATAGTTACGACTAGCTCATACATACTGATGATGACTACTTTGTAGTCGAAATACGTATTTATAAAATACAAATAATTGTTCTAGGAATTGAGGCAAAATGCGAAATTTAATTACAATGTAAAACAATAAATATCATTTGAATACACTATCGACTCTGAGAGAGCCTATTCTTTTAAAAAATTCAAAATTGTTTTATTGTCCCGAATTCATTCAATTTTCGACTGTTTATTAAATTTGGCTTAAATCGGCTGTAAAAGTTTATTTTAATGAAAACCATAACAAAGCTAATAGAGTCTGGCAAAGACATAATAGGTCACCTTGACGTGGGTACCAGGACACTATTGGGCAGTTAAACGGTCGACGAACTCGCCTATGAAGGGACCGCACTCTCATGTCAGGGACAGGAACCATATCTAGAAACAACTAGGAGGCAGTCTACCCTAAACGAATGGGTGGATAAGTCTATGACCAGGAAATGAATAATACAACATACTGCCGACAAGCTAAACAATTAATAGCAGATTAGCTGACACATTGTCAAAACCGGAAAGAGATAAATCCCTTGTTTGGGGCGCTTCTGGCCGAATATGGTATCTAGAGCCATCCTTTCAGAGCCACTCATGTCCTTTCAGAGTGAGAATGAGATATCAAGCCTATCAAACCCAACCGAAATGGGGGAATCTGAGTTAAAACAACCAAAGTGGAGCTCTGTCCTGTCATTCGCAAGAAAGACGAATAGGTTCGGCAACGAACGCAGGGAATGGGTTTCTTAGAGGTCGGTAAAAAAGGCCTCGAAAGGCCTGCTTGCCAGGCTTCGGCCTACCCTCTACTTCTACTACTTCATTCCTTCTTGAAATAAGCCAATATAAAAACTTTAGAAATGCAAAGTATTATTTTTTCACATCATAAATCAGTATTTCAATTCGGAGTACTTATTTGTAACATTATTATGATTTTGTTTGCTGATGAAGTGTAAGCTTGCCGCCTTCTGCAGCAAAGGATCGACATGGTATGGCAGAGTGTATTTAAAAGCATTCAAAATTGTATTGTATTACACAATCTGACCCTTTTTTCAATTACGTTATATCTTTAAAGAGGATTTTTTTCCTTCAGCATAAATTATGGTATTTACATATTTTCGTCAAATTATTCAAATGAAAAAATATTCAAAAACGTTTGCTATAAAAAATTATAACATTTCTGACATTTTATGCTTAAACAGATTTTTCATCAACATGAAAAATAAATTCATGTGAGTGGTGGTCTAGAAAGTGTTTTCGAAGCATGGCTCCAGGAAATGGTAGCGAAAAAATTCTTTTGAACTAAGAACACGAATTCAGCAATGCTTTATTTGGGACACACGGGCTGCTCAAGAAAATGAAATTTTGTATCCACATATCCACAGCGATTCGTTACAGGCTGAAAATATACGCGCCAAAAGAAGTATAACTTCATAGAGTTTATCAAGAACACAACCCAGTTTTTCATGTGCACTTGAAAGAGTGCGCATATTTAAAGTTTAAATATTAGGTTTTACACATTACGATAAACATGCGCAAAATTGCGGGCACCACGTTTATAGTTTACATAATTCTTACCATTTTTTGTAGAATTATAATATTTACATTATTGATTGTTTTTCCTAACAAGCAAATAAACGTAGATATATTTTGATTGATTTCATTGTAAACAAATAAGTTTTTTTTTAAAATATGGTAATCAATATTAAAAGAGTTTACAATATGTAATTAATACTGCAACTGTTATACTTATATATATATATGTATATATATATGATACATATTGGATATAATATATATATATATATAGAACCAAAAATAATGAATACTGTTTTTGAGGTTTGCGTAAAATATTATAACGTATAATATATAAATTATTAATTTATTTATATATTATCTGAGGTTTTTGTGTTTGAATCATGGTGATGGTGGGTGCGGCCATTTTGATAATTTTAACACAGTATTGTGATATATCGTTATAGGCAGGGAGGTAATAATATCAGGCTTGATCGATATACTCGTATATTCAGAAGCACATGAATTAAATAGTTAATTAAAGTCCTTATACTATCTTATTATATTATTCAATCTGGACTTTTAATCTGAATAGTTCGTGCTCTAAATATACAAAAAAGGCAAGTCTACAAATGATTGTTATTACAAAGTGTTACTAACATTGCAGTAAAACACATTATTTTGGTAGAAACTACTAAATTGGATCTTCAAGATTGTGTTTTTCTAAAGTTTGATCGGGAATAGCTATTTTCTTATCAGGATATATCATATCAAATTCATTGAAAAATATCGCAATATCCATTCATTATGTTCTTAAATGTAAAATAATTACTTTCCATAGTTTTGATGTTTTGATGTAAAACTTCTTTAGCGAGGATAGTTAACTGTAATAACCTCGTTACAATAATCAAAACAACACAATAATCAAGCATATGAGTATATTTATTTATATCTAATATATAAAAATATAGTCTACTAACTTTGGATTGTGTGTATTGATATCTTTGTCATACAGACAGACTTACATAAATATATTTATTAATGTATATATTACGTGCATGTATCTAAACGAACTAACAAAAAAACATGGACACTTATTATTTCTATAAATTCCTTCTAAATTTTGTAAAAATCATTTGCGTATATCTACAAGCTTTTTTGTAAACGAAAATTTGAATAACAAAATGCATTCACGGAATTTTACTTGATACATTTAATTCACGTATTTTCAACAACAATGGTGAGAAATCAAAATGTACAATAATCATACGAGTGTTTTATCGTTTTTACTTTCCACGATAAAGGTTTCAAATACTTTTACCCCCAGGCTCAAACTATAAAATTACGTCACTGATTGTGACATACAAGTGATGCGAATCATTGATAAATTTTTACTGATAAATTGAATTTTAACTACTAGAGAGATAGATAGACATATGCAGGTACAAAGTGTTTCAAGAATATAACTCTAAACAAATCATGATGATTAGCTGTAAGATTCGTAAACGCTGAATGCCAATAATTTGTTGGCTCAGTTAAGATTAGATTAAGTTAAGATACTTTCCTTTTACAGACAATCGATACCTATTATATCTAAGCCTGATGTAAAACAGTTAGCGTTTGTTCAAAAATTATTTAATCTGTGTATTACGTCTCATGTGAATCAGAGTTAGATTGGGGGAAGAGGTGGGGCTATTTATCGCCAAAAGAGCTTCATATCTAACAACGAGGCGATCAGATTTTACTTATTAGCTATACGCTTTTCTTTCGTTCAGAAAGTACAAATAAAATTTTTTTACAACAATCAACAGTATTTTAAATACATGATGTTGTTTTCAAATAAAATTTCAAATTCGCTCCAATACCTAGATCAGTTTTTGTTTTATAAATACGTATTTCGACTACAAAGTAGTCAGCATCAGTATAAATTAGATAGTCTTAATTAACTCTTTGACAATTAGAAATAGATAGAAAATAGAGATCAATTGACAAAAATAAAATAAATAAAAAATTAAACAAAATAAATTCAAATATAATAATTTTATTGAAACTACTCTTGTTAACATCACTCTTATTAAGTAATTTTAATAAGAATGATGTTAACAATAGTAAATTGAATGTATTTTAACAAGAGTAATTTCAATAAAATTTATTATATTTTAATTTATTTTGTTTAATTTTTTTTAAATTTTATTTTTGTCTATTGATTTCGATTTTCTATCTATTTCTAATTGTCAAAGAGTAAATTACGATTAGCTAATTTATACTTATGATGATTACTTTGTAGTCGAAATGCATATTTATAATACAATAGCAATATATTATATATTATAATATATTGTATATTGTATTATAATATACAATACAATAATATATTATAATACAACTCTAGGTATTGGGGCGAATTTGAAATTTTATTTCAAAAACCTAGAGTTTATTCCAAACCTAGAGTATGGTTTATCATTAACTATCATTTGATAATCTAATATGTTGTTTGTTTTACGATATAAAATTTTGTTTCTTAATATTTTTCGAGAGCTCTAATAATAGAATAATAATCAATAAAATTAACATAACAATTTGAAATTGTTTTATATAAATATATATATATATATATATATATATATATATATATATATATATATATATATATATATATAGACTGTGTTGGACAGCTTTCCCTATAGTAAATCAATGTTAAATATTATTTATTTCTAGTTGTCCGTCTGGTACTGTATGAAGTCAGTCAGTACACATATAAATAAAGTCAGTCAATTATCTCACAGCTATACTGTATGCGTATGGTTGTTTGTTTGTCATTAAAGAGTGGGAATTTTTTTATGCACATTGCACATACTAAAGTGGACTTTCGTCTCATGTGTACTGACTGACTTCATACATTACCAGACGGACAGCTAGTAATAAATAATATTTAACAGTGATTTACTATAGGAAAAGCTGTCCAACACAGTCTGTATATATATACATATATATATATATATATATATATATATATATATATATATATATATATGAATATATATATATATAATATAATAATCTTTAATGGATTTTCGGTCTACATGAAAACCACGGCTAGACTGCTCCTTTTGTTTTAAGGTTTAAGCTTAAGCTTTTATTTTGAAGTAGTTATTAGGTACTATTATACAATTTATAATGAATACCTATAAACAAGTGTTGTGAATGTTATGAGTTGTGATATCATAATAAAACCTTGTTTACTTAACACTACGTGTACCTAATACGAATCGTTATTCGATATATCGATAAATTTTTTATTGTTATAAATTTACTTTTTTGGGTTTGTTATTTTGATAGGATTTTTGTCTCGAAACAAGTGAGAATATCTGCAACCTGAATCATTCTGTGTCAGTAGTTATAAATATTAGCATATGTTTTCTACACATTTATATTTATTTATTTTATCAACAAACAAGCAATACAACCGCGATCACATTAAATTACTTTTATTGCAACAAATTTACCGCAGATTATTTTGTGTTGATTTCATCGTCATGTTTGTGTATCAGATTTGTTCACTCATTTACTACTATATTCACTATATGAATTAGGGATGCCGCGAAACGAAACTTGAATTGTATTGACTTGTTAAAGTTATTTATCGTCACGTTTTTGCAAATTTTCTTGAAAAATACAATTTAAAAAAAAAACATTTTTTTAATTTTATTTTTTATTTTAATTGAAACAATAAAGAAAACTTAAATCATTACCACCCTAAATCAGGGGTCGGCAACCTTTTGAGTCCGAAGAGTCAAAAATTACAATTTACAAAATTTCAAGTTTTTAAAGAGCCACAAAATTTTTTCTTGCCAACAATAAATAGCACTCGCATAAATAATGTTTTTTGATAAAAAAAAAACTAATCTATTTATTCATAAGAAATAATATCAATTTATTCATATATAAGTAGTAGTTTTCACAACAAATTAGATAATATATATATGACATTATTAGATAATTACTTATTATTTAAGTAAAAAATTCAAACAATTAAACATTTACTTACAACACTAACTTTTACTTCAATAACAAACAATTGTACAAACAAATTCAAGGGGAACGATGGCTTTGCATGGTTATTCAAGTAGAAAATTTAAACTGTACTAAACAATGTAACTTGTACTTACATACATTTAAGCAAACAAATTCAATGGAAGCGTTAGCTTTGCTTGGTTTTAGAAAGTTTGGATAAATTTGGCTCATATAACTTGTTGTTTTAAGTTTCAAACACGACTCTAAATTTACATTTGTTAGTTGGCTTCTTACTTTACTTTTAATTATGTTCATGTTTGAGATTAGTACATTTTTACAGATTAAAAATGTATAGAGATTGAAAGAAAGTACTATCGTCTGTCTTTCGAATATTTATCCAAATTCAGGATTCAAATTTTCGTTTTGCCTCTCACTGACATATTATCGTCTCATCTCGTTTCTGTCATCTCCCGCGGCATCACTAATATGAATATATTTATACCTATATATTTAAAATAAATTGCATTGCAGAGATCTATCGTTCCCATTCTCGATATAATTTTCTAATATATTAAAAGTTAAAACGGTTCAAATTATAAAATTAAATTAACCAGAATTACAACTAACTGAACTAATTTTTATACACCCCGTATATACTGAGTTCTTTAACAGTGATTGTATTTAATATTTGTTTGTTTGTGTATACTTTCGTGTCCACATAACGTTGTTTGTCCAAATTCCTTTCGAATACGTATGACAAACTGTAGAAGACTATAGCGTATACTCCGACAAATTTCATTGTCATTGAATTTATTAATTAAATTAATACGCTATAGTCTATATATAGTATACGCTATAGTCTTCTACAGTTTGACATACGTATTCGAAAGGAATTTGGACAAACAACGTTATGTGGACACGAAAGTATACACAAACAAACAAATATTAAATACAATCACTGTTAAAGAACTCAGTATATACGGGGTGTATAAAAATTATATATATATATATATATATATATATATATATATATATATATATATATATATATATATATATATATATATGTATAAATGTACATATATAAAAATTTTAACGACATTGATTTTTAACATCTAGTAGGTACGATGGATGGATATATGGAAAAAAATTTTACGAAATTCCAACATTGGTACAAAAACAATAGCTGATTTCCTTTGGAGGAAATTCGCTAAAAAAAACCTACTGTTAAATATATCGGTTAGACATCTATGTCTCTCAGCCCATAAAGATTTCCTATAAAATGATCTTTGAAGTTTGATTATTCCTCACTCCTATCTACTTCTGATTGTACGCATACCAACCAATATTTATTTTCTACAACATATCTTTGTAAATATTTTTTATATCCTTTATTTTGTGTGTTTTTTTTAAACAATGATAGAGAGAAAGAGGAGATAAAAAAGAATATGATATTTTTTGTTGATTTAAGATTTTTTATGTATGTTTGTATACTTTAAAAATAACTATACAAAATTTATTCATTACGTACAAAACAATAAAAAATGGTCGGATAATTTCAAATTTTAATGTTTCAATGTAGATATGGCTTCAGGGGCGCAGAAATAGGGATTGGAAAAGTTCCCACTTTTGATTGAGTTTTATTTTCAGAAGAAAAAACATTTATTATAAATGTTTATGTTTAAAATCTTACTTTACTTCAATTCATTACCTGATCATGTTATATCTAATACTCTAAATATATGCAAATTTATTGAGGTTTTAGCGAATTTCCTGAAAGGAAATAGAGCTATTGGTCCCGTACCAAAGTCAAAATTTCACTAAAATTTCTTCAAATGTCCATCGATCCTACCTAGTAGATGTCAATAATCACCATCTGTAAAATTTATATATATATATATATATGGACATTTATATATATATATATATATATATATATATATATATATATATATATATATATATATATACACATATATATACATATATATATATATATACATATATTTATATACACATATATATACATATATATATATATATACATATATTTATGTGTCTGTAATCACTCTAGCGGTCACAGTTTTCATTATATCGGAATAAAATTTGGTATTCAAAAGGTCAAGTTCGTTATTGGGTAAAATTGGACAAGGGAAAAGGGGGGTTTTAGAGGGAGGGGGAAACACAAAATTTGACATATCTCCCTTAATATTCGAAAAATCGAAAAATTTATAAGAAGTAAAGTTTTAGGTATTAAATTTTACTGTAGTTTTGTTTCTTATCATTTTTTCTGTTACACTAATATTTACAGAAATATTGACGGTTTAAGATTGAAAACTAAATTCCTTAATATCACTGTACACATTAGAGTTTGAGCAAAAATGACTTTATTCCTTACGCATTTTTCGATTGTTCTAATTTTACGTGAGGTATTTTATATTTTGTGTTTACTTCTTTCTTTATACACTAGGGGGGGGGGGGGGGCTTCTCCTCGACGTATATCATTTATTAATAAAATTGGACTTGCAAATACTAAAATCATATACAACATTTCATTTTGATCAGACTAAAATTGTGACCGCTAGAAAGCGATTGATGTATTCTAAAGAAATTCGCTAACTTGGAGCAGCTCCTGCGTAACGAATTTTTTTTTTCATATTGTGTTTGGTATATTTATATATACCGGGTATAGAAATTTTTAACCAACGTAACTTTTCTGATGATGTTTTTATTTCATTTTTGAGAATGTTGTTATTATTTTAATATAATTTTATAATTTATTTCCTATTTAAAGAATACACATATTATTATTTACTTTTAATAAAAATATTTAATAAGAAAATGAAAAATGTAGCCTGAAACAAAAAATTTAAATTTTATTTAAATATCAAA
Source organism: Nineta flava (assembly GCA_963920215.1). Taxonomy (NCBI): domain Eukaryota; kingdom Metazoa; phylum Arthropoda; class Insecta; order Neuroptera; family Chrysopidae; genus Nineta; species Nineta flava. The sequence continues at coordinate 96,794,720 of OY986042.1, forward strand.
AAAAAATGTAAAAAGAATTATTTATTAACGTTTGTGAAACTGTAGTTATTTATTTTTGTTTTTTCGTGAATAGAACGTAAATAATTTTTTTGAACTGACAATATTAATATTAAAAAAAAAAGATATAGAATATTCATCATATCCCCAACGAATGTAATCCGTAATAATATTCGATTTGTGGCGTTCGCATCCATCGCTACCTATACCTGTTTATGTACTATGTGCCACAAAAGTTGATGTCGTTTTTATACCCAGTATATTTGTAAATATACAAGGTATATTAAGTTTAGTTCCGACTTTGTAACGCTTGAAAATATTGATGGCAAAAAAAAAATTTTGTTATAGGTGTTCATAAAAATATCTAATTTGTCCATGTCCGCATGTCCGTCCGTCTGTCTGCCTGCCTGTCCGTGAACACGATAACTCAAGAACGAAAAGAGATAAAAAACTGAAAATTTTTTTTATGTGTTCTAGAACAAAAAACTAAGGACCATGTTTGGGCAAAATAGGCAAAACTGCCTATCTTTGAAACCGTAAGAGATATAAAAAAAATTTAATAACAAAAAATCTTCTTTTTAAAATAAGCAACTTTTGTTTGATTAATTTTTCTATAAATATACTGGGTATTTAAAAAATTAACTCAGTTAGTTGTTCCATAGCTTGATTTATTTAATTTTATAATGGATTTGTGCCTTATTGATTTTTGAAAACTGAATAAATAAGACCGTAATCAAGCATAAAATTTAAAAAAATGGTATCAAATTTTGTGGCCAAGTGTACTATGGGCAACAAAATTAGTGTTTTTTTTTTCAAAATTTTATTTTTGATTCCTGCATTATTCATTCAGTTTTCGGAAAAAAGGTTTTGAATAAACATTAATAATATACTTATAATGGGAAACTATTATTCGAAGCATTTTTTCGAACACCGAATGAATATCAAAGAGTCAAAAAGTCAATTACGACTAGCTAATTTATACTGATGGTGACTACTTTGTAGTCAAAATACGTATTTCAAAAACCTAGAGTTCTCATTAATTATCATTTGATAATCTACTATTTGTTTTAATTGTTAATTTAAATATTTGTACTCGCTACTAAATCTCAATTTACTTTAATTTTTAGATACTTTTGTGTACACACTATATATTCCCTTTGTTAACTCAATTAATTGTTAATTTAATTAAAATCTGTTTTGTTTTTTGTTCAATATTTTTCAATGCATACAAAATAACTATAATCAATCAATATAAGGAAGAAAAAAAAATTGTTAGTATCAAAACAAATATTTATTTTAAAAACACACAAAGTTTTCACCGATAAAGTTAGTTACTATATAGATGGATACTGAATGTGCAGTTTAACATTGAATCAGCTAATATTTACTTTGTAATTTAATTTCCTGCTATTCTTACTTTGTATAGTTTGTATCTTAAGGTTATACGAGCATTAAAGCAAGGTATATAATATGTTACAATAGCAAATACACATTAATTAATTTTAACGTCCACTTTCTTAGTAATTAGTTTTCAAAATTTTGATTTTAACACGTAAAAGATAGGGAATACCTAATTTAATCGCACATTTATCATGACATTGAACTATAACTACTAAAGACAAAAATTCTAAAATCTTGAAATTAAGTACTTAAACTGTTACAGATTATGTTAAAAATAAATATAAGCAAAGTCTTCTGACGTGTATTTTTGAGAATATTTTGATATAAACAACGAAAAATGTCTGTCTATCTCAATATATATATAGTTATGTTTGTATGGTAGTGTATTAAAAGAATTAAATGGTGGTTATAGGGAATTGTAGAGCCAACGAGCTCACCAGAAATGGCACAAAGTTATCGAACACAAGCATCTCGAAATTTCCAGGTGTAAACTGATAAAATGAATTTATTGAACCACGTAAATATGTTTTCTTCAAAATAATTTACTCTAAGAAAGAAATCCTTGTTTTCATTCAAAAATTTGTTTACTTGAATAAGTATCTTCACCAAGTAAATATGTTTTCTTCAAAATAATATACTCCAAAAAAGAAATCTACTTGAATAAGTATCTTCAAGTAAACAAATTCTTGAATGAAAACAAGGATTTCTTTCTCAAAGTATAATTTTTTGAAGAAAGCATATTTACTTGAGCTCCAAGTAAAGGAGCGCTTCTAAGATTCTAAGAAAGGCCAATATTAAGTTATGATCAAAGTACAATCGGAGGCGTTTCGAAGATATTATCTCCCTCCATAAGCAATACAGAGCAGCCACGGGGCACTGGCTGAGCGAAAAAGATGCTGAGCTCAAATGCTGAGGAAAAAATGGGCCTATCTTAGCACCACTACTATTATAGGAGCTGTCACAATGAGGAGAAAGGGGAAACGATAATCCACCTTCTCTGTCATTGTCCAGCTCTTGCTAGGAGAAGATTGACACACTTGTGTTAGCCATTGTTTGACGACCTCTCCGAACTACATCAAATCTCTTTTGCTGTTCGTGAACAGCTCCATTGGTATTAAAAATAGTGGCTCCATTTGAGCAAAATGTTCCTCTTATCAGGTATCACAATAGGACTTATGGCCGAAATGTGTCCCATGTGGGCAGCCACTACAACTTAACCTTACCTAATCTAACCTATATGTCATGTTATAATGGTAATATAATAAGAAAACTAATCTAGTATTCATAAAATTTTTTGAATAATTATAACTGGAATTGTCTAAAATTTACTCACAGAATAAACAAAATTCGGTAATTGATGAAGAAAACAATTATTATGAACGTTGATTCTTCATTTTATAATGTTTTAAAATGAAGAATCAACGTTAAGTGTAGGTACATAACTAATTTTATACCATTAATTTCTCTCTTTATATACGAAAAATAATACGTTAACTTTTAACTTAATTACCAAAATTTTAAGTACCTACATACATTATAATTTAGTTTAAAGTTTATATATATATATATATATATATATATATATTTAACATTGAATCTATATATATATATACATATACATATATATATACATATACATATATATATACATATATATATATATATGTATATATATATATATATACATATATATATATATATATATACATATATATATATATATATATATATATATATATATATATATATGTATAAAATACAAAGTTGTTTAAATTGAAAAATATACATAAAACTTTTATTTTACAGACAGGCAATAAAAGAGCATTATTAAATTTTTTTTTGTGTATTTGTAGCCAGTAAAAGGTTTTATTAGCAGGTAAAATAAAAAGTATTTTTTTCACATTTTGAAAAAATTACAATTAATTGTAAAAGCTAAGGATACCATTGAGCATTACTTTCAGAAGATTTAATTTCAACAGAAAGCTTTTTCAATTCAACTACTTAATACATTTTTGATTGTGTTACCCATGAATATTTTAGTTTTATTTATTTTTTTATTTAAAAAGTAGTCCGACCGAACTATAAGTAGTAAAATAATCAATTAAATAAAACTTAAAAACATAAATATTTTGAATATGTTAAAATTCCTAAAAGAAAACTTTCATAATATTAATAATGTACAATAAATTTAATGAAATAGTTTTTAAAAAAAGTTAATTGGAATATGTACACATATTTCTATTTGATAAGTAGAGCAACATTAGGTGAATAGGCGATAGATCTACCAGAAATAAGAAGAAAAGTTCATAGATACAAATTTTCGAGATACAAATTTTCGAGATACAAATTTTCGAGATACCAGCAATTTAGGGATTATAGAATACACAACGGAAATGAAAAAGGTAGATTTTTTATTTCGTAATTTTATTTTTTCTCGAAAACTAAGCAAGATAGGTAGAAAATGCAAGAGAGAGAAATTGCTTATTTGGTGCGTGACTCACACATCTTTGACTTCATTTAATCAAATTAAATTTCGTAATTAACAGCTTTAATGCATAATTTTCAGTTTAACTACACTAAATGGGTAAAATTATTTCATTTTAAATTATATTTCGATTGACTTCTACTAGAGAATGCTTATAATTTTGAAACTTTCAACAAATTGAATTATTTCGTAATGCTTAAAAATAATAATAATTAAAATTATATAGCCATTACAGAGATTATCGGATTTCAAATTGGTGCCCGGAGATACATAGTATATGAAAAAATGCTGAGGACGAATATGGAAATTTCGATAGAAATTCTAAACTTGTATATTTTGTACAAATCAGTTGTAAAGATTTCATTTCGGATGAAATTATGGTGGATTTTATGGTTAAAATTTATCTTCACGATGATATCAAAGAAATTTTGTATAAATTTTATCTATATTTCTGAATATTTAAAATAAAGCTTTAATTGATTAAAATCGTTGGAAAATGGGATAACTTTAGATATAAAACTTTAAACAAATATTCTTCATAGATCTATGGTAGACAAAATATTTACATTATAAATTTTCGAAAGTAAAGTAAATTTCAAACACATACCTTTATTGTTTAAAACTTATCTATAATTTCCACACCAACTTGGCCAACACTACTTTAAAAAAAAAAAACAAATCAAAACCGCATCAATTTTCAACAAAACCAAAAAGTCTTAAATCGACTTTAGGTTTTTTTTTTAACCTTTAACTTTACAAAACCAAATTCAAAAGAAAAGAGAAACAGAAAAACTGTACCAAACCAAATAATGTTTTTGTAGATTTTTTACAACAAAAGCCGAAATAGAGTAACAAATAAATACAAAAAATGTATTATATATTACAACAATATATGTATATATGTATCTATATATGTTTACAATTATATAGAAGAAGAAAGACGATCTACAAATACGTGAGATAGAAAGAGCAAACGGAAAATCCGGACGCCGTGTATTCAACGTCACGGATATGACAACACTGAAATGAAACGATGATAATAACCGACGCTTAGACGTTTGTTGGAAAACTTAAACGGCTAGTTATTATTATTATGATTATTATTATTGTTACGATGTACACGTATGTAGTGCACATGCGCTTGTTTGCCACATGGGGAAAACAAGTGAACTAACTAAGTGCAAGTTTGTTGGCCGCATATAATATTCATATATAACACATATTAATATCATATTTGTTAAACATATTGTATTTTTCATCAACAAATATATAATATGTAAGTCGTGATGAGCTAGAGAGTTAGCTAGCTAGCTAGCTAGCTAGCTGATGACTACACGGCTAGGTACACTTTGTGTTTGTATTTTGAAATGATGATAAAAATTTACATAATTTTCTAAGTACTAGTTACAAGATTGTATATATAGAAGAATATTTATGATATATAGAGAAATTTATATGTATTATGTATTAGTAACCTTCTTTTGTAAGTGATATATATATATATATATATATATATATATATATATATATATATATATATAACTATTTTTTTATTATGTATTTATTAAAATCCATTTGTTTCTTAGTATGCCGTGTCAATATTGTTAGGGCACTGTTATGAACTAGATTCTAAAACTGAATTTCCTTTCATATTTATATTGGGATCGCTAGAACTCAGATATGCGATAATGTAGCGGCGAAATTTATTCAACTAACCAAATAGGTTAAACACTGACAGCCGATATATACAGAGTGTCGCATAACTAACGTTACTTATGCTTATGCTTACACTAATTAAATCCTAACGTTACTTATGCGCCACCACATATGTGATTTTTAAAATAAAATGTCGATCCATGTTAACTTTTGTCTATCCAAATAACTGTGTATTATTTTTAGCGAATTTCCTCCAAAGAAAATGAAAATTTTCTCCAGATATTGTTTTTGTGCCAATGTTGGAATTTCGTTAAAATTACTTCAAATTTCCACCGATCCTACCTAGTAGACGTTAAAAATCACTATCGTTAAAATTTTATTATATGTAGGTATATATTATATATATATATATACATATATATATATATATATATATATATATATATATATATATATATATATATATCTTCATTTATATATATATATATATATAGCTTTAAAATGTCAACTTAATCAACTGAAACCCCACACCGAAAACTACAGATTCTTGAATAATTCAAGAATTATTGACTGAAAGTATACAGATGGTTTTTTAACGGAAAAAAATTTAATACTTATATAAAAATGAAATTCAATTTAAAAAAATTTTTGTTCTTGATTTGTATGAAACTGTCTAAATAAGGTCAATTTAACCCTAAAAGAAAAAACACGAAAAACGTATTCATTTGACGCTTTGACAAACGATTTACGAGATATCGCCGAAAAGCGAATAAAAGGGGAATTCAAACAAATAAAGATGGGCATATCTCAGAAACTGGTCATTAAACCGTCAATCCAACTGGATTTTTGTATTTTTGGATCCCAATTACCTTAGAAACTATTTTTTTTCATTCAAATTGATGACTAAAAATTTTCAATTTTTTCTTTTGGTTTTTCAAATAAAGATCTTTCGAGTAAAGATATATTCATCCAAAGAGGAATATCTTGAAAGTAAAAAAATTAATATTGATAAATAAATGAAGATTTTTTGATCGGTTTTTGTTGAAGGTAAAATTAATTACTTTTACAACATTTATTTTTTGCAAATCCACGATTTATTTAATAAGATTGCTGACATGTTTCGGGTTTTATCCCATTGTCGAAACTGAAGATTTTTTGGGCTGAATTGTTTAAAAATCCATAAAAACTGTAATCAGATAAAATCTTTGAAGGATTTATAAATCATGAAAAATGGGATGCATTTTAAAATATTCGTTTAATGCACACACCACCAGTATAATAATACTCGAAGAATTTGCTAAATATGTACACACTTAACCGCTTTTTTATTTATTGTAGAATAAAGTACATTTTCTCGTTTGTAAATGTAATTCAGAGACTTTAATGCATTTTCTTCAAAAACATATTCTGTTTAATATATTCAAACTATAATATTTTAATAATTAAATCATGAATAATTAATAACTTTCCTGTAAAGTAGTTTATTTCTTACAATAATCCAGGCAGGTATTTTGAATAGAGACAGCTACGGTTATAGTAGTCACCGTGTAAACTTATTTTCCTTAAGGACGTTCATTTGCTACGCTCAAGTCAAATGAGTACTATCTTTAATAAAATTTATTTAGGATTTTAAAAAAGGTGTAAAGTATGTCAATAACAACTTACGACGATTTATAACCTTTTTTATTTGTCCTAAATATTTTAAAAGTATTTATTGGAAAATACCAGGAAATTGTAAATCAGAAATTAATTTGACTTAATGTGACAGATCTGACAGTAAATTATGTTTTATATTTGTGTGTATGTGTATATTATTTTAGTGTGTGTGGTCGCCAGTTTTCAAAATATGGTGGCAAAAACAAACCTAACAAAAAAGTTTTAATTTTATTAAATAATTAATTCAAATGTTCGGCAACACCATTTTTTTAATGCAATTATATAAACTGCATATTTTAAAGAATATTTATAAACATTATTTATTATCCTGTCTACTTTAATAATATAGTTATTATAATTTTAAGTTCAAAAAAATTCTGTTCTACATAAGACGCTGTGTTAAAAGTTTGATTTTTAATCGATAATTACTCTTTGAAATGATCGTCAACAGGTGTTAAATTTTTGAGGGAGGATAACTACTGAATTGAGCTATTCAATTCACTAAAAAAAAATTTTTATCTACTATCAAGCTTCATGGATGAACGTCCTTAAGAATTTGAAATTGAATTCTAACAATGAGCTCAGTGAAGCCGATTCTGACCGATTGTGATGCGAAATAAAAGCAATCAAAGATGAGATTATACATGAGATTTATTTAATGAATAAATTTTTTTTTTTCTGATTTTATTTAACGTTGGCATTTATTAAAATTTGGATTACAGTTTGGAAATATGTTCACATTATGTTTTGAAGATAATATCTTTCAAATGGTGCCCATTGTTTGCTTCGACCTGACGTGCTCTTTCCAGAGCATTCTCCATAACTTGTCTTAGAATTTCAGGTGCCAGCGACCTCACTTCTCGGATATTAGCCTTAAGCTCTTGGATGGTTCTTATCTTATTGGCATACACCTTACCCTTTAGGTAGCTCCAAAGATAAAAAATCGAAAGCCATTAAATCGGGCGAAAGCGATGGCCTGTCATAAAATCATAAAAACAGCCATAGTTGGACGAGCTGTGTAAGAAAAAAGAAAAAACAAATCCGAAACAAAAAATTTATTCACTAATTAAATCAAGCATAACGTCACTTATGCGCCACCCTCTATATATGACGTGTTTGCAGAATTTAAAAATCCATCTAGGGAAAAAGGGACGAGTATCCAGAATTAATTTTACCTCAATTTACCTACCGACAATTTTTTCTGCAACCATCATCAAACTTACAAAAATTTTAACGATTTTAATGTTTTAATAATTAATTTCATATTCATTGATATTCCTTCCTTTGAGAAAACTCAGCTCCTACGTGTCTAATTATTATTATTATAACCAGTATATAATATATAACAAGGTTTATTAAGTTTAGTTCTGACTTTGTAATGGATGAAAATATTTATCATAGAAAAAAAATGCCTGTACATGTGTTCATAAAATAACCTAATTAGTCCATTTCCGCAAATCCGTCCGTTTGTAAGCACGATAAATCAAAAACGAAAAAGATAGCGAGCTGAAATTTTGTGTGAGCGTGTTCTAGAGCTGAAAAGTAAGGTCAATGTTCATCTTCGGAACCGTAAGAGATAGGACAAAAATTTACTAACAAAAAAAGTTCCTTTTTTAAAATAAACCAACATTTGTTTGAAACTTTTTTTCATAAATTCAGTACATACTGGGTATTTAAAGCAATTAAGAAAGAATTGATTAAAACTAACTCAACAAGATAACTAATTTTATTGAACGGGAGTGTATGTTCCACCGTAGCGCCTAAACTACTCATCCGATTTAGATGAATGAGGTGTCGTTCGGTTCATCTTAGTGTTCCGCAAGTCATAGACTATATGACGAATGTGTCAAGTTTGGAATCAAATGAAAGTTTTTAATTCATAAATTCTTAATATTATACTTAAAAAGTCTTAAAATAAGTTTAAAAAACTGAAACCCGACTACAAAAAGTTTAAAATTAAAAAAAGTTTAAAAACTATAAACTGACTACAGAAAAAGCACGAAACAAGTTTGAAGAGCCTTGTAAATATTTGTCGTAGTCGAGTGGCCAGGAATTGTTACAGTTTTGTTTGGTGCATCGCAGTAGGGCCTTCGACTACGAGAAATATTTACAAAGCTCTTCAAACTTGTTTCATGCTTTTTCCGTAGTCGTGTTTAAATCAATTAATTATAAAAATATTAAGTCAAATAATCAATAGATGATAACATAATTCTAGAATGTGATTTATAATTTTCTCTATAAGTAATTAATATTAAATAATAATATTACATTATATAAAATAATTTAGAAAATAACATTATTTAATATTAGATAGATACCTAATGGCACTATACATGTTTGGTTTATTAAAGGACTCAATGAATTTATGTTTGAAGACAAAGATATAAAGACAACAGGGAAAGACAATCTATACAAATACCTAACATTTCAAACAGTAGAATTCGGAATATTTCGTACAGTGTTTTAAGAATAATTCCAATCCAAGTGGCCGAGTGATCTAAGGCGTTACGTTTGCGCAGTATGCCTACTTGGAAACTGGGAGATTATGGGTTCGAATCCCGGCATTGGCAGTGGTGGTTAATTGACTAAACTGTCGGTGTATGAACAAGAACGAAGTAATCGGCTATGCTTGAGAAGGTTTTCTGCAATTTCCTTCACGAACTCCAGATGAATATCGGCATAGTTCCTATCATAGTCGGCTGCAGCCGCATATCCTACCAATTCCTAGTCTATACACAAAAATTCCTTCCATTCCACTCACATCCTCACATCCTTAGGCATCACAATGGACCTTATGGTCGAAGTGTAGCCCGTCCAGGGCAGCCTTTACAATCTACCTCTCATCTCTTGGAAAAGCATTCCTACACAGTCTGTATACTAAAACAATAGGCCAGAAATGAACCCATAGTTTTCTATTTGTTGCTTTTATTACTATATTATAATAAATTTGCGTTTTAAAACGTGGTACTTAAAAGTACCGCTGACACATAAGTAGATAAATTAGTTGGGTACTTAATGGGTTAATATTAATTAATAAGAATATGACTTTGCACGAACTGAGTGTAATTCGAATACAACTGCAATTACTTTATCTAAATCTACACAGTTTTAGATACATATATGGAGTTTATTGTACATACATTAGAGTAAATAAACAGCGTGTGTCGTCCACCCTCTCTTCGACTTCATACATCTACTACTGTAACTCTTTAATAGACCGAAGTGTATTATTCGGCTAGCTATGCGGTAATTTACTTTTTACCATCATACAAATCCTAATGTATAGATTTACTATTAAAAAATGTTACTCAGTTGTTCTATTTTATGTTATACTAAGGGAGGTCACTAGCGTTTACTTAATTTGACATTTAAGTAATTTGAATGTACAGTCAACGCCAAACGTCGAGCTAAAATTTAAAAATTTTATATTTGATTTGTGCCTTATTTATTTGGTTTTCGAAAAAATGCTTCGGATAAAAGTTGTTTATTTTAGCTATACTAACAACTTTTATTCGAAATATTTTTTCCGAAATACGAATAAATAAAGCACCACTCAATTATAAAAGTTTTAAATTTTATCACGACTTTTGCGTTGTTAGTAAGAAATCAGATAGTAAGAAATCAAACATATTTTACCATAGCATCAGGGTAGCTCTGTTGTCAGAGCCCTGGTCTGGAATCCCAGAGATTTTGGGTTTTATTGGGAAGGTTTTATTTTTTGTTGCAAAGTTATTATTTTTTGCTTTGCAGTTACTTTCTTCTTTCGTCGGTTCTATTTTTTGTTAAAAAGTTTTATTTTGTTGTGGCTTATAGTATCATTAGAACTACATATGTGTGTCAAGTTTCAACAGAATCGGTTCACAGATAAAAATTCAGTGGTGAACAATCAACCATTCCCTATTTTGCAACCCAATTTTTTTCACCCTAATTATCGAACTGTACCCTATCTAATAAAAAAAATAATTATCGAAATCTAACTACTCTGTAAAAAGTTATGCGTGGTCATACATAAAAAAAATATAGGGGTTGAGTTGAGAATCTCTTTCGTTTTTTTCGTCGATTAAAAAAACATTCAAATTCCGCAAAAATAGTCCATTCAAATAGTATTTACACACAGAACATATATATATAATCGATTATGATATTTTTTCCCTTAGTGGAAGCGCTGGGAAGTCTTATTTTTTATTTTTTTGTGGCTATAATTTGGATTTTTTTTTCAAATTTATATGGAACCAACTTTGAAATATACCCTATTCAACAACAAAGAGAATTATCAAAATCGGACTACTCTGTAAAAAGTTATGCGAGATCATACATTAAAAAATATATATACAGGTTGAAAATTGAGTACCTCCTTCTTTCGTCGGTAAAGTAAAAATGGAAACTACTCTTCAGAAGGATTTATCCTTATGGAAACTATCTATAATATTGTTAATATCTTATGAAATAATACATATCTATAGAGTGAATGATGCCCATTTTAGTCTAATAAGTATTTCACAATACACATATCTTCTTCGTTGCTATAACTCAACGTATGGTTGTAAAATACTAATATGGAAGAGTATATTGTTTTGTTTTATTCAATGTTGGATTAACAACCGCAGGTGACAACTTTCTTAATCAAGACGATGGTTGGTTGTGTGGTATAGAGATATACAACACAGCTTTCTGGTACTGACAGGGTCATTAACAAGTTTTGTGTATATCGTGAAGCTTGTGAGCTAAGCTATACACACAGCTACATAATAATAATAATACATAAACTCACATCTAGATAAAATAGAATTTAGTAACGCTAATGTCTCCGTAACATTATAATATAGAACTCAAGCATATTATAGTGGGCTTACAGTTTACTTTAAGTATTATTATTATTATACAGTATGTTTGCTCGAAAATTCGATTCGAAAATGAGATAATACTAAAAAAAATATCTGAAACAAGTGAAGATATCAACTAACTGAGTTAATTGCTTAAATACCTGGTATGTACTGAATTTATTTCTCTCGAAAGTTGTTTACTTTTAAAAGAGAAACATTTTTTGTCTTTAAATTTTTGTTCTATCTCTTACGGTTTTAGAGTTAGGAAGTTTTGCCCATTTTGCTCAAATATGGTCCGATTTTGCACACACTTCAACATTATTTAGAATACTTTACTGAAATTTGTTCATATATTCATAGCAAAACTAATTCAAATTGATTTTTACCCGAGTCGACTGCAAGGACAAAAGGAAGGATTATGTTTTTAGCAGTCTATGTATGTTTGTATTTATGTATACTCCCGTTCAATAAAATTGAACAAATCTGAAGCGAATCAGTCTCTCACAATTTTGATTATTCTTGCAGTAAAAATTGTTTACTATACTTGCATTTCTTTTTTCACACTTAAAATATATACTAGTTATCTTTGTTTATAAATGAATAATTATACAGAGAGTTACAAAAGTGAGGAGTTTTATGAAATGTCAAAAATTAACATTTCCGGTCTGTTCTATTTTATTGAACGGGAGTGTATGTTCCACCGTAGGGCCTAAACTACTCATCCGATTTAGATGAATGAGGTGTCGTTCATCTTAGTGTTCCGCGAGTCATAGACTATATGACGTCATATTAAATCTAACGTAGCGGATATAAATTAAATAATACGCAAATGTAGAAGTATATTAATTTGTAAAGAAGCCTCGAATATCGTCACAGTTTGAGTGGATCAGTCTATTTTCAAAATGACGGGGAGGAAACATATATTTAATACTAAGTATTAAATATATGACTAAAATATGGTTTAAATAAGTTGCCCTTCTACTTTTAAATAAGTTCCCCTTACTCGCATATAATAGTCAATACAAATGAATTCAGCTCTATCAAGTTTGGAATCAAATGAAAGTTTTTAATTCACAGATTCTTAATATTACACTAAAAAGTCTTAAGTTTAAAAACTAAATAAGTTTAAAAAACTGAAACCCGACTACAAAAAGTTTAAAATAAAAAAAAGTTTAAAAACTATAAACTGACTACGGAAAAAGCACGAAACAAGTTTGAAGAGCCTTGTAAATATTTCTTGTAGTCGAAGGCCAGGAATTGTTACAGTTTTGCTTTGTGCATCGCAGTAGGGCCTTCGACTACGAGAAATATTTACAAGGCTCTTCAAACTTGTTTCATGCTTTTTCCGTAGTCTAGTTATAGTTTGAATACCCGGTATATGTCAACATATAAGGTATATTAAGTATAGTCCCGACTTTGTAACGCTTGAAAATATTGATCAGAGGCATGAATTATTGGAATAGGTGTTCATAAAATGGCCTAATTCGGCCATTTCCGCATGTTCGTCTGTCTTTCTGTGGAGACGATAACTCAAAAACGAAAAGAGATAACAAGCTGAAATTTTGTATGTGTGTTCTAGAGCTAAAATGTAAGGTCAAATTCGTGAATGGGCAAAATCGAACCATATTTGGGAAAAATGGGCAAAACTGCCCATCCTTGAAACCGTAAGAGATAGAATAAAAATGTAAAGACAAAAAATATTCCTGTTTTAAAAATAAACAACTATTGTTATAAATTTTTTTACATAAATTCAGTAAATACCAAGTATTTAAGCAATTAACTCAGTCAGTTGTTATTTTCACTTATTTTTATTAAATTTGCATCGTTCATTAAATTTTTTCATCTGTGAAATCTTTTCATCTAGGCCAAGGCTGCACGGGCCTAAGCTAAAATCCACCATTGACTGGCGTCAACAATCTTAAAATCTAACAAATATTCTATGTAATAATAGAAACATTTATAGAATATGTATAATAGAACCACAAAATTAATTGAAAACACTCAGTATAAATTTTTGGTTCAAAAACAATATTGTTCCAGTATTATTGTTTAGATATTATAATAACAACGATATGTTATAATACATACATTGTTATTGTTATTGTTATGGTTAATATTATGATTATCATTATTAAAACCAACAAACCCGCAAAATCTGTTTTTATTTGTAATGTTGCCAATAGCCAAGTAGGTACGAGTAGAGTTGAAGTAATAAGTATCTATTCAGAATATTAAATACTAGTAGGTAATTTTAATTTGTTTCTATATTGTGGTGGATTCGACATGATACTCAAACGAACTCTCATGACCTCTCTATTAAAAAAATTACTTGAAATCAAAATTATTATTTACCAATTTCTGCAAAGTTAGCAAAACAACGATAGAGAAAATCAGATCGTACCAGCTTATTTGGGAGCATTAACACTTTTACACGACAAATTCTTCTATAAGAGAATGAAAAATGCGTAAAATCTAAATTCAAATTGCGTAAAAAACAAATGAAAAGAACAACTAATTAAGTTAATTGCTTAAATATCCAGTATATACTAAGTTTAAAAAAAATTTCGTTACGCAGGAGCTGCATTAACTTAACGAATTTCATTAGAATACATAAATCACTCTCTAGCGGTCACAATGTTAGTTTGAACGAAATGAAATGTCGTATTTGGTATGATTTTGGTATTTGCAAGGCAAATTTTATTAATAAATGGCATAGGTCAAGGGGAAAAGGGGCATTGAGAAAGAAGAAAATACAAAATATAAAATATCTCTCTTAGTATTAGAACAATCGAAGAATGTATGAGGTGTAAAGTTGTAGAAAATCATTTTTCTCAAACTAATGTGTACAGAGATATTTTGTCCGATTTTACCCATTAACGAACTTGACCTTTAAAATACCAAAAGCGTCTCGAATACCAAATTTTATTCCAATCGGTTTAAAATTGTGACCACTAGATAGTCCACCAGGCATATATATATATATATATATATATATATATATATATATATATATATATATATAATTTTAACGATGGTCATTTTTAACATCTATTAGGTAGGATACAAGGATATTTGAACAAATTTTTACGAAATTCTATCATCGGTGCAAAAACAATAGCTCCAGTTTCTTTCAGTAAATTCGCCAAAAAATGGTTGCAATAAAACTTTCTAAGGTAATTATACCATAGTCAAAGAATTTAATTTGACTGCCATATTTTCTCCTTTTCTCCTCTTACTTCACATTAAAGTGATATTTTAAATAGAATAATAAAATTGTCAATATTCAAAAATGAATATGTCACATGAAATAAAAGCCATGAACGAAAATTCGAATTTAAGAAGACATTACACGTAGACAGGCAGACACTAAACTCTAAAGTGTATTAAATATACTTCCTTATTGCCTCAGGTGTATTTTACATTATACCTAAACTTTGTAATAATCCTTGTTTCAAATATTTTACAAAGTTTACCAACAACATAAACATACACACCCATACACACACACATACAGTCATCGTCAATTCAATTGTCGAACATGAGGCAGCAGAAATTTTATGCATAATTTATTACAAAATTATTGAGTGAACAAATATCAAAAAGTAAAACGGAACATTACTAACAACATATGCTAATAGTTTTAATAATTGAAATCTTCGGAAAATATTTTCTTTAAGATATGCATTTTTTTCGTGAAAAATGTACTACATGAAAGTACTTTCATGAAATGTACTAAATGTACTTACATGAAAGTCAGCCGAGGATATGTTTTTTTAACAAATTGACAAAATCAAACTTATTGCGGAAGTTTCTATTTGTTTGTACTCTTCAGCTCAAAATAAACACATCACCTACCTATGTCTCTTGGAATTTTGTCGACATTGATTGTATTCGTGTGAAAAATCATTGATATTTGATAAAAAGCGATATTTGCCATTTGCAGAAATTTTTATACTCTCTTTATGTTATTTATTTACAATAATATTCGAAGAACAAAGGTAGATTGTCAAAAAAAGTTTGAATCAACTGAAAGTTTCACCACGTTGTTACTTATTATAACACTAGAGGGCATTCAAAGGCAAACACCAACGTCGAAGTTGTTATGCCAGTATTACACACTTGGCGAGGTAAGGCGAGATATAACGAGCACGAGGGTGAACTCACTGGCCAATCCACGTTGGCAACACTGACGAGAACTGTATTACCAGCCGAACACACGGCGAGAGTGTACACAGCTCCTTCTCGCCTTACGAATGTCTCGACGAGACATTCGCCGAGTGCTCTCGCCGAGTGTGCACTGCCGGAATTAGAGTAGGACAAAATTAAACTGATCAAGTCTTTCTAGTAGAGCCGTATATACTTCGTGATTTTTTACTATTTAATAAAATAAACTTATGTAATGACTAATGAGCGAGGTAATAACTTAACATTTCTTCGATGCGTGTTAACTTTAGCAGTTAACTAATAAAATAGTACTAATAAAGTAAGATGTATGTCTTTTATATGAATTTTCTATACTAAACTTATCATTGTAAATGACTCTAGTTTATGCTTTTTTGGACCACTTTTTACGTTTTATGCAATAAGGAACCGCAGTGTGCTTATGATGGAGAAGGTAAAATCAGAATTTCCTATTAGCGCCATTCTGGGTACTTATTGAACTACACAACTATCCAACGCTTTTAGTTGGATACACTCAATGGCACTCAATCTGTCATCTATGGTTGGACACTTATAACTCTCACCTAACCTTCATAGTTTGAAGAAAAATTAACAAAAAATTTAAATAAAATGACAAGCAATCATATGAATCATGGAGGCTATATAAAGGAGATATAAGTCATACGGGAAAATTGACAAAATATGGCAACGAAATGGGAGAAGTTATATTTACTTTTTATGCCGCTAGGGTCGCAAGTTTTTGATAGATACTCATCCTTACCAAAGTGAATATAGTATAATAAATAGAAGTGAAGTAAGCCAAGTAACTATTTTTATTTTGAAGTGATCATTTTGAAGTACACGATTTGCTTAAAAAAATTTATTAAATAAAAAACTGTTTAAAAAACATTTAAAATGGGAAAAGTATGTGCAGTAGACAATTGTAAAAGTGGTAGTGCTTGTGACAATAAGCAACGGGATCAAGTGGGTTAAAAAACCAGGACTTTTAAAGTACCAAAAGCTAGTATAAATATTCCAAAATTAATTAAATTGTATGACATTATATTAAATATTAATTTTCAGCATTATTATTAATAAATAAAAGTTTAATTTAATATCTGATTCAATAATTTATTTCATTTTTACAATTCCAACATTACAGGTTACTATTTAATTATTTGATGTTTTTTTTTTATTTTTATGCAATTATTTTGCGAATTTTAACTATCACTTCAACTAAATCCTTATTGAAAAATTGAAATTACTTATCATTTATTTAAAAAAATATTTTATTGGAAAAATACTTTGGCTGGAAATAATTTTTATAATACTATAAATGCGTAATGTTTTTCAATTAAAACTCGCGCCTTATACTCTCTGTTCTGTTTCCGATGCCGAAGGAACACTACTGACATCTTATTTTTGCCAATTATTTGTTTACATGGAGTTATGTGTCCTTGTTTATGGTCTATGATATGAATGAAGAAAATAATATACTTGAGACAGAAGTAAATAGTGAATTAACCATAAAAAATGAAAAATTAGATGAAAGTTTTATAATGAATCGTGAAATAATTACAGACGAAATATATAATGGAAATGTTAAAATAGAACATCAACAAATTAAAGAAGAAGTATTTAATGAAAATCTTAAAATAAAGGTTGAACGAATCCATAAAAATGAAAACATTAAACTTGAAACAGAATTAATATCTAAGGAAAAAACATTCGATGAAACTTTTTCGGAACATCAAGAAATGCATACTGCAAAAAAACGTTCTACATGTGATGTTTGTAATAAAACATTTACTCGACAAAGCTATTTAATTCAACATAAACGTATCCACACTGGAGAAAAACCATTTTCATGTGATAATTGTGATAAAACATTTAGTCAGAAAATCCATTTCACTCGGCATAAACGAATCCACACTGGAGACAAACCATTTTCATGTGATGATTGTGACAAAGCATTTAACGATCAGACCTGTTTAGCCCGACATAAAGTAATCCATACTGGAGGAAAGCCATTTTCATGTGACGATTGTGATAAAACATTCAATCGGCAAAGCAGTTTAACACGACATAAAGTAATCCACACTGGAGACAAGCCATACTCATGTGATGATTGTGATAAAACATTTAACGATCGTAGCAATTTCATTCAACATAAACGAATCCACACTGGAGAAGCACCATTTTCATGTGATTTTTGTGATAAAACATTTTATCGAGAAAGCCATTTAACTCAACATAAACTAGTCCACAGTGGAGAAAAACCATTCTCATGTAATATTTGTGATAAACCATTTGGTAAAAAAGGCAATTTATCCAAACATTTGAGACAGAAGCATGCGAAAAAATAATGGAATAGAAACGAACGAAATTGCAAAAACTGAGTTCATTGAATAAATTTTGTAAACAATTGTTGAACTTAGAAATATAAATAAAATGATTAAAATTTAAAGATGATAGTTGTTTGTTGAGATATTTTAATGACTTATCAATTTATTACGATTCAAATAAAGCTAAAACGGCGTCTTTCTCAAAATTATTTTTTAAACCGCTTGGCGATGGCAAAGATATCTGTGATAGCTGTATATAAAGATATACAGCTTAAAAAAAATAATAAAAAAGTTTTGAATTCTAAAAATTCATAAAAATTTCATTAATATGGTGGATTCCCATCATAAATATAAATTTGAAGTATATCCCCGCTTCTATGTGATCCGTCAAACTGGTACTAAATTCTGCCAAAGAATACAGTTTGTGCTGATAAAGGCATTAAATACCGAAATCGAACAGCTATTGTCATCTAGTGGTCAGCATACGTACTACAAATTTTAAGTGACACAAAAAGCGTACTTATACGCTTCTATGTATATTGTATTCTTTGCCCTATTTTAACAATTAAATGAACTCAGTAATTAATGAGTCTCAAACAAAATTGAAAGTGCCACAAACTAATGGTATTAATAAAGTCATGTTGGTTATTTTCATTCGAGAATTCTAATGAAAAACCATTTATATTAATTTTCAAATGATCTTAGCCGATTGATAGATAATAAGCCGACAGAAAATGAGATGGCGTTCTTATTAATGGAAAAGAATATTATTACAAATATGTCAGTGTCTAACATGAGGGGATGTAGCTCAGTGGTAGAGCGTTCGCTTTGCATGTGAAAGGCCCGGGGTTCGATCCCCCGCATCTCCAAATTTTTATACTTTTTTTTTTATTTCCACAATTATACGCCTTTTTTTTTTAATAGTATAACATAATTTACTACTAAACATGATTGTAAATATAGTAAAACTAACTTGTTCCACAAACTTTTTATTATTTTAGTACGCTTGTGGTTTTAGTAAAATAACAACTTACGTATTTTTTTTTGTACAATCCGCTAAACAGTCTTAACTAAATTGAAACTGCACGTATTTAAATACCAGTTGTAAAACTAAAAGATCACGGCAGGCATTTGAATTATAGATTTTAAGGGAAATTTTTAAAGATAGAAAATTGGGTAGTTTTCATACGGCTAAAATGAACCAGTTTCATAATCCGTGAGTATTTGCGGAAAAAGTATTATAGAATTTAAGAAAATGTTTTTTAGCAGGTAAATTAAGAGACAACGTTTTTATACATTTCAAACCCAACATCATGACCATTGCCTAATAGGGAAGTTGTGCAACACTTTCATCAACTTTAAAAATGCGGTTTTGTTAATGCGGTATTAAGTGTGCTGTCTGACGATTCAAGGAAAATTTTGAATAGACAGCAGACTCCTTTTACTTTATTTTAAGAAAATAAAGAAAACAATGACCAGAGATTTATTTTTATTTAGAAAGCCGTTGAACAAGTTTAGTGTTCAAACTTTTTCTTAGGTTTTGTTGAATGATGAGGGGAGGTATGTAGCGGTAACGCTACTAAAATCAAATATGCTTTCTTTTAGAAAGCTATGCTCTTCAACTATATACTCCCTCTGATATCACGGTAATTACTTATGTTTATTACTTTGGTAACTAACAACAAATACAATTAGACATTTTGATAAATTAATTTTAATAAAAGATCATCTATATCTTTATTCGTATCTTTTTATTTATTATTTGTAGGATTATAAATTATTTCAATCTTTATATCCATCCAACCTCCTACATTATGAACTACCTTTTAGTAGCGTTGCCGCTACACGGTTATTATTATTATTTTTTTTGAACAAAGAAACTTGAACATTCTTTCTTCATTGCAAGATGCGACTTGAAACTCTTTCGTCCACATGTGTTTAAGAAAATGCAAAAACCATTGATTATTTCGATCCAATAAAATAGTAATCTCCGTTTACTAAAGAAAGAAAACACCACAAAATAGAAATAAACATTTTTTTTTATTATAAACATTTTTTATGAATATATAATATCCCTTTATAACATACTTAATTAACAATATATTTTTAATAAAATCACAAATATTTTACAAGATTGTATAGTTTTTTTTTTACTTATTAAATTATAAAAAGTATCTGTTTTATTTTAAGAAATGAAAATAAAATAATCTGCGCATAAAGACTACAAACGAAACTTTTTAAATAACGAAGATTTAGAATCTATAATGTTGGCACATGAACAAAAATTATCAATTCCAGAAAACATGGAATATGCCTTTTCATTCTAAATATTTAAATAAATTTATATATTAAGTATATTGTTTCCTGTTCTAGTCATATTTTATATAATTTTATTTCTAGAAGAAACAAATGAAACAATTAATAACTATGAAAGTTCAATCAATTTTGTTAAAAATTAAGTAAAAATATTTGAAATATTTACATTATTATTGGATGGAAAATTCTAAATGAATATCGTAGAACATTTCTAGAAGAATATCGTAGAACATTTCAAAGTTATATTCAACGTTCAAAAACATAAAGTTATCATTGTACAAAAGAATGAAAGTATCTGTCCCTATTCCGGTAATAGACTGGAGAGATAAAGAGTGTTTTTGCAGATAGACCGCTTTGAGTAAGTTTCTCATCGCTTGAACATAAACTATTTTCATTTGCGGACAATCTTTTAAATAAACTTAATTTGTTTATTTATATTTAACTTAATCAATTTCAATATAAAATATGAATGAAAATATAACTTTAAATTATATAAAGTGCATTCTGATGAAGAATAAAGACAGACTGTCGATTTTCTTGGCTAAAAGATTTGCTTTTTTCGCAAATAATTCGCCCAATGCTTGCTGTTGCAAAAACCATTTGAATACGGCCTTCTTTTTCTTCAAAACGATCCTGATAATTGGAGTTCGCATAATTGGAATTCTACTACAAATATAAATGATTTAATATACAATATATATCTAGACACCAATTAGAAATCATTTTTATTGATTTAAATAGCACAGATGACTGAGTATCACATAATTGTTTAAAATGTTGTAACTATTTATAAATTCAAAATGTAGATCAAAATTGGCATTGATAATTATTGGATAAAAGTAACATAAATTATCTTGAAATTTAAATGTATTTACATAAATAAAATGTTTTTTTTTTTCTATTTCTGTGAAACGATGCATTTTCAGTTAAAAACAAAGTGGCTGGCATCTGGTGTTCGAACCGAAATTCAATTTTTTGGCATTCTTAAAGAGTACTACCTTTCTCCAAACATCCCAACTATCATTTTGTTATATTTTTTTCTCATTCATACCGATTAAACCTCGCATAAATATTCCAAGTGCTGAAACCCACATTCGCTTTTAAATTACAACTAAAGGAAGTCTTTTTACTTGTTAACAATCGCGCGATTTATGCTACTAAACAACTTCAGTTACATCATATGACCATCAGAGGTGTGTTGCTTATCTGGAATCGCCTATAGTATTGTAGAATAAAATCTGATTAAAAGATAGTATATTATTCAGTGATCGTAAATATTAAAATCACGAAACGCTTGATTTTGTATATTAGTATTTCCCCAAAAATTTATAAAAATTGTCCCTTATCTAATTTATTTGCAAAGCCTCGATAAAAGATTTTTGATCCTTTCAATGAACAGTTGAAGGCGTAAATAGGGTACTTGCAAAAAAATAAGATGAAATAATTTGTTGAATATTTCATTTCGAGTCAGGCATAGATACCAGTATATATTATGTGATGTCATTCATCAGTTTGTGCGGAGCAGAAAAAACAATTTTAAAAGCTTATTATATATAATTTTATTATTTTCTAATCGATTCCAATAAGTTTATCAAGGTTCAATTTTATACCTATTTTCGAATAAATATAAATTCATTAGTTTTTAAAAAGTATACCCCATTGTACCCTATTGTAAAAAAATAATAATAATCTCCCAATGCACATACTCAGCCTAGTCAGATTTTAGAAAATAAATTATGAAACTTAAACCTAAGAAGCAAGTTTATTTATTTCGATTTACTCATTTATTTAAAATTGAAATTTTTCTTAATCTCATACTTATAGCTCAAATTAAAATGGCGTTTGATTTTGAAGAGTAAATAAGTAAAAATGTTTTTAAAGTTTTATATGAAATAAAACAAAATAATCATATAGAATGAGTCGGACGGAATACATTAGACACTAGAAGTGTATTCAACACGTAAAACAAAAATTTATTTTAATTGTTTTAAAACTTTGCACCCCCAAAGAATTCGATTCTATGTAATGTTTTAAAACTTTAATAAGAATCCATAAATATGCACAAAACTAAGCGTACACTCAAAAGCAATATATTTGACACAGTAAATCACATTCTAAGTGAAAATATTACTGAATGTATATAAAATATTACATACAGTAACACTTAGAATGTTTAAACTGGTTTAAATTTTATGCAGGGGAATTATGCAGACTCAAATACTAAATTTGGTTTATGCATACTCAAATACTAAGTTTTTAAGTTATGGTGTCGTAAAGAATTGTACTCGAAAATAAATCGAAGAAACAGTCTTTAGGATTTTAAATTAAGAAAAATTTTTTCAGTCGGGGCATTACACTGGATCCCAAAACATATAAATGTGTAGATTTTTTCTCATACATCCTACACGGATTTAAATGGCGCGAGCAGTATCTACTCCCAAATACTTGACGTCAAAATGAAAACGAACAGCAATTGGTAGCAAAACACTTTGATTTTCTAAGCTTATTTTTATGCATTTTTATAGAATACTCTCCTAGCGTTTATTGAATTTCCCCCCTCTCACTCTCTATAAAACAATAAGAATAATATTAATTAATAATAATTAAATATATAATAATTATGAGAGGTATTGTCCTAACAAATTATTTTCATTAAAAAAAATCTTGTAATTAAATAATGTGTGCTCCTTTTTTAATATAATTAATAAATCGTACATACATTTCTTATAAATTCAATGTGTATTTACAATAATTTAACAAACAAGATTCAATTATATAACTAAAACAAACAAATATTGAAAGCATCTTTTACTGTTATAGGATTTTCCAAAAGTGATCCATGTAGCTAGGACACATCAAAAAATTAAAAATATTTTCGATCTATAAAATTAAAAATATTCAAAAAAAGTCAAAGCTACTTTGTTAGTTTTGAAAAACCCTATATTATATAAAAATTTGATTATTTTAATTTGTAAATCTCACTCACAAATCTGTCCTAGCCAAAAAGTTTTTCCAACTCTTAAGAGAATGAGACTTCAAAATAAATAAGATTATTTTTCAAAACGTTTCAAGCAAAAAATAAAGAAATATTCAGAAAGTATCACACAATATGACGATTGGAATCGTACAAATTAAATACATGGATGTTCATATTATTGAACAAATGACAATTGGTTCAAAATTTTGGATAAAACACCTACGTATATCGTATGTAATTTAAAAATTTGGAGAAAAATTAAGTAATGAACAACGAAAATCCCAAGGACTTACTTTTGTTTACAATAATAAAAGAAAACTTTATTGGAAGCAATAAAAAACAATTTGATAGATGTGTGCAGTCTAAACTACTGTTACGTTTTCGATCAAACTTTCTTGATAACAATATTTCTGGAAAATGCTTTAGTTTGCAGATACAAAAATATGGGTTCTTCCATCCGACACAAAAATCCACAGTGGTAGTTGCTAAGAAGATACTTGAGTCGCCGAGTACCGTAAGTAGTGAATAGTCTCAGCGTTCTGAACAAAGTTTGATTATGATCTTCATTTTTGTATATTTTGCTAAATCCCCACGTGAAAGTAACCATCAAGGGCTACTCTCAATGTTGTGCCCATTTGAGAATATTTTTGAAACTATTGACTATCCGAGAGTGGTTGGAGAGTTTCCTCTCAAAAAGTTCTCACAGACCTGAAAAGTAAGCATTCCTAGGTCTTTTTACCGACCGATGAGGAAATTATCACCTGGAGAGCGATTCTCCAATGCGTTTTTTTTTCTTTCAGAAAATTCATGAAAATATATAAGTAGTTTTAAAAAGGAAACAATTTTTTTTTACATTTTTGGTTTCACGCTATAAAATTATCCCTCCAAATCAAAATTAATTGAAAACATTTCATATAATTGAAATAATTTCCTCAAGTTTTTACTAAAATACTATTTGTTGAATTTTCTCCATAACTTGAAATTACATCCGATCTATATTGATGACAAATAAATGAATTGATTATCTAGTTTAACAAATAAGTTCGTCTAATAAATAAGTGATATATTTTGATATATTCAAATTTAAACTAGGATCGCTTTACGTATAAGTTGTATATATATTTTTTTATTTAAGCAAAATATTTTTTCCAGTGATATTGACAAAGGATATATAAAAATTGGACCTCAATCATTTTTATTTAAGTACTTTGTTGTGATATTTTTCAATTCTACATAATATTTCCAATTTCGCTTATACAATATTTTATATGCTTAGGAACTGAGTTTTTAGAAAACAAAATAATCATTTCATCCTTTGTCAAACAGCACAAGAATGATAAATGGAAATATCTGTTGTAATTCTATAAATTTTCTTATAATTTTGGTGGTGTTTCCATTGATTGAAATGATTCAGACTATTCATAAAATTAATAAAAGTAATTTGTTTACAAATGCTTTTATTTTTATAATAAATCTATTAAATAATAAATTTATAGTGTAGTTCTCTTTTGAAATTTTTATTTTTAATATTTCTATTATTATTTTTATAACAAATTAAAATCTATAAAGTACCCAAAGACCAGTTTGTTCATCTCGACGGAAATAGCGCGGACGATTATCTCTAAATACAGTCACAGCTGGAAATGGATTATCTTGAATATATTTTAAAGCTGCTCGCATCTAAAAAAAATAATAAAATATTAAAATATTTTATTTTTACACTCAATTTTTTAATTTCACTTTAAGAAGAGAGGACAGGGTCTAAACAATGACAAAGAAAGGAAGATATTTAGATAGTTTTAAGTATGGTTGAAAAAGTAAGGTATGTACTAATAACATCGTTAGCGACGGAGAGTTGACCAGGAGTCTCCATATGCCAGTCAATTTTTAGTGATATTCAATTTCAAGATAATCAAAATAGAGTTGATAGGTAGGTAGGCTTGGCTTTAACTTAAAAAAAATAGTAAATAGTACAAGCAAGAAATTTGTTAAAGATATGTTATGTACAACAAGGTGGGCTCCAAATTGTGCAGAATATTCTCTAGAATTTTTAAAGTCGAATGAAATGTCCATCAGGATCTACGAGGTCTGAGTTAGCAGATTCTGGACTTTGAATATATATGTGACACAATGTATTTAAAGTCATTTTATTAGATTCAAGCATCTGTTCTGGACCATTTGCAGAAGTTTTAACATCTTAAAAGACGTCGTAAACAAATTTAACAATCTGGGATGATTAATGACTTATGAGATTGAAATTGACATAGAATGAAGAAAATCTTTTGGTCTTTGATAATGTGGTTCATAAAATAATTTTACATTTATGATCGTTCAACTCGCTTTTAAATAAGATGGACGCAATTTGAATTGAACATCAAAGTAGTCAGTTTTTTTAAATGTTTAATTACAATTTTTACTTACTTCCATAACATAATGTGGAGGTTCAACATCCGGTGATGTACTCAAATGTTGCAATATAACATCATCACTTTGAGCGAGCCATAAGTCAACTCCACGTAAGGGATCATAATTGAATGGACCAATACGTAACATTCCTACATTTGAATCGTAAACATCCAAAACCTTCAAGAAATTAAATAAATTAGTATACACTTTGAACAGTACTTCAATATTTTAACACAAACCTGGTTTCCTCCATTGGTAATATGTCGTGCTAAACGTAATTCATGGTCAGGTCCTTTATCTTGAAAATTAGCTGGAAATATTTCACCAGTCTTGACATTCGCAGCAATACCATAAACTAATGGCCAATTAATACCTCCACGAATTGATGTATTTAATTCACCAACACAGGCCAACGTTAAATCAATTTCTACAGGTTGTTTATGAAATGCGCCTAGCAAAATAATACAGGCAATTATATTTGGGAAAATTTTGTTAGCGTTATTATCAATAGTGATCACTTCGATTTCGAATTTTATGGAAAAAAGGGTATACTACTTACTCATTATATTATAAAATAATTCTTCTGAATAATGATTTTGATCACTGTAACCTCCTACTAATTGTAATTCAATACGACCTTCTGCATAACCCATTGCTAGCTCTTGCACACGTGACACCATAGTTGTTACTGCTTCATCGACACCAACACCATCAAAATGTGCTAAAGCTACAGCTCCACTACCTTGAATAAAAACGTTAACGATCAATAATTTTTGTATTGATAACTTACCACACTGCTTAAATAATGAATTTATTAATGATTTCTTTTGTTTGAAGGATTTTTTGTGTTCACTTCAAACAAAATAGTCTTGAAACTAGACTCTGCGGCCAAGTGACAAATGGGCATGATATTTGAGAGAAACATCGGAGACTACTAACTCTTTCCGTAATATGCAGTGCTGTAAGGTATCTAGATATGAATATCTAGATACAATTTATGTATCTTATATCTGTGTATAGATACATACTTTTAAGAGTATCTATATCTAGTATTTAGAATGTGTATCTTTTTATGGATTTTAGATATAGAAACAAGATATATTTCATTTAACCTATTTAATATTGCATTGTATTTTATATATGTGGTGTTATGCAAAAAAGAGTTAATCCACATTTTATTAGGTTTTGAACTGATTGGGCTTTTTGAACAACTTTTTCGCCCACTTGGGTGGAATAACTCTAATTTCATGTTTTGTGGATTGAACGCCTTTTGCATAACACCATCCATATATTATAAACAAATAGATTTAAAAAACTCGCGCGCTTATCATTAGCGATCGGTGCTCACTCTTATGGCGTATTCTCATAACGAAAAACAGCACAAAAATGGCAAATCCTATTGTTTGATGCCAATTGTATAATTATGGCACAATTAAAACAGCATCAATATTTACTTTAATTATAGTGCATAAATAAGTTAGATCAAATAAAAAATGGGTGTACGTGGCCACAAAAGTAACTAGGGTGTAACAGGCCACTATATGGATTCAAAAACGCTTACTCGTCAGTTTATAATTCTTTCTTGCAAAATAATAAGTATCCCCACACATTTAAAGACATAGCAAACGGTATATCCACGATACATTCTGATTTTGTTAGCGCTTTTGTTCTGATTTATGAATCTAGCGCTAACGGGGAAAATATCTATCTCTAAAATCTTATAAGATAGAAGAAAAGTTTAAAACAAAAATCTTTTGTTTTTTGATATTTTTCTGAATGCTTTTGCCACAATTTCAGCTCAAACATCTGTAATTACTTGCAGAACATGGGTTAGATTATACATACATATGTATAGTCATTTATAGTCATAGTCGGCAGTACACACTCGGCGAATGTCTCGGCGAGTTATTCGTAAGGCGAGGAGTCGCGAGTGGAGCTGTGTACACTCTAGCCGAGTGTTCAACCAGAAATACAGTTCTCGTCAGTGTTGACGTGAACGGTGTTCTACAACTTACGGAGTAGTAATTTTTTTATTGAACTATTAAAAATAATTATTATTGAAAAGAGTAATGACACTATAAGAAAAATCAAGTATTCATAAATTTATACAGTTTTTATTTGTTTTCGTGTAATATTATACTAAAAGTTAATGGGTACAATTAAAACGGTTGATATTGAATATTTAAAAATGGCGGCTGAAAGTTGGAACGAACGTAGATGAGAGTGTACTGAACGTTCACGCACCCACCACTTGCTTTTTTTGACTCGAGTCAAAAAACCTACTTTTAATGGAGCGTATACGAGGCGAGGCGAGTCGACACGAAACAGACCAAGCGTTGTAAGTACACTCTCGTGCTTGTTATGTGTCGCCTTGCCTCGCCGACAATGTACTGCCGGCTTAAGTATCTTCGTGTATACACCACAACAGTCATATTTTTTTTATATATCTGTGCGTGTGTAGTAGTAAAATAAACAGTTCGCAACTGATAATGAAAAATTATCTCAGTTAGTTACTACATTTTTTGTTTTCGTTTTTTTAATCTTAATAAAAAAAAAACATAATCAAATAAACTGATGAACTGTCGTGGTGTATACGATAACAATAAGTATATATTATTGAAATAATAAGCAAACATGTAAAAAGAATTTATTTTTTTTAAACATTACAATAAACATTAATTATAATAATGTAAAACTCCTACACACAGCACGTAGTCAACATACATAATATTTTATGCATTAATTGTACAAGACATTTTTAACTATGTATTTAATAGTTTTAAAACACAAATGCTGTGATATAACGTTAAGGAGGTTCATGCGTGAGGCTTGATAGTAGAAAATAATTTTTTTTTTAGTGAATTGAATAGCTCAATTATGCAGTTGTCCTCCCTCAAAAACTTTTAACACAGCGTCTTATGGAGAACAGAATTTTTCTCTACTTAAAATTATAATAACTACAATATTAAAATGTAGACACCATAATAAATAATGTTTATAAATATTCTTTGAAATATGCAGTTTATATATTTGTATTAAAAAAATGGTGTTGACGAACGTTTGAATTAATTTTTTAATAAAAATAAAACTGTTTTGTTAGGTTAGTTTTTTCCACCATATTTTGAAAACTGGCGAGAGCGCACAGTGAAAAAATATACACATATACACAAATATACAACATATTTTATTGCCAGATCTGTCAAATCAAGTCAAATCAATTTCTAATTTACATTTACTGATATGTTGCAAACGCCACACTGACTATATCGTCAGTCCGACACTGCTTATATATTTTATATAAGGGTAGTACTGCAGCTACTAAACTTGCTTAAGAATGAAATACATAAAAAGTTGAGCCTGAAGCTCTATGGAAAAACATACATTAACACTTTTGAAAATATATACGAAATAGTTACAATAGAACTTACGAAGTTAAAGAACTGTTAAAAACTATTAAAGTCAAAGACACAATCTTTATTTCATGAATGCATTGCAAAGTTGAAAACAATTGCAAGATACGATAATAACAGGTAATAATAATTGTATTGAATGTTTGTATGTGTAGTTAACGTAGTTAACAAGGCATCATTAACGCCTCATCAACTTTATAAGTTCAATAGGCACATAAAACGATGCCATAGTATTTACCTAACATTACCTATAATTGTTAAATAGAAACCTGTAATAATGAATGAATGTGTAAATCTTATTTCAGTGTTAACACACTGTGTTCAGAAAAGAGACTCAAAGTGTTTAAATATTTCATACATACGTGTCTAAATATTCTTGAGAAGATGGATCGTAAATTCAAAGATACATTTGCAATTTTCAAGATTGCGTTAAGAAGGCAAAAAGTTGAATTCAGGTCCCATCGAACACTGTAAATATAGTTTAAACGGTTTGGTAAAAGGCATGTTAACCAGCCAAGTAGCCGAGCGGTCTAAGGCGTTATGTCTACTTGGAGACTGGAAGATTATGGATTCGAATCCCGACATGAATTATTAAAGAAAAAAAAGAAAAAAGGGCGGTTAATTGACTAAACTGTCGGCGTATGGACTAGAACGAAGTAACCGGCTATGCTTGTGAAGGTTTTCTGTAGTTTCCTTCACGAACTCCAGAAGAATATCGGCATAGTTCCTATTAGAGTCAGCTACAGCCGCACGTCCTACCAATTCCTAGTCTACACACATAAATTCCTTCCACTCCACTCACATCCTTAGGCATCAAAATGGACCTTAGTAGGGCAGACGATACAATCTATCTATCTACCTAAAAGGAATGTTATTTTATGGAAGTTCGCAGAAATTGATCGACGAAACTATTAAAAAACCACTATCGGCCGGTCGTGTAAAATTATTAACTTCAATTATTCGTATAAGTCTAGTTTTCATAATTTAATTGTGAAGTAGCGAAAACTATAAGTAATTAAACGCGAATTGAGATCACTTGGAATGTCACAAGTAAATGGGTGAGAAAAAGACAAAATGTTAGTTTGAATAGCTAAAGAAAGGTGGTTACTTTTTAAAGTGTTACAATGTTAATTTTTAAGTTAATGAGGTTAAATTTCATAATTTATAGTTTATAGTTATTTTAAAAATAATATTTTTAGATAATTTATAATGAATAGAATCGACTTTCATAATTATATTTCTTCGTAACCGTTTATACGATAGCTTCCAATTTGAACATCAGACATCATCCACTTGGCTTTTAAAGGCGAATTAAATAAATAAAAGTTATTCAGTTATTCAGGTACAGATTATGTCAGTGAATTTTGAATGATGTTAATGAATAACAACTGCGGCCTTGTATTAACACGCCACAGATTTTTATTCTTTGAAGAACAAAATATAATTTCCTTAGGTCAAGAACTGTTGAATGAGGAGCTAAAAGTCGTTCATTATTCGAAATATGTTTCTTTAAATATTAAAATATAATAAATTTACGAGTAAATATGCTCTACATTTATTATTATTCTTATCATATTTTTTGTATTTCTTTGTCGGTAATAATATTGTTAGCAAAAATACTTCACGGCAGTTAGGGTTTAGCTTTAAAACAATTTTATCATCGATCGGACCTTGTGGGATCGTTAGAGGAGTTAATCCTCAACAGCGAAAACCACTTTGGGACTACCGCCTCCTTCCGCATTTTTTTTACAGGCGAATAATTCTTGTTTCCTTAATATCTTCCCAACTGTTCAGTTAATTGAAAATGTCGTTGAGAGCAATTTTGTTGGGAATAAAAATCATCATATTTTTTGTTTGAACATTTTTTTGTAACATCAATAGTTAAACCAGAAATAGCGAAAATAAAATAAATGGGGCAGCACAAAATAAACCACTTTATTATTTATTTTATTATTTTTTGTGGTGCCTCATTATTTTCATTTTTCGCCATTTTCTGCTAAACTATTGATACTACGAAAAAATTAACAAAAATATGAGTGTTTTTATTTCTAACAAAATTGCTATACGGTTGGCGAGATATCAAGGAGACAAAGATTCTTACGGCTGCAAAAATGCGGGGGGAGAGGTTGTCTCAAGGTGGTTTTGGCAGATGAAGATTATCATCCTCCTCTTACAACCTTACAAAGTCCAATCGACACAATAATTGTAAGAAAATAAACAGTTAACTAAAAAATAATAAAATAAATATATTACTGAATTATAACGACTCCGTTACAATATGCTAATAAATTATGATAATTTAAAAATATTAAAAAAAAAGAAAAATATTACACATACTTAAATAAGCAATTGCAATTCTATGCACATAACAACACAATTGTATAAAATTTATTCTAGAATAAAATTTATTTTATTGTAAGCCATCATATAAATAAGCCACAAACAACAAAATGGAATGAGAATTGGAGGGGATGAGGAAGAGTTGTGTTATGGTTACGAATGGGTTGGGTTTTGGGTACGAACACAACATGATTGTAGTGTTTATGGCTAACAATGTGTTGGTTGCTCTTCTCTAAACATTTATACTATTTTAAATATTATACAATACACGACTATTCAAAAGGGATGAATTCTTCTGTTTATCTATCATACGAGAGTATTTGGTTACTTTAGTAACTCCGGACAAAATATCTTTACATAAAAGATCTTCCGATACAATATCTCTAAAATTTATAAACATAAACAGATTAAAATTAAAATTTTGCCCCAATTCCTAGAACAATTATTTGTATTTTATAAATACGTATTTCGACACAAGGTAGTCATCATCAGTGAGACGCGCACCAAATTAGCAACGAGCAACATATTTCTGACTCCATATCCCAGAGATAGTTACGATTAGCTAATTCATACTGATGATGACTACCTTGTAGTAGAAATACGTATTTATAAAATACAAATAATTGTTCTAGGAATTGTGGCAAATTGGAAATTTAATTAAAAAAAACCTAGAGTTCTCTTTGATTATTTTAATAATCTTTATATAAACAGATTGTATTCGACCAGAGTCGAATAACATAGTCGATGAATAAAAATGTCGGTGAATCTGAGTATACCTAAGTATACTCGCCATATTAAACGACGAATAAGAACACCTCCTAGGATAACCATCCGAAAACAAGGAGTGAGCGAGCCGCTTTTAAATTAGTTTTGGCATCCGGCTGATCTCGACGGAACTCGACCATTCTATTTATACCCGAATAAATTATATTTAGGAAAGTAACTGTTAAGAAAAAGTAGTCTGAGGATATAATAGCTTCCCAAATGATTCGCTTTTATGCTGCACAAACGGTCCAAAAACGGTATCATAATGTTTTTCAAGATTTATACGATAAACATTATTTGATAAGCGTGTAGCAATTGATCAGATAGCTTAACAGGCTTTATTGTTCAAATACGTCAATTTATTAGAAAGACTCTCGCAGGGTCTAGATGGATAGATAAATTTTGGGGAATGACCTTATGACCCATTGCGCTCACCCTTTTACTTCAATCTGACTAGGTTCGACCATATGTTGGCAGGCAATACCCAGGAAATTGGTTAACTGGTTTTCCTGAAGGTTGAGTGAGAAGCACCGAATATATTGTACCTTTGTAATCGAGAGATTCACAGTTGAAGAAGAGTGCTCAGGATGAGTGCATCGAAGGGCAGCTTCTTGGATGCACTCCGAAAGAGTATTTCTCGAGTTTTTTATGCGGTATATTTTCCCAGTGATCACGGTGTTTAATAAAGTCTATCCACTTGTTGATCACTTGTTTGCATGCTGTTTTTGGAATTCCTAAAATAGGTTCAAGGCCTATATGAAAGGTGTTCCAACTCACTTCTTTGCTAACATATCTGCTTTTTCGCTTCCTTTGAAACCACCGTAACCTGGTATCACGATCAATTTAACGTTGTTCCGTAATGCCGGTAGTTCAGTAGTTCCTGGAGGCAATCCTTGGTTACCCCTAGCTATCGCAGATTCTAAGGTAAATTCTATTTTCGTGTTTGTAAATATTTTGAATTATATTGTACAAGAACTTTATATACTCCCATGTATGTAACACGAATACCATAAAACTATAGAATTATTAATAATAAATATACATAATAGCCAATTACACATGTTTAAATTATAGAATTATTATAGATATGATAAATTATAATTGGGCCCGTAACAATAAATAGACCGCATGAATATAAACTTCATAGAATTCTATGATTCTCACCTGAATGCCTGACGACGGTAATTATGCAGGTTGTTGCATCATCTGAACCCAATATACTAACATATTCTGAAAAAAAAAATGAAGTGTTAATTAACAGTTTTTAAGGTAGTTTAGGTACTTCACTCGTTACAGTCAAAGCAAAAAGTATAAAATACAATATGATTAATTTACTTATTACAAGTATGTCAATTGAACATATCTAATATAACATATATAGTGTTTTAACATTTATGATGCAATTGACTACATGTTGTACTTAATTACACATTTAAGTAATATGTCTGAAAATTGACAATATTCTTTGACATCAAATGCGTGATATGAAAAAAACATGCATATCTAGGATGGAAATCGAACCCACGGCCTCTGGCGTTCACTACGGTTCCCACCGATTCGTTTGATTCCAATCCTAGATGTGAATGATTTTTTATATCATGAATTTGATCCCAATTAATGTTATTAATGTTAAGACATATTACTTAAATGTCAAATTAAGTAAACGCTAGTCACATCCGTTGGTACAATATAACCGAAAGGCAACCATACAACAATGTATAATAAATAGACGGTGGTTTAAAAAAAACCATTAACAAATATGTAAATAGTAAATAAACAAATGAATAATACATCGAGATCAATATAGTGAAAGATTATATTCATCCCACTACCACAACATCTCAGGTAACTCAGAGGGGACCATTAGTCTAGATTGTCATAGATCCTGGTTTCGATTCCCATCCAAGATATGTTTGATTTTTGAAAACAAGCATTTGATGTCAAAGAACAAATTAGTTTTTCAATGACCATAAAAAACAATTCCAGGATTTCCAGATCTTTATTATGGCAATCTTTATTATAGATAACGAATTGTCAAAAAGGATCGAAAATTCCAAATAACTTACTATCATGCGGTGTGGTTGCAGCCATTTCACGTTGTTGGACATATAGTAAACCTTGTGGACCAATTAATTTTCTAGGATGTGCTAATAAGTGTCGTGCCGCTGCTTCTCGATATATTGGATGATTATGAAATAATGTACGTGAGTCTACAGGACTCTCCTCCTGTAGTACACCATTTAGGACCAGTACCATAATTATAATTTAAATATGTTTTAAAAATGTGAAAATAAAAGTAATGATAATAGGCTGCTTTTTGTTGTTGTTGTTGTTGCTATTAGTGTATAGCAAACACAGCAGCTGATGATCACCGCTGTTTGCAAATATTCTTCTGGTAATTAGTTTCACACCTGGTGCAGTTAATGTTCTCACTGTAACAAAAAAAAAAGGAAAACATGAAAATTGAATATTTATCAAATAATTATTGTTTTTTTATTAAATAGAAAAAATGTTTTTTTTAATATTTCACTCGTCAAATCAATTTTTTAAGAATTTGTTTACATTGAAATATGACATTAATGCCAGTGCCGTTTTTTAATTGCAAAAATCATCAAAGGCATCGGATATACCTTCGCATTCGGGTGGGTGAGTATTTGATCCAGTCAAATAGTACTTTTACCCCTTAAAAAGTGCTCGTGGAGATTTTCCAACGGAACTATCTTTGTTTTTGCGCGATGAAAACATGGCAAAAGGTGCATAACGAAGTCATGCGTGCAAAAATATTATTGAAGTCCAGAAAATCAATTATGCTCAAATATCTCGTAAAATATTGGTTTTACGTTAACAGAGGTCATTATTAAATTTATTTTTTAGCTAATTCTACACAGAAAAGGCCCTATACATAATTAACGTAGAAACAATAGCTCTCGAGACATATACGGCAGAGAAACGTTTTACGTAACGTTGTAATAAACTGTTAAAATAAGTTTTAAAAGAGACAATATGTAAATTTTAAGTAAACCACCCGTAATAAATTGCTTTAAGGTCAAAAGTCGGGAAAATAAATTTTTCTCGAATGAAGGTCAGTAAAAATTTTGCTCCTTAGTTAATTTTACACAAAAAAGGTCCCTAACAAAAAAAATTTACGCAGGACCAATGGTTCTCGATATAAATAAATAAATATATATATATATATATATATATATATATACGACTCTGGCCAAGTAAAATAGTATTACATCTAGTATTACTATTACATCTTGAAAAATACAAGTAGAATAGATTTAGATTTTCACGCCAAAGAAGTGTAGTATCAAACGCGCGTGTACATACACCAATTTTTTTTAAATTTTAAAATACTTTACGATCATTAGAATTGGGTACTTGCAAAATTTTTTCTTTCAAATATAAAAATTTGTTTATATTAAAATTCGTTAATTAAATTTTTTAATTTCTACCAAATTAACGCAAATATAGCATAATATAGCCAGAAGGGAACCATAGTAAAAGATGCATATTAGCTTAGTTTACGAAAACAATATGTAAATAGGAATATGTAAAGGAATATGTAAATAATAAAAACAAAAAGTAAATAATACACGCACAACAGGATAGTGAAAAAGTATACACATTCCACATAGCATCTTTGTGGCTTAATTGATACAACATTGGTACGGAACACCAAAGCGCGTGAGCTTTCCCCACTAAGATGTGTATGATTTTTCATTTCAAGTATTGATGTCAGAAAAGTTACAAATGTATCTAACTCAAAACCAATTGTCTGGGACAGCGTGAGTACTAGACTAGGCCAGAGATTACTAGCCCAACTTGCAAGTCTCAAACTATGAGCTTGCTTAGAATTGAATATAAATAAATTTTCTATTTCAATAAATTTTGAATTTAGATACAATAAAAAATTTATTTTCCAAAAAAAAGTAAGCTCTATCACATATAGCTCAAACCAACCACAAAAAAATTATAAATAAAGGGCGTTTACCGAAGAGGCGTTCACAATACTAAAAATAAATTGAAAAACTGTTATTTATATCTTTTAATCAATACCTTTGTGTATAGACGAATAAATATCCACTTTGACTATAGATAGTTAAATAGATTTATTTACAAAACCTGCAATTTTATTTTGAAACATAAAACAAAAAAATTCTAATTCATTGCTGTGCTGTTTTTTTTTCTCTGTACTCTTCACTTTTGGAATGGTTAATTTAAATTGGAAATATATGGCCATCTTATTCATACACAAGCAGTTGATTTAGTATGGTCGCTAGTGAATATTATATTATTATTAAGAATGATATACCGTACGTTTAGTTTACATTTTCGCATAGCAGATCTCCCACGAGTATGAGAGAGTACATATGTATACATTAAGCAATGTGTATGAGAAGGAGGTCTTATAGGTTTGTTTTGTTACTGTTGTGTTGTATGTGCCTGTATAAATTTTAGAGAGTGGGGATTTTTTGTTGAATACAAATATTATTAATTGTTTTGATAATATGCAATCATTACTATGTGAATGCTTTTGGAAAATACGTGTTTGTGTATTTTATTTATTGGTATTATTACAACAATGGGTTATTATTACACAAAAGAAGAAAAAGTGCAAATTGTTAAATGGTACTTTTCCGGACATTCCGCACAGGAATGTGTCAATTTATTTATTGTGGCATTTGAAGGTAGACAATCACCAACCACTCAAACAGTTACGAATATTATTCACTGTTTTGAAAAATATGCTTGTTTATCAAACCTATAAGACCTCCTTCTCATACACATTGCTTAATGTATACAAATGTACTCTGTCATACTCGTGGGAGATCTGCTATGCGAAGATGTAAACTCAACGGTAGGTATATCTATTTTTATACCCCGTATTTGAAAAATAATATATATAGAGTTATTAAAAGTTTAGTCCCAAATTACCAGCCCTAGTGGTCAAGTTGGTTAAGGCGCTAATCTATTCGAAACTGGGAGGTTGCTATTTCGATTCCCAATGGTGGTAGTTAGTCAATTAAATTAATCAATGGGGTGGTTATTGACTAAACTGTCGGCGTATGGACAAGAACGAAAACACAACCTCGTAGTTTCTAATCTACATATAAAATTCCTTGTCTTTTAGTGGTAGGTAGAAAAGGTCTAGAAAGGCCTACTTGCCAGGCTTCGGCCGTCCCTCCTCTACTATTACTACTACTGCTATTCAAATGTATCCCAATATTGGATGCATTGTTCATAAAATGTTCTAATTAATTTCTGCCCGTCAACACGATAGTTCAAAACTTAAGAGATAACGATCTAACATTTCTATAGCGTGTTCTAGAGTTAAAAAGTGACCTCGAGTTCAACAAACTATATTTTAAACCGGAAAAAGAAAAGTTTAAATACAAAAGACTTTTGGTTGGAATTTGTTTCATAAACTATTAAAGTTTTGCCATAATATCAACTGAAATTTCTGGAATTACTTGTAGATTGTAGAAACGTGCGTATTCCTAAATACATTACCATGGTATATAAAACAAACTTAAAGGATAAGGATATCGCTAGAACAATCACATCTAGTAAAAATATTTTGATTTTCTACCCATCAATGGAAAAAAGTAATATAATATATCTGTCTCTTTTTGTTTAATATAATTATGTATTTATCTCACTCTCACTCTCTTATATTATTTAGCAGGCGTGTCTATTATATTTCGATAGTACTGTTCGAGCAAATATAGTATTGTTATGTAACTTTGCTTGTACAGTACTATCAAAATATAAAAGACACACCTTCTAAAAATATAATTGCAGAGTGAGATAACTACAATATATACAAAAAGTTTATTAGTTTACTCTCAGGCATAAAAACTTTATTTATTTTATAAAGTTTTATTCAATTATTGGATTAACAACTGAAAAGTCGGTCGGACTACCATAAAGACCATTAGAAATTTTGATAAAAATTATAATAAACTTGCAATCTCTTATTTTAAATATTTCATCTTTATTTAAATGTCTAAAAAGGTATTATCATCCCATTTGTTAAATTAAATCTGTGTAAAGTTAAAACCATGTGAGATACGGGCATTGTTACTCAGATTACTAATAACATACCAACGATAGCAAAGAATGTAACGTTCTGTATTAATTCTGATTAAAAATTAAAAGCTGAAAAAAAACTAACCATTTATTGTAGCCAAACACGCTAACAGTTATTATCGTATAAATTAATTGATGCTGATTGCACCTCTTTAAACAATTTATATTTCAAAATGGATGAGAAGATTATGTTTCTATATATATTATTTCATTGAATCTTAAACAGTAAAACTTGTCTAAACATTAAAAAAATATAATCTTTGTAATTCTTTGATGCACGGTATTCAGTTACTATGACTTAAGCCCTCAATACCGGACTTCTGGAATATTTTCTAAACTTCAAATAAATTATTTCCAATCGACTATTGAATTATGACTTAAGCCCTCCATACCGGACTTCTGGGATATTTTCTAAACTTCAAATAAATGATCGACTATTGAATCCAATATCTATTAATTCGTAAACCGGGCCTTTGTCAGAATTCCCAACGTATTTCCCTCCATTTCAGCGGAAATAATATATTATTTAAAATTATTTTCAGGAATGAAAAAGGACTAATTATCTTTAAAATCGGAGGAGGAGTGAGGCAATTAGCCATGGTGTAATCAATATCATAAATAATAAATTTACGCTATCAATATCATTTGCATACAGGTTTTTATATCGTAAACAATATTTATAGATTATTATTTTTGTGCGATTTCCATGTTTTTTTCGCTTTGGTTTATCGTTAACACTTGTTTATTTTAGCATTGACTGACAGCTCACTGGTTAATTACGACACAATACATGGCTCGCTTTTCGAAATCGTTTAAATGGTACCTTTTTTTAATTTAACAATTTGGGATCAAGACAAACTTTTGTAGTATAAAAAAATTTTGTACATTTTTTTTACTCTAGATTACATTAAACAGCTTTTAAGTGATTTTTTTTGTTTTTGACCGAATCTATTGTTGGTTTGTTTAACGAGATCGTACTGTACCATACTGAATTATTATTGAATGTATCTTAAAATGGGTTGTACACACGTACATTTAACAAAGTTGAAACATCTTTTTACTCTCGTGTAGGTGGTTTTTAGTATATCTATTAAAATACTTTCTTCTTTTTCTTCATTAATAAAGTACATTTTTAATTGTACGATCAAAACTAGTGGAGTACAATTAAACAACGAGGTGTCTCAAAGCAATGTGTACACAATTTATTTTCTGATAACTTACTCGGATTAACGTCTCTTTCAAATTAACGTTGTTCGATAAATTGTTTGAATCCGACTAGCGTTCTGTTTTTCAAGGAATTTATAATTTTCTTTTTGTGGAGAACAACAACAAACATTTTTCTGAGAGACTTCTAGCGAAAACGCGATATGTTCAACTATTTGACAAAAAGCTTCAGATATTTTTCAAGTCAAACGATACAAATAACCGCTATGTTTGCTGCTACTGTGCTCCCGATAATCCTCACATTAGAGAGGAGTAGCACAGTAATTTTCCATCAGTTAAAGTGTGCTATCAACGAAGGGATTAATTGGATTATTATTATTTTTATTGGTTTGTGGGAATCAGTGATACAAGGCATTCAAAAAGCTTTAGAGGGTGAAGCTTTTTATTACCAATAAGATGGGATACTTCCATATTTCCATTAAAATTTTCATGACATTTTTCCGAACAGATCGATTGGGCGAAACGAATTTATTGAATGAATCATTTAAGAAAAGCCTTAAGAGAAAAACTGTGTGGAAATAGCAATTGGAATGATTACATAGGCACACGAAAAAAGTCTTGCACGTTTTAGCAGTCGATGAATCTGAATCTGGGATTAGTTTGACTTGATCAGATCGCATTTTGTTTCTATCCTCAAAAAAAGTGATCAAAGTTGAAAATGTTCACATAACTTTTTTGAGGCTAGGAGGTCAGATAGCGATCTGACTGGGCTTGATTGTGTTACTCACGTTTACGATTACATTATTCGTTTTCAACAATACCCCAGACAGTCAATAGTTTGAACAATAGCGCAAAATAAATGTTAATTTGCAACCGTTTCAAATGTTTGTACAATGTTTTTAAGACGCTCTGTATTGAAAAAAATTATTTTAACAAAATCAATACTTCCACGAAATACTTTTTAAAAGTTCATAAAAACATTTTAATTGAATAATATTAACCATATAGTAACAAATTAATTAATTAATAGATTTTTTTGTTTAGTTTTTTTTTTTTAATGCGATCTACTTAAATTGATCGTACAATATTGTATTGAGAAAAAAAAAGCAACTATTATTACATCTTTATGTAGTCGATTGAAAATTAGAACGAAAGAATTAAGTTCATAATAATAGTAATAATACTTTTTTTTTATCTATTCATCTAAATGTTTTTAATTATAATTTTATTTTGTAATATTTTGGAATGAATCCGTGAGAAAGACTTAGAAAATCATACCATAAACAAGAGATAAAAAAAGAACTCATATGTGATTGAGTGACAGTGATTATATATTTCAATTTAATGGCCATCCAAAACTTAAAAGCAAATATACCAATAGATATTCTGTTATTATTTATTCAATGAATTTTTATTTACAATTTATGGGATATGAAATATGGTTATAGTAAATTACTATACAGTCAAACCAAGCAAATATCTATTAATTCTAAATTAAATTGGAGTTAAGAGGATTTAGGATCAAATCACAAAATGTTAATTGAGAAAAAAATCTATATTTTACACAACGTTTCGTGATAAATTAGCACTTCTTCAGGCGATCTATAACAAAAGTTTACAAATGAATGTTAAGAAAATCTTATTGCAAATAATACTCAATAGTAATTATCAAATACCATATACAATATTCATTCTCAACACAGTCTTCATCATACTCTTGAAGAATCGCAAGAGTATTTAGCCAAGAAAGGGTCTCCTAGGCCAAGACGGCCGAGGTTCTTCGCTCAACTAAATACATGTTTTTGATTCGACTGTGTAGTCTTGAATGAAAACAAAGGTTTCTTTATTGAAGAAAATATATATTTCCTCAAGAATTCTATCAGTGCATGTCTAATAAAATATACTTCGTAATTTATCGATAACTAACTGTTTGTTTTCTAACTTCGAAGTAGGTAGTTAAATAACAATAATGAACTAAAAATGATTTCAAACAAGATTTATTCATTTATAAGATTATAATCGACATTACCCGCTGTGAGATCAGACTTATCAATCGATCTTCATCATTGTTATATTATAATAAAATATAGGTAAATATTTATGTATGATTCCCGTTTATGTAAATATATTATTTGTTCGAAATAATAATAATTTATATTATTTATACCATCTATTGTCCGCGTACATTACTGTTCAGTAAAATTGAACCAACCTATTTTTAAATTGTTTTTCAAATTTTATTAAACTTGTTATGGTAAATTTTGGAAACAAAACAATTTCGACAAGATGCGGGGATTTCGCAACAGAAACTGGAGAGTACGAGATTGATCTCTATATGTACTTTTCTATATAATTATTAAATGGCATTGGGTAAGGAGAGACGAAAATAGGCGAACGATAAATTGGAACGGAAATGTTTTATTTTCAAAATAAACCTACGTCTATATTTCGAAAACACGGCATTTCTCGTTTTGATAAGTTTCCTCATCTACTAAAGTTTGACAACTCCCAGTAAAACTCATTAAAATCTATTAAAATTATTTTTAAACGGTTTTATTTAATTTCATGATCTCTATATTTGTTTACTTCAAATTTTGCAACCAACTTGTTAATTACTTCCAAGATTCTCATAGAACTTTGAAACATATTTAATTTCCATGATAATACAATATTAGGATTATTTGAGAACATTCGATCATTAATCCTGATGCTGTAATGATGCTATGCCTAAATTCAAAAAGTTGAGTATCTTCGTAAGGTGGGTCCTTAGTAGTAGGAGTCCATTTTACATAGCCATTATAGAGAATATTAAAAACATTGAAATAAAATAAAATAACTTTTTAACCCGACTTCAAAAAGGAGGATGGTTCTCAATTCGTCTGTATTTTTTATTTTTTTATGTTTGTTACCTCAGAACTCCGTCATTTATTAACCGATTTTGAATTTTTTTTTTGCTGTTAAAGGTTGTACGGTCATTAAGGCGAACTAAAGATAACGAGATGAATTTTTAATATGTTATTAATAGATATAATATACTTATGTTATTAATAGCTAATGTTTTTTAGGAATTAGTATTTAAAGATTGGAATTTAACACGTAGTAGATAGGCAATATCTGTTTAATCGGACATTTATTATGAAATTGAACTATAACTGCTAAATAAACTATAAAAACTAAAAAAAATTGAAATGAAGGAGTTAATTTTAAAAATGTAAACAAAGTCTTCTGACGTGTAGTTTTGAGCTTTCTTAATATTTTAACTGATATTAACTCTTAAAAGTTTTTTCTTGTGAATTAAGTAATTTCCATACATTTTCATAAATTTAATTTCTCAAATATGTCTGAGACTAATTAACGTCTAATTAAAAATTCACTTCCATGTTTAGTTAAATTATGTCAGTAAAAATACTAACAGTTTCTATTAAAAAATTTTTAGTAAACCCGCTACAATACACCTAGGTACAAATTATTTAAAATCATATTATTTTAAATCGGGTAAATATTTTTAATTGAACTATACTACATAATTCAAATGCTAGACAATATACAAGTTTTATTTCATAATAGTAAATATGGAAGGCATCGAACATACTTGACTGGTTAATAAAATATTATTTGTTTTAAAATGACATTAAAATAATTTCTAATTTGAAAAATTTGCAATTAGGTTACATTGTTTATAAAATGCATATACATATAAATTTTATCATTTCGATTGAATTTACTATAATTTGATTCACTCTATAAGTCAATAACTCGAGTTCTTTTGTTGCTTTTAAAATATACGAAAATTATTTCCTTGAAATCCTTGAAGTGGTTCTAATTCAGCTTGCAAGATTTGACCCGAACATAACTGTTTAATGAATAATATTGATATAATTTAATTTGATCAAGATTTGTAATGGACCTTATTGAGAGACCCGGTTCCTAATAAGGCCCAAAATCGAGGTTTTTAAAATTATAATTTTTTCATGGAAACAATAAGTTCCGATGATTTTTTTCAAATATCGGATGCATAAATAATCAATGTTTACTAAATTTCTATATATATATATATGTTTATTACGTCATTTTACGTTTTTATAGTCATTTTGCAAAAAAAGTGGACCTACCTGGGCTACCAATACCTTAGATAGTAATCCTGAAACAACTTAGTTTTTGGTATCATAACGATTCCGAAAATTTTACGCTTATTTGGTTATGGGTATTGTTAAATATATGATGCAATAATAATGTTCCTATTGAACAACTACTCCTTTATAAACAAAGTAAGGCATTAATTAAGTATATCTAACATTTTTTGCCAGGACATTTAACAGATACTAAGCAACTTAAATTGTGACAACATTTTTTTAGCGAAAAATATATCGATATGGTAACTAAAGTCTCACTTTTCGTTCTTAAGATATTCTATTCACAAACAGATCAATGGTCGAAAATGGTATATTTTCAAACAGAATACCCAAAACCATAAAGATCTGATAAAAGCTCTACATCATATACATAACCTTTATTGACCTGGCGAAAAAATTAAAGTTTTTCAAAC
Source organism: Nineta flava (assembly GCA_963920215.1). Lineage (NCBI taxonomy): Eukaryota > Metazoa > Arthropoda > Insecta > Neuroptera > Chrysopidae > Nineta > Nineta flava. The sequence continues at coordinate 96,839,264 of OY986042.1, forward strand.
TTTACAAGTCGCATATGACAAAACATATGGCCATTTTTAAAAGTAACGTTATATAAAACTTAACTTATCAAAATTTCAACTTACATTTGTTTAAAAAAAAGTAAAATAAAAACAGCAAAAACAAAGTTCAAGGATAACTTTCCACAACACAAAAAAGTTCAACTAAAAATAAAAAAAACCAAAACAATACAAACAATACGTTAAAAAAATAAATTTCTCACACACACGCACGAAGAACAACAAAACTATTCAAAATAAAATTTACAATTTAAATTTCAATCGAACAAAAATCAATCGAATTACTACATAAAATGTTCGTTCCAGTAAAGAGTGATGAGTGTTGTCGTTCAATATAGAGCTGTTGAACGCAAATGAATTTGTTGTAGTTTTTGATATTGAATGAAATAATAATGTAATAATTTTTTTGAAGAAATAAATAAATAAATAAAAAAAAATTAAATAAATTCTGAAAATAATATTAATGAGAGATTAAGACAAATAATATTTAATAACATTTCTAATAGATAAAAGGATACATTAATCAGTGACTGATTTTAGTATCACATTTACAAAGTGATTTATTTGGTCTAATACACAATTCACCATCTTCTAATGTACATACAAGTAAATGCGATTTTACTATAGACATAGGAATTTAGGAACGGAGTATAAAAGGATAGTGTTAAAAAATGCATGCAAAAAAAACTAATCTGTTATGGAAAAATGCACAAAAAATTATAAAAAAAAAAAAACGGGTAAAAAAAAAGTACTAAAAGTTAGTAGGTCGTTTAGTTGGTCTACCCATATTTAGACAAATCAAATAAGTTATAGAACTTCAGAGTCATTAAAAAGCCAGAAATAAACCTATTTTGACAAAATGGAAACCCGACTTCAAAAATCAAATAGTCTATAACAAAAAATGCACTAAAAAGTAAAAAAATTATTGCATATTCTTGTGAAAATTTTAGTTCACCTAAGCAAATATTTTTAAATATATATGTACAATTATTGTTATTTTTGGAGGCGGTGTCCAAAAGTTATGTGAATTTCTCTATGCTGACACCGACTCCAAATATAACAATAATTGTACATATATATTTAAAAATTTTTGCTTAGGTGAACTAAAATTGGCACAAGAATATGCAATTATTATTTTTTTACTTTTTAGTGCATTTTTTGTTATAGAATATTTGATTTTTTAAGTCGGGTTTCCATTTTGTCAAAATAGGTTTTATTAAAGTAAATAAATCATTCCATAATCATCTCGAGTCGTATACATATACTGAATATTGGGTCTTGGGTATGTAAGAAACAATTTTAAGACGATATTTTAAATGATGTATTTTCTTATCTCTATACTGTATACAGAACATACACATAATATATATACAGGGAAAAGTTTTAGTTTTTAAAAGAGATACATCATAAAATTATTATATTTATAAAATGTAAAATATACATAATAATATTTATTTATCAGTTCATAATTTATAATAAATATTGATAATAAATGAACAATATTATAGATACATAACAACTAAGACATGTACATACGATTTTTTCACTACTATATACAAATCATAAGTACATAGTGTGGAGTTCTGTGTTCGGGGTCTAAAATCGATATTGATCTTTATCGTATCATTATTGATACCCTGTGAGTGGTCGAACTGTTAAAAGAGCTCTACTCGAAACTGGGAGGTTGCTGGTTCGATTCCCAACACTGGCAGTTTGTAAATTAAATTAATTTAAAAAAAATTAATGGGGCGGTTGACTAAACTACCGGCGTATGGACAAGAAAAAAAGTAACCGGCTATGCTTGTGAAAGTTTTCTGCAGTTTCCTTTCACAAACTCCCAATGAATATCGGCATAGTTTCTATCAAAGTCGGCTGCAATCGAACATCCTACCAATTCCAAGTCTACATACAAATTCCTTGTCCTTTAGGGGTCGGTAAAAAAGGGAAAGAAAGGACGACCTCCTTCCTCTTCGCTTCTACTACTATTATTCTACTACTTATCATTATTAGTTTTGAGGTCTCTCAATATCGAAAATATACGTGAACACTGTGTGTCGAGAACAAAAAGCATTTGACAGAATAAAATGTAATAAATAAGTTTTGTATCACTAGAGTTTGGTTGCATAAACTTGAGGGCAAAATCACATTATCGGATCAATCGTAAGTGGGACTTAACTAGGAATGATTTTTCATTTATTCAAAATCGATCTTTTAAATTTTTTAAACGTAACTGATTTAAATACTTATATTTTGATATACAGTTTATATTTTGTTGAACACAACATGGCACCTATTAACATTGCATAATTAAAACCCAACTATGTATTTATATAAATCGATAATAAGCGTACAATTCTATGCAAAAAGTTTCATTAGTTATAATTGGACCTAGACATTAACATTTTAGAGAATTTCAGTGACGATAATCTACGAGTCTCGCAGCTGTTGCCCCCAGTAGAGAACGAAGCATCGCGCCGAAAATCACGCCGAAAATCGTTCCCGTTAGTTCGGTGCGAAAACGAGATTGTGAGGATTACACAGTAAGCAACATATAAGTTGCAGTACGTACTAATTTGTTTGTTATATTGGGTTGAAACTTTACATGCACATGGTATGTAACTTCGGCTGACACCAGAATCTCTTCGAGACAAACAATTGGCGTTCTTCGTAGTTTGATCTAAAACATCTTCACCGATTTCTATCTAGTCTTCTTCCTGACTCTTTGTCCGTGTATGAATCATTTTGCGTGTGGATAGTAAACCTCGAAGGCCCACGTAGCCCAGGTGACATACGCCATCCTGACTCTATGCCCATGCCGACACTAGCGATAATATATTATTATAATAAAGTTCAAATAATTGTTATACAATGTTTGCCGCATTTAAAACTGTGTGAAATAGTGTTCAGCATTACCATAGATAGATAGATAGATTGTAGAGACTGTCCTGGACGGGCTACACTTCGACCATAAGGTCCCTTGTGATACCTAAGGATGTGAGTGGAGTGGAAGGAACTTTTCTGTATAGACTAGGAATTGGTAGGATACGCGGCTGCAGCCGACTATGAAAGGAGCTCGTGAAGGAAACTGCAAAAAACCTTTTCAAGCATAGCCGGTTACTTCGTTCTTGTCCATACGCCGACAGTTTAGTCAATTAACCAACCCTTTTTTTTTCTCTTAATAATTGACAAACTGCCGATGTAGGGATTCGAACCCACAACCTCCCAGTTTCCAAGTAGGCATACTGCGCAGACATATAGCGTTAGACCGCTCGGTCACTTGGACTGGTTAAGCATTACCATAGCGACAAAACGGACAGTGAATCAATCAGTACATCTTTTATGATATATGACGTGAACAGTCTATATATAGAGGTTGTGTGACTGTTCACACCAATTTATTTTTTCAGTGAAGTAACAACATTAAAGAAGCAAACAGATTATTCCCATAAAATATTTTTTTTGAATTTATTTCTTTGTCTTATATTTTTTTTTTGTAAGAAAATTGAGAATTTCAAAAAAAAAATTTTTATAATATACACAACCGTAAATAAGCTGCTTAAAAGAACTTGAAGAACTTCGGCAAAAGAAGCTGCTTTTGCCGAACTATTCGTATTTAGGATCTTGAAATAAATTGAACAAGTTCACTCCTATAGTAATGATATATTATATTAACACGTGAACTTGCATATCTCGGTTTATTTTACTATTTATCAAAAAAACTGTGGAAAATCCAAATATTAAGGACGTTCATCCATGAAGCTTGATAGTAGATAAAAATGTTTTTTTAGTGAATTGAATAGCTCAATTCAGTAGTTATCCTCCCTCAAAAATTTAACACCTGTTGACGATCATTTCAAAGAGTAATTATCGATTAAAAATCAAACTTTTAACACAGCGTCTTATAGAGAACAGAATTTTTTTGAACTTAAAATTATAATAACTATATTATTAAAGTAGACAGGATAATAAATAATGTTTATAAATATTCTTTAAAATATGCAGTTTATATAATTGCATTAAAAAAATGGTGTTGCCGAACATTTGAATTAATTATTTAATAAAATTAAAACTGTTTTGTTAGGTTTGTTTTTGCCACCATATTTTGAAAACTGGCGACCACACACACTAAAATAATATACACATACACACAAATATAAAACATAGTTTACTGTCATATCTGTCACATTAAGTCAAATTAATTTCTAATTTACAATTTCCTGGTATTTTCCAATAAATACTTTAAAAATATTTAGGACAAATAAAAAAGGTTATAAATTGTTGTAAGATTATTGACATACTTTACACCTTTTTTAAAATCCTAAATAAATTTTATTAAAGATAGTACTCATTTGACTTTAGCGTAGCAAATGAACGTCCTTAAACAAAAATTATTACTATACAAATTTTGAGTAATAATAATATGTTCGGATATTGTTAACATTTTCAATATCGATCGACGAAAAAGTTAAAAAAACAACAGTAGATTGATTTGTCTCTTAATGTTATCTGGTACATTTTTAAGTGCCACCCATAAAATTCATACGATCAACTTCACAGTATTTGTTCTTTTTTAAATCTTAATACATGTTCGTAAATTTTTAACGGTGGAATATTTCAACACATTTTTGCGAAGCTATTCTACTGAAACAGCTGGAAATATCTTAAGAAAAAAGATTTTCATTAAACCTTTTATCTCTGGATGTACTGAGGCTGAAAAGAATGCAAATTTCCGAGGAGGAAGAAACATACAGCCACATTATCTTTAACTACGAATCTCTAGATTACAGCAGATACAAGATATTTGGTGCATCTCAATCCAAACATATGAACTTTCAGGAAGACCTGAAATGAAGACCTATCTTGGCAATTGCCAAGATATGGGAGAAGCGAATCTCGTCAGACTGAAGTAGAAAGGGGAGCACAATGGACCATAAGGTCGAAGTGCAGTACTTTTTAGACCCTTATCTATCTATCTATATATCTAAATCACACAATCTTGGAAGTCTATTCATAAACCCATTACGCGAAATTATACGCTCATCGAAATTTTTATTCAATTAATTGTATGGATCTATATTCAACGCCGATGCATCTTTATGCCCGAAAGCATATTTAAACATTAATGCCATAAAATTATCTTACCATTCAAGCCAAAATCTTGACTTAACTCACTTATTCCTGATAAATTTGCCTATTTGACTAGTATTAAGAGAGTTATTACATAATTTGAGTTTCTCCCTCTTTCAAAACCCTACATTCCTCTTGATTGGATTAGATTACAAAAATTTCACATCATATTGATGTTGATACGGTTCGATTAATACTTCAACGAAATCGTTATCATAGCTTTTATAAAATGCTGTTAATAAACTCTGGTGACTTCAAAACGTGGTTATACGGTTAAAAATTTGGTTTCGATTTCGATTTGATTCGATTCGAAAAACGGTTAATTTGTTCATCGTCAAGTGCGCTAAAAATTTAGGAGGCCATTTAAAATTTCGAAACCATTGTAAATCTAACTAGGTAATAAGGTAAGAGTTTTTTAGACCATGCGCAAATTTTTACACAGAGCGCACACTTCGAATACGGTCCCATCCAATCTAGAAACTGTTGATATTATTTGGGTACGAATACAATTTTTTCTTCTAACGTAGTTATCTTTTTGTATACTAAGAAAATTATTTTAATATACTATAGATTGATTTTATCTTACTTTGCAGCTGATTGGTATTTGTAAAAAAGATTTATATAAAACATTAATTAAACTATGTTAAAAAAATAAAAATAAAACAACAATTTTAAAATAAGATTAAAAAAATAAAAAATAAAAGAAATCTTCAATGAAAATATAAATTATGAGGTAAACATAAATCTCATGTCTATTAAATAAAATACTGAAACATTAAATAAAGAGCACAAACATTATCTTTAGCATTTTTAAATGAATATATCACAGTGAATGAGAGAGATAAAAGTTTTAAATAAATGGTCTAATAATATTTTATTTTATAGATAAGAAATATAGTATATTTCTAGTAATCTGAATAACATTTTATTTAAATTTCTAAACCAACAAAACTTTTGAATTTTGACGTGAGAACGTGTATTTGCTCGTTACAGTAATGGTCGGTCGAATTTATTTGTGCGGCAAGCACTACTAGGAGACAAAGTGAGACAATAAAAATATTCGCCGGAATATAAGTAAAAATCGGTATTAAATTGAAAATTTAAAAAAATTGAAAATTTCGTCTCATATGACTCGTAAATATCTTCGGATAAATAGCAGAGGAAAGATCTCATTGAAAAGAATTTAGCGAGCCTAAAAGTGTAGTGCGTCGAAAACGAATAGAAAAGCGGCGCAAAGCGATATCATAACTGGCCCATCGCGCATACAACCGCCAGCATCTGTCCAAACGTCTATGGATCATGTGAAGGAAGTATTCACCAAAAATCGGCACGGACCCGAACGCGCCTTTTTTCTTCTGAGGAGTATATCAAGGTGCATTAATTTACTACTGAAATTCATATGTTCCGTTTTTCCTAAACTACAAAACATATAAGGGCGCTCGTTTCTGGTTTTAAACCCCCGACCAAAAAAGAGATGTCATAAATTTAAAGCCTATATCTGCCTGTGTATGTGCAGCTCCCAACCGGATGGACCGATCTCAATGCGGTCATTTCATTCTCATTGTTTGTTTGAAAGCTGGTTTACTCGGGATAGCTATATTTACACGAATCTTCTATATCGACGGAACTCAAATTCATTTTTTGACGCATGGGTTCTTCCTAATCCGGACAGATACAAATTTCGCTATTCTCATTAGAAATATGCATACGCATGCAATCGTAGGTTTTGTAGAATCCCAAAACGTTTTTCAGTTTTGACTAAAGATCGAATTCCTCGAGCGTTCAAGCTTCGCAACGAAATGGTGCTAAGTGAATATGAACTGTCCTAGGACTGGAGGACTCAATAACATTCGTGGGTACTTCATACAGAGTTAAATATTCATGTCAAGTAAATCTATAATTTCAGTTTAAAGATCTGCTTGATTACTTGATTGCAGGATTATTACTTGATTGCGTATGAATACACAATATACACACGCCCATTCAAAAAAATGAACCATTCATTTTAGGTGCTCTTGTATGAAATGTTATACAATCATTCAGTAATATATACGCTTAGGATGTGAGTTACTGTTTCAAATATATTGAATTTGAGTGTACATACATATGTAAATACTCCTTGGCACACAAAACTCAAATCAAGCCATACTTTGTTATTTGTTCAATTTATATGAAATACACAATAATGATATTTTTACATATTAACATTATTGTTCACTGTTCAAGTCCCTTATCTTATCAATTAAACAACATATGCGTCACATTATCTTAAGAATAAATTGGACTGATAATATTTAACCATGATTGGTGAATTGCCCGACAATCAGTGGCCAATTAACTGACAAAATGAAAAAAATATTTATAATAATTTTTAATGGCTTCTCATATAGAAAAAAAAAGTATACTTGAAGATTAAAAAAAATAATGTTTTTTTGACGTTTTGATTACAAATTGTGTTGAATTTATTTTTTTTATTATAATAAATTCTAAAAATAAATAGTTACTCATTACTCAATGATTGTTTGAAACGGATTTGGTACAAAATAGTCTTAATTTTTTAATCTTTTGTGATGAAATTATATTGTACCGAGCATTTAATTGAAAGCAATAGGACGTAGTTATACCCTGGCCAATCGGTTCTATTATAGAACATTCAGATTTTGGTAATCTAACACTCGTTTCGCCGTTTTTAATTTAAATGTGCCTTCACTACTTAAATTTAAGACTTTCTTAATTATTTCGTTTGTTGCAGCGCTTACTTATGACATACTTGATATATTTAAACGAGGTACACGAGGTAAACGAGGTACAATTCTTGTGATTCAATTATAGTAAATCAAAATAAGATTTTTGGGAGAAACTATGCCGATATATATCAGGAGTTCGTATAGGAAACTGCAGAAAACCGTCTCAAGCATAGCCGGTTACTTCATTCTTGTCCATATGCCGACAGTTTAGTCAATTAACCTCCCCTTTTTTTTCTTAATAATTGACAAACTACCCATGTCGGGATTCGAACCCATAACCTCCCAGATTGCTTGATTGTGTATGGCGATATTTTCAAACCGATTTGTACAACAACTGCTTCAAATCAATGTGCGACTGGAGTGTCTCGCGACAGGATAAACT